>JAVMKO010000022.1:10685844-11264513 GCA_032164245.1 Sternotherus odoratus | reverse complement strand
TTATTGGGGATAATTACAAGGGGTAAGGGAGCAGTGTTTTAATTAAAACACGATTAAAATACCTACTCGCTATGTTTATAAACAAAGATACAGCATTTAGTAAGAATTGATACTTACAAATTTACAATTACAAACCAACGGATAACGACCGGCAAACATAGAAGCTCTGGTTGAAACATGGGAGCCGAGAGACTTCGGGGTGATCAAGCTCAGATCCGGGGGTACAGGATACACAGGATTAGTTTTCCCCTCTCTGGCTGCATATTGCAGGACAGGCCAATAAGTACCAACTATGATATCACAGTAATGTCCGGGGGGGGGGGGAAGACACCTTCTTTGTGTCCGGTTCTGATTGGCACGAGTAAGGTTTATACCAAGTAAGGGGAGCAGGTGCCTACAAGTCTGGTTTCCCTTAAGGTGAGGGTCTTGCACATTCTTTCAGAATGCACGCAAAACTGAATGACAAAGGGAGAGGGCCAGGACAAAACTGGTAAGGACAAGGTTTCTTTAGGATGCAGACAGGACCTGATCTGAACACGCCCCCGTGCCTTGGCTGAAAACCTCAACCTCCGAGTCCCACTCCTCATTCCCACTTACCAAGGGATGCGCTTCGGGGTGGAAGCGATGTAGGCCTAGGCCACAAACCTGCGAATGCAGGTACATCTGAGACAGAGAAGAACGAGCCCAACGAGAAGGGACACAAACAGGGATTGGAAATAGGATTTGTAGGGCACAAGGCCAAGCCAATCGAGCCCTGACCAGCACCTGAAGGACTCTCGTAACACTCAGACATCAGAGTGTAACGTTTGCAGGTCTTTAACAACTGAGGACAAATTAGGAGAAATAGAAGGCAAAGTAACAGAGCATTTATCGGCAAATTTGGAAATACTTCAGAAAATTTAGTACAAACCGAGGAGGACTGTAACAAATATTGAATCATTAATTAATCTATTTTGAATACTATACTGAACAAGGGAATCTAACTGCTGATTAATTAAGGAGAGGCCTTGGCCATAGTATTAGCAAGCATTTCAATTGCAAGGGATTGAAACAGCACTTGATCACATAACATCATATAACCAACAGGGTTAAAGTTAATAACAGCAGAGGAGAGGGAGGAAGCTGCTGTTTGCAAATGAATCCAAAAAGAGTGGGGTACTATGATGGAGTCGGTAGCTATATGGCAAGGTATAAATACCTCCGCCCTGTAGATACACGGTGCCAATGGTGCATATGCCCCGGGGATTGGGAGGAAGCACAGCAAATGCAACATTACCACAATTAAAAAATGACCGGGTCTTAAGGAAGAAAATCAAAGGGGGATGCACCATTTATACATACAGTCTCAGCATGATGTATATGCTGGGTCTGAAACAGATACGTTTGTGTTAAGGAGGTATAAAAGATTCCATAAAAAATATTAGAACAATTAAAGGGAGGGGGGATGGGTAAAATTAAAAGTGGGTTACTTAGGGAGATATTCGCATAAGAGAAACTTCTCATAGAACAATTAGAATAAGAACCAACCCAAGTGGGGGCTGGGGTTAAACTATTACCAACAAAAACCCAACAATGAGATGCTGGACCCCTAATATTTTCAACTAAAGGAAAGCTATAATCGCTTCGACCTGAAGCATTAAGAACCAGAAACATAGAACAATTAAATTGTGAAGAACAATTATTCCAAATGCTAGAAGTGGCCCGCTGCACATAGGGGGAAGAACAATTTACACTAGAAATATTAAATGAAGAAAAATGATCAACTATCAGTACAAATTGAAAGGGTGGTGGATATTTAGTTGAGAATTGAGTGGCGCAAACAAGAATCTTCTGGACTCGGCGCTGACAGGGACTGGTTTCCGCTGACCTCCTGCACCCAGTAGGCCGTGAACCAGGTTCGTAGTCCACCTTCTCCCAAGGGCTC
The DNA here is from genome assembly GCA_032164245.1 of Sternotherus odoratus. Taxonomy (NCBI): domain Eukaryota; kingdom Metazoa; phylum Chordata; order Testudines; family Kinosternidae; genus Sternotherus; species Sternotherus odoratus. The sequence goes on along the minus strand of JAVMKO010000022.1, from coordinate 11,262,589 downwards.
CGTGGGTAAAGATGTTGTGAGGGAGAGCAGCATAACCTGTAAAACAGAACAATACGAGCCCTACTTAGGGGCATTAGTTTGTTTAACAACTACATATGCTAAGCCAATTATGATGAACTAGTTTTTCACTGGGGGGAACTTGTGGCCACTAAGTAGGTGTTAGCTGGGGTTAAATACGGGGGACCAAGGCGGCTTAGGTGTAGGTGAAATGTGAGGCCAGTGAGAGTAACTTTGTTAAGCGCAATAAGTACCTGGGGCAAGAATGAGCTCCAGTTTTTGAAATCGGTGTTGGGGTTTGCTGTTCGCAGCATAGTCTTAAAGACTGCGATTTTTTCGCTCCACAACACCATTGCTTTGAGGAGATATTTAGGATGGATGTGAGGGAAGCCTCCATCCGAAAATGAGCTGTTCAATACCTTTGCTGGTAAAGGGTGGCCCACCATCTGCTTGAACTTCAGTGGGAGTGCCCCAGGCGGCTGTTTGCTTAAGAGCCACAGTGACAGAAGCAGCATTGGTTTTAGTAAGAGACGACTGGCAGCACTTGGGGCAACGCTGGGAGGGGCGGGGGTCAGTGCCTTGCAATTTATCGTTCGGGGTGCTGAGGGCAGGACAGGATATGAAGGGGCTTTACGGGCCTCGTACAGGGGGGCTGTTACCCGAAATTGGGCCAGCGAGTAAGCTGAAGGGGATTAATGACCCACAGGGTTTAACAGAAAGCAGCACATTTATTACACTGATATCTCAGTTCCAAAGATGGGTGGGGGGGAGGAGTGTGGGAGAAGAGGAGGGGGGAGTCGGGTCACACTCACATCCGCATACTCACCTCCAGGACAGGCACAGCACTGGAGATGTCAGGATCCTTCAAGGTAAGTGTCCCACCGCGCAGCGATGGACGGGGCGATGAAGGTCAGTCTTCCCAAGGGACGATGGAATGCAACGCAGCCAACCCCTGGCCAGGCAGTCCGGGCGAAGGGCCTTTACAGGAGACACAAGCTTGTGAGTATCTGAACACATGGCCCCTTCCCCTTCTAAAGACCCAGCTCCTCATGGCTGCGTCTGGTTGGTCACACTCCACCTCGGACACTGTCCATGCAGTGTCTATGCTTTTGGGTGGGTGAGCGCTGCCTGATTTAGAGTCCCAGACACCTCGTCTACCTTGGAGCTCTTCTCACCTTCTCGCTGTTTAAGCAGCTCATTCATCCCACTAGAGCAGGGGGGGGGGCAAACTTTTTGACCAGAGGGCCACATTGGGATTTAAAATTTTTTGGAGGGCCGGGTAGGGAAGGCCCTGCCTCCCAAAAGAGCCTGCCCTGCCCTTATCCAACCCCCACCCACTTCCCTCCCCCTGGTTGCTGCCCTCAGAATCCCCAAACCACCACCACCCCCGCTCCTTGACCCCTGATCGCCCCCTCCAGAGACCCCCCCACACTAACTGCTGCCCCAGAACCCCACCCCCTATCTAAGCCCCCCTGTTCTTTGTTATCTGAGTGTCCTCTCCAGAGATCCCCCCCCCCACCCTAGATCTAAGCTTCCTTTCTTCCCTGACTCTCCCTCCCAAGATTCCCCGACCCTAACTGCCACCCCCGGGGACCCCACCACCTAAGCTCATACTCCCCCTTACTTACCTTATTCAGCCGGGTGCTCCTTGACCCTGCCGGCCAGGGATCGCAGGCCCCGCGGCTCCCCGCGCTCCACCCATCCGGGAGGGTGGGGACTCGCGGCAGCCACGCTTGGCCTGACCCCCCAGCCCCAGCTGAGGGCACTATTTACAAACTGGCAGTTGCCAGACGCACAGTGGTGTACCCGGCTCTGTGCTTCCAGCCTGCCCCTTCCCCTCGGCGTGGGCCCATGCACACCACACAGCCCTGCCGAACACCCCCTGACTCCCTATGGCCAGAGGCCCCCCCAGATCCACTATGCCCGGCACCCCTTCAGACCCACCCACAAATGCACAGTACTGTGCACACACACACAGCCCACTACAACAGCTCAGCACCCACACAGAGGCCTCACTCCCTAGTACCCCAGCACACAAATCCCCCTACCCCTTCAGAGCCCCGCACACCCCATACACCCTTCCCCAAACCCCGATTCCCGGCCACACTTATCCACTCAGCTGGGAGGCCGCTGCGCCAGCAGCCAGGGCTGGTCCCAGGGCCAGGAATTGCTCCGGCCCCTCGGGAGTGATGCGATAAGCCAGGCTCAGCCCAAGCTCTCCACACTGCCTGTCCTCCCCCACCTCAACACCCCGCTCCTCCCAGCTGAGACTGGTCAGGCTTCTGCGCCAGTCTCCGGGGAGACAGGTGGGGCCCCACAGGTGGTGGGAAGCAGAGACTGCCCGGAGCTGGAGGTGCACTGGGGTCCCTCCAGGGGGGTGAGAGCAGCAGGGGTGCAGCCCCGGAGGAAGGGAGCCCTGACCAGCCAGCAGGCCGAGAGTAGCAAGTATTGGGGGGGGGGGAGCCAGTGGGGTCTGGGGGTCCAGTGCAAGCAGAGCAGGGCGGACCCCGGCTCCATGGAGCCACTGTAAACCCGTCGCTGGTTTTCCCAACAGACTGCCCAGGGGAGGGACACTGTGCTAACCGCAGCATGTCTTAGGGGCCCGAAAATGTGGCCAGAAAGAGGCGGCTGAAAACAAACCAGAGCTTGACTTGCTGGCAGACTGCAGCTTGCACCCGGCTCTCGCCTCTGTCCCCTGCCCAGACAGCGGTTGCTTTGAGCTTCCTGAATGTAAACCTCACACTGGAAGAGTTTCACGGAGGCTTATTTCTGAAGAAACCTGGATCCTCATGATCAGCAATTGGTTTTACAGCTGATCCTAGGAGGAGGGAGAGTCTCACCTGGCAGGGGCGCAGGGAGCTGGCCCGGCCGCTGCTCACAGACTCCGGGCGGCTCCGCTTCTCTTCCCCGAGAGTCAAACCGCCCCAGGTGCCCATCGCGTCCTGCCAGGTGCGGCCGCGCGGGGATGGCCGGCCCGGCCCAACCCGGGGTGAATCCGGTTCCGCTCCCGGCCAGGAGAACGTGGCCAACCTGCCGCTGGAGCGAGCGATCCAACCAACGTCCCCCGCCGCGCTTCCCAGCCAACCCGGGAACCGAAGGGAAACCGGAGCGATGCCCGGACAAACCAGCGCGGGGCCGCGGCGCCCTCTGGAGGGAAGAAAGACCCAGATCCTCCGCGCAGGGCTGCAAGTCTCCAGCTGGACCCGGGGGGAGGGTTCCAAAATTACCGCATCTCCTCACCTGTACGAGCAAGACACCGATCAATCAAAGCAGAATCCGAGGGGAGAATATTTGGCCTTGTGACATTTGCAAATGAGAATTTCTGAACAGGTCTCTTGGGACCCAATGCAGGGCAGCCCCCGATTGCCATGAATAGCCTCGGGGCACTGTCAGGTTCACCTAGGGGTATGTCATGGCTGGCACCAGGTTAATGAGAGTGAGTCTTGGCATCATGGGGCCCTGCGTATGAAAGATACAGAAGCCATACACGTCATTGCACAATCCCGTTCGTAAGCGGAGATGCTGGATGCGCTGTCTTGTTACTTACCACGGAGGCTCTCAACCTTTTTCTTCCGCCCCACATGCTATAAAAGCTCCAGGCCCCACATCTTCCACAACAGCTTTTCTACATATAAAAGCCAGGGTTGACATTAAGGGGAAGCAAGCAGGGCAAAGAGTGGGGACGGGGCAATCCCAGAGGGCCTCCCCCACCCCCACAAAGCTAAATTGTTCAGGCTTCAGCCACAGGGGGAGGGGCTTGAGGCCCCAGGCTTCAGCCCACATGGCCTGGCTGCTGCTTTCTGCCCTAGGCCCCCAAGAGTCTAATGCTGGCCCTGCTTGGGGGATGCAGGCTCAGGGATGGGTTAGGATGTAGGAGGGGTTCCACGTGGAGCTCCGGGCAGCACTTACCTAAGATGGTCCCGGGAAGCAGCAGCATGTCCCTCCAGCTCCTAGGTGTAGGTGCAGCCAGGAGGCTCTGCGCGCTGCCCCGGCCACAGGCACTGCCCCCACAGGTCTCATTGGCTGGCGTTCCCCGGGCTGGGGGAAAGGATCATTCCGGCTGCTTCCGGGAGTCACAGGGAGCCTGCCTTAGTCCTGCCACACCACCGACTGGACCTTTAACAGTGCTGACCGGAACCACCAGGGTCCATTTCCGGGCGGATGCTCCAGTCAAAAACCAGATGCCTGGCAACACTAACCTGAGTACCTACCCAGGAGGCCAGGTGTGATTGCACTTGGGCATCTGGCCTGCTGGCACCACACCATGATGATGGAACTGGTAGTTTTAGCACAGTAGCTCAAGCTGGCTAGTTTCTGTGCTTCCAGCTGCCATGTAAAACATGTGCTTTAAGTCTAGGAATATATAGGATTTTTAAAAATTAAAGCTCAGATTCTTGTTTAAACACTTGAGTCTGGGTGCTGGGGATTTTAAAAAACCCACACTAAACAGTGAGCTCCCCCAAAAAAAAATCTCAAGCGTTGCAACCGTGCTGTGAAAGCTGTTGTACAACCCTTGTTAATAACCTTTGGAAACACTGACAATTTGTGATAAATGGCTTGAATGCCATAATTGTTTACAGACCAGTCCAAACGATTCCGGCTCTCATCTGAAATGGCTTCTCAATTAGGTTTCTCCATTAAAGAAAATATTTACCCTGTCACCTCACTCTGATTTCTTCCTGTTGGGATGCTCACACCTGGCCCAGGGTTATGATTCAGGCTTTTCTTATTCTATTTTTACAACACTAAAAATGTGGTAGGTAGTTGATGAGCCTATTAGAAAGTCACTGTCTCCACTCCTAGTTCATTCTAATTTTAGACATAATAAACATGATGTATCCATTATTGCCAGCTTTCACAATTTTGAGTATTATGATATTTGATATAGTGACAGTCTTGTGGCATCTTAAAAACTAACTGAAGTATTGATATTTTTCTTGAAGCTCCAATTCCTGAAGTCGTGTGTTTATGGGAAAATTGCAGCTTTCATTAAACAGTTTTTTAAAAGTACATCTCTAGCCCAAATTTTGTGGAGAAACTCTTGGAAACGTGATGATATGTGCTCTAAAGGTTCAGAAACCAGAAGACAAAAAGAACCCAGAATTACTTTTTTTACGAATGACTCAAATTTTTGAATCCTCAGTGTTGGCAACACTGTATATCAAGCGGGGATAACAAATGAGCAAAGTACACAGACAACAGCATCAAGATCTCTCACTTTAGGCCCCTATTTAGATTAGGAAAAGTTATGTTTTTAATTCTGTTTAGCTAGCATGCATCTGACGAAGTGGGTATTATCCCACAAAAGCTTATGCTTCAATACTTTTGTTAGTCTAAGGTGCCACAGGACTCTGTTGCTTGGGCAAATCCAGACTAACACGGCTACCTCTGAATATTAAATTGTTTTCAAGAGTACATATTATAATATTGATAATTATGCCATAGCACTACAGCATGTTTTGCATGAGACACACGAGCATGCACTTACCCCGGATATGGCACTGGTCCCTGGCACATTGGAAAAAAACATTCCAGTCCACCACATCAGAGAGTTTGAGAAGCACCGACCTAAACTGTGAATGGTACCAGCACTCTATATTCTCTACTATGCAATGGCTCTGATGTAATTCTGGAGTATCAAAAACCTCACCGAAAGCCGGCCCACAGCTCCCTTGGCAAGAACAGGAACAGCATGGGGCAGGGACCCATCCACCATCCAGGTAACCCGGCCACAACCGGGACAGTCTCAAGCCATCCCCAAGCCCCCGCCTCCCAGGGACTTCCCCCTACACTCCCTCCAACCCTCTGCCCTGAGCCCCTCACGCCACCCAACCCTGACTTCTGCACACCCCCATACTCCCAGCCCTCACTGCTGCACTATCCACATCCCCACCCCATGCCCTGAGCCTCCCACACCCCAACCTCCTGCCCTCAATGCTTCTCCACACACCCACCCAACTCCTGAGCACCTTCCCCCCAAGGGGATTTGCAATACAACAGTATGTGTAAGAAATTGAAGTTACTTTCACACCTGCCTGAACTATAGTCCAGCAGCAGACTGAGCAGGGACGGCGGCAGGCTAAACAGCTCAGGCCACTGCCAGTCTGGGGTTCCAGCCGCTGGTCCCCCTGCCAGTTGGGGTCCGGACCTCCAGCGCCACTCAGCCCACCTCCGGCCTGGGATACCAGCAGCCAGTCCGGTGCTCTGCCCCTGGCTTCAGCCCAGGGTTCTTCAGCCACCTGCTGCTGTGACTCACATTGGAAAACTCAGCAAGGAAAAGCAAGGGCAAGAATCACACCAAACTGATAAGATCTGTATTTTAATTTTATTTTAAATGAAGCTTCTTAAATATTTTAAAAACCTTATTCAATATAAACACAACAATAGTTTATATAATATAGACTTAGACCTTCTAAAAACTTTAAAATGTATTGCTGGCATGCCAAACCTTACACTACAGTGAACTTGGCACACCACTTCTGAAAGGTTGCCAACCGCTGGTGTAAAGGATTTCAAGAATTCATCAATGGAGGAATTCAACAATTCCTTTGTACAATAGGAATAGTAGGAAACAGTCCATTTCTTTCTTATATGCCTCTCTGTTTAAAAGACCTCCAAACAGGAGTTTGTATTTCAAACTCTGTGCTGAGAAAGATGCTTCTTTATGAATCAAAATCTATCCAGATGACTCCAGCTTTAGTTTGGTCCATTTTATTCAGCTATTACTAGGGAAGAATCATCCAAGAATTACCAGACTTTGTTTAGCGATTCCATGATACAGAAATTGCAGGGAGGAGATTTGGGATGAGATGTGTCATGCTGTTGATAACCCCCACGCCGATCCTAAAACATCAGGACAGTGAGGATACTGAAATAGAAAGTGACAGGTTAATGATTGATGTTCCAAACATCAATATGGAACCGCTAACATTTCACAAGATTCAGGATAACCTCATCCTCCATTATATCCCCATCAACACGCTATTGGTGGAACTATAAAAGAACTGATTGCAAATTTAGCTGAATAGAAATGCATAAGGAAACACACCCTTCTCAAACATCAGTGTCTTCCAGATCTTATTCTGCCCCATAGCTCTCACATGAGTCCATCCGCGCTGTGGCCATTAATCGTAGAATTCAGAGCTGGAAAATCCCCATAGGGTCATTGAGTCATTCCCTTTCCAGGGTTCATGACTGTTCCCAAGAGTACATTTCCTAGGGCTGTAACCCTTATACATACTTGATTCTGAATATGTGGCTTCCTTTAAGACAATGTTTTGTCATTAGTGTCGACCTCCTTAATGAAATCCTCTTGCTTTCAGGTCAGGAATGTATTTTCTCTTACTATAAATATTAAACTAGACGACTGAAAGGTTCCCTCCTTTCCAGAGAGAGGAAGTTCTACTTTCTCTGCCCCTTCTCAAACCGAAATCCAGTTTCTGCACCTACTATGCCACGGGCGCTCTGTGAAGCAGGATCTCCCAAACTGAGGTACATCCCACAGGACAGCCCGGCACAGGGCATTTTAAAGGCTAGCTCGTGAAGAGCTGAAACCCAGAGAGACCGCTATGCTTCTTAAAGGGGGGTCACTCGGCCACAGGCATCTAAAGGCCGCACGAGTTTAAGAGGGAGAGGGACAAGACCTTACACCCTGCTTACAGGACCGTCATTTGGTGTATGAGGGTTCAGGACCATCAGGCCAGGGTAGCATGGCCTAATAGCCAAAGTCTATAAAGACACCTGGATTACAGGGCAGCGTAGCCTAGCGGCCGGGAACTGTAGTCGCCCCTGGGTAGCAGGGCAATGCAGCCTACTGGCCGAAGTCAACAGAGCAGCCCTTGCAACAGGGCAGTAAGGCCTAATGGCCTGAGTCTATAGAGGGGGATCACCCACCAAGGCATGTGTCAGCTAAGGTAGAGAGGCCCGGGCCCACCCGACTCCACTGGGCCCCGACAGAGGGCCCTAAGAGTGGTGGAGCACCTGGCCACTGAGTCAGAGGCAGGGGTCCAACCAAAACACGGTGGGGGTGGGGGTGGGGGGAGGAGGGTACCACTCCACCACCCTGCCAGGGTCACTTCCTACCAGATTTGCGGGTGGGCTCACCCAGGCATATCCAGCTCCTTTGCGGGCTGTCGGGGCACTCAACTCCTCTGGCTTCTCCACTTGTGGGGCTTCAGGCAGACTTGGAGCAGCTCCCGTTCCCGGCTCCTTCAGGGTCTGTGGCTGGTCCTTCGCAGGAGCTCCTCAGGCACGTCCTTCTCCTATGGCTGCGAGCCCAGAATGAGCTGAGCTCCCTGGTTTTATACACCAAGACCAGTTGGAGCATGCCCAGTACTGCGCGGGCTGGACATCCGCTCTCAGTACCCCACACCTGTCCCTGCCTGGGATCGTGTGGGGCTGGCCTGTCCCATCACACCCTGGCACGTCCCAGTCTCCTGTGGCTTAAGCAGGATGGCAAAGGAGACCCAAACCCTCCTTACAGGGTGGTCCTTAAGCCACGGACATTACAAGGGGCCAGAGGCTAAAGCGCTGAAAAGGAGAGACCTCCATTCCCCTCAGTAGAGGTCTCTTGGCCCAGCAAGGGCCAGCGGCCCGAGAGAAGCTAAAAAGGGGAGACCTGAACCCTTGGCTCTTAATGGGGCAGCAAGCAGAGCCAACAGCAACTTGTCTGGGATCTCACCCGGAAGCAAAGTACAAGACTTTATAAAGAAAACAGTCATAACTTTAACTACAAAAATGACACACACCGAGAGCAGACCCATGATCAGCAAACCATGACCTGCCTTAGACACCTTCCACGACCCCCATTTACATGAGATCCGGTCCCCACAGGACCTTGGTGGCACCAGTGATCTATGGATCCCAGGGGATTTCGGTAACGTGACACAGACAGACGCCTCTTGCTGATCGCTTGCTATTGAGTAGCTGCCAGCCGGGGTCACGTCGCACGAACTGACTTTATCCGGTTGGACTCTTGAGACATCCCGAGCGGACACCCCGCTACTTCTCCTCTCACACGCACCCGCCCCGCACTACCCTCCCCCCGCCCCCTTAACAGACCGGACCCCCCCGCACTACCCTCCCCCCGCCCCCTTAACAGACCGGACCCCCCGCACTACTCTCCCCCCGCCCCCTTAACAGACCGGACCCCCCCGCACTACCCTCCCCCCGCCCCCTTAACAGACCGGACCCCCCCGCACTACCCTCCCCCCGCCCCCTTAACAGACCGGACCCCCCCGCACTACCCTCCCCCCGCCCCCTTAACAGACCGGACCCCCCCCGCACTACCCTCCCCCCGCTCCCTTAACAGACCGGACCCCCCCCCCCGCACTACCCTCCCACCGCTCCCTTAACAGACCGGACCCCCCCCCCCCGCACTACCCTCCCACCGCTCCCTCAACAGACCGGACCCCCCCCCCCCGCACTACCCTCCCACCGCTCCCTTAACAGACCGGACCCGCCCCCTTAACAGACCGGACCCCCCGCCTGCTCCGGAACATCCGATAACAACGCACCGGCGCTGCGGGGCTGGAACCCCCCCGGCCCCAGCGCGTGTCTGTCCCCCGGGCAGGGGGAAGGCTCCGGGCAGGGGGAGCGGAGAAGCGCGCACCCCGGGAAGGCTGCGGGCGGGGGGTAGCGGGGCCCGCGCCGATCCAAGGCCGGCTCCGGGCAGGGAGCGGCGGGGAGCGGACACACACACGCGCTCTGCCGCTCCCGTCGCTCCCTCGCGCTGCGCCTGAACCCGCCTCCGCTCGCTTCGGCGTCCAGCGCAAGCAGCTTTATACCCCGCCCGCGCCTCCCCATTGGCTGGACAGGCGGCCCAATGGGACGCTGTTCCCAACTGCGCATGCGCCGGCGGAACAGACTGGGTGGGGCAAGAGTGGCTGGTGGGGGCGTCGAGGTCCCCCCCCCCCCCCCGAATGACAGCTGTTTGACCCTGTTCATATCCTCTCCCCCCCCTTCTCCACAGGCTGGGAGGAGCCCTGGGTTATCCCCACCCCAGGGGTGTTTCCCCCCCCCCCCGTCCTGCTCCTTAGAGCTCATCTCACTTAAATAACCTCCAAGAGCTGGTTTGCAACTTCCACCTGTCCAGGGGCGCTGTGTGTGGACAGCCACCTTCCTTCTCTATGTTCCAGTCTATGCAGCGCCTGCAGGGGCCACAGCCTACAACCACTTAGACTTAAACCTCGCCTGAGATGCTTTGGGACAAGCAGAACAGTCATCACACGCGCAGGAGGTTTCTGTGACCCCTCTGTACCCACCCTTGCCAGTTGCTGTCAACATATTCCAGTGTCACGGACATCGCGCCGGTGGCAGAGTGTCAATGTGGGAATTGACTACCCCCCAAATCATTTGCTAACCCATCAAACAAATAACCCCTGATCCTGGGAAGTGGATCGCGGCGGCCACCCTGGGATGGCTCCACATCCTAACCAGAAGGCAGGCTGAACCAAAGGAGGTCGTCTACATGTCGCAATGGTACCACTCGGTCTGTGAGATAAGCAGATAGGTCGCTTTTCAAAAATCCAAATACATTTCTATTTTGCCCCGGCACAAATGACAAAGGCACCTTCTGCTGTCAGTACCTGGAATGCTCGTATCTGAAACAAGGAGAATGAAAGTTATAGAACAATTTACTCCCAAGGGCATTCTGCACCAAAAGAATCAAAATTCTGTACACGATATTTTAAAAATCTGAAATATGCATCTGGCAAATAAATGCGGAGGCTCCGGCATGGCACTGGGGAGCAAGGGCCATCAGCTTCATGGCGGTGGGAAATCACTGTGCAGCTTCCCCAGGAACGCGGTGGTGGGGCTGCGCCAGACCCCGACACAGTGGAGAAGGACAGAGCCAGGCTCGGAAACAGCCCAGAGCCCTGCCCCTCTATGCCAGGTGTGCCAGCTCTGGGCAGGCAGGCTCAGCAAGGCAGGATCTTACTCTAGTCTAAACTAAGTGATCTTGCCAAGAGCTAAAGAAAACAGCTAATTTATCTATACAAGCTCCAGCAAATGTTTGGAACCCAATTAAAATCCCTTCAACATAGATATTAATGTCCCTAATACAGGAATTTTGGCATTTAGCTGTGAAAAGCAATATGGTAGTGTGCCTCAGTTTTCCTTTTCATATAGCACATCATGTCTGGAATGTCTTTTCCCTTGTGAAAAGTTCCAATACCATTTACAGTAAAACCTCCATTTAACAGACTAATTCGGGCGAGGGGGTGTCCGTTAAATCAAAAAGTCCGTTATTTAATAATAATTTAAAAAATGAGCTGTCGGAGCAGAAGCCCGCCCGCCACAGGGTCGGGGCAACAGCTCCGCAGCCCGCCTGTTGCTGGGACCCGGGCGGTAGCCGGGAGCCGGCAGCCAGCCCGCCCGCTGCTGGGACCCAGGCGGTAGCCGGGAGCCGGCAGCCAGCCCGCCAGAAATGGATCAGGAATGCATCAGACTTGCTCAGAAATTTTGTCCGTTGCATCCGAAGTCCGTTAAATCGAGGTCCGTTAAATCGAGGGTTTACTGTACAAGCATTAACTGTGAAACATCAGTATAACAAGGCCTTTAAACATAAAGTATGTTTTTATGTATCACTTTTAACATATTTAAGGGATTTTTCACAGCTCTCTGCGCAAAGGGGCATTTAATTGCTCCTTCCGCTTAGCTGGAAAGCAAAGCTCTTCATGTACCCAGGTCTGTGATCCATCTATAGACAAAGAGCCAGTATCACCATCCACCATAACAACATATTCTGGAATGGGTATGAATCCTATACCTCTGAGATGGGGCTCAGGGGCTTTTTATACAGGGACCTCCCTTGCCTGGTGCTGAGATGCAGCCACATCTGGGGTGGGGAGCGGTGGCTGTTTATACAGGGATCATTGTCAGTGCTCGGGTTAATAATTTAACACTGGGAAGTGCACAGCAAGCAAAACGAGGCGTTTAATCACAGTAACTTTTACCTTCGATGCACATGAGAATCACAGATCTTCAGATAAAACAAACAAAGCCCATATGGCTCCCCCAGTCCTTCCCTGTCTTGTTTTTCGGGACTTGAGTCCACAGGGTGGTCCTCCTGCTAGCATTGTCAGATGATGCTCATCTGATGGACCAGGCCATATATTTCCAGGAGCTGTTGAGACATTTCAATTCTGTGGACCAGGTCTCATGTGGAATTCTAGGTCCTATTTGGGGTCCCAAAGAGGAATCCTAACCAAGACAGAGCAGGACAACTACAACGCTCAGGGAAACCACCCATGACTCTTCGCAGAGGAGACTGGAAGAGTTTAGTGACAAAGAGTCCTGTGGCACCATAAAGACTAACTAAAGTATTGCAGCATAAGCTTTCATGGGCTAATACCCACTTCGTCAGATGCAAGCAGTGGAAGTATCCAGGGGCAGGTATAAATAACAGTTATGGAAGAGTTTAGCTTGTTTGGCCTACAAAGAAGGTATCTGGTGGCTCCCTTTAAGGCACCAGAGAAGGGAAAGAGCCAGTGAAGCTAAAGGACAATGCTAGCTCAAAAGCCAAGGGGGATAAATTCACCAGGAATCAGTTGAGACTGGAAATGAGAAGACTGTTCCCAAAAGGACCAGCAGGTAGAGTCTGGAAAACGACTAGACAGCAAGTGTGAAAAATCAGGACGGGGGGGGGGGGGGGAGGATAATAGGAGCCTATATAAGAAAAAGCCCCAAATATCAGGACTGTCCCTATAAAATCGGGACATCTGGTCAATCTAGGAAAACCCCAAACTAGCTGCAAGCTGGAGCAGGCTCAGAAGGGAATTTTCTAGCGGGCTCTGAAGGGAATTTTCATAGGAGGGAGCCCGGCTTAGATCTGGCCCTTAAATAAACTTCCAGCCCCTGCTTTCCCCACTGATCGGCTGCAGGTGGTGAAACTCCCTGTGCACCTGGAGAGGACAGCCTGGCCCCGCCTCCTCCCAAGGCAGCCACAGGTGGGGGCTGCAGGGTCGGGGCTTCCAGTGAGCTGCCCTCTGCTGACAGCTCCAGGTTCTCATCGACCCCAAAGCCGGACGGGATCCCTGTGATCCTGTCATCTGGCCCCTGCCTGCCCCAGCCCTGGATTAATGGGACCAGGGCAGATCTCTTAGGACCCCCCCCCCCCCTTGATTGACACCTGGCCAGAGCTGGAGCCGGGGGGGGGCTGTAAAGCAGGAGGGCTGCGCTCCATCCCCAGCACTGGGAGGGGATTGGGGCGGGGGGGCTAGAAGCCAGGACCCCCAGGGCATGGACAGGGGCCGGGGGGGGGGGGAGAGAGGAGGGGATTTCACACTGTGACGTTGCCATGGTGCACCCGACCCAGCGGGTTCTTAGGGCACATGCCAATCTCAGGCGCTAGCCCCTGCGGCGCATGCGTATCCCTCTCCCGCTGCCCCCAGTCCAGCCCGTAGCACTGGGCTTCGTGGACCATGCTGCGCATGCGCCTCCTGGCGGACGAGCCGAACAGCCGTTCCGATGGCGCACGCGCTCTCGGCGCGGTCCCTCTCGCCTTCCGTACTCTCGAGGACTTAGCGAGCTTAGTCAGGTGTTCGGTGTCACGTGACACCTCACGCCTCTATGGGCCTCGCTCTTAAGATGGCGGCCACGCGCTACCGGCGGTTCCTGAAGCTCTGCGAGGAGTGGCCGGTGGAGGAGACCAAGCGGGGCCGGGACCTGGGCGCCTTCCTGCGGCAGCGGGTGGCCCAGGCCTTCCGGGAGGGGGAGAGCACCCAGGTGACCCCCGCGGGGCGGGGTGGAGACAGCCACGGCCCGCGCCTCACATCCCCCGAGACTCGTTGAGACCAGCGCCCCGAGCAGGCCCCACAGCTACCCCCCCCCCCCTACCTCTGCTCACAGCCACGGGCTCCCCCGGCACCTCACAGCCCCCCCCCCCCCCCGTCAGCAGACATCCCTTCAGCCGCCCCTCCCCCCCGTCTACATACCCCTTGTGCACCTGTCCTATCACCCCCCCCCCCCCCGTCAGCAGACATCCCTTCAGCCGCCCCTCCCCCCCGTCTACATACCCCTTGTGCACCTGTCCTATCACCCCCCCCCCCGTCCTGTACAGCACCCATAGACCCCTCCCTGGCGCCCAGTCCCTCCCATCCATACACACCCCATGCAGGCCCCCCCCGCCCCCCCCGTCCTGTACAGCACCCATAGACCCCTCCCTGGCGCCCAGTCCCTCCCATCCATACACACCCCATGCAGGCCCCACTGTCCCCCCCCCCACCCCGTCCTGCACAGCACCCATAGCCCCCTCCCTGGCGCCCAGTCCCTCCCATCCATACACACCCCATGCAGGCCCCACTGTCCCCCCCCCCACCCCGTCCTGCACAGCACCCATAGCCCCCTCCCTGGCGTCCAGTCCCTCCCATCCATACACACCCCATGCAGGCCCCACTGTCCTTCCTCCCCCCCCCCCCCGTCCTGTACAGCACCCATAGCCACCTCCCTGGTGCCCCAGTCCTTTCCTTCCATACACACCCCATGCAGGCCCCACTGTTTCTTCCCCCCTCACGTCTTTACCGACAGACCCTGCCCCTGTCTCTTGTGTGCTCTATTCATCTGTATTAAGATTTGATTTTTGTGTGTGTTTTTTTGCAATGCTATTTCTGCTACCCATTTAATAGCTACTGCTGCTATCATGAATCAGAGAGGTAGCCGTGTTAGTCTGGAATAGCAGAGGTAACAAAGTCCTGTGGCATCTTAAAGACTAACTATAAAGTTTTGAAGCATAAGCTTTCGTGGGCTAATACCCACTTCGTTGGAAGCTAGTCTTTAAGGTGCCACAGGACTTTACCTCTGCTGCTATCATGACTCAGTTACTGGCGGGGTCATTTTAGGTGTGGGTACGCAATGTGCTTTGTCTGGAGATCAAGTATGATGATACTTAATGTTGACAAGACCAGGAATACTTTGTAGCACCGGGGAGACTAGTGTCTAAGGTGCTGCAAAGTATTCCTCCTCTATCTCATTTTCCTGCCTTCAACAGCATTACCTGATGTTGTGGGAAAAGACCAATCACTACGAAATTCTCCAGTTTGCTTAATATATTATGCAGGCTTCCTGTCTATTTCTATAGTTATGCAGATAAGATCCCTACTCTCTCAGTATAAAACATAGTTTATTGATATTGATTCACCCAGAGATGTCTTAAGCGCACATGATACAACTGTAATAGTCGTCTTTGTAGCTTTGAATACAATGACAAACTAGTTAAACAGTGACTCTTAAAAGGACTGTAGAATGTCTTGTATGAATGGATCAGGTGAATAACACCGTATAACCAAGCTCTCCTAGTTCAGTTTCTTTTCTACCTTATGAGACAGGAAATGAAGCTCTTGGATCTGCTGTTTCTTGGGTGCCCCAGTTGCTGAAGCAAGGTATATTTTTGGTGTGGTTTGCTCTTAATCTCTCTTGAAACTCTTCCACTTATTATTAATTGGGGGAGAGAGCTGTAAGAAGCCTTCCTTAGTTCAGTGGTTATGGAGGCCCTGGTTCAAGTCCCACCTCTTCCTGCCATGAAGGGGTTTCTGCCTTAGGCTGTTTTTTCCTGAGCACAGGAAGAAAAATTTTAAAATGAATCACTCTTGTCCCAGACCCCAGCCCAGGCTGAGTGAGATCCAGTACCCCCTCTGCCAGGGGACTTGACCTTGGATCTCCCACATCCCAGGGACCACCTGCCACCTGGTGGGTGGTTCTTAGTTCAAGCCCCCTTCCTGTCTCAGGAAGACAATGGCTCCTGTGAATGAGGTTGTCTTGTGCCTGTTGGCATTCATTTTCTTGCTTACAGCAAGCACTGCTTCGCAAAAGCACCATGGAGCTCTAATAATGCTGCTCTTATTCAGTTTTGGAGCTGTTGGTCAGATAGGGGAAGGATAGTAAGATCTTGCCTATGTGAACACTGCTGAGTTTTTCCTGGTAGCTTTGTATAAAACAGGTGATTTGAGGCCAGCCCAATAACAAGAGTGGACTATCAGCTGTGGTGAGTCAGTAACCTAACACCATGTTATGTATAAGCCTGCTCTCATTACCTACCTTGTGAGCAGTTTTCAGGGTAAAATGAAACTTAGTAGCTGTGGTCACATATCAAAGATCTGACTGCCAAGAGGTAGCTATGTTTCTGCTTGTTGATGGCTTTATAAATTGACTATTACTATTCATGGCATGAACAGACTGATCTACACCAGAGAGTTAATGAAGAACCAAGCAGTAGCTGAATAAAGTACCTACCATGTGTGCTTGAGACTTTGGCCAAGCAGTTAACATCAAACATGTTTTATAATTAGGTGCCAGGAGTCTTATCTGCCTAACATCATAAAAACAGCAGAGAGAAATATGCTCACTCAGTCCATTCTGTAAATGACATGATGCCATGTGATTAGTCTTTTGCTGTAACCAAGGCAAAAAAGGACAGGGAAATGCCTAAAATATAACACTAGGGGCTAGTTCCAGAGTGTTCCATAACAGTACTTTTTTGAGTACATTTTGTGCATTATCAATTGTATTTAGAAGTGCTCTGCCAAATTTGGTTAAAATTAGACTATCTTTCTGAAGTTATGGCCCCTTTTGTGATTTTTCACAAAATGGATGACTGTCAATATTTAAACACCATGTGAGAGAGAAAAATGGCACCACTTGCAGCACCTACATTCACCCAGGTGATGGCCAAATAGTTACCCACCATGGGACAGTAATGAAATTTTTCAAATGGACAGATTACCCTAACTCATTAGACACCTTTTAAAATCTGGCTGGTAGATTGGTTGAAGGAGCCTTTATTGCACATTACAGTAGTGGTGGATGGGCATGAGGAGAAAACTGTTCAGCTCTATTTCTTTACCATTGACTATTTTGTTCACATTTGATCTTATGAGCTGAGTTGTGGGTTTTTTTAAAATCATTTTTACTAGAGGGCTGCATGTTTGGTTGCATGTATAGGCCCAGCTAGCAGGCAGCAGGGGAAGACCATGGTTTATCCTTGAACCTATAGCAATTTTACAAGATATTGCCACTTCTGTTCCATTGTGAAGGTGCTCCTCTTATTTTGCATGTGGCCTGTTACAAGGAGAAGCATTTGTTGTGCAGGTTGGAAGTTGAGTTCCATAATGTTTGTTCCTCTTCAGATTGCTGACCCTGAAAACTGTGACCATATGTATGAGAGTTTAGTCAGAATCCACACCAATTTCTACAAGAACAAGGTGAGCTCTTCAGGCCAGGGACCATGTGTCTACTTGTGCGTACAAATGTGGTGGTCTCATCTCAAAAAGGATATACTGGCACTAGAAAAGGTTCAGAGAAGGGCAACTAAAATGATTAGGGATTTGGAACGGGTCCCATATGAAGAGAGATTAAAGAGGCTAGGACTTTTTAGCTTGGAAAAGAGGAGACTAAGGGGGGATATGATAGAGGTATATAAAATTGAGTGGTGTGGAGGAAGTAGATAAGGAAAAGTTATTTACTTGTTCCCAAAATAGAAGAACTAGGGGCCACTCAGTGAAATTGGCGTGCAGCAGGTTTAAAACAAATAAAAGGAAGTTCTTCTTCACACAGCGCACAGTCAACCTGTGGAACTCCTTACCTGAGGAGGCTGTGAAGGCTAGGACTATAACCAGGTTTAAAAGAGAGCTGGATAAATTCATGGAGGCTAAGTCCATAAATGGCTATTAGCCGGGATGGGTAAGGAATGGTGTCCCTAGCCTCTGTCTGTCAGAGGGGGGTGATGGATGGCAGGAGAGAGATCGCTCGATCATACCTGTTAGGTTCACTCACTCCGGGGCACCTGGCATTGGCCACTGTCGGTAGACAGGATGCTGGGCTAGATGGACCTTTGGTCTGACCCAGTATGGCCATTCTTATGTTCTTATGTACTGCACACTGGAGCCACAAATTGGACGAGGGCTTTTGGGTGCTGCTATAATAAAGTATTAACAAGCTGTCTATGGTGCAGTCTGGCACCTTGGCTGTGAAAAACAAAGCTGAACTCATTTGGAGCAGCACAAGCCTTTGAAAAGTTGTCATTTCAGAAGCAGCTCTCACCCTGAGCTTTGCTGGAGATGAGCCTAAAGGCCACAGGGTGGCACTGTGACTCTTTCCACTGCTAGTATTTCAACTGGAATGTTGTGTTTTGGATTAGCAGATTAATAAGGATAAGCAAAGCACTGGCTTGGGGTGGGAGCAAAGCCTTTGATAGGTCAGGAAACTACTGAGAATGAGTTTTGTTGAGTCAGTAAATTCTTCTTTTGTTTTGGGAAGTATCCACGTCTAAAAGATACAAGCTTCACTGGAGTGACAGTGGAAGAATGCAAGCTGATCCTAGCAACAGGTAATGAGGCCAATAAGGTTCTGTTTGATTACTGTGATTTCTGTCTGATTATTCTCCCCCTACTTAGGCTTACAGGGGTAGCTTGCACTGCTGTTACCTGGTCCAAAGGATAAACAGAACTTCACTCCTCAGTGCTCTTGGTGTAGCACTTCTTGAAAGCAATCCTTCCCATTAAAGAAATACATTTACAATTTCAGTTCTCTATATAATAGTTTTGGGGAGTCCCTGTGGTCAGTAGTGTTAAGTGAGAAGTATTAACTGTGCCCATGGCTAGAAAACCTCAGGGGACCTCCATATAAATATTGAGAAGTATTAGGTAAAATGAGCTTGTTGGCCAGATGTTTATCAACACCTGGGTTTGCTGCACTGATAGTTTCTGTTTGGGTCATACTTCAGGTTTAGTGGCAGGGCTGCAGGGAAGAAACTTGCTGAATTGTAGCACTTCTAATACATATGGTGTGGCAGGCATAAAGCAAGTTTGTTTCAGTAATTCTCAGCTATCTTCTCATAGGCTTAATTTTGCTCTTCACATCTTCCCTACTAGCAGGAAGCCTATTTACTTGGCCAATGTATTTATATCTTTGCTCTGCTCTAGTTCCTAACTTTGACTACAGTATGTGGAAACTGACTAGGCATGGCAAGGATTGCCCCTGTATTTGTTTGAATGAGAAAATAAACTTGTTAGATTGAAGCTTGGGGAAATTAGACCAGGGAGTCTGAACAGAAATATCATTCATTTTTTCTTCACTCTTTTTCCCTATTGCAGACAGTGTGAAACAGATGGAGGAAATGAAAAAAGGTAAATGGAAAAAACTGCGAGAGAAGTTCTCTGCCAAGAATGCTGAAGAGGACTCAAAGTTGTAACCTCTTTACATCCCCCCTGTACATATTCCTAAAGCACTGTATATTGCCATGATGAATAAAGCCATTCATTCCTCTTAGCAATAGCATTTTCATTCAGAACTATGCCTGAGGCCCTCCATTGTGTTGTACAATCTAGGATTGGCATCTCCCAAATTGGTTCAGAACAAATATACTAATTGTACAGGACAGTGTGTTTGTATAGAAAATGAGACCCTATCTGAGGTGAGTCATTGGCAGGGCATGTGTGCCTGTTTGGACATAGTGGTGAGAGAACCTCTGTTAGGATTATTTTAGTTAATAAAACACAGCCACTAAAATCCTTTTATGGTTGTCCTCCTCTGACTAGGTATTCACAAATTCTTATGTGCATGTGTCATTCTCTTGCACATCCTGTGGTTTAAGAATAGATTTTAATGACTTCTCAATCTCATTGATCCAAGTTCAAAATCAGGCCACAGTAGATGGAGTGATCAATTTGCTACCCTCCTTTAAAAGCTACTGCTTTCTTCATTCAGTAGAGGCATCAGTGTCTGTTCCTGGGAGCCTGAGGACTGCTTGGTGTTGGTGCAGTTAGAAAGCTGCTTGGAGGGGGAAGAATGTATATCTAAAACATCCCTTGCACTATGCTTGGCTCTAGGAAGAATTAATGGTCTCTTGCAGTTATGCATTTGAACAGTTTCCCCTGCAAGAACTGAAAGCTGGAGTGGGATCTAGTCTAAAACTTCAGCAGACAAGCGGTGTTCATGGTAGTGCTGCATTTGTATGGCTATAGAATGCATCACTATCCTCTAAACTGAATTTCCTCTGGGATGAGGACATATGTTCACAGAGCACCCTGCCTAATAGGGCCCTAATCAGGATTGAGGCCTCTGGATACTACTGTATTTTAAATATTATTAATGCATAACAGCTTTCAAGGTTGAGAAGAGGTTCTTTGACCTCATTTCAGCTTTTACTGAGACAGGATTTTGTATTAATTTAGTTAAGGCAATTTACACATTGGTTAAGTAACAACAAAATAAAAAGTTTGTAAAACATCACAGCAGAGATAAAAATAAACACAGAATACCTCTTCACAGTGAACTGCTGTAAACCTGTAATTTCCCACTATTGCCCAAATAGTCTGTCCACAGAAGATAAGACTGTCATTCTAGCAACAGCTTTGCTGCTGTTCATCCTTAGCAGATGTGTTATATTCTACATCTCATTGAGTTTACTGTGCCCCAGCAAGAGAGGGGATTCTTAAAATGGAGGAAAATCAGCATTGCGAGGTACAGCAAATAAGATGTTGGGCTTGCAAAGTTCCACCTCTATTATGGACTTTCCACTGACTACTTGGAATAAGTTAAATATTGCAACTCTAATTGCTAGTAACTATTAATGCTATCCTCTCTGGAGCAGGGGTAGCCACCAAAATGTAGTGCATGGAGATAAAGGTAATTCACTTTACAGAATAAAAAGTTATTGCAAGGAGGAACCAAAGTCCCAAGTAATTCACCTTCCTTGGAGGGCATGAGGATAAATTGTGGGTCCAGATATAGTAGGATATCTGGTAAGTTAGTGGTTCCTGTCTGTTGCTGAGCAACATGTTTGCAGAGATGTAATTGAGAAGGCTGACCTTGAAAGCTTACAGCCATAACCTTCTAGGCTTTGGTCCAGCTTCTGACAATGTGATCTATGCACAGACTAGTGAAAACATCCTTGTTAGCTGACATGTACTGAGTTAGTTGGTGAAGCGGATTCTTTGTGTGCCTCAGTGATTCAAGGTGTTCTGGGCATCCACAAAACCGATCCGCTGTCTGCGTTTCCTTTGCTCTGTCATCTAGAGTTAAAATAAGGACACAGTGTAGTCAGGAACATTGCCCTTGTTCTCTTCCCTTCTCTCTCACCCTCCCATCCACACTAAGAGGCCCATCCTTTAGGCTGGGGTCAAACATACACCTATCAAGGACTTCCAAGAATTCTGTTAAGAGGTGCTAAAGAAGGCCCTACCCTGGACTGCATCCATAGGAGGAGAGATTAAAAAGACTAGGATGTTCATCTCAGAAAAGACCACTGGAGGAATATGATTGAGGTCTATAAAAATCATGAATGAGATGGAGAACGTATACCAGGAAGTATTGTTTGTTTTAAACAAACGGAAGTATTTCATCACACAATTCACACTCAAGCCATGGCATTCTTTACTGGCAATGTTATGAAGGCCAAAGGCATAGCTGGATTCAAAAATAGTCAGCTAAATTCATGGAGGCTCAGTCCATCATTGGCTATTAGAAACTCCATGTTTTGGGTGCCCTGAAATCTCTGACTGTCAGATAGAATGGATCAGTCAAAATTGCCCTGTTCTGTTCAGTCCATCCAGAACTGGCCACTGTCAGAGACAGGATACTGGGCTAGATAGAACCACTGGTCTGAGGCAGTATGGCTGCGGTTATGTTCTTTTGGGAATATGACTGAGAAACCCAAGCCCAAATGTAGTTTTCCTGACAGAAGGGGAGTCTAGCTGTGTCATCAGCCAACTGGTGAGGAACTTAGCTATTAAGGGAAACTCTTGGGCCAAGTGCCCCTGACCCAATGAGCTGCTAAAGCTTTTTCTTTCCCCTCCCAGCTGTGCAGATTATGGAAGTCTGCCTGAGGCTGCATCCATTGATTCTGACTCAGGCCATCTTTGCAAGCTTACCCTAGCTAAGTATGACCCTAAGAACATGTTTCAGAACCCTGCTCTACTGCTTGGGATTTATGCTCTACTGTTAAGCCCTCCCCATCCTGAAGCATCCCTGTTTAAAATATAATACCTGCTCTTTCAGCTCATTCAGCTGTGAGGTGAGGTGAGACACCAGCTTCATAGTGGAGTTGAGTTTGTCTTGAAGACTCCGGATCTCATTCTGTTCCCCTTCCCCTTCGTTGCTGACCAACGACATGGCTCGCATCCGAGGGAACCAGTCCAGGTTCTTGTTCTGAAAGGATGAGAACTTCAGGTTGTGGTGTGGAGCCTGATTTGAACATAAGTGCTAATTCACAAGAGCTGGGTAATTGGCCCTATAAACCCTGTGTACTAAGGGTCTAGTAGAAACATTCAAGAGCCTGGGCTCCCCAGTACTGTTAAGGATTCTCATTAATAGCCCATTAATTTAATTTTTTTTTTTGTAGACTTCCAGACACAAAGCAGCCCCTAAGTCTGACTGTAGGACTTTCAAAGGTTTTCCTATACCTTCCTGCTCTCCTCCCCCAACCTTTGTCACTGCCTTGAGTTCACAATAACTAGGTTGCTCCCAGTTCTGCTTTCATTAACTCCTGGCTTCTTTGAATATCCAGTAATTGAATACAAAATACCCAACAGATGATACTTGGTTAGCTGGGCCCAAAGTGGAAATAGTCATACAAGGAAGAAGCGAGTCTGTTATGAAAATAAATATATCCCAAGTGTTCCTTTGAAAACAAGTAAGTTTTCTCAACAAGTCATTGTTTTTTTTTAAAAAAATTGCCTTGGAGGACACCCCTCATCAGTGTGTGTAAGACCCCACTCACCTTAATCATTTGTGCCACGTAACTCTCAGGCCCCGTGTAGTCAGTCTTATTCTTTACTCGCACCAGTACGATGAAGTACAAGTAGTTCCACATGTTGTGCTCATATTTAATGTGCTCTTCAAAGGACACAGTCTTGTTATCAAACTTGTCCCTTTCGAGACCTGGGAGAGTCAGTGGAGAAAAGAGGAATTGAAAAACAAGTGAAAGGAAGAGCAGATAATTGCATCCTATTCCAGGTGTGAATTTCAAAGGGCGCTTTTAATAATTAGGTGGTGTTTAGCATATAATAAGCATAGTAACTTGTATTAGACAAATTACCTAGCTATCTATTTAGAACACTTCTATTTAAAGTGCTACTAAATACATTTCCTATATACCAAATCTAAACTTACAGCATAAAAACCACACCGTGGATCTCTCTTAAATGTGATCAGCAAAGAAGGAAGAATTGGGTTTGTGTTGTGCTTGGTTTTTTGTTTTGATTCCTCTCCCCGTAAAATAAGGGGAATACTTGCTTCCTTTTTTTGTTTTGCTTTTTTGATGCACAAAGCAAACCCTAACCCGAGAAGGGTGGGCTTTTTTCCTGTGTGTTTTTTCTTAGTAATATCAGGAAAGTCAATTCTGTTTTCTCCCTCTCCCCCCTTTTTTGGGAGGACTTTTTGGGTTACTCAGATGAGAACTGAGAGCTTTTTCAGCTCAGAATTTAAGGATTTGGAGTAGTGACAAACCCTTCACAAAGAACACATTACTCCAAAGTGTTTCATTAATGCTTATTTAACAAAAAGCAACAGTTTGAATTACAAAAATTATTTCCTCTCTCAACTAATGAGGTTCCTTTCTTTTATCTAAGCTCCTAGTTCTTCAGTGATCCATGGAGTGTTCTAAGATAGACAAGATCCACATTTCTAACACAAACAAATGTGAAAAAATAAATCAAGTCTTTACACCCAAATAAAGACGCACAAAAAGGACAACTCGCATTTCCCCCTCTTCGCAATCTTAAAATAAACAGCTGCTACTGGAATACACAAGTTAAGGGCTCGATCCTGTGAGGATTGGGGTTGGGGAGCGTATGCGTTTGCGTGATGTTCTTTTCCCTGGCACTCACCACATACGAAACACGTGGTCTTAAGAATTTCTTCCTTCTTTTGCTTCTCACTCCTCAGATCAGCAAAGGTGTCTATGATGACACCAAAGATAAGGTTGAGGACGATGATGATGACAATGAAGAAGAAGAGGAGATCGTAGATAACCCGAGCAGGGAACAAGGACTCCTGCAAAGGACAGAAGGAAAATATCCATAAACAAAACATAATACGTCTCCCTTCCATTACTTTGCTCTAATAGTCATTAGATTGTGCTACTTCCTTACAATGGCCAGAGAAATGGCTTAAGGCCAAGATAGGGGGAGGCTAAGATCTACATTTCACATCATGAAGGAAATTTGGAGTATTGATGGGAATGGTGGCATGGAATGAGGCGTAAGCATAGGGAAAAGATAATGCATAAGGTGTATAATGAGGGAAAGGTGAGAAATTAATTAGAGGGATAAGTCAGCATATAAATGGAGAGATAAATGGGGATAGGTCTGGCAGTGTTAGAAGCATGTATAGGGATGAGAGAGGGAAACACACGTAGCCAGGAACGTGACAGGGCTCTGCAGAAGAAAAGGGAATTGGCCCTGGAGTGGAGTTTGCCCAGAGGGCCGAGTTAACTCACATCCTTGGATGGCTTCCTGAGAATGTCACCCACGCCCCCTCCGTTCCTCAGGCCGTGATTCAGGACTGTGACAATGCACATGAGCAGCGTGTCGCAGGCACGCTCTGATTTATCCTCGTCCTCATCTGGAACACAAGCAGAAACCAGTCGGGAGACAGCAGATAAAGAGATGAGCCCACTGAAGGGAGCCAAGCAGGGAGAAGCTTTAGGTCACTGGCTTTGGAGTCTCTCAAAAGGCTTTACTTTCCTCCCTTTACTTTTATCTCCCGGAAGCAGGTGGTCATGGTATATACCAGAGCCAGCAGCGGCACGTGCCCAGAGAAAATCTGACCGGCTAACAACTTCCAGCAACTGTGTTTTGCACACTGGTTAGCTGGAGGGCTCTCTCCTTGGAGAATAGTTTGCTGCTCGGCCTGTGAAAAGGCGAGACGGTTATTCCCTCTTCGTTCAGTGGAGGAAAACTAGGATCAAGGTGCTCGCCAAGTTCTATCGTATTAACTGGGAGGCTCGAGCTGAACCAGCCTGTCTGCTGGTTGAGCTCCCTCTGAAATCCCTACCTCCCCATGCTGCTCCAGCTAGCCATTTTAACCCTTGCTAGGCTGGGGCCACCCTCACTCTGAAGGGACATGGCTTAGCAACTTGTTAGGTAGTGGGCTGCTTCTAATTAACTCTGTTAAAGGGGCTGGATTTTGCCCAGCTGACTGGCAAATGAGAGGGCACCACCTCGCCCTGTGTCCCGCTTTTCACCACCTCTATATTCATTCAGTGGGATTCCTACTTAGGAGCACAGGCTGGGAGGGTGGGAAGTCTCTCTCCTCTATCTTAAATGCTTCTAACAGGGTAAAGTATTTACCTCTCAGCACATCAGGCACTGCAGAGCAGCTAATTTTGTCACCACTGCATGACTCCATAAAAGCCTCCATATTCCTTTGCATCCCCAAGGGGCCATCTGGAAGCACAAGAGACTGTGTCATCGGCAGAGAATTGGCTTTCCTCTGACTGGGGCCTCTCCTTCATGGCCCCTAGCTGCAGCTCGAAAGGCTATTTGGGAAAGGTTCTTTTGGGTTCCCTCCCCTCATCATTCCCACTGATCTCCCCAAACGCCAGTCACTGACACGCTATCAGCACTGCACCCTTCTGGCAATAAGAACGGGACCGTCTTTGCTACACATGCTGATCCCAGACTTCCACTGGAGCTGTGAATGGATGTCCCGGGGGGCTTTTCAGTCCTGATCCCCAGCGCAGTTTTCAGATGCAGGGGCCTTTAGAAGACAACTACAGTCCTGAGGCTTCCTTTGCATCTGCCCAGCACCAGTACCACACACACCCTTTTACCCCCAAACTCCTGGTTCCCCTGCCCAGAGATTGCAGTGCTGGTTCCCTGAAGTCTCTGGGAGCGGCTATATTCTCTACCACCCGGAAGCTCAGCGGGACCAGGATTTTGACCCTTAAAGTGTTAGGTCTCACATCTCCTTTGTGCAAAAGGGGTTATTTCCCCCATTTTACAGATGGGGAAAATGAGGAACAGCGTGGGAAGTGACGTGCGTGCAAGGTCATGCTGGGAGTCAATGGCAGAATCTGGAAGAGAACCCAATGCTACCTATCCCCTGCTCTATCCACCTCACCACAACCCACACTCGCTGCATGGCAAGGCAAGACAGACACCTTTGGACTTGTTGTCAGGCAGCCGATCCACCTCCATGATGAAGTCGTCTTTCAGGAAGAGGAAACCCACGATGGAGAAGAGGTAGACGAGGATGAGAGCCAGGAGGGCGGTCAGCAGGATGGAGCGTCCATTCCGCGTCACGCTTTTGATGACATTGAACAAAGTCTCCTCACGGTAGATCAAGTCAAAGAGCTGAAATGGACAAAGCATGCCCATGTGGGGTTTAATTAGCTAGGGGAGAAATGCAGGGGGCGTTCTGTGATAGCATCTGGCCTTTTTATAGCACCTTGTAGCCTAGGATCTCAGCGTTCTCAACAAATGCTAATGACATTTCACACGGGACATTCAGTACGATCCCCATTTGACTGGTGAGTAGGCTGAGAACAAAGAGGTGACTCCTAACTCCTATTGAAATCAGCGGGAGTTAGGTTCCTAAATACCTCTGAGGGTCTGGGCAAAAATGACTTGTACACAACAGTTGAGCCAGAAATAGAACCCCGGGAGTCCCGACTTGCAATCCTTTTGCTCTGACCAGTAGACCACACTAACTGACCCAGATCAAAGGTAGATGATAGAAAGAGATGCAGATACACTACGTACACACAAAAAGCAGAAAGGCTGACCTACACAAACAACATTGGGTATGGCTGTGCTGCATATGCTTCCCTAACAACTGAGTTTACTGTACCAAGATGCTGTAGAAGAGTTCATGTACAAAGAGCCCCAGAATGCTGGTCACAATGTAGGCCACATGGTAGAGAAACTCCATATCCATGATCATGGCTTTGTAGCCCCGGATAAATGTCCCACGGTTGCCCACGAAGCTCACCACGAACACAATCTTGTTGGTCAGCTAGGGAACAATCACAAGGAAGCAGGGTGGGTGAGTGCTGTATATTAAGACGGTTTGCCTTTGTGAACTCAATATACAACAACAGGAGAGGGTGAATGCTCTCCCAGTTACAGCGCGGTAAATCCACTGACGTCATATGAATGCCAGTGAGCGCAGGATTCAGCCCAGATACCTACAGCTACATTTCCAGTGGCCACTGGTTTTCATTGCTGGGAGCCCAACTCGACACATATTGAGCCTGGGTTTAGGGGTGCTGCACTAATCTTCCCCAGGTAACTTACATTGAGAGCTCCCAGGATGTTCAGCGTGAGCCCAATCCCTAAGTAATAGACCGATCGTAGGATCAACGCCACGAGGAGCGGTCTGACGCCGTAGCGCCGGGTAAACAGGGCCATGACGGAGAAGCAGATCAGAAACCAGAAGAGCAGGGAAGTCAATGGGGAATCCAACACTCCTGGGAACAAAAGGGACACCATAGTGAAAGGGCATGGAAATCAAACACATATGATCAACTGGTCACACTCGATCTGTGTCAATCCATAGCACATCTGAGAGGAATTATCCCTCAAAACTAAAGAGCCAGTCATCGAAAGAAAAGAAACATCCTTGGGTACAAAGAGTAACACAGAATAAGATGGTCCTTAATATTCATTACATGTATTATTTTATTATTAATACAATACATGTTTTTCTAGCACCTTTCATCTGAGATCTCAAAGCTCTTTAAAAACACCAATAAATGAAGCGTCATAACACAAGAGGTTTTTCATTATTATCCCCATTTTATAAACTGGGAGACTGAAGCACAGAGAGAAGTGAGTTTCCCAAGGACACAGAACAAGTTAGTGGCAGAGTCAAGAATAGAATCCAGGAATCCTGGCTCTCAGTCCCCTGCTCTCAGTCTTAGACAACACTCCCTCCCTCTCAGGGTAGGGCCAGACTGCAGCAGCGAGTCTCAGGGCTTGGGTCTACAGACGCGTGCTACAGGGCTCCCAACAACTGTGTAGACGTCACGGCTCAGACAGGACTCGGGCCCTGCAGCTCACCTCCTCCCCAGCCTTCAGAGCCTGAGCCCGAATGCTGCTTTTAATGCCACAGCACGAGTCCAAGTCTGCTGAGCCAAGCTCTCAGACTCACAACCGCAGGCTTTAAAATGCAGCGGGCTTTAGGCGGTGAAGAGGAAATTGGTTCTAGGAAATGAGAGGAAGATACTGAGCAGCTCTGGCAGGGAACGGGGCTGGCGAGATTGTATCTACCAAGGGGTCAGTGTGTGTCAGTTCTCTCTTTGGATGAGAATGCCTTTCCCCTTGGTCTCTAAGAGCAGAAGTGTATGGAGCACTTACCCATAGAGGTGGCTTCGACATAGGGGTAGAAGAAAGCAATGATGATGTTGATGAAGACAGCCAGGTTGAAGGAAATGCTTCCCCAGAGAGTCATTCTGCGGGAGAACCAGTACATCAGCGGCATGCCTAGGAAGAAGAAGGTAGGAGGTGACACACTGCGCAGTAAATCTCAGTTGATCTTGTGCGACTTGGATACGAATCATAACGTCTCCCAAAGACTTAACAGGCTCAGGTCAACACATGCTCTGGAGGACTGACCTCCACTTCCTCAAACCAGTAGCAAAAGTCCCCAGCGTTGGGCTGAAACGGGACGGTGAGTTCAAAACGTTACTGCTCACATTTTGTGGCTTTTCAGACCTTTGCCCCACTCTGGTACTTGAAAGTCAGCTCCGGTGTTATGCCCCTCTTGCCTTTCTCTCATTACTTCCTACATCCTGGCCATTTGCACGTCTCAAAAAACGGTGCTTCTGATCTCTTGGCATCACATCTCTGTCCCATAGGAGTCCCCGACAGCCTGCGCTGCCAGCCATTTCCTATCCCACCTCGAAACTTTCTTCCTGTCCTATTGCTAACAGAATTCTGTTTTGGCTTTGCAAGTGTTTTCACTGCTACTATAATACATCTTAGCTGCCTACTGGCATTTATATGTTATCTCCTCATGATTCGTGAATAAAAGCAACCTGATAAGTGTGACGTGAACCTTTAAAATGGATAAGCACCCATGTGTTCGGATGCTGATCTGAACTGTATCCACGCTCTCAAATTTACAGAAGTGAGCTGGAAACCTCGCAAGAGACCAGTCTCCCTGTATTTAATGTTCTCTGGAAAGGAGATTTCCAGCGGGAGACTTCCTGAAGGCAACCTCTCTAATGGTTCCACACTGAACTGTTTCAACCCTCAAGGATTCTAGTGTTGAGTGAAGGTATGGGGGTCAGTTCTGATTTGGTTCAAGCTGATTCATCCAGCTCTGGTTTGGATATTCGTGCAGGGTGTGTCTGTCTTTCATACCTAGACATCCATTTGTCCATGAATCTATGTAGGCATGTCTGATGTGCCAATCCTCACAGTATGTATATGCAATACAAATCAAAAGGCCTGGCACCTGTCTGAAAGGACCCTTCCTTGTTATGTCACTTTCTTCAGTGGGATCGTTCTTTACAATCTCCATGAGCTGCAGCCTCCATTACCAAGGAAAGCCTTGTGTGAAGAAACAGGTCTTACAGTGCGCCACTTCACAAGGCTTGGCTGTATCCTGACCCCAGTGCTAGGGAGTTTCACAGCTGTGTGCCCCACCCCTGTACCCTCAGCTGCATCAGTCACAGCATCTCCATTGATCACAGCTGTCTCAGCAGTGAGTGAGAGGGTCTCTAAGAGAGCTAGGTCTAAGTCCATTCAAGGATTTAAATATTAGCTCTAGGACATGGATCTGGAAGTTGATAGGGAGCCAAGTATCGAGTGCTCTGACAACCATGAAACAGTAACAGCAGCTTCGGCCAGCGCATTTGAGTTCATCTGATCCCAAATGCCCAGTCAGCCTCTTAATAAGACAAGATGTTTGCCGCTTCCTATCCCCTTCTTCCTTGTGAACTGACGCAGGGAATTGCCCCCTTTATCTCCCTGGTTTCTCTAAACCCCTATTTTCAAAACTGGCGCCTGCCTTCGAGTGTCCAACCTGAGACACCCAGAGCCGGATTTTCAGAGATGCTGAGCACCCGCTGTGCCAACCGCCTTAAATTGCCTCTGTGGGTATCTAACATCTCTGCACATCAGGGCTGAGCATCTGAGGCTTGGCCCCCTAAAACAGAGGGACTCAAACTTAGCAGCTACTTCTGAACACAAGCGGTCATTACATTCCCTGGCAGGGGAGTTACTTCCCCCTCCCTTCCCCACTCCGTGTCGTGTTCTGTGCTTTGTGTTGTTTGCTAAATATATTACAATACCCTATTTGTTTTGGGCCACTTAGGAACTCCACGAATGATTCTCTTCCTGGTTTTGCATCTAGAAGCATGCAGCCTAGAGGGGGCCTGCATTTTTTATTTGCTTCCAGTTGCCTCATTCAAAGTCAACAAAGGATCGGGAAGCTACAAGTGAGGAAAGATTTCAGGGCCCTGCATACAGCCAGGGGCATGGGATGCTGGGGGAGCTTTTTTGCAAGCCCCCAGCTGGTGCTCCTGGCTGTTTTAGAGCATTGCCGTTCTCTGGGGAGCTCCACTTTGTCCTTACTGCGCAGTTTCTTCTGCCATTCCATCTCGTTGTGGAGGAAGGACGACTGGTCGAAGAAGTCGCTGACTTTGCTGCCCTGCTCGTCTTGTTCCGTGGTGGTGAACAGCCGGTACTTGGTCTCCGTGGTGAGGAATTCACAGATGTTGGGCACTGGGAAGACGATCTGCTCCATGCTCCGGTCCAGACGCACAATCTGAACAGAGCAGGCAAAGAAATTGGGGTGCTATCAGTGTCCCCTCTGCACCACACTTTTAGCTGCTCTGCCATGTAACCAGAAACCAGCCCCACACCGGCTCAGTGAAGGATCTAGACCGGAACTCATTCTAAGTCACACCCACAGATTGAGCCAACAACAGAGGTTCTCAAATGTTTGTACCGGTGACCCCCTTTCACACAGCAAGCCTCTGAGTGTGACCCCCCTTATCAATTAAATTTTTTTTTTAATGTATTTAACATCATTCTAAATGCTGGAGGCAAAAGGGGGTTTGGGGTGGAAGCTGACAGCTCACAACCCCCCATGTAATCACCTTCTGACCCCCTGAGGGGTCTCGACCCCCAGTTTGAGAACCCCTGAACTAATACATCCCTGACCAGCACAAAGCTCCTGAGGTGGGAATCCCTGTAGCACTGATGAGACGTGCTGCTAGAGACCCAGCAAACAAGAAGGGCAGTAGGAAAAAGATAGCTGGGCGCAGCTAAGTTGCTCTACCTTTAAGTGCTAGCCTATATCTCCAGGGCACGACAACGATGAGGCTTGTCTATGAACTGCCCACACAGGGAGGTGAAACCCCAGGAACTAAATTCCCCAGCCATTAGTCCAGGAGAGGGAAATCTACCCTGACAACAAGTCCTACCTCAATCTGGGAGGTGTGCTTCTCATAATACGCCAGCGGGTCCTCTTCTTCCTCCTGGACGGGAGCCGTTGATTTCAGCATCTGAGTCAGCTGCTTATTGTTTAAACTGAGCTGGGATAGAGGGGAGAATAAAGCAGGCGTCTTCAGCTGGCAAAGACCGGAAGGATTTTGTTGTAACAGGGCATTAACAACAGTTCCTCACCATTTACCAAGAGCAAATCAACAAAAGCTTTATAAAGGACCCCAGCAGCTCTCCTCACCCTCCCAGGGACAGCAATTCAACTCACTACCATAATTACCTCCCAGATGGGCTAATCCCTAAGTTAAAAATCAATGCCCATAACGCCTGAGAGAAATTGCATTACAGCGGAGTGGAGACCGGGCCACACAAAGCAGGGTAATGACAGCGAAAGGATCAGCCAGACACTACGAGGGAAACTTAACCCCCATCAGCACTAATAGAAGCAGGTCTTCTCCATGGCAACACAAGAACATATACCCGTAAGAACAGAACCTGCCCCTGGTGAACTCTACACAGCTCTCCTTTAATGTTACCCATATGAGCTGGGTAATAATTGCAGCACACGTTGTGGTTTTGGTTCAAACACCAAGCAAACCCCACCGGAGGTCTGAATTTTGTATCCCCGTGGGAATATCTAAAAAGAGCAAGGATTAAATGATGGCAAACAGAGTAGCTAAGACACCTCTGCTTAACCAGCCCTGGGGCAGGTCCTTAGCAACCCACTGCCACTGGGGAGACCCTGCATTCACTCCATGGATCTCTCATACCATCGAGGAGATGCCCTCCTCCTCCTCCTCCTGGATTCGCTTCACTGGCTTCAGGAGATGCTGCAGTTGCTTGTTGTGCCGAGACAGCTGAGAAGAGAGCGGGACAACGAGGAATGAATCGGCGCATGAGACAGACACGGCAGGGCAGAATGTACTGTGAACACGTGAGGATCCTTTGCTAGAAGTGTAAAAGCCATGGAAGGATGAGGCATACACGTGCCAAATCCTGGTCCAACTCGAGCCAGTGGAAGTTTTGCCATTGACTTCTCTTGGATCATAGACTCGAAGAATATCCGGGTCGGAAGGGACCTCAGGAGATCGTCTAGTCCAACCCCCTGCTCAAAGCAGGACCAATCCCCAACTAAATCATCCCAGCCAGGGCTTTGTCAAGCCTGACCTTAAAAACCTCTAAGGAAGGATTTGGCCCTTATACACATAAAGAAAGAATAGCATCTGCAGTGACACTAGCTAGGATAAAACAAGGGATGTCAATCCCCATTCTTCAGGAAATAAGCTGGCCACTGCACCGGGTCAGGAAGGATTTCAGCCCTCTGGTAATGTACAAGTTGGCATGGAGGAAGTTCTGCCTTCTGTGAACACCCCGAGGCTCGGCACTGCCAGACACCGGATTCCAAATGAGAGGAACCATTGCTCTCTCCGAGGACGGCACTGCTCATACCCCTAGGGCAACAGGACTTTTGGGGACATAGGTAGAATAGTGGATCATGGGGCCCAAATTTACCATTGGCGCAAGTGGGTGAAATTTCAGCGAAGTCCATGGTACGGGGCAAGCTTACGTGAGCAGTGACGTTAACCCGTGATGTGCCAGCACAGACTGATCTAGCTCTGAATGAAAGGAACCCTCCAAGGTGTGAGGACCACGCAAAGGTGCGGGTCAGAACCCAATTTCTTTTCCTAGGCCACAAGCAAGTCTACTTATGGATCCAGAGTGGAACTTCACAGGTATCCCAGCAGAGCTGGGTCTTTCTAAGGGGAACCTAAAAAGACCGTCCCATGCTAACCAACAAACAAAGGCCACCACACCATGAGATGGAGGAGCTGGGGGAATCCAGTCTTAGAAAGGGAGGCTTCTGCAGAGGGGCACCACGGTAGAGAAACATGCGAAGAGACGGTACCTGTAAGGCCAAGATATAGATGTTGTGCCCGACTTCCCGGGGGGAAACCTCGGAGTTCTCGCACTCTTCCTCCTGGAGATAGGCTTTTTTAATGACATCAACCTGTAAAGGCAACCACGGGAGCAAGTCAGCTGTGCACTTCGCCAGCCAGCAACCTGGCTACGGCTCTGGGGATGCTTTGATGCAATAAAATATTTTGTTTCTCTTCCCCGCCCCATTTGTTTTTTCCCCTAACCAAAGACGGCTCTGTGGACCACCACCCAGGAGGTGTGTAAGTGTAACTAGCGTCAGTTGTGGGAGTGGAGATGTGATGCAGGCAGCTATCCACTGAGGAAGGATGGATTAGTGGTAAAGACTTGGGAGAGCTGGGGTCAGTTCCCTGCTCTGCCACAGACTTCCTGGGTGACCTTAGGCAAGTCACTTAAAATCTCGCTGTGCCTCGGTTTCCCCACCTGTACAATGGGGAAAACAACAGTGCCCTACCTCACCAGAGGGCTGTGAGGGTAAATACACTAAGCATTGTGAGGTGCGGAGGTAGCACGGTAATGGAGACCAGATAAACTACTTTTGACAGACAGTACTGCACTGAGACCATGTGCATCTTGATTCCACACACAACCACATGGCACAACCTCACAGCCCTGACCCAAGGAAGTCAAGAGCACGGGGGAGAGGGGTGGGGAGGGACGGCCATTCTGGGGCTCCCTGGAATTTTAGGTCTGTCCCAATGATTCTGAGCTCTGCCCCTTCCCACCCCACTACCCGTCTCTAACATGCAAAGTCCTGCATGTCTCTCAAAGGCAGTCACACCCAGGCCGAGAGCATCCCTCCCTGCTCGCCCACCCGTACCAGTTCCTGAGGCCGGAGGCTGATGAGGATCCGCTCGGCATTCTCGCTGTCGTGTCTGCTCTCCATCAGGGCCAGCAGGAGTTTGGAGGCGTTGTCCTTGTGAAGACACACCCACTTAGGTAAGCCAGTGTGTCACAGGCACCCTCTGCCTCTACATGAACACACCATGCCATGCAGAAGCACGGCCACCCATCCATAGCCCCCCTATGCAAGAGACCCAGTGACACCCCCACCCTCTCCAGAGAGGCACGGTCTGGAGCCCACCAAGCCACACTCTGCTACAGAGCCCACCTGCTCACACATGCTGGAGAGGGACCTCCCCACCCACGCTCAGTACCCCAGAGATGACCTCCCGACACCACAGAAACCATGCTAACAACCCTGCCAAGACCTCACCCACGCGACATGTCCAGCGCTACAGACATTAAAGATCCACAGACACACTACAGAGTCCTACAGACATGCTAGACTCAGAGATTCCAAGGCCAGAAGGGACCACTGTGGTCATCTAGTCTGACCTCCTGTATAACCCAAGCCAGAGAACTTCCACTACGTAAACTCTCTTCAGTACCTGCTCCCCTCCTGCCACACACACACGAGACATCCCATCCTCCCACTCCCTTCCAAGCTGCCCCACTGACCTTCAGCTGGAGGACAAGGTCCATTCTGTACTTGCAGAGGGGGCTGATCTCATTCAGGATCAGGGCCGTGATGATGTCAATGCCATTAGATTCGTGCGTCACAATGCAGCTCTGGGGAGTGACACGCACAGGGTTATCCCACAGACTCTTTTCTGTCCCCTTGACCTCAGCTTTCCCCTCTGATGTCAGACTCCCCACACTTCACAGGGGCTCAGGGTTAGGGGATGAAACACCAGAGGCCCTAGGCCCCATCAACACAATCAGATCGGCTGCGTTGACCAACGTGCTCCCAGCACAGTGGCCTAACTAGGTTATAACCCAGCAAAACTGAGGGATACGTGGTTAAAAACTGTCCAGACTCAAAGACTACAGCAGGTTTCAACCGTGTTATTTGACCTTGTCCCTAGTGGCCGGACATCATTACAGCCTTGTTTGGCACAAGACAGGTTCAATCGCTGTTGCCTTGACGATGTCAATGGGACCTTTTTCCTTTGATGCATATCAGGGTGACCAGACAGCCAGTGTGAAAAATCGGGACGGGGATGGGGCTTGATAGGCGCCTATATCAGAAACCCCCCCGAATATCAGGATTGTCCCTATGAAATCGGGACAGCCGGTCCCCTAATGCATACAGAAGCAATGATAAAGGACAGGAAGTTATTACATGCCCTGGGCAAGTCCAAGGGTGAAAGCTTCTAGCACACGTTCCTTAAGAGTGAATGTAACGCTAACCACCACATGCCCACAAGAGCAGCATCGCCCCATTTCCAAGCACCGTTTGTGGGTACAGAGTTCCCACCTGTGCAGGAATGAGTCACATGACTGCCCTGCTACGAATCCCCATCGGCCAATCACATTGCTTCTTGAGTCTAAGCCCGAAGTTACAGGTGGGAGAGATGCAGGATTGTCCCCTGCAGCCCATTCTTTGCTGTTCTGCCCTGCCTAGTCTGAAACGACTCAAGAAGCGTGGCTCCCATGCCTTCCCCTGGGGGCGGCTACTGCTGGGAGGTGTCTCCTGAGAGTCAGCCTGAGTGGTGCTTTCCTAATTCCATTGCACTGCTTCTAGCTGTGACTCCGAACAATTCCTTCCCTCCTGGGATATCATGGACAGCAACCAAGTTATTGATTGAAAGCTCCGCCCACACATCAATCCCCCCAACTTTCCTTGCTCTTCTCTGACCGGTCCCAATTCTGCACCCACTGACACCCCAAAATCAGGGAGGCTGAATCAGCGTCAGCAGAACCCTGCCCCTATCTGTCTGGAAAGGATTGAGCAGGGCTTCCTCAGCAGTGTCCTGAGAGCCGCCTTGGGAACACCAGGCTGTTGGTGCAAAATCCCAGGCATCCTGGGAACAAGCCAGATCTGGAGCAATGTGCGAAGGTCTCTAGCTGTGGCTCCAGACAGCCCCTCATAGCCAACCGCGCTGTCTCTTGGTGGTGCGGGGTGTCTGGATTACCTGGTTCTCGTGGCATGGTCCCTGGCAATACTCCGTCAAGGTCTCCAGGGTCTGGGTGATAAGGGCCACGTTGCTTTCATTGATGTAGAGGCCCAGCAGGCCCAGTCCCCCCGTGGTGCTGCCGCACATGATGTCCAGGAACTGCAGCGTCTCACACACCAGGTTGTAGTTGGTCTTATTGTTCTGACACCGGAGGAAGTTCTGGAAAACAAACCTCCCTGCTAAGGCCTCCAAGAGGGGCTGCAACTCAGTCTGCGTCCCCCCTTCACACCCTTCACCATGGCCCCCTCTTCCCCAGGGAAGCCAAGGGGGTGCGGGTCAGGGCAGAATTTGGTACCGTGCCCCCTACGTAATGTTTGGCCGTGGGCGTGATCAGTGCTGTAATGGGGGCATCAGGCATGTCTAGCCCATGCCATTCAACTATCTACACAGACAGTGACCAGGACCTGTTACAATAACAACACACAAAGCTTATCTAGCGCTTTGCTTCTGTAGATCACACAGCATTTACAAAGCAGGTCAGTATCATGGGGAAACTGAGGCACAGGGAGGGGAAGAGGCTTGTCCAAAGTCACCCAGCCGGCCAGTTGCAAGCCAGGAATAGCACCCAGATCTCCTGAGTCCCACTGCTCTACGCAGTGAGCCAAACGTCCCCCCAGCCCCCCTGCTGACGAACCTGGAGGTCCCGGTTGTGGTTTTCGCAGAGCAACTGCAGGAAGCGAAGAATAGGCTCCATGATCAAGATCGACATTCCCATCTCATTGCTCTGGCTTCGCTCCCCAGTATCGTGGCCCTTTCGAAACCCAATGGCCATGGGGTGCCGAGATGGGGCGTGGGACAGCATGAAGGTACCTCGTCCTAAAGGGAAATCCAACCCCATTACTGTCATACTCAGGAACTCTAGCTGCCTACCCAGACAGAATGCACTCACGGAGGACAACCATCCCCTGCTGGCTACTTGGATGGGCCAACTTGCATGAATCGTCCGACTCTCTGGCTAGATCAGAACCCTACTCCTAGACACTTAACCCTGCCCTACGGTTAGCGTTCCTCTGGGTAGGGTACTTGGAACTAGGGTTAGGATCACGCAGGTAGATATGGTCCCTGCCCTACAGAGCTGACAGCTGTACCCTCCCTTCTCATTTACCCTTAGTGCCAGGGTCAGGGGTGTCTTTGTCCTCCCGGGGCTTGTTCCCA
The DNA here is from genome assembly GCA_032164245.1 of Sternotherus odoratus. Lineage (NCBI taxonomy): Eukaryota > Metazoa > Chordata > Testudines > Kinosternidae > Sternotherus > Sternotherus odoratus. Next base: position 11,225,151 of record JAVMKO010000022.1, on the reverse strand, counting down.
AGGTCAGTCATGTTCACGGACACTATGGACTTGGTCTCCTGCTGCGCCTTCTTCATGCGATCGTGCAACACTTTAAAGAACTTCTCACACTTCTTGTCGCTCGTCATCAGGTTATAAAATGATTTCTGTGCAGACAGAAGGGTGGAGGAAGCAAGACAAGAAGTTAAAATGTCCACATTACGATCCGAAGTTTTCCCGGGGGCCTCTGGGATTGTCTCTCCCACTAAGTCTGATCTGGTGCCTGGAGTTTCAAAAGAGCTGGACAGTGTCACGACTGATAGTATCTGCTATGGTTAGGGTAACCACTTCTCATGCTTCAGGGCATGGTTGAGCACAGGGGTCAGGAAGAAATTCCTGCTCCCGCCTATAGCTCTGCACACTATCAATGAGTTTTCATTAGCTTCTGTAACATCCAAGTACTGGGCATTGCAGGAAGCAGGATACCAGACTGCGTAAACCCCGTGCTCCACTGCTTTCCTTTCTCATCACTGAGATGTCAGTCAGGGTTGCTGGCCGAGTCAGATCTCCAGGGCAGGGCTGTTCTCATGCAACCCCCCAAATCAAGTCCCAGGAAATAACAGTCCTTTTGGCATACAGGGAATGGATAATTCCCTCATCCCACCCTCGGCTACACTCTGAGCTTCAACTATCAAGACAATCCAAGGGTAGAACCTGAAAAACACAAGCGGTAGCGCGTTCAGCGTCTTGGACCCTAGACTCATCTTGGGTTGTCTCACTGGTCTGCACCCATGTTTCCTGAGCAAAGGGTTTGAAATAGAGGAATATAACCCACTCCTAGGCGGAGAGCTGCAGCGCCCTGTTCTTTGAGAACTACCCAGCAGAGGGCGCCAGTGTTGCTTTAGGAAACTGACTACAATCCAGTCAGCGGAAATTTGCACCTTCAGCTTCTCAGGAGATTTAGGCAGGAAATGTTCATCAGCCAGTGATTTCTGGTTGGCGGAGGAACACAGAGTGAGCAGCCGGTCTCATGGCATTTTATTACATCTGCCTTGGCCAGAACCACTGAGTGCAGGGATGGGCGAATATCCCACAGAGACACTCTCTTCAAACTGAGTTTTAGACAAAGGTTTGTGTGAATGCAAACCGAACCCGATCTCCTAAGTCCTCCGCGCCTGCTCTCCCCAGGGCTGGTGCACACGCTGGGAATGCAGCATTTCCCCCAGACCTGTATCTCTGTGTTGCCTCCGTCCAGCAGCCGGATGGCTAAGAGGATGCTCTCCTGGAAAATCTTCTCGTTTTTGGTGTTCATCATAAGGTCTGACACCAGCTTGGTGGCCCCTTCTCTGTCCAGCCGGCACTGGATGGCAGCAATGACTGACCAGTCCTGGTCTTGGCCTATACACGGAAAAACAGGAGAGGTAAGAAGCAGAGCAAGGGGCAACACTGCAGGCGCAGCGGTGAATTCTACCACCAAGCAAAGAACAGAGGGTGGACTTTGGATCGAGGCACTGAGCTGCCACAGATTCCCTGTGTGACCCTGGAAAAGTTCTGCAGTTGCTACGTGCCTCAGTTCCCCATCTGCAAAATGGGAATAGTGCTACTTCCCTCACTCACAGGGGGGAGCTATGAGTCATTAACATTTGCAAAGCCCTTTTGTACAATGGCCACAGGGTCCTCCGACTTCCTATAATGGAGCAATGGAAGGACAGGACTGAAAACTCCAATTCCAGAGAACCTGCGTCTATTTCCCTGTGTATGGAATTGCAGGCAAAACCCTGCTTCTGGTAAGGGCTGACCTCAGGGGAGCTAGGCTGATTCACACCAGCTGAAGATGTGCTCCCCTATCATAAAGGCTTGAAATGCAGACGCTGGAAGCCCAGGGCATGTGGGTGAGCCTCAGAAGAGACAGGAAAGGAACCCGGCGTGGAGGGGAGACAAAGGACACCAAGTTGCTCACCACCCCCAGTCGCGTCAACGATCTCCCCTTTGGAATTCGACTTCTTGTTCTGCAGGTAGTTACTCACGAGCATTTTCCTCAGTGTGTTGCCCTGATGTGAGAAATAAACACTATAGCCCTGCGCCACAGTTCACATACCAATCACCTGCCTTAGGGGCAGCAAGCTAACGCTTCCAGGGGAGGAACAAATCTCCACACCCACCCACCCAGCTGCATAAGGTCCTGCATGTGCCCCGTGAAAGGCTGGGGCGTGGGTGAAAGCGGGGTGTCTGCAAAACTCAGAGATGTGACTCCAGGACCGTACTGCGGAGTCACTCCTGACTGACCGCGAGGTGAGGGAGCCGGGAAGCAAGACTGATGATGGTACGGACAGGCAAGCGGGAGCTGGATGGTGGAGAAGAGAGGCACCAGGCAGGAGGGCACCATGGAGCTCCGGTACTCACCCTCTCCCCGTATTTGTTCCTCTTCATAAGCATCTGCTGCAGCGTCCTCAGGACACGGATGCACAGCTTCTCCTCGCTCTCCATCAGGTCCTTCGTGTGCTGGACCAGCCTGGCCAAACACAGCAAGAACCCGTCAGTTCCTTCTGCATCCTGAGCCGTCCCGTCCTCCTTCCCCCCGTGCGCTCACACGCAGGGGAGACCAACCCCTTCCAGCTGGATGCTGGGCTCAGAGGCGGCTGTGAGGCTCTCCCCGCCCCAGCCCCTTACTTGGACAGGAAGCCCCCGCTCTCGCAGCGCTGGTAGGCATCGCTCCCCTCCATGAAGAGCAGCTCTGGGTGGTGCAGAACGTCCACCAGGACGGACACTTCGGCTTCCACCAGGGGTTTGAACCGCTCCTCCAGGGCGTTGATGATGTCCTACGAAGCACACCACCATCAGGGCTGGGCCCAGTCCTCGCGTGCACCTGCCAGGCCAGACCTGGCCCACGAGGCACTGGCCTGTGCTGGACACGGGACAGAGCCGCACTGGCTTGGGGGAACTCCTGGATGGATCCGGCCCTGGGTAGACCGACTGCCTCCCCCTTTCGGAGGCTGCTGCATGCAGGCTCCCCTGCAAGCCGGCGCACAGGGGGCAAAGCTGCCGGGTCTGCTTCCTCTCTGGCCCTTTGGAAGTGAGGGGCAGTCAGGAGAGGACGGGGACCGCGCCGGGCCTGGGTTGATGGGCTGGTGGCAGTCTCAGCCGACAGGGCCACAAGCAAATGGGCTGGTCGAGTCTATCGGGAGTCCCCAGTACCTGCAGCTTCTCAATGATGTTTTTGTAGTCCCACTGGTTGGGCGTGGCCAAGCCGCGGGGGAAGGTCCGCGTGGCTGTCTTGTAGCTGGAAGCGCTCCTCTGCAAGGCGCTGGTGGAGCTGCTGTTCAGCAGGGAGCTGACGTGGGCGTCGAGGTCCATGGGCAGCACGATGGAGCGGCTCTTGGCTGAAAGCAGAGGAGGCTGAGACGGAGCGCGGAGCTCTGTGCTACCGTGCGCTGGATCCAGACACGCACTGGCGTGGGCGGCTCCCCGGGCACTCCCCGTGCTATTAGGTTGGTTGTTACCCTAACCAGGAGCAAAGCAACCTGTGCTGTTGCTTCCCCTGTGCACCCCAAACAGATCAATTCAGTGCTCAGCCCACACCCTGCATCCATCTGATCCCCAGCACTGTGTCCCCCCAACACGGATCCATTTATCCCCCACCCCCTGGGAAGGAAGGGAAATAGAACGAGAGGAACTTTTCCAGAAGAGGAACTTAGGCAGAGAGCGATTAAATAACACGTAGTGCAGGGGGCTCAAATCCCGGCTCCTCACATCCCAGCCCAGCACCTTCAGAACTACACCAGCTTCTCCCCTCTGTGACCCATCCACATTTATAGCCCTCCTCAAGGGTCAGCTGACGGGAGGAGGGTCAAAGTCTTCAGGGAAACCGGCATCAGCGGCCGGAAATACCAGGACTCTCCTGAGACATCCTGGTCTCCTTAGGTTCCCAGCCCATGTTGACCGGGCCCCAGAGACCGAGATGAGAAGCCGACTTTTAGAGGGTGTTCTCCAAGCCGCACCTCCGGCCGGAAATACCAGGACTCTCCTGAGACATCCTGGTCTCCTTAGGTTCCCAGCCCATGTTGACCGGGCCCCAGAGACCGAGATGAGAAGCCGACTTTTAGAGGGTGTTCTCCAAGCCGCACCTCTGTGTTCTTACAGGCTGGTCATTGGACATGCAGCTTTGGGCCCAGGAAGCAGCTGCCGGATCTCGCCCAGCTCCGGCTGGGCCAGCTGCCTGGTACGTGCACAGTCAGAGATGGATGGAGCCTCCAGAGCAATGGAGTTGCCTCCCAACTGCCTGACCCTGGTATGTACCCTACCTCCAGCACATCAGCCCCAGCAGCTAAACCCCTGAACCCCCCTGTCCCGGGCACTGAGCAATCGCCGCACGGTCCCCTTAGCGCCTTACCAACCATGGCCAGGGTTCGGATACAGGCCTCCACCGAGGTCTTGTGCTGCTGCTGGAGCCAAGGGCACTCCAGGAGCCGCATGGTGGACTGGAGGAGCTGCACGACAATGGTCTGGTGGGTCTGCAAGAGACAGGAGGCAGGTCCTTATCGGGGGCCACGGTGTGAGCTCTTCTCAGCCCCACCAGGGCTGCTTCTTACAGGCCCCTGCTAGGGGGAGGGCGGCTAGCCACTCAGCGAGGGCGCTAACCAACCTCCCTTCTCCCTCCATCTTGGTGGGATTCACAGCTAACCTCCTGGCCACGTCCAGCCTCGGAGCACGACTGTTTTGGTTCCCAGGGCCCGTACGCAGCCTGCCTCCTCTTTCAGTTCACACCGGGGTCTCCCCGCGCCCTGAGCTCTGCTTTGAGTTTGAGGGACTGCACCCATTGCCGACTCAGTTCACTCCCCCCCAGCAACCTTAGTATGGGAGGGACCTTCACCATCAACACAACCCAGTCAGGGGTTTGCCCTCTTTGAGACCCTCCGGCCCCATCAGACTCTGCCCCTCAATACCACTCCAAGCTCTGCTGCCTATCCCACAAACTCCACCAGCCTCTGCCCCCTTTGCCCTCCCTCGGCTTGTTTCTAAGTTTCCCGAACCTCTCTGCACCGGGCCTGTGTCTCCCCTCAGCAGGTGAAACTCAGCTGGTTTCTGGATCTCCAAGCCCCCTTCAGGGTGTGGCCCCTCCCCACATCAGTGCTCCTGACACTCTAGAGGGAGGGTCTGGACAGACCCCTGCCACACTCAGCCACTGTAGCCTGGTGTGGGTTTGGCTCTATGGTCAATGATCCAGAGACTTCCATCCCTGATGGTGGAGTCCTGGGGCTGATGCTGAGGGTCACTGACTCTTGAGCCGTCTGCAGCTCCCGGGTCACAGACGACGCCTCTCCCGGCCGGGGCCCTCAGCCCCTTGCTGTGCTCGGCTCTGGAAAGGCCCTTCCTTACCTGCAGGGACGTGCTGTTCTCCGAGAAGGGGGAGCTGAAGAAGGCATTGATGGTGTCCAGCACCACGGTGAGCACGTACTTCTCCAGGGCGGGGTCCGTCAGACGCTTCTCTCGCTTCTTACACATCTGCAGGGACGGAGACACCGGGTCGTTGCACCCCGGGGGGGCGGGGCACACACTGGTACAGTGCAACACCGACACGCACGCACCCAGCAGAGCTGGGGGGGATCCACCCTGCAGAGGGCATCTCAGACACCCTGAGGGGCCAGCTCCGTACTGCTGCAGCATGCAGGGGTGCCACGTAGCTCTGTCCCCGACAGACCCATCCTGCTCCCAATGCTACAGCACGCCGGGTTCTAGCGATCTGCCCAGCGCCTTGGCTGGCTTCTCGCACCAGGGGACCCAGCCTGCATCGCTGCTTCTAGGTTGCTGAGGAAGCGAGTGGAACATCCAGCTACTTTAGTCTCCTGCTGTCCACCCTCTCAGGGGACCAGGGCCGGCGACAGAAATTTTGGGGCCCCCTTCTCTGATCATTGGGGGCCCCTCAGCCTATTCTCCTTCCCCCCCCTGCCTGACCCAGCCCACCCAACCTAATCTCCTCCCCTCCCCACCCATGCCGTCAGGCAGTCAGGGACAAGCCACCCTGCCCGGGCTGTGGTGCGGGGGTCGCTGTTTTGTCCCCGGGGTGTTGGACACGAGGGGGCCGGGCGCTGGGGCCAGGATGTCGAAGGGTTAATGGGAGGGAGGGAGGCAGGTGCCTGGCGCCCCACTGCCCCCGCTCCTCCCCCGGCACCCCCCGCCTGCAGCTCGGGCTCGGGCTTGCTCCTGCTTTCCCAGGGATGCTGTGCGGTCGGCCGGCCCCTCTTCTCGTGCTGAGCATCCAGCGCAGCCCTGCCCCCTGCGCCGCCGGCGAGCCAGATGCGCCCTGAATCGGAGGGGGCGGCGGAGCCGGGCGCCGTGGGTGGAACCCAGCGCCAGGCGGCAGACCCGGCAACAGGGGGGGACTACGGGTACAGCTGTGTATCAGGCCCCGGACTTAAGGGGCCCCCCTTAAGTCCGGGGCCTGGTACAGCTGTACCCGTAGTACCCCCCTGTCGCCGGCCCTGCAGGGGACAGCTGTCAGTGGGAGTCTCCACCCCAGGCCCCGTCCCTCACCGTGGCCATGTCGAGGGTGAAGTTCTCGAAGAGGGTCCAGATGTGATTGCTGGTGTAGATCTCCTTCATTTCCACCTCCGTGTCCACGTAGCAGTGGTTGACAAAGTTCACATAGGCCATCTTCACCTGCAGGGGCAGAGCGGGACGGGGAGGGGGAGAAGTCCGTCCCTAAATGAGGCCATGGGAGAGCAGCAAGGCAAACGCAGCCCCCAGTGGTACACTCACCCGGCCCTTCAAACGCCCGAGGGCACAAAGGGGTCCAGCTCGAAGCACCGCAGCCGAATAACCACACAACCTCAGTGGCGGGAACTCTGAACTCCCCAGCGCAAATCCCGCTTTCCACCAGGCAAGAGGTGGGACAAACCACCAGTCAGACCCCCTTCCCCAGCCTACCTCATCCCCCTTCTCTCCCGCTGCTTGGGTGTGTTTCTCTCTCCCTCCTATCATCCTCCTGCTTTCCCCCCTTCTCTCTCTCCCTGCCTCACTCCCCTTTCTCCACTCTGTACCACTATCACAGCATTCCTTCCCCTCACTCCACCTCAGTCCCCTGCTTCCACCTTCTCTCATCTCTCTCCTAACCCGCCACCAGCCCCTTCTCTCTCCAGTGCACCCACGGCTCTGAGTTCCCTGCCCATCTTGTAAGAAAAGGTTAAAATATAGGAAAATGTCTTACTGAAGCTGGGTAACTAGCTCTGGGCTGCTTTAAATTCTTATCTTGTGTTATGCATTCCTGGAGGCACTACTGGGCCTCACAGGGTTCAACTCCTATCTTGTCCTGTACATTTCATACGTTTGTCTTACCTCGTATGTTTTAGCTCATATCTGCATGTATTCTTACCCCATATGTACCATTTCATGATAGGAACTTTGTGTTTGTAGGTCTTGTTCTTTCCAGATAAATAAGTAAATAGATAGGAAACAACGTCATGTTTTTCACCTGTTAATTTGCATGAGGCCCTTCTTGCCTCCTCCTCCATGTAAAGACCCATATAAAAAGCCTTGTCATGATGTGTGAGGGGAAGCCATAATTTGAGAGCTATCTCTGTGGCTTCACTTCGCTAGCGAATAAACTTTTGCATTCAAGCTTTCTCCAGGGCCTGCCTGTTCTTTGACGGTCAATTGGGACACCTCCAAAGGGAATGAGCCATTTGTGCAACAATCTCCCCGGCTCTGTGAGTGGTAGCAGTGCCGCCCCTGGCCCCCAGTACCTCGGTGATGCAGTCCTCATGAGTCACCACCCGCACAATGTCCTCCAGTGGCAGCAGGGACGTGCATTTGATCTCCGTGTAGACGTTCTTGCCCTCGGCGCAGGCGGCCAGTAGGTCCACCAAGGAGATGTGATACATGAGAGGGCTGTTCTCCTCCACCCCTTCCCGGGCCGCTGTCATCATCTCCAGCATGGTGGCCAGCGACGCCTTGTCATTGTAGAAGACCACCACGTCGTCCCCGGCATTGGTGAGCTGTGGGGAAGGAGCAAAGGTCATGGGGCTGTGGCAGAGGGGATGGAAAAGCCTTGCAAGGCAACAGCCAGCTTCCCCTGCAAACACAGCCACAAAGGGGCCACTGAGGGATTAAAGGACAGTGCGTTTACAATGGAAATAGGGCATTTTCCAACATAGCGCAGAAACCGCCAACCTACGGAACTCCCTGCTGCAGGATATTACTAAGGCAAGCAGCTAAAAACAGTCTAAGTGTTAAGGCCAGTATTCCTAAAAACTGCCACTGGCTTTGGGAGCCCAACATGAGACATGTTAGGCCTGATTTTCAAAGGTGCTGCGCACCTGCCCTTCGGGCTGAAGCTGATAGGAGCAGAAGGTGCTCAGCACTCTGGAAAATCAAAGGTCTGAAGCTGGGCTACCAAAATCAAGGTGCCGAAAGACAGCGGGCACGATTGAAAATTCAGCTGCGTGAGTTTGACCGCACAATGGTGGAAATGGTGCAAGCAATGACCGTGAACGCGGGTGTTAGCACGGTTTCAGATGTCGTGTGGACAGGGCCTTCTAGGGGTAAGAACAGTGTCTGTTCAGGCTGGGATGAAAGGACGAGGGTTCTTATCCCACTTTCTACATCTCCTCCAACGGATGTTGCTTCCCAGAGCGCAGTGTCCCCTAGCAACCAGCTGGGGCCCTGGGATCAGCACAGGCATCCCTCCTGAGCCCCCACCCTGCTCCCCGAGACAGCCCTGCCCCTCTGACTGGGTGTGTCTACACACCTCTACACTCCCCCTCACACACACCCAGGGGAGGGGGCTCTCACCTCCGTCATGATCATGTCCTGGCACTTCTTGACGTACTTGCCCTCCGCCTTGATGATGCTATGCAGGAAGTCCAGGTACTGCACGTGGCGGCCGTGCGTGGCCAGGCAGTGGACGAAGTGCTGCAGCACCGTCTCGTTAATCTCCGAGCAGAGCTGGTAGTTGTTCAGGAAGATGTGCTGCATCGTCTCCGCCTCCAGGAGCTGGTGGTGGAGGGGGAGGAGCTGCATGAGGCTGCGGGGCTAGGCAGAGCCCCCCAAAACCCAGATACACTCCCAGCTCCCCCTGCCCCCCGCACGTTCTCTCCTTCTTGCAGGTATGTCTCTCTCTCCTCTGTCTCTCTCTCCTCTGTCCATGCTCTCCAGACTCCCCGCTCCTGGACCATTATCCTAAACACTACCCCCTACCTACCCACTTTGGCAATGTTCATTGGTAAATTCTGGCTCCTTCTCAGGCTCAAGTTGGCCACCCCTGACCTACCAGAGTTGGTCTCTTCTATCTCTATCATCTACAAATCCCCTTCTATCCTCTAACTCCTCTGGCCCCATGTTGAGCTCTTCCCGGGGGGCCCTCCTCTCTTACCCCAGGGGTGAGGAACAAGTTGAGATGTTTGTGCAGAAGGGCCTGGTTTCCTTGGTTCCCAGCGCAGAACTTCTGTAGGAACTGGTGGGTGTATTTCAGAATCTCCAGCATCTTTGCATCACCCTAAGCAAAGGGGGGGCAGAGAAAAACATGAGTTCTTGGGGGAGAGCCTGAGGAATTCCACCCAGGAGACATCCTAAGCCATGAGAAGCACAAAGACACCTCTCCCAAGATGGTATTTCCTAGGGTTACATTGTGTCATGTCAAAGAACAAATCAATCGGGTTCAACGACACCGAGAAGGTTTCTGCATCCACAGCTGGGTCAAGGAAGAAATCTCACCCACTGGACACTATTGTGCAGACAGGTGGACCTACGCTGAGGCACGCGGCTGTTGACAGCAAACCGCGCTGGATGGCCTCTCGGTCCATTCCTGTCTGTCAGAGCTGACGTTACACCATAGGACCCTGAATTACACTTAGATGATCTCTCGAGGTCGTTTCCAGTCCTACGCTTCTATGATTAGTGGTTCCCGTATACAGACCTTTCCTCGCACGGATCTCAACGCACTTTGCAAGGGTGGGTAACAGTTTTTTATCCCCAGGGGAGATGACGTGACTTGCCCAGGGTTGTGCAGTGAGTCAGTGGCCTAGCTGAGAAGAGAACCCCGGAGTCCCAGCAGCCAGTCTGCTGCTCTAGCTACCAGACACGCTGCCTCTGGGAATCCAGTATGTAGGAAACTACTGGCAAACCCAGAACAGCATGGACTGAGCGACTGACCCCCGCGGGGAGCTATTCCAGCTGCTTGAACATGGACTGGGGCTGCTGCCTTCAACTCCCATCCAACCCATCCCATCCCCGTTTCCCTGGAGCCTAGGAAAGTCCCACCCTGCTTCCCACTCTCCCACCTTCTCGTAGGGGATCTGCAGCAGATCCAGCATCACTTTGTGGGCGTCCATGTTCTTCATCAGGCGCTGCTGCTTCTTGCGCACCTGCTCACCCACCCCACACATTTTATTGAGCCGCTCGAGGATCTGGAGAGAGAGAACCCCGCCCCCAAAGCAAAAGAGAAGAGGAATGAGCATTGGAACACACACGGCAGGACGCAGCCCTACGCCAGCCCCCGAGAGGTGGGCTGAGATGCGTGAACAGGCCTGTCCTATCCCCGAATTCGAGGGGTAGGGCCCTGGGTGCTCTCCACCCAAGCTGCCTCAGGCTAGTTGCAGCTACATTCCTCCCCCAGGAGATCAAAGGCTTGTTTGTTCTCCTGTCAACTCCTCTGACCCCAGCTTCCACAAGTGGGAGGGCAATCTCTGCTGAGTGAGTCCTGCTCTCAGTTTCCCCGGTGTGAAACCAGAGCCGCTCCATTGAGCACAGTGGCGTCATGCTGCATTTACATTGGCGTCCCTGAGAATTCGGCCCGTGATCCTCCACCTTGCCAAATGGAAGGTGTTGCATTACTCAGGGGTAGCTAAGATCTCGCTTTTCCCCCTGCACCAGCATCGGCAACCTCAGCTGGCAGGCCGCACAGCCAGGCCCTGCCTCATGTCCATGACCCCTCAGGCTGGAAAAGATTAGGATGTCACCCCGCTGGCAATTACGACGCTGGCTGCAGAATGTCAGCTGGGATTGTCCTGCAAGCCCTGCAAAATTTTGGGTCAAATTTCTCCCAGGCTTACGCACTTAATGTCATTGGGCTGCGTGGGTGAGACAGAGGGGAGAACAGGCCCCTTTGTGTCCATCTGCACAAGGGAGAGTCAATTCCATAGCACAACTCACCAAGCAGAATAGCAAAAATTAGCATATGGCCTCAATCAACTGAGAAACCCTCACGTCCAGCAACTTGAGTCTGGGGTCTGGTTCATAAATCCTTGTGTCCCTCCGAGTGCAGAGTGTGAGCCCTGGGTCTCATTCACAAATCCTCACCTCTGTCACCTAGCACAAGACCTGCCTTTGACTTTTATTACTCAGGGTTTGGTGACTTCATAGGGCTCCCCCTGTACTAACCGTTTAGGTGTAAGCCCGAGTCTCGCATGTCTTTGCATGCAAGCTGCCAGCTCCACCCCTAACTTCTCACCAATCCCTTATCCATGGTGCAAGACGCTGTACGTAACCCCATGAGGACGACTCCAGTCCAACGTTCCCTGCTGCCCTGGCTAGCCCAGGCAGTCCCACTGCACAGCTGGCTGGTCTATGTGATGTTACCAGAGACAATATTAGCTGTCACTTACCCCTTTGACTATCTTGTAATTCTCGCTGCTCTTCTCTTCAGGGGTACTGACCTCCTCATCTGCAGCGTGCTACAAAGGGAAGGAAAGAGAGGAACATCTCTCAGGACAAAGAGAAAACTCAGTAATATTGGGGGATTTCAGCTATCCCATATTGACTGAGTACATGGCACCTCAGGATGGGATAGAATTTCTAGACACCATTAATGACTGTTTCTTGGAGCAGCTAGTCCTGGAACCCACAAGGGGAGAGGCAATTCTTCATTTAGTCCCAAGTGGAGCACAGGATCTGAACCTAGAAGTGCATATCACTGAACTGTGGGGTAAGAGCGACCGTGTAATTAAATGTAACATTTCTGTAGAGGGTAAAATACCAAAGAACCCCACCACAGTATCATTTAACTTCAAAAAGGGGAACTACACAAAAATGAGGAAGCTCGTTAAACAGAAATTTTAAAGAAGTCGCAAGAGTGAAATGCCTGCAAGCTGCATGGAAACTATTTAAAAACACCATAATAGAGGCATAAACTAAATGTACACTTCAAATAAAAAAAACAGTAAGAGGACCAAAAAACAAAATGCCACCATGGATAAACACCACAGTGAAAGAGGCAGTTAGTGGCAAAAAGATGTTCTTTAAAAATTGGAAATCAAATCCTACTGAGGAATATAGAAAGGAGCTGACAAGTGCAGGGTCGAAGTATAATCTGAAAGGCCGAAAAACAAGAATTTGAAGAGCCGAAGACAAAAGCTAACAGCAAGAACATTCTTTAAATACATCAGAAGCAGGAAGCCTGTCTGACAATGATGGGGCACCTGAACGATCGAGGTGCTAAAGGAAGACAATGTTGTTGTGGAGAACTAAACAAATTCTTTGCATCTGAATTCACTGACAAGGATATGGGGGAGATTCCCACACCTGAACCATTCTTTTTAGGTGACAAACCAGAGGAACGGTCTCAGACTGAGGTATCTCAAGAAGAGGTATTGGAACAAATCGATAAATTCAAAAGTAACGTCACGCTAATATTTATAAAAGGCTCCAGAGGCAAACCTGGCAATTACGGGGAAACTTCAGTACTAGGTAAACGGACTGAAACTACACAGTAAAGTGTAAAGAACAGACACACCGATGAACACAGTATGCTGGGGAAGAGTCATCTCAGGTCCTGTGAAGGGAAATCACGCCTCCCCAGTCTATTAGAATTCTTTAAGGGTGTCAACAAGCTTGGGGACAAGAGTGATCCAGTTGATTCAGGGTACTTGGACTTTTGCAAACCTTTCACAAGGTTCCACACCTGCCAGTTTTCCCAGGAGCAGCTGCCCACTAACACCCATCTCTGGCATGCCCGATTCAGGGAGCTGAGTCCACAGGCCGCCGAGAGGCAACATCCTTCAGTCACTGGCCTGAGCTGGATTTGAACCAGGGACACAGAGGTGCCTGTATCCAGCCCGTCCCCTGCCCTCTGGAGAGCTGTTCAGGGTCTTACCTCTTTCTTCTCCTTCTTGGCCTCTTCCCCTGCGTCCTCCCCCTTGGGGCTGCCCTTCTTGTCCACCCAGAGTTCAGATTTCTCCACCATCATGCGCAGCTTGTCCAGCTCAGACTTTATCACCTTGTAGTTCTCCACGTCCTGAGCCGAGATCAGAAGCTGGACCTGCAACGGGAGGAGAGCCTCAGCCCCTTCTGCTCACTGAGCACCCAAGTGTGGGTGTCCATCCGCCTTCTCCTCACTCAGCTCCCTTCCCCCTCCCCCCCTCAGTCCAGAAGGCACAGGGTGGCTGTGGCTGAAACAGCTGATTAGAAGCTACTTTTATGGCACTATGAGGCCTGGGCGCGACTTTGTTACCGCGCCTCCCACAGATGCGGATCTCAAAACCACTTAGACTCGATTCCTGCAGGGCGTGGCCAGGAGCTGCAGCCTCCCTACCAGAGCAGTTTAAGGATTGCACCAATAAATAAATAAAATAAATAAATAAAAATAAATAATGGGACGTCCTTACCTGGCACAGATCTGGGCCATCCACCAAGCACCTTTTCTCGGTGCCAAACGCAACGCTGCAGCCATGCGCCAGCCAGCTGCTGCACTGACCTCACCTGCTCATTTCACACCACCTTCCGATAGACTCAACCTTTGCTCCCTGCCAGCCCGGCTGGAGTTAGACTCACACCTAGCATAACCCAGGACTTGAGAGAAGGGCTGGGACACCCGGGCTGCCCCCAGCCTGGTTACCTGTTTAAAGGTGTGCAGCACCTCCTGTCTCTGGCTAAAGTGTTTGAAGAGGAGCTGGAGGGAGCCGGAGACAAGCGGGGGATAGTTGTGCATCGTCAGGTGGATCAGCACACGGAGAAACATCCTCCCTCCTTCATCATCCACCTCTAACATGCTGCTCGACTTCCTGAAGGAGAAAGACCACCACGTGAGTGACAATTCGCTCCTCGGGACACAGTCCTCAGCAGCAATAAGGATTCCCTCGGGCTCTGGGCTGGCCCTGCGCTAGCCCATTCCACTCCTTACGACTGATAAGGGGCTCCTATGCTAGCCCCGGGCCACCCACGTTCTCTGCTCCTGTCAGCAATCCATAGGAGAGCGGGACTTATCGACGGGGAATAGCAAAGAACAGATGAATTTTCCAGTGGAAAGAAGGGACTGAGGCACTTACCCGACCCCAAACATGGCCTCTGCCTGCTCGCCTATTTTGTCCAGGTTCATCGCTGCATCTGAGAGGAGAGAAAGCCAAGGGACCATAAGCAGGGAAGTCAACACCCCCTGCCTCCCGCCCGGCATCAATGGAAGGTAACAACGAATCCATGCGAGGCAGAAACTCCAAAGGAAAGAGCCTCAACTCCAATCCAGGGAGGGGAAAGGCGAAAGTCCCTGGACGGGGTCTTCACAAGGCTGTTCATCGGCGTGGTACCTGAGCATTCACCGCGGTATCCGCAGATTCTTTACCTTCCCTGCCTTTAATCACCTCCCCCAGTAGTTCTACACTGAGCCACTTCTATGTACACGCAAGTCCTGCTGCTGTTCATTGTGGGGAAAGAGCATAGGGACGTGGGTAGGGAGATGTCACCACCTTTAACCTTGGGCTTAACTGTGGCAAAGGAAAGAGCTTACAACAGTAGAAGGGGAGCGAGGAGAAAACTGACAAAAGGGAAGAGAAGCCAGGGAAGGAGGCTGCAGACGTTTATTATTGAGATAATATTAGGTACCACGCCTTAGAAACACCAGAGTGAAAGTGTCTGTGTCCCTAATTTCCTTCAACTTCCATCTCCTCCAAGCCAAAGCCTCCAAAACTGCCGCTGGGCCCTGGCACCAAACAATCAAATGCAGGTCCAACGCAGCAAGTAGCTCTCTCCATCGGCTAAGAGAATTTACTAGAACCACACAGTGCTATTCAGTGTGTTGCCAATAATCAGCTGCTACTTAACATGCCATGTGGGGTCCTTTAAATCTAAGTTGCACCATTGACTGGCACTGCTGGTCGAGAGCAAAAGGAATGGAGAGACAATTACTTGTGGAGTCGAAGGCTGGAGCTGTCCCGTCGGCGCTGCTGTCCTGCATGGGGTAGACTTCTATGAACTCCTTCTTGAAGACGGAGAGCAGGTAGGAGATCCTGTAGTCCAGCCGCACGTTCAGGATGAACTGGGGAGCAGCATGGGCAGAAGGAGTGTAGAAGTGAATCCCTCACCATGGAACCACCCTCTTCACACTGCTGCAGCTTCCCGCCCCCCAACTCTCAACCTTCCCCTCTGACCACCCCGGCCCTGCATTAACCAGAGACAGCGGCATCGGTCCATAGCAGAAGTCCACGGAACCTGCTGCTTCCTGGTTTCATTTGTTCCCTCCTCTGAGCTTCATGCACCAGCTTTTCCACCACCGGGATTCCCACCTGCAAGATCTCCAAGATCTTCAGCTTGGTCTCCATCACAACAATGTTTTCGTTCTCTATGGTTCTCTCCCGGTCCGTGGGCTCAGAGGCCACCACGGTGTTGAGGTTCGGCCCACTGAAGATGGACTGCTTCCGGCTCAGGACCATGGTGGACATCATCTGGCCAACACCCTGGATGGATTTCCGCACGTTCTTCCCTAGGGAAGCAGCCGCAGTTAGCAGGAGGCTAATGTGTGAGGCCAGCTTTAATACGCAGAGGGGGCTAGAGTGGGGCTTCTAAGCCCACTATGGGTCTTGGCATAAGAGCCCATCCAAACTTCCACCAAACTGGCAACTGCTTTCATTTTATTGGAGGATAAATGGGGAGGGTGATTATTCATCTGGCATGTCCCTGCGTTTCTTACTTACTATTGCCGGCCAAATTCCGAGCTCCTCCCCGACTACCTGAGAGAGGCCAAGCTCTTGCTAACCCCTGTCTCTCAGGCTTGGTCTACACTACCCAGTTAGGTCAACATAAGGCATGATGTCAGTGTCTACACTACAGCCTTGCTCCCACCCATGTAAGTGCCCTATTACATTGACATCATAAGGCCATCTCCACAAGGGTTGCATTGGCTGTTGGCTGTCATTCTTGTCAATTTCATGGCTCCCACTGGAGCCGTGAAATTGACGAGAAAGCCAGCTCCCTGCTGTTGGGTCTCCACTCCAAGCCAGGCTGCCACTCAGGCTCCCAGCTTTGGCTGCTGCCCGGGTTCCCCACTGCCCGCTGGGAGTCCTGCTGCCCACCACGGTCCCAGCTCCCTTCTTCCCACTGGGAGCACGGTAGCTGACCGGACTCTGGGTGTGGATCTACCCATCGGAGGCGAGAAGCCCTTGGCGACGTCCCCCCTGCTTCCAGCTGTGAGCGCAGAGGCAGGACGCCCCAGGTAGCTGCCCCCGCCCCCGCCCCCACTCCCAGAGAAAGCCAGGGCCACCAGTTTCGGCTGAGGTCATCCATGAATTGAGACAGTTCAGAGAAGCGGGTGCTTACAGGCCAGCCAGTGAAGTGCCTGGAGTCTTACCCGCCATATCCTCATTGTACATGCTCTGCATCATCAGCTGAGGGTTCTGGACGCAGTCTATGATACCCAGCAGCGTCCGCGTCAGGCGCAGCAGCTCACTGAAGCTGTAGAAGCCAAAGTAGATGAGGTTGTGGGCGAGACTGACGACCTGCAGGAAGGACAGAAAGACTCCAGATCTCTCCCACACCCCGGGAGCCGACGAGGACTACAACGGTACAGCGTAAGGACTCCCAAGATGGCTGCCGTGGCAATTGGCCATTCCAAGATGGCGGCCCAGTTTGCGCTAAGAATTGGCAGTTCCAAGATGGCTGCCTGCGGTGTGACTAGAAACTGGCCGCCAAGTTTTCGCAGGGCCCCTGTGCCGCAGGGAGATGTGGCCTCCTAGCCTCTTCGAGGGACTAAGGCCCATGCTGCGCTGAAATGCCCCCACTCGGGGTTGCTTCAAAGGGCTGACGAATGCCCCCTCCACAGCAGGGCCAGCGCAGGTTTCTCACCTCAAAGGTGAGCTTGTTCTTCTCCTCGTTGGCGAAGGGCACCGCCTCGCTCACCACGTTGTTGAGATAATCCTCCACGAACTCCATGGTGCTGGCGAACTTGTTCTTCTTGTCGTCCCGGGAGTCGTTCAGGTTGGAGTCGTAGCTGCGACAGGGAGGAGAGGCGCAGTGAGCCAGCAGATGGGCCAAGGGTCTCTCAGCGCCCCAGCCCCTCCAGTGCCTCTCCCGAGGAGGAGGCGCCCCTGCCTCGCTCTCCAGATGGGAAGCACATTTTCCCACAATGCAGATCTGTGCAGCAGACGGACAAGGCCGCAGGGCAGCGTCTTTTCCCCACAAAACCCCGGCCGGGCAGCAGCCGCGGCAAGCGCCCCGGTAACCCTGGTCTCGAAAGAGAGCAGAGAGCGCAGCCTCCAAAGCTCACTGCGTCACCGGCCTCGAGGCCTGATCAGGGCCAACGGTGCTGGTGGGTTTTTAAGGCTTTGCCCGCGAGGAGGCCTGGCTAAGACCTGCCAGATTCATTCCACATGTGTCCCCCACACCTCCCGCCAGTATGGCCACTAGGTTGGATCTGAGCCAGGGATCTCTAGGGCGGGAGGGTCTGGAATCCCCCCCTCCCCTGCTCCTGGCAAGAAGGGCCGGTTTGCCTCACTCTTTGATGGTGATGGCGGTGGGGATCTCCGTCCACAGCCGCGCAAACTTCACGGGCATCACTAGCTCCTGAGGGTCCCGGTCGACATGCACATGCAGCATGAGGTGGCAGAAGGAGGCCCGGAGGTCAAAGGGCAGCATCTCGTCCGCCATGCAGAGGAAGATGAGTTCCACCCCCAGCTGCTTGGAGATCTCTTTGATCGCCAGGTACTGCCGGTCCAGGCACATGCGGGCGAACAGCTTCAGCTGGTACCTGTTCGGGGCCGACGGGCAGTGAGAACAAGGGAGGAAGAGAGACGGGGAAGGAGACGGGGAAGAGATGAAAGGAGGAGCAGAGATGGAGGAAGATAGGGGAAGGGGATTGTTTATTAGATCATTCGTGGAAGCGACAGACCTCGTCCCTCTCCTCTGCCAGGGGAACAAGACCCCGCTTCATGCCCAGCTGGTGCCC
Organism: Sternotherus odoratus; assembly: GCA_032164245.1. Classification (NCBI taxonomy): domain Eukaryota; kingdom Metazoa; phylum Chordata; order Testudines; family Kinosternidae; genus Sternotherus; species Sternotherus odoratus. Next base: position 11,207,054 of record JAVMKO010000022.1, on the reverse strand, counting down.
CTTGGGTAGCTGGCGAGGGCCTAATGGGGTGAGCAAGAAAGTTTAAGAGAGGCGGCTGGGCCGGGGGGGGGGGGGGGCGGAGTTGCTGTTAGAGCCAGCACAGTCGAGCTCTGTGCACGGAAACAAAGCCACAGCTGTTTCCAGCAGCAGAACACACCCCACAGCGGCTGGCTGAGAGGGATAGCCACAAACACGCTCCTCTTCTGTTCCCCCTTCACCCACACCCAGCCAGCGTCCCATGGGCACCCCCCTGCACCCCCCACCCCCACTGCAGGGCTCCTTCAGAGCGGGGCTGGTCTTAGCATTAGCAGGGCAGGTGGGTTGCATCCCACACTGCCAGACAGGGACAGGCCGGACGGTCACCTCCCTGGCTCATCCCAGCACCTGAGGAGGGGGACTGGGCTGGCCCGGGAGCAGCTGAGCATGTGGAGACATGCAGGGGGCGGGAACAGCACTCACAGAGCCCAGCATCGGTTCCTGTGATGCTGACTTCCAGTCCCTGGTGAACGTACCTCAGCCAGGGGGGATTTACTTTCCAATCCTCACGCTGTCCCCATCGGACCCCCAGGAGGGTCAGGGAAGCCGCACGGTGTTACCTGTAGTAACTCAGGACGTTCTCATCATGAGCATTGCCCGCCCGCGCCTCCTGTGCCAGCTGCCGGATGCTTTTCTCGTGGGGGTCGTTGTTCTTGTCACTCCAGGTCAGCCAGACCTCCTCCTCGGAGTACTCGATGCTCAGATATTCGTGGGTCTGGGACATCTCCTTCACTGGCCTCAGCCTACAATCACACCACCATGTTCAACAGGGGTCTTTACTCCCCATTGTATGGATGGGGAAACTGAGGCACAGTGAGGCAACGGGACTCGCCCAAAGTCACAGAAGGAGTCAGAATTCCAGTCTCCCCAGGCCTGTGCTCTGGCCATTTGACTACACTACCTCCCATCCCACACGGGGAAGAGGAATAATCACCAAGGAAAGAAAACTCGCTGGGTAGGGTAGATCATCTTCTAGACTGCGAACCAGGGCGCAGAACCAAGGGAGCAGGAGGCTGAGCTCAGAGAATCCACCTGTCCCAGACTGACGCTGGGTCCAGATGCCGGGAATTGTGATGTGAGCAAGCTGAAGAAAGCCGATCCTTTCTACTGTGTCTTAGGCACTCACTTCAGGCGGCTTCCCATAACAATGGCCCAAATCCATTCCTCTGTCGGCCCCATCACCATCTCCAATGGGTACATCCTCCCAACCCCACTGGGAGGCTGGGCAGGACTATTCTCCCCATGCTACAGAAGGGCAACCGAGGCACAGGGTAGATTAAGTGATGTCCCCAAGGTCAACCAGGGAGTCGGGGGTAGAGGAGGGAATTGAGCCTGGGTGAGTATCCTAGCCACTGGCCCATCCTTCCTCACTGAACGGATGGGGAATTGGGGCACAGAGAGAGTCAATGATGTGCCCAAGGAATTGAACCCAGACCTCCTGAGTCCCTGGCCAAGGCCTTAATCACTGGCCTACCCCTTCTCTACCCCCTGGAAATCAATAGAGCGATGCCAATTTCCACCAGTTGAGGCGCTGGCCCTGAAGACTGATGGGGTGGAGGGTGGGGTTAGCTGGCCCTCAAGTCTATACCACCCTATGGATTGACCGGGAGGTTGGGGGGTGTATTCCTGGGACTCTCCCCGCTCCACACACAATGCTACAGCCCCGCACGGGGGGCTTGGGAAGGGCCCAGCGGCCCCTGGGATACTCACTCCGTTTTTATCAGGATGTCGCTGTTCTTGGGATCCAGCACACACTTGCAGATCAGCTCCTGGGTGACGGGGATGGCGATGTGGTTGGACACACACAGGTCCGAGAGGTAATCTAGAAACCTGGGGCGAGCACACGAGAGCCACAGCTCGCTGTCAGATGGGGTGGGGAGGGAAGGGGAAGGGCGCCCCAGTGGATGCTCTGGCTTCTCTCTCTAAGCTATGGAGCTGTTGGCTCGATGCACAGGATAGTTCTTGGAGGCTTGGAGAAATCCTGCTCTGACATCCAAACCCGGGAGCATCCTCCTGCTCAGGCAGCGGCTCAGCCCATCTAGCCTTCAGCTGATGCTGCCCATTGCAGGGCGCTTGCCCTCTGTATGAGTCTCCACCTCCCAGGCCTCACGACCCTGCTCCCGCTTTTACGACCCTGTTGCCTTTACCTCTCCAAGAGCTGCAGCCTCCACCGTCCCATCCCTAGGCAGCAGAAGCCACCCAGCCACTGTGATCCTCCCGGGAGATAGAGACTTTCACAGACTTTGAGGTCAGAAGGGACCATTATGATCGTCTAGTCTAACCTCCCGCGCAGTGCAGGCCACAGAATCTCACCCACCCGCTCCTGCAATAAACCCCTAACCTCTGTCTGAGCGACTGAAGTTCTCAAATCGTGGTTTAAAGACTTCAAGATATCTGCCCCCTTACACCACGAATACCCTGGAACGTGCTTCCACCCCTCCGATACCCCCGGGCTCTGGAGTTCTGCCTCCGCAGGGCTACGCTAGCCTCTCCGATCCCTCCGGTCCTGGAGAGCCATCCCCTTCTAGCATAGGCCACTTTGCAAGGCCTGCTACTCCCCCAGCCTCTGGATTCCTCCTGTTTCCTGCACCTTCCTCTCCAGGGCTCTGCTAGTCCCCACTATCCAAACCCCAGCATACCACCCCCTTCATAGCACAGTCTCTCTGGTGACCAGCAACCTTTGTGGCTGCAATAGAGCAACGTTCAGCTGGTGGAACACCACAGTCTTCGAACCCCAGCGCACAGGGGACCATCGCTCAGTGCACACAGACTGTGAGGCAGTGGCCAGGTTGCACGGCACGCACCTGGGTTCCCGGTTCTTGCGCACCAGGCTGACGAAGGTCTCCACCTCGGTCTTGGTGATGTGCTTCTCCAGCAGCTTGCGGTTGTTGTGCAGCAGGGCGGTGATGGTGTCCTCTGCTAGGATGTCGTAGCCAATCTGGGACTGCATCATGCCGAACTGCTTGGCAATATGTTCCTGGAGGGGAGGGGCAGATATCAGGTGCGGGGAGGGGCAGAGCAGCTGGCAGGGGGGAGGGAGGGCCAGGACTAGCACTGGGTGCCAATGGTGACCCAAAAATACATGAGCAACAAGTAGGGTGAGAAACTTGGAATCGATGCTCAGACACCAAATGGGGTTCCTGTCCAGTGCAGAGACCCAGCGTCCACAGACCCCAGTCTCTGGGGAAGGCCTCCAGGTTCCCCATTGGTTGATTATGGTTGGGTGTGTGCTGGTAGTGGGCTCGGGTCCCACCCTCCATCCAGGTCCGACTGCTGCCCCCTCCTCTCTAACTTCCGTGAGCCATTTCCTCAGGGCACTCTCTGCTTCCGGCACCTATCGCCTTCAAGGGCTTCACCCCATAGGCCCTGCTCACTGTCTGGCCAGCGGTGGAGAGACGGATCCCTGCCCAGGGGTTCTCCATCACAGTCAGTGTTAAATGCAGGCCAAGAGGAAGATCCAAGCTCCAGAGGGAGAGAGGACAAGGGTGCTGCCTGCCCCGGGGACAGCAGAGCAGAGTGAGGAGGCCGGGGGCCTGGAAACTGTCACTTCACGGCCCAAGTAGCTGACAACTCCAGTGGGAAGATGGAATTATCCGTAGGGGTGATTCTGCTAGAGCAGCAGGAGTGCTCGGGAGTCCTAAAGCCCACAGCCTGCTAGCCAAATCAGCAACATGTGTGAGTGGGTGCCTGGAGAGCGGATGGAGATGGCTTGCTCCCTGTGTGTGATATAGACGTACAGCGCCTAGCACAATGGTGCCACGATCCCTGATGGTGCTACCGCAATACAGGTGACAATGTAGCACGTGAGGCCAGGACGACCCGGCCGCCCTGCCACAGGGACCCACCTGATTCTTGCGATAGTCCTCCTGGGAGTGCCGCAGCACCCGGTAGCAGAGGCGAAACATGTACTGATAGGGAGCGTTCTTCTGATCCGACAGCTCCTCCAGCCGCACCAGGGGGCCTTCCCCTCCCTTTTCCTTGAATGGCGCTTTCAGGATCCCGAAGATCTAATCGAACAAAAAAGAGGGGAGCTGGAGGGAGTCAGATTCCAAGCTGTCCTCGCCAATTCCCTCTGCGCTGCACCTCAGTCCTCTCCCTTTAGTCACAGTGCTCGTTCCCAAGCGGGTGAGAGACGGGAGTGCCTGCAGGCAGAGCCTGGTTAAACCAGGGGGTCCCCTGGAGGAGACCTCGACTCTGATCACAAGCAGAATGAGTTGGATCATGGCACATAAGGCCTGAGTGGAGATTTGGTGACCTCAAAAAAAGCACCCGACATTTCATTGGGCTGGAAAAAGCTGGGGCTGCAGGTTAAGTCTGATGCATGTCAGCAAAGCTGCGTGGGGGGCACAAAACTGATAGCCGTGGGGAGCTGCAGGTCAGGAGTGATTGTCATCCGTGATGGAAGAAGACAACTTGCAAGACACCAGCGCCAAGTATGCCTGCCCTCTGGCCAGTCTCTAAGAGCCCCTTATTTTAATAAAGTGACAAAGAGTCCTGTGGCACCTTAAAGACTAATTAAAGTATTGAAGCATAACCTTTCATGGGCTAATACCCACTTCGTCGGATGGGTATTAGCCCACAAAAGCTTATGCTTCAATACTTTAGTTCGTCTTTAAGGTGCCACAGGACTCTGTCACTTCTGCAATTCCAGACTAACACGGCTACCTCTCTGATCCTTATTTTAATGACCTTTCAGTTGACCAAATTTGCCCCCACCTCCAACTGTGAATAACTTCTAACAATAACTCTGTAAAAATGCCCCTGAAGAATACAAGCTGGCTGCACAGACACACAGTCCACAATTCCCCAGGGTCTCTCTGGCCAGCCTGTCTCCGAATTCCCGTTCCCCAGAGCACGTTTTCCACACAGCTTCGTGAGGGCTCAGTGACTGAATCATTTTGGTTCAAACCCAAATCCTCATCCCTACGTGTCCCTCCTCTCCCATCCTGCTCACCTGTTTTAGGATGTTCTGCTCCCGCATGAGTTTCTGTCTCTCCCGGTTGGGTTTGGTCACCATGATGTCCAACACATTCTGCCCGTTGTTGGGAACGTCGCTGACGAAAAACACCAGGTCCTCCAGCAGCTGGATCACAAACCTGCAAAGCGAGCAGTCCGCAACAGCATTATCAGCAGCAGGTGCATCCACGCCACCCAGGACCTCAGCAACAGGAGCATTAATAACCAGAGAGCAGCCTAGAACCGCTCCTAATCCCCAAACTAACCCCCATCGTTGGGTGATTCATACAAAACAAATGAGACCCAAGCTGGGTTTTAAGGAACTTACACCGTGTACAGAACGTGTATTGGGCCTCTGTGCAGGAAAGAATTCAACCCCCATAATGTCCATGGGGAAGTTATTCCGACCTCTTAGAGCTGGGTTTATGCCCCGAAGCATGCAGGTTTACACCCCTTATGACTGGGTAGAACCAGAAAAAGAATTAGATAAGTTCCTGGAGGACAGGAACGTATCTAATGACTATTAGCCAAGGTGACCAGGGAGGCAACCCCAGGCTGTGGGTGTCCCTAACCTGACTGCCAGAAGCTGGCAGTGGATGATAGGGGATGGATCACTTGATGATTGCCTCTTCTGTTCATTCCTCTGGGGCACCGGGCATTGGCCACTATCAGAAGAGAGGATCCTGGGTTAGATGGACCATTGGTCTCACCCGGTCTGTTCTCATGTGTATTCAAACTAAACTACATCAAGAATTCGGCTTGGACAGCAGGACCAATATCCTCCCACTTGTGAACAGTCGTGAGCTTGATCATCGTGAGTGGTCAGGACCCTGGTTCTCTTCCACAAGACAAAGCGCTTCAGCCAAGTCTCTGGCGTGCCGTAGCCAAGGGGCTCAGCTTGTCTTCTGGCGGCGGGGTGGCGAAGGGGAAGTGGCTCAGTCTGTCTGCGTCACCGTATCGCTGTGTTTTGCTTAGGAAATGCCAAGCACCCACCCGCCTATAAATAACACCGCGACTAGCAAACCCGGCGCTATCACAGGGCCAGCTCCCGGCTCCCAATTTTTTTCTCTTGTTGCAAAGGAGGGGCTGGCACACACAATCTGATTTCCTTGCTGCGCCCCTGGGGAGGAGCAGGTTTGTAATCAGGCCATCGGCAGGGCAGCGTGACGGCGCTGGCACAATGTTCTAGGCCGAGAGCCATGCTGTGCCGTGAGTAACAGATACGGCCCGGCCCACGGACCCGGCACTGCAGGGCATGCTGCATTCTAGTAGGGTTGCAGGCTTCCTTGCTTATTGTAGGCTGGATATCCAACCAGACTCCTCACCCCCACCACATCCCTTCTGCATCCCGAGTGAGTGTCTGGTCAGGATACAGGGGATCTAAAAGACTTGGCCACAGTAGGGATGATGGGACCAGCTGGCGTGGGAGAGGGGGGGGGCTGACCAGTGTTGGGGGCTGAGACACCTGGCTGGGGGTGATCTCAGTTGGAATGGAGACTAGGGAGCCTGCCTGGAGGACCCAGCTAACCAGCTGGGAGAAGCAGGAGGCTTCCAGCTGCGTAATTTCCACCAAAATCAGGCCCCCAGGGTGTCCATTTGGTACTGTGGGCAGGGGAAGATCTCTGGCACCCTAACTCTATGCTCACTGCCTCACCCGAGCACCCAAAGTGACTCTGCTCCCCTCCCACAGGTGTCTGAAAGGCCACGGCCTCACCCTTGACCAACCAGTGACCTGAGTGGAAATCAGGCTTTCCTGGTTTCACCAAAATCCACAAGGCCCAGCACACGGGCGCCTCCGATGCTCCCTGAGAGTCATCAGATGCAATGTTCGAAAGTCACCACGTTACAGACAGAGAGGTGCCTTCGAGTTGAACGTGGCTTTGCTTGGCCAGTGGTCAGGAGTACGGCTGGGTTTGTTACCTGCGGTCGTTCTGGCTGATGAAGCCCTCGTTCATCTTCTCCACCACATTGGCCAGCATGGAGCTGGCATCATTGGCAAAATCCAGGTCCCGGATTTCCGACACTGGCACAGAGACAATGGCAAAAGCTTCTTTGTCCTCCTTGGTGGGGCAGGTGCCGAGCTGGAAGAGAGAACCCAGTGTGACCCCCTCACTAGAACCCACTTCAGCTCCAGCGAGAGCATCTTCCACAGGGTTGGATAGACTTAGGCACCTTCTCAACAATTTACCCACTACAGCGCTGTGCTCTGGGTACATCCCCCACTGCTATCTACCACTACCACCACAGCACATTTACTCCATCCATGGTGGGATGAATGAGCCGCCCTCCCCCCCACCTCATGGCTACTATCAGCTATTGCATTGGACAGCTGAGTTGGGTTCTAGGTGGCTTTGGTTGGGTTCTAGGTTGCTTTGGTTGGGTTCTAGGTTGCTTTGGTTGGGTTCTAGGTTGCTTTGGTTGGGTTCTAGGTTGCTTTGGTTGGGTTCTAGGTTGCTTTGGTTGGGTTCTAGGTTGCTTTGGTTGGGTTCTAGGTTGCTTTGGTCCTCCTGATGATGATCAAGACCTACAGGGACATGAACTCTGAATTCTAAGAGCTCATAAGACCCTGCAGCCACGCTGTGACCAAGCATGGGACGTACCATGAGACGAATGGGTCTCTCTTCATCGATGTCGATGGGCACGTCAGTGCTCTGGATCCAGGTGTTTGTACAGAGGTGGCGCAGCCTCACGTAGGAGTTCCTGAAATCGGTACAATGAAGTTTCCATTCCAATCGCGCTTTCTATCCAGAAAGGCCCGGAAGCACTTTCCAGATGCACAGATGGGAATCACGTCAAACCTCCCTGTGCTGAAATGCAGCCACCTCTGCGGTGGGACAGGACAGTCATTCTGCACCAGCAAGCCTACAGAACCTGGTTTGGAGCAGGAGAGAAACAAAGCAATTCCTGCAGGGGAACTAGGGGAATCGACACAGTCACCCACACGGGAGTTGGGCCAGGACCCCATAGTGGCCCTACTGCTTTTCCAGCACACAGCAGCTCCAGCCATGCAGCTCCCACCAGTGAGCTGGCTCAGCACCGACGCAGAGAGAACAGGCCCACTTACGCTTGTCCCAGGAGGTCCAGGTTTCACTGCTAGGCTTTCAGGTTGTGTGACTGCTACTCCAGGCGCCCTTCCTTGACCCCAAATCCTCCCCGCTTCTAAAGCAGCCCAACCTCCACGAGACTGTGCCCAACTGGCGAACTAGCTCTGAATTCCCAGCTCCAACCCCCCGGGGCATGACGCCGATGGAATCGGTGGTTTCACGGTGGATCCGGGCGTTCCCGCGTACCGAGGGACGAAGGAATCCGTCTTCTGCAGCGTGGTGGGGTCCAGCTCAAAGAGGGAGGCAATGTCATTCCCATGGGGCACGGCCACCAGCCGGTACTTGATCTTCTCCCCCGTTTTCCTCCGGCTGGAGCGAATGGTCCCGCCCTGCACCAAGGCAAGCAGCTGTTGAGTGTGGTACCAAGTGACTGGACTTGGTACCACGCTCCCCCATGCACACATGCTCTAGGGGAAGGCGGGTCAGGCTCGAGACACAGCAAAAACTCCCAAGAAAGGGAGCCTCGCAGCATGAAAACAGTCACACACACACACACACACACACACAGGGCTGGCTTGCACCAGTGGATCTATAGGATCAAATCCACCTTCGAGAGGCACTTGGTTAATGGGGTAAAAGAACCCCGCTGACACAGGGCTAGGGAGTCGTCTTTCTTCTACCACCACCTCATCTGCACACCCGTCTAGCACGCTCTGGGCTCTGCAAAGCCTCCAGGCAGCCAGGTTCCAACCAGGTGTAATAACACCTGCAGCGGGTGCACTCGCGGAGATGCCTCATGGAGCAGGTATTCTGAGCAAGACGCCCTTCCAGCACTGCCATGAGCATCACGTCCCCCAGAGCACGACGCCCCTCCAGTGTCACCCTGAGTCCCAGGGGCTGCTGTTGCCTGGAATTGAACTGCACCTGCCCCGTGCCTAGCTGGGCCAACAGCCCCTTCTGGTACAGTGCCGGTTCCCTGGGCTCTTGACAGAGTCCCAGTGGATGAGCAAGGAAATGACTTCCAGACCCAGAGAGCAGCAGCAGCCGCTCAGCCACGAGCCAAGCAGATCACAGCTCAGAGCTCACCGTGGGTGCAGACTTGGGATCGGCGGCATCTCCTTTGTAACTTGGGTTTTCCTAAGAAGTGAAAGAAATATTAAACAAATAACTCCATCAACACGAACGTCGGGCCGTTGACTCTGATCCTTTCCAAGAGTCAGGGGGGTTGTCACCGCCTCTTTCTTCCACCGACTTCAACGGAGACAAGCCTGATAAGTCTCTCTTTAAAATATAGGTTTCTAGCCTTTACCACACAGTGTGGGCTTGAGGCAGAAATGGGTGGATGAAATTTTCTGGCCTGTGTTATGGAGGAGGTCAGACTAGATTGGTGGCTCAGGATCCTTGGGAATCCACAGACTGTCTTAGATTTCCAAAGGGGTCCTCCCCGCCGTTTGACATTTTTTAGTGGTCCACAAAGTTGAAAAGGTTGAAACCCAGTGGGGTAGGAGCTCATTCGGGCCCTGAAATCTGCGAATGCCCTACAGGACGAGCAAGAGCTGAATTTGGTCAGGAGTCAGAGGAGAGTTAAGCACAGCCGGCCAAATTCCTTTTCATCAAAGCAATGGGGTTGTGTGAAAGCATTGACAGCGGAGCTTGGCCCGGGGTGAGCAAATAAAGGATAGCACAGCCTGCCGGGCTGTGTGCGCCCCAGGCCAAGCAGAAAGGGAAAACGTGAAGAGCAAGTTGGACAAGTGTGTGGCAGCGCTGGGGGCTTTCCGCTGGGCATATCCCAGCGTGGCAAATGGGCAAACAGCAATGTTGTTCGTGGCCCCGGTCCCAAGCCTTGGCATCTGCCTCCTCTAAGCAAGGAGGAACTGGAAGGGAGCTCCTGTCAGCACCGGCAAGGAGCCTCCCAGGCAACAGGTTCTCAAAACTCGATTAAGGTGAGCTTCCGCCCCAAGGGAAATGTGCCGGGGCCCCATGCAGAATGTGGCCCTCCGGTGAGCGGTTGCTGTTTGGCATGACAGGCAAGACTGCAGTCCCTTTGCAAGGCATGGGCAGACCTCAAAGGCAGGAGGAGCAGGTGCTCTCCATCCAGCCCCCTCCGCCCCTCTTACCTCTGCGGCCAGGTAGTTCCCGGTGGCGAGATGTTTGAAGCGGTACAGGCCGTTCCAGTGCCCGGCTCCACCTCGGCAGGGATCATGATGGACCACCTGAAAGGCACACAGGGAGAGGATCGGGGGGTTAGGGTGCTAGCCTGGGACTTGGGAGACCACACTGAATTCCCTGCTCCACCACAGACCGTGGGAAGTCACTTAGCCGCTCTGTGCCTCAGTTCCCCACCTGCTAAAATGGGGATAACAGCCTGGCCCTGCCTCTCCTCGCAGGGGCGCTGGGAGGGGAAATGCAGGAAAGGGAGTGAGGTGCTCAGAGCTCTGTGGTGGGTCAGGTGGGGTGGATGTGACAGGGACACCCCAGGCAGACATGGCTTCCAGCAGGGGAGAGGAACAATCTGAACCCTCTAGGAGTTCACGGTGGTACATCCCGGGCTCTGCTTTGGGCCTATCTCTCACTCTGTGCAGCGGTTAACTGCCCCTATTCAGTGGGCAGTGCCACAGCTACCGGTGCTATGGCAGCACTTTACGATCAGCCCAGGCAGGGTGTCTAGACCCGAAACGTACAGAAACAGCTGTTCATTCTGTCCAAGCATCCACTAGGAAAGCGCGAACTCAGCAATCCACAGAATCACCTGCCAGACTCCAGCCTGGGTCGCCGGCAGGGCTGGACACTGGGACTGTCCCCACCAAAAAACACACCCCTCTCCTCTATCACCTGAGCTGCCATCAGCTGTCTGCAGTAGTAGGCTGTTATCCTCGGTGCGCACCAGCCACTAGTGAGCGAGCCGACCTGCTCTTCCACAAGCCTGCTCCCCGGGCACTCACCTCGACTTCCCACAGTGCGTTGGAACTCGTGGCGGAGGTGGCAGACTGCCTCAGGGTGGTGCGGAGGAAGACATGGATTTTGGCCTTGTACTCGTCGCAGGTGAGAAACTTCTCCTGCTCGGCATGGAACAGCCTCACCACATCCCCCTGCCAACCGGGGACACAGAGAGGAGGTTACAAGGGAGGTACCCACGAGACCCATGCACAGGGTTGGCACCTTCTGATCCGCCGGCTCCGTGGACAGTCCTTCCCTAAGCTTCAGAGACAATACATGCACTCATGGGCCAATCTGTCGTCCTGCAGAGTGTCTTTGGGATTCAGGCAGCCTCAAGCTCAAACCGGTGGCGTGCTCAGCAGGGCAATCGCATCCAGATGGCCTACCGCCCCACCCCATGTCCTCCTCCCACTTCGCTAGGTGGCGTGATAGCTGAAAGCCCAGGTTTTCCCTCTTAAAGGAGCAGAGCGCTGCTCCCTGTGTAGGTAGGGTCAGGCAAAGAAATTTAGATCAATAGTTACAGGGGCTGGGATGTCTCTCTTGCCATGTTTGTACAGCACCTAGCACAACAGAATCCCCGTCCAGCAACCCTGGCGTGAAGAACGGAGGCTCAATTCATTACCCCTTTCAGCACTTCCTCCATGTGGTCCCGGAACTGCATGAACAGGTTGATTTTCCAGCTGGTGTTACAATTGACTGAGTTCACCTGGGGGAAAAAAAGGGGAGAGAGTTCGAGATGCTAGAAATGAAACAAAACAGGCGGGTTCCAAACAAGCCCCCGGTGCTAAGGAAGTTCAGATCCAGACACGAGCATCGTGACTACCAGCGCTCCCACCGAATCCCTCCAGTGGACTCGAACCCTCCCCTCCTCCCTGTTCTCCGTACCTCTTTGCAGCCGGCGTTGTCGGCGAGCTCGTAGTTGCTGGCGTGCAGTGGCTGTCCGGCGTTCACAGGGTTCAGGATCACTTTGTCTCCCACGACTACCTGGGGAGGAGAATTAGAAGAGGGGGGGAGAAAGCATGAAAATGGGGACTCTGCGGAGAGATGAGCTCTGGGCACGCTGCATCTTGTCTCTTTCGTGGTCGCTGATGCGGAAGTCTTGCCCTGGAGCCTGGTCCTGCTGCCCTCAGGATCCTTCACCAGCCTCCATCACCTTTATTCTGAGAGCCTCTCTCTACTCACAAGGCTCTGTGACCCGGATGCAGAAAAAAGAGACTCTCCCTGCCTGGGAATGCACCATCAGTGTTGTTGCATGAACAGGCTGGCGCTGGGGGGGGGGGGTACGGGGGCGGGGGCCCGCTGAGGAACAGGGCGTGTCCCCTCTGTCCCACCCTCATCTGCTTGAGAGTGACAGTCGAGCCCCTGAAACCTAAAGGACACTGAATTGCTCCACTACCACCCGTCCTGTAGTGGAGCTGAGCTGAAGCAGCAGGAGGGAGCATGGTCTAGTGGCCAGAGTTGGGACTGGGAGTCAGGACTCCTGGATTCTATCCCTGGCTCTGCCACTCACCTTTGGCAGGCCACTTGCCCCTCACTGCCTCAGTTTCCCCAGTACGGCCCCACCCCCCGGAGCCTCCCCGCCACACTCACATTATCTCCATTGCTCCTCAGTTTCCAGAAGGGCTGGATGAAGAGCCAGGAGCCCTCGTTGCCCATCGCGTCCAGCGTTACCCTCATGGCGTTCTTCTCCAGCAGGGCGGGGAGACGTTTGTTCACCGTCAGGTACTTGTTACTCTTCATGTGGAGGAGCTGGAAAGCCAAACACCGTGGCATCCCCAGTCCCTTCTATGGCCAGGCAGGGAATTAGGGAGACCCTTGCCTGGTGCTGCCGGGCAGCAGAGGCTGGGAGCGAGAGAGACCCACAGGGTGTGTCCAGCACCCTCCTCCTTTAAATCCACTGCTGCAGAGTGCTGCCTCTTCTCCACCACAAGGGACACTGCTCGGAGAAGGCCTGGTCTGCCCACATTGCCTTTGGCTTTTGCCAGTCCTCCTGCCTGGCTTACTGCCTTGTTCTGTGCATCACCCCAAGGCCCAAGTTACGGGGTGGCCCGAGGCTTTCAGGTCTCATGAAGCTGAGAAGCTGTACCCCAAAATCTAACCTGCCAGCAACAGCCCACAAACAAAGGGAACTGCCAGGTGACAAAGAAACACAGGTCCCGAGGGTGCAGGGCCGAGGCTTTGTATGATCCTTCGGCAGCCAAAGCAATTGTTTTACTTGCCAGCTAATCTCGCCTGCACCCTCCCTTCCTGTGCAATCAGACCGGACCGGGCTGCTGCTATAGAGCCAGAGCACTGCACAGGGGCCCTGGCGTTCAAAGGGATGCGTTTCCAGCGGCTCATTCCATGGAGCCCACCGACTGGTGAGATTTTACTCCAGCTCTTTGTCGCCTCCCGGTGCGCCCATCCACTAACCCACAGCTGCAGGGTCTTAGCAATTCACCCAAAGCCCTTCACATCGAACAACAGGCAGGGAATGGACCAGTCTTTAGCTGCACCCCAGCTGGGGACTGAATCCGGATACTGATGCTGCAAGAAAACACCTGCAGCTGGCTCGGGCTATAAAATTGCAGCCCAGATGTTCGGTTTTGGGCTGGAGGCCCAGGCTCTGGGACCCTCTCCCTCACGGGGTCTCAGAGCCAGCCACTGGGGTTTCCCTGCAGTGTGATACCCTCCATTAGCTATTGCCTAGATCCTCCTACTAAAGCGAACCCTTGAGTTCACAGGAGAAGCAACCCAGCAGCTATGTGGCTGCAGTCCCTCTCCTGGGAGGAGATCAGAGGCCATGCCGCGAGCTATAGCCCAGAGCGGCAGGCAATGGTGAGCCCAAGGGAGGGGAGCGCTCGCGGCCCATACCTGGATGACGCTGCCGTACTTCACCACGTCCCCGTGCACCTTCTTATTCTCCGTATCGTTCTGTTTCTGCTCCATCTGCGCAGCATGCTGTCCGCAAAACACAGAGCAGGGCCCGGTGAGCCGCTGCCTCCTCCCGTTAGGATGGGGGGGGGGGAGCAGGGGGTAACAAGGGCACCTTCACGCCAGCCCCAGGGGGAGGGCAAGCTCGCAATCTACTTCTGGATCCCCTCCCCCTCCCAGGCCACGGGCAGGCTCCCAGGCTTGGGGCCCCGTTTCATAAAGGGGGCGGGGATTTGGGCTGCCTCGATGTTGGGATGCTCGACCTGAGACAACTCGGGGCGGACAGAGCGGCTCTGCTTGAAGGTGGCGGGAGCCGTGCGTGCTCAGCAGCTCGGAGAACCAGGGCCTAGGGGGCTCCAACCAGACACCCAGAAACTGACGCACCCCAAATCAGAGAGCGCCCGGCAAAAAGTTGGCCCCGGTGTTTTTGTCAAGTTGGCCCCAAGTCTTACTGTGAACCTGAAACCAAGGGAGTGCCGGACTGTGCAAACCCTGCTGGTGCTAGGAGACCCCAGGACTTGGGAGGTCCCTAGCCGCTATCAGGGCCAACTCTGCTCGAAACACTGGCGGTTACGGCACACCGCAGGCTGCACGCTCTGACTCGCCAGCTGGATCAAGAGATGGCCACGTAGTAACCAGGAAGCAGGGAGAAAGATTCTGGAGTGGCCCATTGCCACGTGCGTTATCCATACCTCTGTGTGGTGTGTTTACCAGGAAAGTTGTTGCTGTTGAATATATGGAGGGAGGAATGAATTCTCCCGCAGGGCATATTTCTGCGGGGAGTATCGGGGTCTGACTACACCAGCAGCGTCTCTCTCGGATTGAATGCCAGGCAGTCAAACTGTCCAACCTGGAGCAGCTTACAGGACCTCCATATGCCCTAGCCTAGAGCTACCAGTTACCCAAGATTGTTCTCGCAGAGGCTATACTGAGTGAATGGTCCCTAACTTATATCTATAAAGTCTATGCAGGTGACTCACAGCCAATGTCCAGAAAGTTTGGGGTAGCTGGGGACTGCTACAGGGTGATGTTGCAGGTGGTTCTTTGGGTTCAAGACACACTCCACTGAATTCGTGGGTAAGGGGGATGGGAGAACCTCTGTCTTTCCCATCTACTCTTCTAGTCCTTAACCAGATTGTACAACGCCAGCAGCCCAGTGGGTTTCCACCTTCTCCGCGGGTCATTCAGGAGAGAGGGGAAATGAGCAGTGGTGACTGCGGTATCCTCCTGGCAAAGGACAGGAAGGAAGCTGGGGGAAGGGGAAAGGAGCAGGAGCCCCGAGCTGCTGAGAATGGATCAGATGGAAGATCCAGGGCTGGAAACGTGCCTTGCCACGAGTCAATCCCTCTAACAAAACAGTTTAAAACAATTATCCATGAGTCAGTCCCTTACAAGCAAAAGCTGAAGACAACTGCCCAGGCAGGCTGGGCCACAACAACAAAGCGGCCTTGGCAGATGTTGCTGCTGCTTCCAGCCCACTTCGCCGACAATGAAAAGCTCTTTAAAACATTGCTGCTCTTTTTCTTTAATTAATCCCTAATCCCTCGGAATCTCTGGAGAAACGTTTGCCTCTGTTTCCACTCCGGTGCCAGGGAAGCGGGAGCCTGAGCACACCCGGCGTGGAAGGGACCCCGGGGGCTCAGCAGAAACCAGGGTTGCAAAAAGGAACCGTAAAGAGACTAAGGAGCAGACCACACCCAGCAGCCTCTAGGGTGGATTTAGAGGCAGCTTAGAAAAGAGCAACCCTTTGAAACGGGTCCAGGGATGCAAGAGAAAAATTGCACCAACGCTGCTGTCGAGAGCCCATAGTCTGCAGCACTGTGTGGCACTAGATCCAATTTCCAATCCCCCCTCCACAAAGCCCAGGCTGTTCAGATCTGGGGGTCTGGCTCCGGTGTGTCCCATATGCAAAGAACTATCGGAAGGGAAAGGAGTTTGATGCTCCCAACTGGTTTCTTACAAAGTATTTGTCCAGGTCACAAAGCCGCCAGGTGAGACTGGCCTGAGCAACACTAGACAATGTAACAACGTTGGTTGGGGTGTGAAAAATCCCCACACCCCCGAGCAGCATAGTTAAGCTGACCTAAATCCCTGTGTAGACAGCACTACACGGATGGAGGAATTCTTCCCTCAGCCTAGCTACTGCCCCTCGGGGAGCAGATTAGCAATGCCGATGGGGAGTAGCGTCTACACGGAAGAGATGCAGTGGTGCCGCTGTAGGGTTGTAAGTGTGGGTAAGCCCTGATGGCCTCTTCTTGGGACGGTATCAGTAGGGACGTGACGAGCCTTCACTGAGGAGCATCTGCTGTGGGGAGGGAGATTGTGGGACTGGAAGCGCAGGGAGCTGCAGGGCAGGATGAGGGGAGCATCAGCACAGCTGCAGAAGGGAGCTGGTGCATAGCACCTGTGTGCGCCTCACGTCTCTAGTTGCTACTAGCAAAGTGAGGCGCTTCTAGATATTACATTCCACAAAAACTTCCACAAAAGGCCCCTACATCTGGCAACTAAACTAAGCACATTTCAGACCGCTGCAGACAAAACGCCAGGCCTGGATTTCCGCTCTTTATTTCTGGGCTGCTGCTATTTCAGGAAATTGTTTCCTCTGGTTGAAAGATGGTTCAAACCTAGCTGGGGACTTGGATAAATATAACCTGGAATACCAACTCCGTCCTGGGATCTACAAGGGGATTTAATCTGGAAGCAGTGTGGGTAGTACACGGCATAAAACTCCGTCCTAGTCCAGGGGCAACATGTTGGCTTACAAATACAGGTGTACATTTTAATATGGTGTACGTACACACACACACACACACATATTATGCTGAGAGGGCAGAAGGGGAGGAGCAAGAAGTTGTATAAGTTCTTTAGTACTAACGAGATCAGGACTCAAATCGGAAACATTTAACAATTAACATTCCCCCACTCGGTCCGTCTCCCCCCCACACACACACTCTGCCAGTGCTCTCACTATATTCAGTTGGTAATTTGCTTCCATTAACAACAAGCAGCTTTGTTGATATTAGAAGTTGTTTTCTAACCTGCGCAGGAAAAGAGAGGGTGCCTATGCCTACGGTAATGTTATCAGCACAGATGAGGCAGAATATACTGATCATCCCTTGATGATCTGTAGATCTCCAAGTGCTTTACAAACACAGGTAAATACCGATAACCCTATTTTACAGATATAAGATACGTAAAAGCCTACTACTGCTACCATCTGATGGAGTTACTCCTCTAGGAATCCGTGCTGATGATGGAACATTGCAGGGGGAGGTTACTAGACAGGGACAGGTAGAAGTGAGGAGAGGTGTACTGTCAGCTACAGAGATTTCCAAGAGAGGGCTCTCCCCTCCCAGACGCCTGCCACGGGGAAAGACAGTGTGTCGGGTCTTGTGGTGGGGGAAAGGTTGGGGAGTCCTCAGCCAGTACCTCTAATAACGTCACCCTCTACTGCGAGGATTCTCGCCTGGGATTTCACCGGCTCTCCTCGCCTCACCTGGAGTTTCTGCAGCAGCACCACGTCAGCGATCTTGTCCTTGTCCTGCTTGGTCTGCTTGGCCTTCCAGTACTGCTTCTGGGCGGAGTAGCGGTTCATGGGACATACTTTGAAGAGACAGTCTAGAAGGAGAGAAGGCCAAAGGGTTAAAGATTGGCATGCTAGGGGTGTGCTCAGTTCAGTCAGTGGCATATCCCCTATGGGGACTTACATCTGTGGCAGGAAAGGGTGGGAATAAAGCTAGTCCTGTTCAAAGCCTGTAGGGACACTGTCCCCATTTCACTACTGCTGAGCGAAGACCCTGATCTTGCAGCAAGTTAAGGGCACTCCATTCCATTTCCGGGGGTCACACCCTCAGCTGGGGAAAGTCAGTGGTGGCAATGTACACGCACTGAGTATCTGGGCCTCAACTTCACAGCTGATAAGTATGGCGGAGTGCTCCTCAACCAGGGGTACGTGTAGCCCTGGGGGTATGCTGAGGGCTTCCAGGGGTACATCAACTCCTCTAGAGATTTGCCTAGTTTTACAACAGACTACATAAAAAGCACTAACAAAGTCAGTACAGACTAAAATTTCATACAGACCATGGCTTGTCTATACTGCTCTATATACTATGCATTGAAATGCAAGTACAATATTTCTAGTCCAGTTGATTTATTTTATAATGATACATTCAAAATGACACAGTCAGCAATTTTTCAATTCTAGTGGCTGTGACAGTTTTGTATTTTCATGCCCAATTTTCTAAGCAAGTAGATTTTAGTTGGGGTGGAACTTGGCGGTACACAAGGCAAATCAGACTCTCCAGAAGGGTACAGTCATGTGGAAAGGTTGCGAGTCACTGGATAGATGACTCAGCCGTTGAACCTGCTCTCCAACTTTCAGATCTATTTGCTCTCATTAGAAATTACTATGCAAACTTGTAATTTCAACCTGGGTGTTCTGCAGTTACAGTCCAGGTACATGCTGTGACAGATACAGCAATTTCCTGCATTTCCTTGGGGAGACCTTACTGCATTAAGTGCAACTCTCCTTGGGGTACGTTGAATTAAATGCAAAGTTTATGTATTACCAGGGGCCGGGATTGTCGGTAACTTCTCTAGGGGGGAGATGTAGTGTGAGGCCTGAGAGTTCAAAGGACTATTTTGAAAATATGCAAGACAAGAATGGACTTTTGGGACAACAACTGTTAAGTGGATTTCCTGGGGAATACCTCAGGGGAGGTGAATGCAAATTCCCCCACTCTGGTTATGCACAAAGTCTGCCCTGGAGGAAAAGCCCTGAGGACAGGGTCATTGTCTGCTGATTACCTGGTTCTGGAGACAAGATCAAAGAGCCAAGCTGTATAAAGAAATGGCTGAACTGCCCTGCCTGGCTCTGGTACTGAATCTGAGACAGTTATTAATCTGTAACCATGGGAAAAACTCAGCTGTGGGGTTTGAAGGACTGGAGCCTGAAGCTGGAGCTGGGGTGACCTCTGCTAAGCTTATTAGCACGTATCCAGCTTCTTTTATTGTTTTTCATTCGTTTTCTCTGTGATGCTTTCACCTTAAGAATAAATGTGCTTGCTTGGCAAGAGCTGCGTGGTAACTTATAACTGTAGGCAATGCACTGGGAAAGCAAAGTGTAGATGCAGGCTTACTAGTCAGTCTGGCTTGCTAGGAATATCACAGAATAGGCAGGGAACGACACAGCCTGGAACAATCCGGTCAGGAGGGAGAGAGATAAAGGTCTCTGCCCAAGAGAGGGGACATCTGGGAGATGGAAACCTTTAAGCTGGTGCCCTTGGTGGACCATGGAGGTTCAGTTGCCCTAAAACTTTGACACTTGCCTCAAACAGGTCACTGTGCACATACCTACCTATATGTACACAATTACTACCTCTTCTGGCTATGCCAACATGTGGTCTGCACACATGCTGAGCCAAGTCAAATACCAAAGACGAGATTGTGATGTTGTTTGCAGCAGTGCAATCTAGAGTAACTCCTTTCTATTATGTGGAGTCACGCAGAATTTATACCCTGGTGAAACTGACAATCAAATCCAGCCCAAAACTTTAGCGGTGCCGCCGCTAGAATATTAATGAAGACCATATGTGAAATGTTCAAAACAATTGGGTTCTTCCCCTCTGTTGTATTTGGAATAAAGTACAAGAGAAACTGGCAGTAAAACTAGAAAAACAACAGTTAAGACGATCAGTTCAACTGTTCTCTGAATTCACCAGGAAATCCCCCAGGAATTCTGAGTGACTGAGTATTTGGTCCGTGAAATGCAGCTTCAAAGTGCAACATCTCTCTTCAGTTGGGTAGACCGTGCAGGAAGGAACCTGGACATAAAAACTGTGGGAGCTTATTCCTCCTTTAGCGGGTATCAGAGTGTGACAAAGTCATGTAACAGGCTGGCTTAGTGTGAGTAAGTGTAATGTTGTCTTCTAGTGAATACTCACGGAAAGGATAATAGACTTACTATTGGTACCAGTAGCTACGAAAATGTTCTTTAAGCTCCTTGGGTAAAGGCCTGTGTTTCGGGACCCAGATGTGTGAATTATCTGACAACATTGCCTATCCTCTGCAGTAGTTAGATCCATTCCAGCCTCACAGAGTGTTGCCCACTCCGGCTATTCTGTTCAGTCTTGAGAGTTTTTTGTGAGGGAGGGGACCTTGCAATGATCCAGGGACCCTACTTGGTGAGTTGTGAATCGAAAAGCGAGGTCATACCCATGGAAAACAGCCTCAGAGAGAGGAAGGGATCACAGGCCTCAATCTCCTTAATTGCTCCTGAGATAGTAGCCCAGAAACTTCAGACAGAAGAAGAAAATCATTTTCCATCCTTGGCTCCCATCCCGAGTTGCTGGTGAGCATGTGTTTATTTACCTGGGAGTGACAAATCAACAGGCACAGGGCACAGTTCTCTGCACCTCTGGAGGGAAGCCAGGTTTCAAGTCTCATTTCACAGGTCTGTTTGCTAATGGCATATCCCAGGCCAAGGAGCCTTTGTGCTGTATCACTAGAATGGGACTAAAGGGTGACTATTTCCTGCCCTCATGGTGGCTACTGGGTTTAAGACTGGCCCCAAATACCACTCTAAGGGAGATGGCCGGGGAATCTCTGAGTCCAGAGCAGAGAGCTGTGTTGCTGCCTCCTATAACGGACCTGGAGTTACACTAGTGTTTTTCTACATTCTCCCCACAATGTGGTGGTTATAATAGGGTTACTAATGGAAACACTCTGTTAGCACGCAGCAGCTGTCATCCAAGGATTTCAGAGTGCTTTCATTAATTTGTTAATTAGGTTGCAAAGGAGTCTTGTGAGGTAGGTAGCGAGAAAGTACAGCTATTAAGAAATGGATCCAAATCAAAGCCCTAGATCCAAACTGCTCCTCAGCCTCAGGGGATCTGCAATCCAGAGATGAGCATCAGAGCTGGCCGGGAATATTTTTGCAAAATGGTTTCATGTCAAAAAACGCCAATTTACTGAGACCAAAACCATTCGCCGAACTGTCAATGCTTCCCAAGCTGTCAAAAAAATCCAATTTTCCAGTGCAGAATGGGTTTATGTTTTGAAATTAATCCTAATTAGACTAAAAAAAGTTTTTAAAAGAAGAAAAAGAGGTCAAAATAGGAACAAACATTTTGATCGACCCAAACAAAACAAACCAACCAGTTTTTCGGTTTGTGACTATTTGAGATTTCAACTTTCCATCCCCATTTGAGATGGGCAAAACTCTTGAAAATATTCCCAGGCCAGGGAAACTGTTTCCCACCTAGCTTTCCTGAACATGGCAGCTCATGCCCATCTGAGTATTATCCCCATTTTGCAGACAGGGAAACCAAAGCACAGAGATTCAGTGACTTGTGCACCATCATGCAGAACCCAGAAAGCCTGTAGCAAAGGCAGGATTTGAAGCCTAGCGTTTGACTGCCAGCCCTGTGATCTAACCACTGTTCCACCCACCAACCCTCTGGGAGCGAAGAGTTAATGGGGGCAGGCTGGGGGGAGCTCTTAGCCAGCATGATGTTAGTTTCAACCCAGGGCGCCACATGTGCTCTCCAGCAGATCATGGCAGGGATTAAACTGAACTGAATTTAAACACCTGGAGAAATCCCCTGAGGAGCACGAACCAGAATCTTCCAGTCCAAAGGTTGAGCACAGGAGCAAACACATTGCTGAATGTTTTCAGGCCTTGCCAATCCAGCTAGGTGCTGAGCCCCTGAGAGATGCTGAGTGTGCACAGCACCTGACAGGCAGCACTCAGCACCGGGCAGAATCACGCCCTACATGTCCTTGTTCCACATACTCATGTGCAGCAATTACGCTGTCTGTTACACCCCCCCACACAAAAGTCCATCAAAAAAAAATTAAAAAAAAAAATAAAAGTCCCCCCCCCACACACACACACAGAGTCATCTGCCCAGCACCGTGGAGGAGGTAAACGCCTGGTTTGCTTTCTCCCAGCGTGCCTCAATGTGGGGCTGTGCCTCTCACAGGAGCCTGGGGGGGAAAACCACAAAAAAGCAAGCGAACAGGACCTGCCAGGCTCCTTTCCGAAGGTGTTGTCCTGGCCAGCCCAGGCACTACACAGCTGAACTCTGCCTTTCGAGCCTCGGGGCAGCTAGAGGGATAGACTCCCGAGGTATTTTTCAAACCATGGGGCCCGATTCTCACTTGCATGACAGCCCCTTTAGGCCACTCTGGCAGCAGCAAGGGGGCAGAAACAGCTCCCCAAGAATCCCAGTGTAGTGTAAGGGCTCTTTACCAGCACTGCACCCCAACATGCGGGTTGGATCAGCGCGTGGTAGGAATACACTGCTTTATGGCTACTCTCCGCTTCCTGGGGCCCATATGGGAAGCAGGACATACTTTAGAGCAGAGGTTCTCCACCTTTTTAGGCTAGTGTCCCCCTTTCAGGAGTCTGATTTGTCCTGCGTACCCCCAACTTACTTCACCTTACTTAAAAATTACTTGCTTACAGAAATCAGACAAAAATACAAGTGTCATAGCCACTAGTATTGAGACATCGCTGATTTTCTCACTTTTAGTGTAAATTATATAATAAATCAATTAGAATATAAATATTGTACTTGCATTTCGGTGTACAGTATACAGAGCCGTATACACAAGTCATTGTCTGTATGACATTTTAGTTTGTACTGACTTTGCTAGTGCTTTTTATGTAGCTTGTTGTAAAACTAGGCAATTGTCTGTATGACTTCATGTACTCCCCGGAAGACCTCTGTGTACCCCCACAGGTACGTGTACCCCTGGTTGAGAACCACTGAGTTAGAGCAGCCCTGAGGTTAGTCTAACTTACACCAGGCAGGCCCTGCACAGCCATAGAAGGAAGAGAATGCAGGGGCTTAAAATCACCTAAGCCCCCCTCTGTCCCTTTCCCAAGAGTGACAATGGAATTACACACAATCAGGATCAGTTTGTTTTTTTCCCCTCCTCCTTCACAATGAAATGTACCGTATTTACAACAGACCAAAAGGGACTGCTACTTGCCTAGCCATTATGACAGGGGGCTGAAACCTATAATCTGATTGAGTGGGGAGTAGAAATGGGCCGGTCCAGAACTGAACCTTCAACTGCTGGAGGAGTTTGGATCCAGGGTTCTGATCCACGCCCATCTCGAGGGAGTGAGATTCTCCTGGCTGTTAGGACAAGGAACCATGACTCTTTAAACTGCTAGCCCAGGTTTCACTGTGGTCACCTTAGGCCGCTCCCATCCAAGTCAAAGACAAGAGTACAACTGGCATTAGGAGAGCAGGATGGCAAAGCACACTTGCAAGGTCTATTCCACCTAGAAAGTCCACCAAAGTCACAGGACAAAAGGGTTGTTTGAAGGCCAGAGGAGGAGGGTCAGGAAAAAAAAATTCAGGATGAGGTCCCCATCGAGTTTAAACTGTAGTCATCTGATGACAACCCACATGGGTTTCAGTGTGCGGTGGTAGGTGACAACTAAGGGTGTGCAGTCAGAGTGGGTTTTACATCTGAAGCAGGTTCTCCCGGGATATTTGGGTGGCTCATTCCACGATGTGATCTACTTTTCTGGTGGAGTGTCCTTGTTTGACAAAGGAGGTTTTAAGTGTGTGAAGGTGCGGATCCCAGACTCTCTCTTTGGGGCATGTCCTGTGGTATCTGAGTGCCTGGCTGTCGATAGCAGATTTGGGGTAGTTACTGGATCCGTGAAGGTAGGTGTGCTGATCCAGGGTCTCTTGCATATTGTTGTCTGAAGGGATCCATTGTTGACACTGATCACGGTGTCCAGGAAGTTGATGCTAGTGTGGAAGTGTTCCAGAGAAAATTTAATAAATGGATGATGATTGCTGAAGTTGTGGTGGAAATCCAGGAGGGAGTTTAAGTCATCTGTTCAGAGGATGAAAATATCACTGATGTATCTCAGATATACCATTGGTTTGATGGTGCATTTGTCCAGAAATTCTTCTTCAAGGATTGGACATGGAGGGGCTAGAAAATGGAAGGTGTCCAGGAAAGAGAGAGGAAAGTTCTGGCTTACCAGCCCATTTCCACAAGCCAGGAGCCGCCCTACCCCGGCTTGATTCGTCACCTTTTCCATTTGGATCAGGACTCCAGAAAGCCAGCTCACAAAGGGAAACTCTGCCACGGCTGCATCTCGCTGAGACTGGGAAAGGATGACTGTGGCACGCACCAGGATGGGGTGGGGCAGCCGAGGACGGATGGGGATTTAAGGCATCTCCCTAAATCCTGCCTGCCTGCCTCATGAAAGAGCCGCTTAATCTCTCCCCGGGAGGTGCAGCAAAGCAGAGCAATTAGTAGGCCTCTGGCACAGTACATTCCTACAGCCAAAAACCTTCCACAGCAGAGATGCTTGTTGCCATCTCTGCCTCCCTCCCAGTCACACATCACTTCCTCCGATGGCTTTTGCTCCACCACCAGCCAGGCTGCACAAACGCATGCACAGCAAGAACCGTGCCTCAGAATACCAGCTGGGCCTTCAGAGAGGAAGGAGGAACCGTGGCGAAGGCACTGGAGTGGGACTCCAGAGACTGGATTCAATTGCTTGCTCTGCCTCAGTTTCCCGGGCCTCGCTTCCCCACAGAGCTAATCATCATTCCATCATCTGTCTGGTCCATTCAGATTGCAAGCTCTTTAGGCGGACACTGTCTCTCACCTAGCATGATGGAGCCCTGATCTTGGGGTTGGTGCTCTTGTCATAGAAACAAAAACCATCATCTCGCGCCATTAAACAACCAGATCTGGGGAGTGTGACAACTTCTCCTTTTCCTTCGCAGCAAATCCCAGGCACTGTGAGAGTCAGTTTCTCCAAGTCATAAACCTGCTACCAGGATGATCTGAGGAATGGAAAACCTACCTTCTGAGATGAGATGCAAAGAGCTTGGCTTGTTTAGAAGCCGGAGGGGAGATATGATTGCTCTTTATAAATACATCAAAGGGATAAATACCAGGGAGGGAGAGGAATTATTTAAATTAAGCTCCAATGTGGACACAAGAACAAACGGATACGAACTGGCCATCAACAAGTTCAGACTTCAAATTAAAGGAAGGGTTCTAACCATCCAAGCAGTGAAGTTCTGGAACAGCCTTCCAAGGGGAGCAGTGTGGCAAAAAACCTAACTGGCTTCAAGACTAAGCTTGATAAGTTTATGGAGGGGACGGCCTACGATGTATGTAGCCGACCTGCGACTGCTAGCAGCAAATATCTCCAATGGCCAGTGCTGGGACACCAGATGGGGAGGGCTCGGAGTTACTACAGAGAATTCTTTCCCGGGTGTCTTGCCCACATGCTCAGGATCCAACTGATCACCATATTTGGGGTCGGGAAGGAATTTTCCCTCAGGTCAGATGGGCAGAGACCCTGGATTTTCTGCCTGCCTCTGGGTCACTGGCAGGTTTCAACTCATGTAAATGGTGGATTCTCTATACTTTGAAGTCTTTAAATCAAGATTTGAGAACTTCAGTAACTCAGACAGAGGTTAAGGGTCTATTCCAGGAGTGGGTGAGCGAGGTTCTCCGGCTTGCGATGTGCAGGGGGTCAGACTAGATCACCATGTGGTCCCTTCTGACCTTAGAGTCTATAAGTCTGAGTGGCCAGAGAGGCTACGAAAGGACGATTATTTCCCAGCCTGACAAGCCTGTAGACTTGACAGCTCTGTCAGTCCAGCGCATGTGTGGCAGCAGGGCAAGCTTCCCCCGCAATGGTGCACAAATGGCATCCCACCCTAACGCAGAGAGCAGCAAAGGATCTACAGGCCAGCCCCTGCTCAGGCTGCCCGTTCTGGCACCAATTCACATGGAGAAGGAGGGGCAGATTTGCAGTATTGCCCCTACTACTGCTCTAATATTAGAGTGCAAGCTGGTGCCCCCCTTCTGCAGCAGAAGGTAGCATGCCCCAGTGGTCGGCTTCGTAAGGAACACAACAGTAGCAGTTCCCCAGGTCCCCACAGGGCCTCTTACCCCGGAACTTCTTGGGTGGATTATCCAGATCTCCAGCTGCCGGCTCCACCACACACCGATCATCCACCAGCCTGGAAAACAAGCAAACAGCATTTCAGAGACGACGACATTACAGCCCAGCGGCTTCGCCACAAACCAGAGAGACGCCAAAAAAGCTGCGCTATTGTCACGTGTTTCAAGTCTAAACATCGCTAATGTTACAGAACGCTGGCTCCACAAGACGACTTCCTGTGTGGTCTACCTAGATATCTGAACTCCATCAATACCGATTACCATAGCAGTTAGGTCCTCAATCAGCTTATACCTGTCAGGATCCTTCACCATATATAACCTCCTGGGGTTTTCACCATCCGGTGTTATAGGCTGCATACTTGCCCATCTATTAGCTCCCTAGGTGAACCACTGCAGATACACCTTGCTGGCAAAATTTCTGATGTTCTACACTGAGAATGCCCCAACCAGAATTCAGGGCATGTCTCCTCTGTGACTTATTTACCAGTCCAGGCTGCAGAATCTCACACACAAATCCTGAAGGTGCTACTAAAGGGGAATCCCGTACTCGGCAACAGAGTCTCTCCATGCTAAGCAGGGCACAGAAATAGGTGGCTCAGTAAACAACCATCGTGCCTCCTGGAACAAAGGTGGGATTCCTGGCAGTATTTCCAAGCTCTGCTTCTAACCCCAGCAGAACGTGGTGGACAAGAGGAAAGCATGAAACACAAAGATGGGCTCCAGACTGGAGCTTTTCCAAAAGTTTGATAATGTTTGGATCCAGGGCTTTGCCCTGGGCCTCTCAGTAAAACACATCCAGTTAAGAAAACTATTTTGAAGGGAGTTTTGAGCTCAGTTCTCCTTTTCTCCAAACCAGTTCAACCATCCTATTGTTTTAGCCTGCGCTGCTCTGGCCCTTTGTATGTAATTATTCCGCCCTGATAGGATTATTCAGGATTACATAGCTTGCTAGGCAAGCATTCCCCGTCTTATTAAATGTGCAGCTCCATGCGCCTTGGGCCTCGCAATTCTAAGTGTGGCAGCCCCCTTTTCTTCATGCTTTCGGTGAGTCCTCTGAGAGCCCACCGCTCATCTTATTTCCAACCTAATGATCTGATATTACTGGCAAAGAGCATGCGATGGCAACACAGTCAGGCAGGGGCGCTGGAACAATTTTGATAGGAAGGGGGCTGAGAGCCATTGAACCAACCTGTAAACCCTGGATAGAACAGAAACCGCTTCAAGCCGGGGTGTGTGGCAACCACCCAAGTTCCAGGACCTGGGCTGTTATGGACAAAGAGTTGATACTAAAACCCAGGGGATCACACACTTCAGTGCTTCTATCAGCTGAGCTCACTGCACACAACAGGGACTCACATCCTTCCATTTTCTTCACTAGGTCACTGTGCCTCCCCCCCATCCCTCTCTACTTCAGGGATCCCAATACCACCTCCCTCATGCTCAGGTCTCTGCATGTCCCCCCACTCTCCCCTCGCACCCCGGGCTCTGGGTGTGTCCCCTCCGTTTTCGGGAGCATATGTAAAAGCGTAAGTAGTTAAACTTGTATAATTCCTAAAGTGTTTAAATAAATCTTTTCTTTTGGTCTAGGAGAAAAATCATTCAGGATGTCAATATTTAAAACTCCATTTAGATAATGGGCAGAGATTAAATGAGGGTATTATGCAGGAAACCATTAATGGATGACATCAACCGATGCTTTGATCTATAGACAATTACAGACCTCATTAAAGATCTGCTAACCAAATGCCCGGGGCTCCATGTTCCCCCTATTTCCTTCTTTTGGGCTTCTCTGATTTTTCAGGGAAATCCATAGGGTTCTGCCCTTTGATGCCTAGAACCTTCCCTGACATTTTGGCATTGATCAGAGATGGTGTTCACAAGTTACTGTGCTCCAGACGGACCGAGAAACGCCATCGTGTTGAGTGTAGGAGTTTACGTCACCAAACAGCAGACCAAAGCCAGACCGACCTCCCCACTGTACCTGGGATCCAAAACATGCCCAGATTTTGTTCTGCCAAACAAAATAACTTGGCAGACGAGGGCTTGCAAAAGCAAAGCCTCACCCTGTTTTGCCCACCTCTCATCTGAGTGTTACTCAATGGCTGCTCCGCATGCCTCATCCTATCCAAACACAACATCTTGTAGGTGTCAGGATCTCCCCCAGGCCCTGCAAGGAGGACCAGGAACAAGCTCCTCCAGTGAGGCAAGCCGTACCTGCTGTGCTACTTCACCCTTCCATCCCGGCTATTTGGAAGAGACATGCACGCCCTGGTAAGCACCTAGGGAACCATAAGAACGACCATCCTGGGTCAGACCAATGGTCCATCTAGCCCAGTATCCTGTCTTGTGACAGTGGCCAATGCCAGGTGCTATGGAGAGAATGAACAGAACAGGGCAATCATCGAGTGATCCACCCCATTGTCCATGCCTAGCTTCTGGCAAAGAGAGGCTAGGAACGCTCAGAGCGTAGGGTCGCCTCTCTGCCCATCCGCGTTAATAGTCACTGATGGACCTATCCTCCATGAACAGATCTAGTTCTTTTTTTTAACCCTGTTATAGTTTTGGCCTTCACAACATCCCCTGGCAAGGAGTTCCACAGGTTGACTGTCAATTGTGTGAAGAAGTACTTCCGTGGGTTTGTTTTAAACCTGCTGTTGATTAATTTCATCGGGTGACTCCTCGTTCTTGTGTTATGTGTGGGAGTAAATACTTATTCACTTTCCCACCCCATTCATGATTTTATAGGCCTCTCTCATACCTGCCTCCCCTTAGTCATCTCTTCCAAGCAGAAAAGTCCCAGTTTTTTTAATCTCGCCTCATTCAGAAGCTTTCCCGTACCTCTAATCATTTTTGTTGCCCTTCTCTGTACACCTTTTCCAATTCTAATATATCTTTTTTTGAGATGGGGCAACCAGATCTGCCTGCAGTATTCAGGGTGTGTGTGTGTACCATGGATTTATAAAGAGGCATTATGATATTTTCTGTCTTATTATCTCTCTCTTTCCTAACAGTTCTTGACATTCTCTTAGGTTTTTGATTGCTATTGCATACTGAGCAGATATTTTCAGAGAAGTCAGAGGCTGTTCCCCACCTGCCCCAGGCTGCTTAAGGCAATGGGGCTGAATTCAGCCAGGAGACACATTGTGGTGCACCTGGAGGAAAGCAGATGGGCTGCAGACTCCAAGGGATGTGAGATCAACCAATGGGTCTTCATCAGCCCTCGTGCACAGAGGGGAAACTGAGGCAGAGCGTGATTAAGCAATTTACCCAGCATTACCCAGGAGTTTGTGGCAGAGCTGGGAATGGATGTGAATCTCGTGAGTCCCGGGCCAATCCCTTAATCACACCACCACCCTTCCTTGCCAGATCGCGCCACCTGGGTGCACCGAAGTAATCTCACCAGTGGTTTTGCCACAAGGCTGCAAGAGGACACGACACCTTAGGGGAGTGATAATGGAGTCCAGGGACTCGGAGGTCTCTGGCTCCACTAAGACACTAACTGGCTTGCCCACGCAGAGGACTGCACTGAGGCACTCAGTCTACACTCCCCCCTCCTCCCCTAGAGGCTGCTTCTCCAGCTCAGCAGGGAGACCCCTCAGCGGGGCTGGGATGCCCTTGCCTGAGCTGACCTTGGTCTGGGCATAAAGAGACCCTGCTCCCACCCCCGCTGAATTCTCTCCTCAATACACGACCCTGGACCAGCCCCCTCTCTGCAGTGACCCCACTGCAATCAATGGGACCATGCCAGGGAGCAGTGTGGCCCAATCTAATGTGGCAGGTAGAGTACGAGGAGGGAAAGCTTCCCAGAGCTCAGCCTTTCGGGACACCCAGGATAGCACCACCCAGCCCATGTGCAAGCGCAGCTCAGACCTTCTACCTTGCATCCCCGAGCTCAAACACCAGCAGCACAGCTCTGAAAGAGCCAGGAGCTGGAAAAAACACTCCGGCTAGTAGCAGCCCTCGTGTCCGAGCACCTGGGAACAAACTGAAAGGCCTGAGCATTGCTTGGGACGTTCCCCAGTGTCTGCAAACACGCGAGATATTCTGTTTGCAGAGAACCTCCCTCTTCCCCTTCATCCAAGATCCTCTCCAACAGCAGCTCCCTGGCTGCGGGGAAAATTCCTTCTGATTGCTCCACCCAGAGGAATTTGGACTCTGCTCTCACTCACGGGGAACGGAGAGACCCCAACGAGAGGAAAATGCCGCGGCATCCTTGAAATAGGAGGCATAGGCAAGTGGAGACCAGAGAAGAGGTGGTGAAAAGAGAAAACTAGGAAGCCGCTCTCAGCCACACTGGTATAAATCCAGAAGCCAGTGGGGTTACTCTGGACTGATACCCGTGTCTCAGAGGTCAGAATCTGGCCCAAGTCTTTACTAACACCTCCTCCAAGTGACCTCTGGCCTCTCCCTCATCATTCCCTGCTTGCTGGAAGCCTGGAACAGGGACGTGCCAGCTTCCCGTTTAATTCTCTCCGACGTCTTTTAAAGCTTTTGCAGCAGAAGCTCTCGGGCTCATTAGAGATCAGTACAACGCCTAGCACAACCGGGGTTTAAATGAATAGTAATGTTTCATCTGCCCCGCTGATTCTGCCTGGCCCTCTCCCCATCCTCACCAAGCTACTCAGCAGCAGGGTGGAGGAGCCGTGACCCTCCCGTAGTGGAGTTTATTGGGAATTGGTGACACACAGCTCTGTCCAGTAACCTACGCCAGGAGCCTGATCCAGAGTTCATGGAATCCACGAGGAAGACTCCCAGTGACTGTACTAGCTGTGGAGGAGGGGACATGGGATGGGGTGGGCCTTGTACTGAACCAATGCAACGTTTGTGCACTGCAAGGAGGACGATTGTGCTGCTGGAGTTGTAAGTGACGTCACAAGCGCATTCAACTATTGTCAGCTCCCAAGCGATCATCACAAGGCTTGTGAGCTTCGCTGGTTTTCTTCCGGCGCCAGCTCCTGGGTCATGGGATAATACAAGACTCTCCGCTTTCATTTAAAAAGAAAAGCAAGTCCCTAGCCCTATGGTTGCAGAGAAAAGCTTAAAGGCTCAAAAACCAAAAAGTAAATAACCCTTCCCCTCCGCCCAATGTGTATATTTTCAAATCTCATGATCTTCAGTCCATTTCTTGATGGGGGGAGGAGGGAGGCTGACTCATGATGGTTGAACAGACGGAGTTGCGAATAGCGTGGATGTGAAGGAGACTGGATAACAGACACACTTTGCCCAAGGCCAGCATACAGTCTGCACCGCGCTGCAAGAAGGAAACAAGGGCAGCTGGAGTCTGGCCTGGCATCAGAAGAGCATGGCAATGCTAGAATCTCCAAGGGGTAGGGGTGGGCACAGACCAGAAAGGAAGGGGAAGGAAGGGAGCGGAGAGGAAGAAGAAGCCAGAGAGAGAGAACTGGGGCAGAGAGGGACACTGCATTCTGCACAGCCTGTACAGAGGCAGCGGACGTGCAATGCTTCAAACAGGCCTGACTCCAGGGCCTGGGGGGTTTATTACCCAAGGGGGCAGTTTGCTCAAACACGGACTGTAATCAAATAGGAGCAGTTAAGACTGCAAGCAAATTAAGGGGGTTCCCCCCTTATCTGTAGCACAGGCTTCCTATGTGTACACACTTCCTCAAACCAGTCTCCCCTCCTGCCTTGCCGTTTGCCAGCTGTAGCACTAGGAGGAAAGGCCAAGGAGCTAGAGATACGGGAGAAGGGAGAGTACCCGTGCTCTGCCCTCCCAGCTGGCTACAGGGATGCAGCTCGCACAGAGAGCCTGGTCGGGAGGCCTAGGGCAGGTTATACTCCTGGCAGAACTAGCATGAACTTCAGCGTGGGTTCAGCCTGAGCAAATCGCAAGGGAGCGACGTAGGACTTGATCTCTGGAACGGGAAAAGTCTCCACTGCGCCTGCAGCCACGGGCAGCCAGTTCAGCGGGAAGTGGAATGGAGGAGACCTCCTTAAACGAGAGAAGCCAGAATTATATACACATTCAGCAGGGACCCAGGCGGGGTCTGCAGAAATGGTCCTGGCTCTTTTGTATGTCCAACTTCATCAAACAGCTCCAAGAAGATGCACTTCTCTCTCTCCCTCCCCACACTGTAATTCTGGATTGCACTCTGATAAACTGGGGGGAGGGGAGTAATGGCTGTGCTACTGACTCACTGCCTGTCCTTGGGCGAGTCCCAAGATTTCAAAGGTATTTAGGTGCTTAAAGATGCAGCTCCTAAAGCACCTGGACAATTCCCATTGATTTCCATGGGAGTTAGGTGCCTTTTTCTAAAGGATCATCTCTAGGAATTATTTTGAGGAAATTCTATGGCCCATGCTCTGCAGATCACAGCAGTCCCTTCTGGCCATAAAATCTCTGATTCTAACCTTCTTTGGTGTTTTTCAAACCACAGTAGGTGTCTAGCTGCATTTTTAGGTGCCTAAATAAAAGTGGCCTGATCGACAGCAATTCTAAGCACTCCCAGCTCCCACTGCCTCCAGACAGGTTCAAAAATTTGGGCCTTAACTGCTCCTCACCTGCCTTTACCAATCCATAACACAGGGTTAATTCCACGGACCCAGCTCACTGCACGTTGAAATTCATTAATGATCGCAACGTGGTTTCAGATCCTTTGATCCTGGGATTACGAGCTCTATAGGAATGCAGAGTCTTATTTTTATTAAATTGATACCCTGGAATAACGTTCTCTCATAAAACACCTGAAAACAAAGGCTCCTAATGTTGTGCACATGAATCATCTGTAACAGTGCAGCGGCACAGACATGACTCATGCCTGGCATTAGATGCCACTTGGCGGTGTGAGAACGTTCACTCGGATAGGGCTACCCCTCCTAGTAGGAGAGTATGGAGATATGGGTCCTGATTCGGAAAGCTGCCGGCAGGGCCCTGGGGTGCTGAGATAGTTGCTAGGGTTGTTCTGTCAATGAGAATTAGGCCCTCAGCCTTTAAACATTAAGAAGCAGCAGCGGGGAAGGTGTTTGTGAAACAAACAAGTTCTGCCCCATTTTAGTAAATTGCACCCTTGGGGAGGTTAAGGGATGTAGGGCCTGTTGTTGCATGGTGCAGTTTATTGCCTTCCATCCAGCACAGCACATAAGCATCCGATAACCTTTAAGTACCCCTGAGGATATTAATGGGACTACTTGCACCCGTCAAGTGAAGTACGTGCTTAAGTGCCTTGCTGGATCGGGGCCAGTATGTTTGTCCCGTCGCCGGATCAGACTTTTAATGGATAGTTCAGTGGAAGCTGCAAATTTCAGCACTTGAAACGCATTTGACAGGCCCTGAACTTTCTCCCCAGGAACTCCCCCTATAGAACGACGCTCGCTCTCAGAGTAAAGCTTCAGAACGTTAAGAACCACTTGGCCAGCAGCACTAGATTCCTTGGGAAGATGAAGAGTCAGCACCTCAGGAGATAGCTGTTGCCTCCAACGGAGGTGCATAGGGCTGGGTGGGTTTAGAGAAAAAGGGGCCAAATCCTGCTCTTAGTTCCCTGCAGTAGCATCAGTGCATTTGAAAGCAGATTTAAGCCCTGTGAATTCAATTGCTGCGATGCAGCGGAGATGGACCAGCCAAGTTTGCAGGCCAAATTACAGTAGGGCGGGAGAACTGCTCTAGTTAAGGGGGAGACTCATTCACCGGTTAGCAGCCACTTTTCCTAAGTGCCCAAAATAATTGTGTGAGTAAGCTGCAGCTTACTCACAGATACCCTGCATGAGTCGATCTCCCTGCAGCGAGGCCTGCACATGCATTGGAATGGATCCTGGCAGCTGCATTAGAACGGTGAACTCGTCACATCCCATGAGCTATAAATTATTATTACTACTGAATGTGTGGCTGTATTTCTTATTGCACTGAGCTGGGGCTTAGGCAGAGTTAGCTCAACACCTTGGGAGCCCTTTAAAAAGCAACCCCCATGAAGCCAGGGTAGTGCCGATGACAGGAAGCGGCTGGACAACTCTGAAGATTCATGTCCTCTCTTCACAGAGTGGGGACGGCACAGGCACCTTTTCATCTGCAGAGGCTGTTAGTAACGGCACCGGATTAGTGCTGGTTCTGTCACACCTGTACTCTAAGCTCTGGACCCAAACCAGCAATGCCTCTCCCACAGCTCACAGGCACCCGCTGAAATTAACTATGGGGCCTTCCCAGCCTCAGCTGGATTCAAGCTGCCAGTTGAAAGCGAGAGAGTCTCTGGATCTCTTTACCAACCCCCAAGCCAGCCAGTCTCCTATCGGCCTCTCGATCGACCCACTGAGGACACCCCCCGCCCTGTCTACAACCCCTCCCAAGAGGGACAGGTAGAATCACAACCGTGGGGCAGTCTGACTGAGCCAGCCTCAGAGCGCCAATGCCAGGAGGAAAATACACTTCCTCAGTGTCTCTCTCTCTCCTTTTAATTGCCAGGAGGCACGCTCTCTTTGACCCGGTAGGTAAAGTTACCCTTTACCCAGCTCCATTTCCCTGAACCGCCCCACCTCTTCAATCCGCCTGCATTCTCAAGAACAGTTATCAAAGGCGTGATTTCAAATTAACCAGCAGACACTTATTCATGTTTGTTTACACACAGCCCTTCCCCTCTGCGAGGCCCGGGATATGCAATATGATGCCCAGTGACTCATGCACACCCACTGCTTGCCGTACAGTCTATAATCACCATTCTTCGTGCCAATTAGCTGATGAGCCCCAAGCACTGTGTTCCCCGGAGAGCCCGGACAGGGCTCACTGATAGGAGTGGACGGAATCAGCTCTCAAATGATACGTCTCATGAGCGACTGAGCCTAAAACCCACTTCTGCAGGGCCCTGGTTCCGTTTACTCTGCTTGGCCGTTAGCACTCGAGGCTGGAAGTGAGATGGCAAACAGTAAAGAGGCAGGAAGTGATTAGAGCATGGTCTATCTTGTCCCTGTTCGGCTCTGGACTTGCAGTGTAATCACATTAAAAAAAAACCTCTGCCTCAGTTTCCCCATCTATAAATGGGGATAATAGTTGTTGGTCTTTGAAGTCTGAAATTCTTGGATGGAAAAGCCTATATCAGTACCTAGGATTACTTCCGACTAGTAATAACACCAGGGGACCGGTCATATCTTGGGGACACCTCTCCAGATTCCTCACCAGGATTTTTTGAAATCACCAAAGACGAGACTATTTGCCACAGACTCCTCCCCGGGTTTTACAGCGAACTCAGTGCCAGGCTTCATGCCTCTAGTCACGGCTGGGTACCCGGGCAGGGAGGATCCATAGAGCTCAGAATTCTGCACCTCCTGACTGAGGCTCCAGGCTGGATTTCAAGCAGCTAATCAATAACCACAAGCCAGGACTGTGGGGAGGATGAGGGTGAACGAGCCCCACATGACAGATGTTGCACGGCTGGAGCGGAGATGCTCCAGCCGTGATAGCAGTACAAACCTTCGTAGAACTGACCCGAACTGGCTCTACACCAGTCCTGCCCATGGGTACTTTGGATGATTGGAGGGCCCGGCTCATGCGTCCCCACTTCCAGAAGTGTTGCCTTAAGGGCAGCACTCCAGCAAAGAGGTCAGCGCTTTCACACCGTCCCACTGTCCTCTTTTAGTGCTTTGTGTCTCTTTCCTGGAAGCATTTCCCCGCACTCCAAGGAGAAATCTGTCCCCAAGTGACCTTGGTGGCATTGGCCTCTGATGAGATCCAGCAGCTAAACGCGCCCCAGCTCACTCTGCATGGGATGCTTGTAATGGCATTGAAGCATAAGCTTCCGTAGGCTAATACCCACTTCGTCGGATGCAAGCAGTGGAAGTGGGTATTAGCCCACGAAAGCTAATGCTTCAATACTTTAGTTGGTCTTTAAGGTGCCACAGGACTCTGTCACTTCTGCTATTCCAGACTAACCCGGCTATCTCTCTGATTCTTATAATGGCATTATTACTTAACATTTAGTATGTCAGGGACTGGAAGGGGTCCTCAGTGGTTAGAACGGCAGTGACGGTCAGGACTCCTGGGTTCCATTTAAGGCCGTTCTCAAAGCTCAGAACATGAAACGGAGGCACGATTTTTGGGATCCTTTCTCTCCTCAGCCACCGACTTGGTGTGTAGCCGTGCAGCATGTGTACAATGGCTATAACAAAGATTGCTGCCTCACCATAACATGGGGATTTGGAGGTTTCCTTCGTTAATGTCTGTAAAGACCTTTGAGATGGTCACTTGCAAGGTGCTGTCAGAGAGTAGCATGAATACTACAGTGGGAGATTTGCCAAGGCTGAAAGGGGACTTAAGAGGCTGTAAGTCAATAGTAATTGGATGCTCAGCTACCCATTATGCCTTTATAAATCTCACCCTGAAGTGATCTGTAGATGCGGGGCAAGGAGTGAAAGTGTATAAATTAATTGAAACATTCCCTAAGTGGCAAACATATATCTCCTGTGTTGGAAGGACTGAGGTACCAATGAACAGACTAAAGATTTTCTCTCCGCAGCCCTTTGCTTAGCAAAGCGTGTGACATGTAACTCCATGACCTTTGCAGCTGCTTTTGTCCTGGGCTGGCTGAAACTGCCGTTTCTTTAGACATCTTTTATGGGCAGCAGCCAAACTACTTTCAGCAAAGTCATGCAGCAGCCGTTCCCCTTGGTGCACAAGTAGCTTCTAATCCGGCCTGGGGGGCAGATTGAGATCAGGGTTTGAGTGTCTCCATCAAACAAGCTGCTGGGGTGCATACAGCCAGATAAAAACCACCGCAAAGTCTGGCACCATTAATACTTCTTTTCCCCTGCTTTCCTTCCACTGAGTTAATGGGAAACCAAAACACTAACACTCTGGTTAAAGGGTATAATTGGCACCTCGGTTTAGCCCTAGGATAATTCTCCCCACACTGCCACTGTCTTTGGAGGTCACCCTTTCATTTCTCGAGGGCATCTTTAATTACCTCCTCTATTTGGTCTAACTTGGTCATTTCTCATTTAAGCGTTCTGGCTACTGTTATGCCCCAGTCCAAAGTGCTTAAGCACCAGCAACGCTTCCAGAATGTGAGCAGTCCCATTCGCTGCAGTGAGGCTATTCAGGTATGAAGGTGCTTAAAGGCTGTTCTAGACTGAGACCATGACACCACATGTGATTGAGGGGAACAGCTTGTCTAGTGGTTAAAGCAGGAGACTGAAGCCCTGACTGCCTTCAGCTCCCACTGAAGTCAGTGGGAGTTGAGGAGGCTCAGCACACTGCAAAACTCGACCCTGCGCATTAGGGTCTTGAGTTCCATTCCTGGTTCTGTCACTGACTGGCCTTAGGCAAGTTTCTTCCCCACTCTATGCCTCAGTTTCCCTATCTGTAAGATGGGGGTGAATGTCCACCCCCACCGAGACAGGCTGAGATTGTGAGGCTTAATTAATTAATTAAAATTAACAAAGGGACAGATTCTGATCGCTTTACTCCACAGGGGGCCCCACTGATCTCAGTGAGGTTCTTTGAAGAGTAAAAGACCATGCAGCATGGATAAAGCAATGGGAATCAGGCCAAAGTGCTTGGAGATCTTCCTGTGAAAGCTAGAGAGCTGTAAAGAAACAAGGGTCTCCATTCATCAACCCCACGGACCCCAAGAATATAAGCTCACAGAAGCCTCCATGCTGCCACAGCAAGAATTGAGTAGGGTTCCCGTGCAAGGTAGTGATATAACTTGCATTTGTGTGCGTTTATGTAGGACATAAGCCTAGAGCTTAGTTGGCCAATAGGTTCCATGGCTGCTGCATGCCATAACTCATACCTCAATGGTCTGTTTCGGTAGCAAAAGCTTGATAATGACCATTAACTGTTCAAGACGCCCCTTGGCCATACTGTGGTCAAATTAGAATTTAAGAGCAACCATACTGGGTCAGACCAAAGGTCCATCCAGCTCAGGATCCTGTCTTCCGACAGTGGCCAATGCCAGATGCCCCATAAGGAATGAACAGAACAGATCCATCCCCTGTTGCCCATTCCCAGATTCTGGCGGAGGCTAGGGACACTATCCCTGCCAATCCTGGCTAATAACCATGGATGGAGCTATCCTCCATGAACTCATCTAGTTCTTTTTTGAACCCCATTATGGTCTTGGCCTTCACAACATCCTCTGGCAAGGAGTTTGACAGGTTGACTGTGTATCGTGTGAAAAAAATACTTCCTTTTGTTTCTTTTAAAACTGCTATTAGCTTCATTTGGTGACCTCTAGTTCTTGTGTTAGGAGGGGTAAACAACACTTCCTTATTTACTTTCTCCACATCAGTCATGATTTTATAGACCTCAATCATGTCCTCTCTTTTCCAAGCTGTAAAGTCCCTGTCTTATCACTCTCTCCTTATACGGCAGCCGTTCCATACCCCTGATCATTTTTGTTGCCCTTTTCTGAACCTTTTCCCAATTCCAATACAACTTTTTTGAGATGGGGCGATGACGATCACATGTGCACGTGGTATTCAAGATGTGGGCACACCATGGACCTTTAGAGAGGCAATACGATATTTTTGATCTTATTATTTATCCCTTTCTAAAAGGATTCCCAACATTTTGTTTGCTTTGTTGACTGCCTCTGCACATTGAGTAGGTGTTTTCAGAGAACTATCCACAATGACTCCAAGATCTTTCTTCAGCAGCAACAACTAATTTAGACCCCCTCGTTTTATATGTAGAGTTGGGATTATATTCTCCCCTTAGAAATGCACGCACAACTCCTATTGCCTCCACTAGCAAATCATGCTGGTGTCCAAGGGCAGAAGGTGGCTCAGTACCCTCCATGCGGTAGGAATGCTTCAGCTCATGTACTAACAAGTCCCACCAGAGAGATGGTTCACAGTTGATAGCAACAATCACAGAACTCCACCCAGGGCAATTCCCACTTCATAGAACCTTTTTAAACAATTATTTGTATTACCATGGCATCTAGGAACCCCCGTCATTGTGCCAGGCACTTTACAAAACACAGAACAAGATGACTGCCCCTGCCCAAAGAGCTTCCAATCTAAATAATTAGAGCACCAAGTTCATTCCCCTGCATGCCTTAGAGTCATTTAAAAGGAGACTGGTAGAACTCATGAGAATAGTGTATAAGGAACAATCCTCAAACAACTACTTCCCTCAGGAGATAATCCTGGTTAGCGTTCTGCTCCCAGTTACAGACACGGAATAAATTCTCCAGAGGAGGAGATCTACGTTCCATTTCAACCTGGTGGATGTAGTGATCAAACACCAAAGAGATCCTCAGAAAGGCAGAACCTTCTGTGTTAAAAAACGGCCTCTCAATGTCCCCTGTGAGGGCTGGTTTTATTTTTCCTACATAGGTCACTGGGCCGAGTTCCCGATCTCGCTCACACAGGTGCCAAACTGCCAGAACCCCAGTGATGTCCATGGAGCGGCACTGCTGTAAGCCCCATGACAGCATGGAGGAGCAATTGGGCCCATTACATGGGCAGACAGTTGGAGATACAATCCTACCTGCAGCCTGCTCTACATAACTTCCACTCATTATGTTCTAGAACCTGCTTCTGTCATTCAAGACACTCCAGCTAACCCAAAAGATCATGCTTCAGATTCTCTGTGTCAGCAATTCACCTTCCAGGACTGCAGCTTATGTTCTTCTCTGCTCTCTGGCTGCTGCTAGGGAGGATGTCAACACAGACGGATGGGGAGTTTCCGGTACTCTGCTCAGCTGAGTATGAAGCACTAGGGCCGGGGCTAGCTCAGCCATTTGACTAGCAAATGAACTCAACAAGATGCACAATGCGAAGAGGCCTCGGGGGAGACACTCTCAGCGAATAACTCCTCTTCTTTACCACAGCAATGATTTAAAGCACGATTGTGCAGTTCCTAGCATCAAGCACCTGGATTTCAGGCCCTGGTCAGAGTGGGGGTGTAACTGGGATGGATGGGATAACAATGAGCAAAGGAAAAGATATTTGGTCAAAAAATAGTGTCCCCATAGTGAAATCTGTTAGTGTGTGGAATCATTTTCCAAGGGAAGGAGTGGGAACCCCATTGCATCCGTCACTGCCAACAAGACTGAACAAACCAACCATGGGGAAGAGAGACCTGGAGAACCGACCCTAGGAGACAATGCTGCATTGGCCTGGGAGGATCTGGAAGGTCCAACAGGCCTATATCAGACCCAACATCACCAATCTGGCATACGGGCTTCCCAGAGCAGAACTGCGGAGGTTAAAGAGTCTGCATCAGTGACAGGCACAGCTCTGGAATGGACCCAGGAAGCTAGTGTAGAGATCTCACCAAAATGACCTTGGGAAAGTTTTCCCCACTTAGGGTGACCAGATGTCCCGATTTTATAGGGACAGTCTGATTTTTGTGTCTTTTTCTTATATAGGCTCCTATTACCCAGTCACGGAGTGCCCGGGCGATGGTCCTGAACTTGCTCCCTATGAAGCCAGATAGGACTTCTGGGGAAGTGCCCCTTCTCCGTACACAGCCTGTTTCCAAGGCTAGGAGCTTCACGGGTACCCACTTCAATCTTTCTGGGTCTGACCTCGGAGCATTCAGCATCTTCTGCCCCTCCATGCGCTTCCCCCAGCAAACCTCCCTGGGCGGGGTCCTGGGGGAGCCCGTGGATTCTGCACCCCAATTCCACAGTCAGACGTTGACTCTCAGCCAGCCAGTAAAACAGAGGTTTATTCAATGACCTCTATCTGGTCTAACCCAGACTATACAGCAAGCGTGAGCCCTCAGCTGGATCCATTTTGGGGGCCAGAGAGCTCCTCTGCCTTCCCTGCCTGACTCCAGCTAGCTTCAGACTCCAAACTGAAACTCACTCTCCAGCCCCTCCTCCCCCCTGGTCCTCCTGACCTCCCTCCAACAGGTTCAGCTAGGCTCTGATATTCAACACTTCCAGCCAACCCTTTCAGGTAGGGGGAAGGGCAGGCCCCAAGACAGTTTATGCTCTCTCTCTCTGCTTTGCAACAGGAAATGCATAGGGGAAACTGAGGCACGCACACACAGTATGCCTACTCCATCACAACCCCCCACCCTATGTCCTGATTTCTCACACTTGCTGTCTGGTCACCCTATCCCCACTAGTTCAGGGTCATGCACAGTACTTGGGGGCCTGCATATGTATGTGTAAGTTTGCGTGCAAGTGGATCCGTTTGTATGTGTGAAGATTTATGTGGGGTTGGGAAGGAATTTCCCCTAGGGCAGATCGGCAGCATCTTTGGGGGAGGTTTCAACTTCCTTTGCAGAATGTGGGTGCTTGTCACTTGTCTTGGTGCATCTTGGTCCCTCCTATTCTCTGCCTGTAGCACAGTAATAGCTTAGTCTCCCGTATGCTGTAATACTTGAGTCTCATTTCAGTTGTGGGGTTTAGGGCATGGGAGGTGTTGGTGGCCTGTGATGTACAGGAGGGCAGATTGGATGATCTGGTGGTCTCCTCTATGAACAAATTGTATGGTTGTGTTCATGTACATACATGTATTTATAAACTTGGGTGTGTGGTTGTAGGTGTGTTTTGTGCGGATATGTACACGTGTCCGTATCTGCCATCGACGTGTGTATTTACACCTGTGGTTGTCCATAGGCAAGCGTGTGGAGCTGTGTGTGTGTGTGTGTGTGTGTGTGTGTGTGTGTGTGTGTGTGTGTGCGCGCGCGCAAGAGAAAGAGAGAGAATAGCTTGTGGGATCAAACCCTGTTGGTGAGAGACCAGCTTTTCTGCGTAGCTTGAAAGCTTGTCTCTCATTAACAGAAGTGGGTCCAATAAAAGAGATTCCCTCATGCGCCTTGTCTCTCTAATATCCTGGGACTGACACAGTTACAGCTACA
The DNA here is from genome assembly GCA_032164245.1 of Sternotherus odoratus. Classification (NCBI taxonomy): domain Eukaryota; kingdom Metazoa; phylum Chordata; order Testudines; family Kinosternidae; genus Sternotherus; species Sternotherus odoratus. The sequence goes on along the minus strand of JAVMKO010000022.1, from coordinate 11,165,441 downwards.
CAGCATGTCTGTGTGTGTCGGCAGGGACCCAGGGAGAACCATAGGGTGTGTGCATGTCCAGCAGCTGGAATAAAGAATCCTCTGTGCATGCAACACGGCCTAGTCCTGCCTCCTGGCTATACCACAGGGGACTCCTCTGAGTCTCCCCGGGGTACAAAACACTCCTATGGGGTAGTTGGGGAGGGAAAGAAACCAGGGTAAATGGAGGAGAACCTTTAGCACTCAGGATACAAAGCTGTGTGTGCTCTCCAGCCAGTCCCCAAGTCATATGGATTTGCTGGCACCGCTTTACTAGCGTGACTTGCTTGGGGGAAAGTTCGTCAAGAAGATGCCCAGGGCAGGGTGTCAGAGGGTGTGTTCCCGGCACCAGAGCTGCCTTAGCATCACCCCAAAAAACGCAGCGAGACTAGCCTGGCAGAGCCCCAGGGTTCCGAAAATAGCCCCCTCCTGCCTCCCCCCAGTGCACACGGCTCAACTCCTTGCCGGGGAATCATACAAGTTCAATATGGGAGTGACCTTCCAGAGCATCAGCGCAGACCCCCACAGGTGCAGAACGCAGCCTCCCGGAGCGAGGACCAAAGCAGTGCCCAGTTTGGAAGGAAAGAGGTGTCAGGGCTCAAGCAATTTAACTGTCTTAAGGGACGCAGCGAGCGGGCCAGAGGTACCAGAGCCCATGACCTGCTCAGCCCTGGCACCAATGAAACACCGGGACCCTCCGCTATTTAACGGACCCCCTACTTCAATATTAGTCTTGCCCCGGCTCTGCCCCGGGACCTTGGGGGGCACGTTCCCGCGCTCCTCACCCCTGCTCCCCAGTTCCCACCCCAGTCACAGGTGTGTGGGGAGCACAATCAGCACAGGCGAGGGGGGAGGAGGGGGGGTCGGACTGCAGCAGACTCGTGGACCGGCCAGTCCAGGATCTGGTCTTCAAACAGCCGCTTCGGAGGAAGGGACGAGGAACCTCACCGCGGCGCCTGCCTGCCCCCGGGGCTCCCCCTGACCTCTCCATAGCGCCCCGTCCCTTCCCTGGGGTGCAACCCCGAGTCCCGCGCGCTCACCCCAGGGTGCTGATGAAGCCGCAGACCGACCCCTCGGCGTACAGGGAGACGATGTCCCCGATGTGCAGGAAGCTGGACATCTCGTTCATGGTGCCCCGGAGTGGCGCTCCTCGCGGGGAAGGATGTGGTGGGGGGGGGGGGTTTACATGTGCGCCCCGGCGCAGGAGCGCGCAAACAGGCAGCGCTGGAGCCGGGCTGGCCGGGGGGGTGCGGGGGGGGGGTTAATTACAGATTTGCATGAGGGCTCCGTTTGCTACCTGCAGCCAATGAGAACCGAGCAGGAAGTCCTGCCGAACCGGGCATGCAAATCTCCCCCCCTCCCCCGCCCCGGGGGGCGCCCCCGCCGGGCCGGGCCCCGCCCCTTCGCCCTCCAACTCGGGGAACTTCGTGCTGGCCCCGGAGCGCCCCCCCCCCCGGTCAGCGGGGAGGGGGCTTGACCCGCTCCCACGCCCCCCGCGACTCGCGCCCGTTCACACGAGCCAAGGCGGCTCCGCTTAGCGCGGCGCTTGCCGGGTTTCCTGGGGCCGGGGTGCAGGGACACGCCCCAGGGCGACTGAACCCCAGCGGATGCATTTGCATGTTGGCCCTGCACCGACTCCAGGGGAGCCACTAGGAAGGGGGGGGGGGGAGGCAGGGGAGGGCTAAGCTGTGCAATGGGGCTTGGAGTCCCCCTGCTCCACCCCATGGACTCCACTCCCTGGGAGCCGGGAACCGAACCCCCAGGGGCCGGCCCTCCCCTTCTCCGCTGTCTAACCTCCACACTCCCCCACGGTGCCAAGGCCCAGTCCACTGCTCTAACCATTTGACCCCGCTCCCCTCCTCCATGCGGGAGTCCTGACTCACAATACAGCTCACTGCACACAACACGGCCAAGAATCCGAGTCATGGGGCCACTGCAGCCCATGCAAGAATAAGGATTAGGAGGAGTCCTATGTGGGGGCAGAATATCCCCCATCTGCCTCCTACAGGGTTCCTGGACCTTCCTCTGAAGCATCCACTGCTGGCCAGAGACAAGTTCCTGGACTAGAGGGATCATGAGTCTGACCCAATCTGGCAGCTCCTTTGTTCCTAATAAAGCATCAGTGGACCACCATCATAGTCTCGGAGCATCTTAGGGACACTAGTCATTCCAGTCCCATACCTTTCAGTGCAATTCGCTCTCTTTCAAACTATCAGCAACATTTTAAAAAAAGAATATCACACTTTTGTGATTCATTTCCCCCGCCCTTCCTTGCCAATACACACAACTTCTGAAATCTAAATCTTGCCCTAAATGCTAGGGGGGGGGGGGTCTGCTAGGGACAAATAAATCCCCTGGCAGAACAGGGAAATCTAGTGCAATTCCTACAGGGAAGCTGAGAGTTCAGATCCAGCAGGATTCGCTGCCTTTTCAGCACAGGATAAATTTAGCATCCCCTCTCCCAGGGTGATGAAGGGGAGAATCAGAGAGAAACTTATCTGGCTTTAGCGGCAGTGAAGTTTTCTCAACACGGGCTCAGAGAAAATACCTCCAGGAATCAAAGACTGAAAGCTTGCCCACTCCACTGACCAAGGCACTAAATACTCCACTGCGCCGATAAGAGGGGAAACGCACTCTCAGACATCACGTCAGGTGTAATGTATTGCTCTGGGGTTAGAGCACGGGACTCCTGGATTCTCTTCCTGGCCCCACCACTCTTTTGCTGTGTACCCTTGGACCAGTCGTGTTCTCTCTGTGCCTCAGCAAAATGGGGGTCATGGCGTTCGTCACTCACGGGGTTTGGTTGATTAGCATTTGCAACATGCTTTTGAGATCCCCAAGTGAAACCCGCTTCAGAAGTGCAATGTATTATACTGAACCGATGCAAGGCTGGCCTGGATTTCAGCTCACCAGGAGAATAGGGGACATGGGGCGGAATCCCTTTAAAATAATGTTATCAATACAACCAAGCTCAGACAGTCAAACCCCATTTCTAGCACAATCTGGTTCCCAGCATCACAGGGCTGGGTATTTCAGCTCAGCAACCCATCCCGTTTGGCAGTCCTGGCCAATACTCAATGTTTTGAAGGAAGATGGAGACACTCTCCCAACACATCTCATTGTATTGTAAAATGCTCTCCAGGGCTTGGGAGTAAAGAACAAGTCCAGATACTTGGCACTTACACTCAAAGCCCTTTACAATGCTGGGAAAGTCTCATTATGCCCATTGTACAGACAAAGGAAACTGTGACTCAGATGCAGGTGACAGGACTTACCCCCACACAGTGTTCTTCCTGGCTCTGCTGTGGGTAAATCCTCCAACTTGATGCTCCAAGAATTGGGGGTCATGCTGCATCCTAGAGGGCGGCTCTCCAGTGAAATGGTAAATCTATGGAGCAGAGATAAGCCTCAGTCAAAACCTGGGATCCTAGTCACCCCACATCCCCCCCCCCCCCCAACTGTAGGATCAGATTAACAAAATCCAAAACTTCACAGTCTCAGCCCCCTCTCGCCTGCGGGGTTAAACCCCTTTGAGCTCAGCTGGTGCAAACCTTAAGCTTCATGTAGGTCAATGCTGGATACAAATATATCCATCCTCGCCTCAGCAGCCACTAGTAAACTATTTGAAACAAGACTCCGGCACTATGGGCAGTTTCTCGGAGGTTACTGTATTCATCTGGTGGTTCAGGGACTGACCATCAGCCTCTGCATCATCATCCCCCCCACCCCAGGCCTGCGATAATCGCTTGGAAAGGCCCTGCCTGCCACTTGGCTTTTGCTAATGAATCTCTGCGTATTCGCTTTCAGACTGATGGACTTTTATGCCGCAGTTTGCTGGGGGAGTATGAAATTGGGGGGGGGGGAGGGGGTTTGCATCCCTCGGGTCTCAGTTTAAGTTACTGAATTCAATGCAGGAGACAAGAGCAGAGGATGCACCGTACCATACCCTGTGTGTATAGAGGGGACCCAGGGCTCCCAATGGATGCTTCGTCTCTGCTGACTGACTTCCACAGGAGTTTGGGCTAAGGAATGGGCCAGGATTGGGCCCCATTACTCCATAGCCAGGGAGACCAGGGCAGGGCTTAAGCCCCTGGGGTCCGAATAGAAGTTAGTGCCTTGGTCAGAGGGATGGGCAGCCCAGTGGAGGTGTGAGCCGCTGGATACATGGGTTGTGTGTCCCCGAGCAAAGGGCGGGGGTACATTGCTGCTCCCCCCTCCAGAGCTCAGCTCTAACTCAAGCTGGAATGGCTCATGCCTGGAGCACTGCAGGCCCCGGGTTGGATAGTTCAACCCTCCGGGGCCGGGCTGGGGCAGAGAGGTTGTTTAGCCTGTGGTGGCCCCTGGGTAGTGGTGGAGGGAGCCAGCCTCATCCTCAATGTTCCTTCTAATTTTTGACAGGCTGCATGCACAAAAAATTTCTGCTGTGCAAATTTTTGTGCACGCAGTGTTTTGCCGTGTGCAGGGGGTTTAGGATCTGTGTGCACGCAGCTTAGAGGGAACAGTGCTCAGAGGGGTCTGGTTTCTCATATTGGGGTTTAAAAGGGACCACCATTCTTGGGGGAGAGGTGGTCAATTTGCTTCTAGAAGAGGGAGAGATGGCCCAGGGAGTGAGTGCATAGGGGCTAGTGGTGGAAGGTCCTCACCCGCCATTAGCTGGGCTCCGGGCCCCACGGCTGGGGGAAGATAGGGCAGTTATAAATAAGTTTCCTTCCTCCCCCTTTAAGCCACATGATAAACACCACTGGAGTTTCTCCCTCCCGGAAAGGAAGCGGCCGTGGATGTGAGGCTGGTGACTCAGTGCAGTAACAGCAGAGTCATCCCCTGGCTCCAAGGTGTGGTCTCCTTGCCTGGCCCAGCTGCAGATACATTCCTTTCCTGTGGTGCAATCCACCCCGCCATGGGCCGCTGCTTCAGCACCGGGTGCTTCCCGCCTCGCCCTGCCCCCTGGAGGCTCCTTTGGCAAAGGCCGCCTCTCCGCCCACCCACTGCCCTGCCAAGCTGGTCAAGTCACATTTCACAGCCCTGCCTTTCGTAGCTGGACACCTTCCCCGCTCCCGCCACCAGCCTCTGGCTATGGGCTCAGCCAGACACGGTCCATCCAACATGTTCCACGAGGCCAGGGGAAGAGCCAGCTCCAGGTGTCATGGAGGAACAGTTGGGAGCTAAAAACCTTTCAGAGGCCCTCATGTCCCATTCCTGATGGGCGGCTCTGTGTAGTTGTGGCCTGGCAAAGAGCCAGGGAGGGAACAAGGGGGACGCACTCGCTGGTGGGGCGAGGCTGTAGGATGGGACCACGACAGAGGACGGCCTGTCTGAAGGGACTGGTGAAAGCAGGTTGTCTGGCGGGTGTGTGAGTGAGTGAGTGAGAGAGAATATGGAACAAAACTGCCTTAAGGTCTCGCCAGGCGGTCTGTCTCTAACATGAGCACTTCAGGTCGGGGGTGGGAGTTGGGAATAGGCCTTCACTTCACTAAATAACCAAAAGGGGCCTTTGTCACCCACAGCCATGGTGCCTCTAACACCTAGAGCCAAAGGGAAGCCAGAGCTAGCCCAGGCCAAGGGCTGAAAGCTCCTCTTCAGCTAAAAGGGTGGAGAGAAGGAGGAAGAGGCTGACGTAAAATACTGCAGTCAAGCAGCTAGGGTGTGGGTCACACACTCGGGAGCCCTGCACTCTGCTGCTGACTTGCTACGTGACCCCATACAAGCAAGTCACTTCTGCCTCCGTGCCTCAGTTTCCCCACCTGTAACGTAGCACATCGGTGAGAGCTGGCGTGCGGTGCTCAGGAGAGACACGGGGAGTAGACAGAGCTAACGCTTTACAGGGGAAAGCGAAGGAGCTAGTTGGGTATGGAGATGGAGCCACCCAGCCCAGGCAGACTCCTGCTAGCTCTGCTCGAGCTTAATGCACTGAAAACAGCAGCATGGACATTGTGGCCCAGGGCTGTCAAGCCCCCTCCATGGGACACTCGCCTAGTCTCTGCCACCCTCCGTGTGTCTATTTTTAGTGAGCTAGTGGGAGTCTGTCTACCCAGACTGGGGGGGCCTTGCTCCCAGCTGCAGTGTAGACATTCCTCTGGAGACCAAGGGGGAGCAGGGAGATTGGGGCTGAATTACCTTCCCCCTAGTCAGGGGGAGTTACAGCTCCCCCTCTGTGCTCACGCCACAGTAGTGACCAGAAGAGAAATCAGGACTGTCCTTATAAAAATCAGGGCATCTGCTCATCCCAGTCCTCGGAGGGCACAAGGCCGCGATAGCCCCAACTCTGGAGCCTCGATTCTTTCCTTCAAGCAGGGGCAGCTCATGCTTTTAGCTCTGGTCCAGTCCACGGTGTGCCGGCCATCACAGACACACAGGGGGCAGGAACAAACTGCAGCCTCTGACTTGTGCAGAGACTGCCCCACCCCACAGCATTGCCTTGGCCACTAGCCACCCCAAAGGGATCATTCATGAGACCGAGCCAGTGCAGGCATGCGTTAGGAGGTGGTCTAGCGGGTATAAATGCCTACCTGAGGCAGAACGTCTTCCTAAGCTCCCCTGGGACAATGCAAAACACACACACACACCCCTGGCTCCAGCCATCTATGGGATGCAATAGGTCAGAGCTGAATGTATAACAAATAACTTGAAGTCACTCAGCCAGCAACGGCGGGGCACTGGAGAAGCAAAGCAGCTCACAATAGGAAACAGAAAGTAACTGCAGCCTCCTTTGTTTCAGGAGGAGACAGCAGGGCCTTGTATCCGTAGCAGAGTCAGAGAGGAAGGAATTCTCTGGCAATAAGCGCACATAAAAGGGGGATTCTTAGGCTGCGAGACAAGTTTCTCTCCCGCCCCGCTGGCTTTGGCTACATTCTGAGCTCAGCTGCTGCCCAGACATACAGTGAGATCAGGCAAGGTTTTGTGGGGTGGCTTTCACGCAAGTGGTGTCTTCCCTCCCCCTCCAAAACACTTCACGGAGAACAGTGGAGGCGGGAGAAGAGACAGATCCAGACTGGCCCAAAGTTCATAGTTGCTTGCATCCAGGGGCTTATTTTAGCCTCATTCACTTCCGATCTCACCTGGGAATTAGGAGAGACAAGGGAAAGATTCAGGGCAGGCTCTTGCACATAGGGAGGAGCTGCAGAGGAGAATGCTCTTGCACCATTAGTTGTGATGCTATGTGACAAGACCAAGAGGTGGCCAGGTTGGAGTGGAGGAAGATGGGAGGGGAGGGGAGGAAAGGTCCATGAAATCTGTTGCAGCAGCAGATCTGTGTGGGCGTGAACACATAAATCGGCTATGAAACCTCCTGGCAAAGTGTATTGCATCCCCCTCTAGTGGGCTGCTCCAGTATCTAGGATAAGAGCCCACTGCAACTTCCATCTGGTGGAATTGCTACCGTCAACGCTGAAGGCTGCAGGTGTGATCCCTGCTCACCATCCCACCAAGGGGGTTGATCTCAACTTCTACAGCGCTGCACACTGGAGAAACCAAATATAATTTTCCTTTAAAGTGGGGGCGGGGACAGGAAACATCCACATTTCCTTGCGTAGAGTTTACTAATCCCATGTGGTCACTTGATTAATCAACTAAAACAAAGGCCAGTTTCCTCCCAGACATCCCATCTGCTCCTTCTGCTTGCTCACAATGTAAGATCTGTAGCATCCTAAGGGGTCCTTTGCATGGCAACATACCCCGATGAAATATCCTGGGGGATGAAGTCATCTGATCAGCTGGTTAAGGCAGAGTGGGGCTGGCAGAGAGGGAATGCTAGTTCAGACACAGAGATCGGTATGGTACGGGGGGGGGGGGACCACACATTTACTGGCAAAGTTCTTTGCTCTTGTCAATTTCACCCACAAAGTCCCTTAAGCTTCCAACAGGTCCATTTCTTAATTTATAGCTGTTTCCAGCTGGTAGACGCTTGTGTTTTAGGGATATTGCAGATAGGGGGGCGTGTTGTCAGGAATCCAGGAGGATGATCTAGCCCTGCCACCCATCTGCTGCTCCGAACTTTTGTCGGGACCAGCCACTGAGCTATCCCGACTTTGCAGTGATCTCTATGGCCATGAGCATTAAATAGCCTCTCCTACGAGTCATCAGCAGGATTCAAACCTCACCACCAGAGCACAGACCTCTGCCACTTGAGCTAAAGGAGTAATTCCATCAGGTGGCCACAGAAAGCGGTTATCCTCCGAGAAGACTAGCTACTGGAGGGGGCACAATACACACACTATACAAGCATGTTTTCCACACACACACACCCCTAATTGCTTTCCCTTTGGCAGTTTACAAATCACCACGTCCAGTATGTAGTTTGGCCGGGAACACATGCCCGGAAGCAGGGAATTAGGAATCAGATGATCTTGCTGCAATCAGGAGAAGTGGATCACTCCTGGGGAGGAAGGCGGTCAGACCAAGTGAGGAAATTATGAGAGGGGGAAGAGCTGTGTTTATGAAGTGTCACCTCCTAGCTACTGCTGAGCAGAAGAGAAGCCATGAACAGAATTCTCATCTTCCCACGCTGTAAAGGGTTAATTGAATTCAGGACTGATGACACTTTGTACTTGGGTTTAAAAATATACTGTACTCAATCCCCTGTCTGCTTAGCTCTGAGTTGCAGGTACATTTCCATAGTTGAGCCAATAACCTTCCCTAGGGAAATTTAGGCTTTTGTATGATTAAAAGGAGCAAAAATAATAGTGGGAAATTAAATATAGTATGGAATAAAAAACACAATTAGCAGCTGCCATTAGCAACACCGGGCCAGCATTGGGATGGGCACCGCAGCCAGTGGAAAGGGACGAGGCTGGGGGAAGCATTAAAGAGCAGCTACCGGAAATCATAGCCAGCTTCTTTTGGCACAGAGATTCTTTCACTCCCTGGCTGAGCCTGGCCGTCGGACCAGGGAATTCCAGGCTTGGAACCGCCAAGGCCCTGCGGGCAGCTTGCCCGGAACTGGGCAGCCACATGCAATTGGCATGGAAATTTGGTAGCATTTTTATCAAAAGCAAACACTTCCAAGAACAATTTGCTTGTGCATGTAACTTCCTTGGTAGGTGAATGCAATCGGAGCTCTCCAATGGGGTGGAGCGCAGACATATGCCCTTCCCCTGGTAAGCAGGGAACAGCCAGCAGCAAGAACAGGATGACAAGGGAAAGCCCTCAATCCTCTTCCTTTTGCCCCATCACCCAACTGTCACCCCTCAGTCTGCTGACTCCCCACCCCTTTGGCCACTTCCTATGGGGCCTAGGTGGGAGCGGAGCTCTCTTGAAAACCTGCCATTTCTAGATCAACACAATTCATCCCCAAGAAGAAAATGAAGGTGTGCCACTCTGAACAGGGACAGCTTGGAGGGTGAAACAAGACTGTTCTCTCAACAGCTCTCCCCTGTGCCGGGAGAGATTGATTACTGAGTCAATTAGCATTTCCTCTATATCCCAGGGCCCTGCATTGCCCGGGCCCAGCATTGTACAGCAATGAAAATGCTTCTTATCGGAGAGTGGACGGGAAGTGTTCTCAAACTGCAGCTTACAAGTGCAGCCCGCGGGCCCTGTGCCCATAACAGGTGGGAGAGTTCCAGTGAAAACGCACATTCCAATCTCACCGCTTCAGAGCTCCAGAAGGGGCCGTTCTGAATTCTTCCGCTGACCTAGCGCCAGCTACCCTGGGGGTTAGATCGGCCAAACTTCGTCGCTCAACGGTGTGAATTTTTCACACCCCAACCAACATCATTTAACTGACCTAATTTTCTAATGTAGACCAGGTCTAAGAAGAGCGGGATAGAAAATAAAGTCTGCTTAACTACATCACTCAGGGGTGTGAAAAATTCACAGGGAGGTGGATTACCTAGGCTGATGGGAGAATCCCTCCTGTTGGCATAGGTAGCTGCAGCACTTCAGTGTAGACACTATCACATTTCAAGTGTAGACAAGCCCTAAGAGGTCTCAATCCCCTCCCGTCTCTCTGGCCTTAAAACTTCATCTACAAGAACTGGTTTGAGATTCGTCCCCTCCCTGGTAACGTTTTGTATTCATGACTGCCAAACAAAGTTTAAATTACAGCCTTGATATAAGCACATGCTCTGCTACAGAGTAGTGTGGGTTACTGCTCAGCAGGCTAAGCCACTAACTCACTCCCTGGGGAAAGCAGGTAAGATGCAGGAGCTCAAGGGGAAAAAAAACAAACAAACATATTGCCTCTCAGCTCAGCTTTCCCCAGGCAACTCGAGGTGCCAGGAACAGGGCGGGTAAGTAGCCCCACGGGAAGCACAGCCTCCAAGGTTTGCATTTGGGATCCATTTTATGAGCTTCTTTGATGTGGGGATGAAAGGAAATGCACTGTGGGAATGAATGGGCTGAGGCAGTCGTTTTATGACCCTGGGATCCATGGAGCTTGCTCTGTGTCAATTGGAGTCACACCAGGGAGGGGAAAAGAGAGAATTGGCTCACTGAATGGGAGTTGTACCTGCTGGGTGGGATTGAGAGGCATAGGAGTTGTGTGCAGGCCTCGCACACTCTGGGGGATGTGCCTCCATCTCACCAGTGCACACAAGGACATTTGCATTGGAGGAGCTCAGTGCCATTTCCAGCAGGGGATAGACACTCTGTGGAGAGTCAGGACTTGCTTGGTCTACTGTAGGTGTTTGTGTCACTGCAACCCAGGGCTTACTTTGTGCCAGGGTAGCCCCAGCACCTCTGGGCCCGGCCACTCAGAGCCCCGGCATCCCTGGGCCTGCTGCATCAGGTATGAAAGTAAAAACAAAAAAATTGCTTGAGTCCCTGCACTTCCTTCATTACAAATGAAACCCTGCTGCCCCCACCTGACATGGGACAATCTCCCGTGTAGACAAGGCCTTGGGAAGAGATCCTGGGCCTGGTGTGGCTGGAGTTTTGCCATTGGATTTCATGGGATCCTACTTTGATCCCAGTAGCGCTTTCTGAACCACTGCACCCCACCTGCATGAGTCTTGGGGACCCCCTGGAGCCTGACTTCACCAAGCTGAACTCCCACAGCAGGGTCTGGAGGAATGACCACAGGGCTCAGAGTCAGACACACCTGACTTCTAGTTCCAGCTCTGTCAGGCCGTACGCCAGTCTTGTCATTTTGTGCCTCAGTTTCCCTAGGGATAAAACTGGGGTAACACCAGTCACCTCACAAGGAGGTTGTGAGGACTAATCCGCTCACTCTTGCACAGGACTTTGAACATGCAGAGCACAAGTTACTGCCAGTTCTATTGGGGTCAATTTATGATCACCTGGAGTACTCCTAAAAGGGCACAAACTGTTACCAAGGAGCAGGAGACAGCTAATATTCTGCACCTGCTGGCAGGGAGAACCCCACGTAGGACTCACACGGTCAGATATGCAACAGCTAGACACACATGATAGCCCCCAAGAGTTGAATTATTGGCTAGTACAAGTCAGGGCTTTCCCTCTGCCCTTATTAACAAGAATCTCTGCCGCAGGCCACTACAGATCAGTCTGTGACTTCCATAGCAGCCACCCGGGGATCACACTGCCCTCTCCTGAGGAGTGGGGCCTTTACTTTGGAAGACATGGAAAAAGATCAGAGAGCATTGGACCAATGCAGCAATATTCCTCCATGCAAGGAGCCATGTAGAAGGAGCAAGCAGACACCAAAACCCTGCCTTTGCATGAGGCCCTTGGGAGGGCACCCGGAGGGGAATCCCCTGCTGTTTATTGCTCAGGCTAGACAAACCTCAAGACACATCAGAGCCCAGCCCTACACACCATGAAACAAGCAGGGAAGGGATCAGGTTTTCAAAGTGCCCCCTGCAAGACTGAAGCACAAATGCTGCTCTGACATCTGATAAATGCTCCCCCCCCCCATCTGTGCATCAGCCATTTAGCAGGAGCATGCAGACACCAAAACCTTGCAATGCTCCAAGCCCTCCCAGGGAGCCAGCTGAGGGACCAACATACTCACGTCTGTGCACATTACCTCAGGGGGGCTCACCTGTTCATCTCTCCCGGGCAGGGGGTACAGCCAGGCTGGCCTGGAGTCAGTGCACTGACTTGTTGCTTTTTCCTGATGGAGCATAGCATAGGCTGCTGGCAAGTGAGACAAATCCCCACACCTGGCTCCCACAAGCAGTAGCCCCCACCCTTTCAGGGAGAATGACAGACGGACTACTTTTAAAGGCTTCGTCACATCTAATTAAGGGGGCAAAGCTCATGTACTTGGAGGGAGGGGGACAGGCAGGGCACTCTTCTGACCACCTGGAGCCTGTTCAGTCAAGAGAGAAGCAGGAGAACTTGAGGAACAGGGATGTGTAGATCTCCTTGCATAGGCCTGTGGTGGCTCCTGTCCCTCATCTGCCTTACTTGATAGCAGACATCTTGCTGTACAGTGGCAATGCATGGGAAATGCTGGCTTTGGTGGTGCAGGGCTATGCCCTGCCTCCTAAGATATCTCTTCACTGCAGCATTAACCTGGGCTATAGCCCACCATTGCTCCTTCCTCCCTGCTTCTGCCCATACAGAAGAACCTCTACCCCAGGCCTGAGGGTGCTTTAAACTCAGCGTAGCAGATACAAAGGTCTGAGCTCAGAATTCCCTTCAGCCCCGACTGGCAACCTGCCTGCTTTGTGCTGAGAAGGCAAGTTAATCAAACACAGGTGTTGTTAATCCTACAATCCTATCTCCCACTCAGACCAGGCTGTTGTGTGGCCAAGCTCACTGTGAACCAAACTGATCCAAATCCTGCCCGCAAGCAGAGAAACCCCGATGTTGCCCACCCTCGGGGGATACTTGTGGTGGTGGTATTTGTTTTTTTAGAGCACTGCCTCCTAGAGCCAAGTGATTAGGAGTGAGCCTCAACCCTCATTTCCTAGTCCTTGTGGCTATAGAGAAAAGCTTGAAGGCCCCAAGTGTAATTTAAAGGCTCAAACACTGTAAGGTGAATTACAAGAACCTCACAATGTATTCTGTTTTCAGTCTTTTGATTTTAAGTCAATCTCATGATTTGTTGGGGTCTGACTCATGGCTTGGCACTACCGTGTCCACTCAGTGATAGCGTCTTCTATCCAAGGGTCTCCCAGTGCTTTCCAATTAATTAAGCCTCCCAGCATCCCTGAGCACAATGGTGCTGCCACAATTTTTATAAGGGGGGGCAGGCTCCTGAAGGCGGCATAGCCTAGTGGAGAGCACACTAGATTTGGAATCAATTCCCAGCTCTGTCTTGGGCCTGCTGCATGACCTTGTGCAAGTGACTTTCCCCTGAGTGCCTCAGTTTCTCTATCTGTGAAATGGGATTAATGATACTTTGTAAAGCACTGGGAGAGCTAGTGACCAGAGCAAGGTATTATTATACTGTAAATTCCATAGGTCAAATCCTACTGTCTTTACTCAGGAAAGATTCCCATCAGGAATGGATCAGACCTGAGGTCCATCTAATTTAGCATCACATCTGAGAGTGACCAACATCATCTGCTTCACAGGAAGGTGCATGAACCCCTGTAGTGAATCATTATGGAGGAACCCGTTCACAGCGAAATCTTCCTTGTTGGTTTATGTCCCAACACAGGAGGATTTGGAATAATCCCTAGCTCTTACCTAGCACTTTTTGTCAGTAGCTCTCAAAGCACTTTTCAAAGGAGCTCGGTGTTAATATTCCCCATTTCACAGATGGGGAAACTGAAGCACAGAACAGGGAAGTGACTTGTCTACAATCTTCCAGCAAGTGAGCCACAGAACTAGAACAAAGGTCTCCTGAATCCTAGTCTGGTGCTGAAGCCACTAGGCAATATTGCCTTTCTGTTATACATAGACCCTTTATAAAAACAGCCAGGACTGTTCTCATTGGCCATATCAATGTTCAATCCTTTCTTGAGCTCTTAGCCTCAATGGCATCTTGTGGCAATGAACTCCAGTTACTCACTGCAATGGGGATGACCACAGCGACGTGGGAAAAGCAGGTGCATGGGTACCTCATTCCCTAGCCTCCATGGAGCCCCTGGAAATACCCCAGCATGGCTCTAGGGCTGGGAAACGGTCAAAAATAGCCGCAGCTCTGCACAGGAACACCCCTGGGAGCCTATGTGTACGCTGCAGGCTTTGTCTTCTGGCAGGTTGGCTGGGCGTGGGCTTCCTGTCATAGAATTCCCAGATTAGCACGGGCTCATGCAGCCCGTCTGGAAGAGCCGGGGATTGGCTCAAGGAGGTGTCTGAGGCCAAGGCGGCGTTCGGAGAACACTTGCCCGAGGTCACTGGTTGAAGTGCCCAGCGCTGCTAAAACATGGGGTGGAAGTGCAGGACGAAGTGAGGTCAGTGGCCACCACCCACGCTCGGGTCTGTCGGCACCATTAGTCGCAGTGAGCTGTGCGGAAGGGTCTGACTGGCAATGGTGGCGCACCGCGGAGGTGCAGTGACTCCACACCAGTGCACAGACAAGAGGAATGGGTTTCTGTCATCCCCTGATACCCAAGTTACCCATCAGCAAATGGAGGAGGTAGGACACCTTTCTTCCTGTGAGTGACAGAACCGGGAAGAGGAGATCTCATCTCTCACTCTGCAATTGGGGGAAGATCCCTCAAAGCAAACAAAGGGGTTCCCTGTCTTTTCCTCCCCCAAAGTGAATGGAAGATGCTCTGTATCCCTAGTCAATCCTGCTTTGGTGAGGTAGTAGACTAGGTAACCTAACAATAGATCTTTCTCCTCTCTAAAGTCGGCCATGAGGTGAGAAGGCAGGAGAGATTTGTCCATCTTTATGCTCCCTGCAAATTTCTAAATTAATTTTTGAACACGGAATATACAAAGAACCAGCACCACCAACAAAAAAAACCCAAACCAAGAAGGAAATTAATTCAACACAGAACTCCATTTAATAAGGGGGGAGGAGTCTGTGATCTTAGGGAGAACTGAGAACAATCAATCAACATCAAACACTTACTCTAAAAATACAGTGGATGCCAGCCTAGGCAAGGGGATAAACATTCAAAGGGGGGAGGCTGAGTTTGGGGTGGGGTAGGGGGGTGACTGAAAGAGGAAACAGGAACAAGCTTACAGCTAAAAGGCCTTGTCCCAGACACCAGCTTGGTGGGGACAAAAGAACAGGTCTCAGTCTTCTTTCTTCATCTGTTAGATGGGGCTTGCAGACTCACCGTGATCAAAACATACGCTTGGTCTTGGGGCCACTGTCCATCTCTTCTAGGAGCAGGCTCTGGCCAGGGCAGAGAGAAAGAGTGTTACTGAATCACACTGGCGAATGCAGAGCTGTCTGACCAATGTCACTGCCTGCTGCCCAGTCCCCTCAGCTCCTGGAACACAAGGGAAGGGAGAAGTGACTCCTTCTCCACGGGCCAGTCCCATGTGTCTGGAAGAGGGATGGTCAGTCTCTACCGGGGTAGGTTCTCTGGCTTGTGGTGTGCAGGAGGTCAGCTGAGATGGTCAGACTGGTCCCTTCTGGCCTGGAAGTCTATGAATCTGGAGTCTCTTCCCTTCCCCTTCTGCTCACCCGCCAATGGCCTCCATGCTCCCCTCCCACAGTCTTGCCATTACAGTTGCAAGAGCCTTCTCCTCAGCATGCCCTGAACCTCACTGCCTCCAGTTTGCTCCAGCCCCTAGCTGAAGACAGTCACTCCCCATCCCTGTGGTTCTTCATTTCCCTCTCCATCCATTGCCATGTCTCTCCAGAAGCTAAGAATCAGAGAGGTAGACATGTTAGTCTGGAATTGCAGAAGTGACAAAGAGTTCTGTGGCACCTTAAAGACTAACTAAAGTATTGAAGCATCAGCTTTCGTGGGCTAATACCCACTTCGTCGGATGCATGCAGTGGAAGTAACCCTGGCTGGGGCCAAAAAAGGGTGCAGAGCCTGGACTTCACTGGCTTGTCCCACTGCTAGCACCAGTGCTGACCAAAGGGCTCTCCAGTTACTAGCATTGACAAGGCCCAAGGGTTCCTCTCCCTCCGGCTGGTCTGGTGCTCACGCTCGTCCCCTCCTGCACTTGCCCCCAGCTCCGCCCTTGATGGTGAGAACAGGGGTGGAAGGGCTCTGGGTTCTAGTCCCACTGACTCCATTTGTTGCCATAGTCGCTACATGGCCTCACTTTCAGAGATGCCAACACCAATGGGTTCCCATTGGCTTCCGGGCCCCTGGAAATCCAGCCCTTAACCTCTGTGCCTCAGTTTGCCACCTACACCCATCCACCTCACTGGCTTAATTACTGTGTGCAGAGCCCTCCGAGAGCCTCAGAGGACAGGCGTTGTGGCTGCACACAGCGTCAGGATCACACCCGCACTCCTGGAACCCAGTTTGGAGGGGGGAGGAAGAACATCGATTGGCCGAGGCATGGGTGGGGCAGAAGGAGCTATAATCGCCCTTAGCAGGAAGTCCCCAGGTGCCACCACAAGCTCTTATGCAAACCGCCGCTGCCTGCGCATCACCCAGTGAGCCGGCCGCGTCAACGCTCATGTGCGGGGAAAAAACCGAAATGCCACGTTCTGGATAAGACAAGGCAAAGCAGCCGCCTCCACACTAGATTTGTAAAATGATAATTGGGCGCTTCCCCTCCCCCCAGCGCAGCTACCAGAGAAAAGACAAAACAACTGTACTTTGATGGAGCGAGAAACAAAATCCTCCAAAGAATTCCGCACCCACCCACCCGCACGGGGCCTGGGAGTGGGCACAGGCATGTTGTGCTGTGCTTTGCTGCATTCCAAATGGGCTTTCCCCACACGGGATAGGGAGGAAGTGCTTTATCTCCACTCCCAGCCATCCTCACTTTGGAAGGGGGCTTGCTGATCCCTACCTGCTCCGGTCTCACACTAGCGCTGGACTCAGGCTATGGGAGTGATACTGAATCAGAAGCACGGTGCCTTTAGACTGATGTTTGAATTTTCACGACACTTCCTCCTCCTGGGGACTGGTGGTTTCTTCCACCAATCGTTTTATAGCATGCTGAACATCCTCCCAAGATCTCTAGGTGTTTTTATAAACACTGCACTAACCCCAGCAACACGCCCGAGAAGAACAACTATTACATATTCCATTGGAGAGATGGGGAAACTGAGGCACGGGTGGTTGAGGCCATAATTTTAATAAACGGAGGCCTAACCTTAGGCTCCTGAGTCCAAAGTTTAGTCACCTAAATAAGTGGCCTGATTTTCAAAATGCTGAGCTCCTGTGGATTTCAGTGGGAGCTGCTGGACATTTAGCACCATTGAAAATCAGCTCATTTACTTGAGGGCCTAAGTATAGACTTAGCGCCTAACTTGAGGTCTCCTTTTTTGAAAGCCTTGGCCACCGCGCCTCACTCTTGGTCACACAATCAACAGCAGCAGAGGCAGGAATAGAACCCAAGAGTCCTGCCTCCTAGTCAGCTGATGTAACTGGACGAGCACAGGCCATCTGGGCATAGACTGCCCAATCTATCCCCTGCCATTGCACTGGTAGCAGCTTGCTCTCACCTGTGGCATGCAAGCAGGTAGTCTGCTAAGGGCTGAAATGCTTTAGTTTAACCCAATTTAACCTGGGGTAACCAGTACAATACAATGGCCTGAAGAGGTCAGACTAGATGATCTAATGGTCTCTTCTGCCCCTAAACTCTATGGGTGCGTCTACCCTGCACACGCCTTATGGCAGTGTGTCGAGTACACACCTCAGCTGCTCCCCAGCATGGCTCTCAGCAGTGTAGATGGTGAGGCATGGCTTAGGTGAGTAAAGACATGCCTGAATCTTATGATATGCACCCTACACAGCCCTCTACGAGCCAAGCAGCGCCTCCCCCATCTACACTGCTATATTTAGCAGCATAGCGTCCTGCTGCTGGAATCTCCCCCCACTGCAGGAAAAGGCTCCACCAGTGAGGAAAGGCTCTGGCAGGGGGGAGGCAGAGGGGAAAGGAGCCTTTTTCCCCCTGTCTCCCCTCTGCCAGAGCCTTTCACTGAGGCATATGGTGACACCCCACGGTGCGGACGCAACCTACTTTTCACTGTGGCAGGTAGCCACACTACCAGCAATGTGCGGTGTAGACCCAGCCCATGAGAGCTAGGTGTGGGGCTGGCATTTTGAACATTCAAAACGCCACGTACAGAAGAGGCATTTACCACCAGAATGCAACTTGGTTCGACAAACAGCAGCCCTGTGAGAAAAGGGAACGTGTAGGGCACAACCTCACAGTGCTCCTGGGAGCTGTAACTCAGTCACCCAGTCCAGAATGCCCTTCTGTTCCTGACTGACCTCAGTCTGCTTCAGGGAGCCAGTCCATTCCTCCTCAGGTCTCGCTCTTCCAAAGTGGCCAACAGTTTCCCCAGCTCCATAATCAGGAAGCCTGGATTGGAGAAATAAGTGCATCAGGAGAGAGAATCACTAGAATTTACCCCACTGCTTCTAAAGAAAATAGGAATAATACTTTGCACTTATTTAGCATCATCCAAATAGTTAGCGGATGAAGCCTCACAAACTCCTTTGCTAAGTAAATTGTCCCCAGTTTCCAGGTGAGGTTAAAAGAAAGTGACTCAGTAGCAGAGCTGGGATTAGAACCCAGGAGTCCTGACTCCATCCCCTGTCCCAGGCCTTAGAACATGCTGCCTCCAGCAATAAAGGTGACAGCTATTGAATGTGCTAAATAGAAGAGTCTGTGCACAGAGTCAAATTCTGATCCTGAGCAGTGAGAACCGGAATCTCTCCACTGCAGTCCAGTGAGTTACTCCAGATGTGCACTGCTGTAACTCAGAACAGAATTGGGCCCATTGTCTGTGTATGGGTATGTTTCTCCTCCATTGAAAAGTGGGGAATTCTCATGCCCATTGCACACCTTCCCATTTTAGAATCTTGTTGCCAGCTAGCAGACCCAGGGAGCTAGAGCTCCCTCTTGGTGTCTGAGCATGCTCCAGCTTCCTGATAATGGTCATAGATAAAACAACACCTTGCCGACAATACACCTATTAAACAGTAAGGTCAGACTGTCCCACAGCCCGAGAGCAACTGAAGGCACTAAATACCTCGCCTGCATCAGCAAGAGCGGTCAGGAGCTAATCGGTCGTTAGCCCAGCAAAGAGATTCCCAAATGACTGGCCCGTAGGACCTCTCCCCAGTGACTACCTATGCTGTTTGTGCCTAGGCAGCAGTTTTATGGGATTCCTATCCTTCAGCCTTCTCAACCAAAGATGTAGCAGTTTGTGCTTTAGCTTGATTTAAAAGGAAGCTCCATTAGATGTTGGATTCACCCCTCAAAGGAACGAGTGGGAGACCGATGTTTGGAACATTCCAAAAGAGACAGACGAAAGCCCTGGGAATGGACTACAGCAAACACTATTGCACTGGGAGTTGAGGGGAAAAGAGATGGATAAATTATCCGGCAGGCCTTCTCCATCCTCAGTTGTTGTGTGGCTGTTCAAAGAACTTCTACAGAACTTGGACACTTGGAACGTACATGGCTTTAGCAGTCAAACAATAGATACACGGAGCAGCAGACACCCCCCTCTTTGTTCCCATGTTTGTTTAACAGAATATCACAGAGCGTGTTGATACATTCTTTAGTTCTAACGAGGTAACAGTGATGCTCTCCAAATGCCTGAAAAGCACAGCCCAGCTTCGGCTGGATTCTCTGGACATTGGCAAAGGGATCACTTGTCTAATGTAGCACACCATACCACCGCTATTACAGGAGGGAGGCCTGGGTCTGTTGTGTTTTTAATTGATAGACAAATTTAGTGTAAGTGAAAAGTGCTGGGCCTGGAGACTGATTTCCTCTCTTCATCCAGAGCCTAGATACAGCAGAGCAATTATAACTTCAGCTTTGAGAGCCCCACCATGGACAAAAGGGGATTTCGATCTCTTTGGCCCACTTATTCCTTGGCCTCTCTGCTTAAAATGCCTGGATGTGCAGGTCAGGTTTATATATTTGAGGTGTCTGAGACCGACCAGTTCATTTCGGAACCGGAGATCTGGGAATGAAGCACACCCGGACTCCTCTTAAAGCGCCCGTCATCAGTGACTTTCAAAAATGGCACCTTCTTACTAACGGTATCAACTCCCCAGTGCACCATCAATCAGAGCGTGTGACTTGACTGACACAAACCATCCTTTCCTCCTGCAGATGCAGTGAGAGGAGAGTGAGCTAGAGTCTATTCTGCATCACCCATTGTCTGAAGTGAATTCTTAGCAAGAAGCACCCTGCACAGGACAGAAATACCTAGGGTCTGTCCAAGGCTGGTGCTAAAGGGGAATTCTATATGTGCAGCCCAGGAAAGCACCGGCTTTTTTCCCATAACATCTTAATTATTTTTACTTATGATTTGTACTGCGGTAGCACCTAGAGCCCCAATCAGGAACCAGGGCCCCACTGTGCTAGGTGCTGTGTTTTATATCACAATGTTTAATATTATATGGTCTTGTACTCAGTGTTTTTGAACACCAGGATAGCTTATTCACTCATGTACATGGGGAAATATTTATTCAGTCTATTTGGGGAAATAGATTATTTGGCCCATCTGGGCTTGGAGATCAATTTCCCCCTCTCTAACAGACTCTGTTCAAAACCGCTCATCTGTACTAAAGACATTTTGAGACCACCTCTGGAGTTTTTAAAGTCAGATGTTGCCACCTAGTGGTCCGATAAAGTATAACCACGCTTCAACTTTCAGTTCAGCACATCCTCTCAACATTGGCACTGGTAACTGCATCGCCTGTCCTGAAAAAATTATTCAATACAGTTTGGCTTTGTGAAACTAGACAAAATTTGGAAGGTCTCTGATTGCGGCTGTGTTTGTGCTTGCTCTGTGTCAGAGCATAGTGGATCTCACCTACAGATCAGGGTAGTACTGGAGGATTTTGAAGAGATGAGATGAGGCTCGGGTGCTGGAAATTCATAAACAGTGAGATTCCGGGTGGATTCCTCTTCCACTTCCAGTTGCACTCGGTTTTCCTGGAGGTGGAAGTGCAGGAAAATGGAGGTTGAGGACAGGTGAGAATAGAGAAAAGGGACTTGTATCAAGACACTCTCTACACTGCAGCTTGAATCAAGTCGGGAAACTATTTTCTGGAGCTGACCTTGAAAAACATTTTCCTTCTATATTGAGATTTCTATCAAAGGATATCAACAGATTGTATCTTTTACAATATGTTATTATCCCTGTTACAGATGGGGAAACTGAGGCACAGATGACTTGCCCAGGGTCACACACAGTGCCAGTGACAGAGCTCAGAACAGAAGCCAAGTCTGCTGACTCCCAGTCCCCTGTTCTCACCACTGGACATTCCTACCTCCCTCAGTTTGTCAAACAGCTTCAGATCCCATAAGGTGGTTCTGCTGGTTGACATGGGCAGGGGAAACCTATCAAAAATCCTTTGATCTATGACAGTTTCCCTGCACCATTTTAAAAACCTTGTCCCTGTCCATCCATGCTGTGTGGCACTGGCCAACAGATCATTTCTTGAAGATGTGTCTCAATACAGCCCACACTGCAGCAGAGATTGGGCCTGATTTATTCATTCTCTTGTACCCAAATGCTATGACATTTCTACACCCAGGCAGAGAAACACTCAAACACAACTGCTTTATTGAATTGCTAACTCCTTAGCTACCCTGAGTTCACTTTCTGCAGCTCGACCAGTTCCTTTAAAGTGACAAAGTCTTTTGGCTGAACAAACATATTGTACTGCAGATAGTATTGAGGAAGGCAGCAGCAGAGAAAGGATGGCCCATTGTCGAGGACTGGCCCAGGACTGAGGAGACCTGGGTTTAAGTCCCTGTTTTGCTACAGATTTCCCCTGTGACATTGGCCAAGTCACTTAGCTCTCTGTGCCTCAGTTCCCCATCTATAAAAAAGGGGTAGTAGCATTGCTCTGCCTTACAGAGGTGCTGTGAGGTGCCCAGATACTATGATAAAGGGGCTGTATAAGTGCTGAAGACAGATAGCACCTACTTCAGTTTTAGCATTCATTTCTTCATCCTTCACAACTCTAAGTGTCTCCAAGGCACCTCCCAATTGCAATCAGGGAGGCCAGCTGTGTTGTCAGGACCACTCAGCTTGCAGTTACATAACCCAACAGAGGCTTAGGTCATCTCTAGCAGGAACTTCAGGGGCACAATCTAGAAATTTTGCTAAGTCCTGACCTGACAGCAGAATCCCTCAGGGGCAAGGATGATGAAAGAGTCAGAGAGGACCCAGCCGGATTTTCTGATTTCAGTTGGGTTTACAGCATTAGTAGTTGCAAAAATATAATGTAAAAATCACTGATTTGATTTGGAAGCAGAGCAAACAACAGCTGGGATCAGCATGAGGGAATAGAAGAGAACCCCAGGCTGCCCTTGTAACAGCCCCTTTTCCAGACGGGTGAGCGGTTATCTCTGCTTGTAAAGTAAAAGTGAAAGTGGCTCACCGCTAGTTTAGCCCACTGTTGTGTATTATTATATAACCAACCTTAGGAACAGGAAGCTTCCGTCGCTGCTTGTACATGTTGATGAGTTTGTTCCATGGAGACAGCTCTGCCTTTGGAGATCCTCCATTGAGATCCTCTGTTTACAAAACCCCACAAATAAAGCCGTGAATCCTCTGAGTGGTCTCATTGGACATCCTTACACTGTTCCATATGGAAGGGTAACACCTGCCCCAGACACAGTATATGATCAAGGACCAAGCCCTTTGCTGGCATATCTCTAGTGAAGCAAATGGTGATAGGCCAGTGGAGAACTCAGCCCCTCGTATTTGAACAGACGACAGCAAATAAAATTAACTAAAATGGGTTGTAAAGTGTGGTCCCATACTGTGGTGATAAGGATCAGAAATGCACTCGCATCAAAGTGTCATTTCTCAGCTAGACTCTTCATGGCTATGGAAAGGGCTTTTATTCTGCTTCTGACCCATCCACAGTGGCTTCTCCTCCCCAGAGCTGAGACCTGCTCTCCATGTCCATTGGACCAAGCACAGAGACTTTCCCAATACAGCACAGAGTGCCTATAGTAATTGAGTTCTCAGGATTCAAGGACCAGCATGGACGTGAAGGAACAGACAGAAGTATTTGGAAACCTCGTCTACCAACCAGAATACCTGACAATTCTCAAGAGACGCAATTCCCAAATGGATCAGGACGGATCCCTTTCCCTGCAGCTTCTCTACCATCCCTCACCTTTCAGGAGGCGCTCTCTCTCCTCCTTGGCATGGAAGTCCTTGGGGGTCATTGCCATGGGTCCTGCAGTCGATGTGATTCCTTCTTCATCAGCACGCAGAACCTGGGAGATCCCAGCCCTGAACCGAGAACGCAGTTACGGGTGGTTGGGTGCTCGTGAACAGGATGGCACTCAAGTGACCACATGCTCACTCACTCCAACCACGAGAACAAGGCCTTCGCCCCGTTCAAAGCGAGGAGGTGAATGACATTGAAAACACCAGCACAACCGGCACTGACTGTCCCACTTGTTGAAAACTTGACCTAAAGAGGCCGAGAACCAGAAAGGGGCACAAGAGTGATCGCTCATGTACACCAGGTTATGTGCAAAGCAACTCCATGGACCTGAGTGGTGTCAGTCCGGATTTATGCTGGAGTTACTGCACATTTACACTGGCATAGCTGGAAGCAGAACCCAGCCCTTTCACTTACAACGTCAGGAGTGGAGCCTGGTGACTGTACATCCCAGGATGTTTCTATAGCCCAGCTAGGCTGTGCTGGCGGTGATGGCCTATTGCAGTGGGTGACAGGGCCTGACAACAGAGATGCAGGGCTCACTAAAACGCAATAGTGAAGAGCAAATAAGATGCTGCTTGCTTAGTGATCTTCTGTAAAGCCCAAACTCGTGGCCCCCTACAAAAAGACCATTGCCCAGGATCCGACAGGCTTCCAGTGTCTATATGGGCCCACCACAAATTCATATTTACTCCAAGACAACCCACAACCCTCTCCACTATCTAGAGGCTGAGTGCTTGTCCCATTTAATGGTCCCCTAGTTGTGTGTGGGAGGGGGACTGGGAGTTTGGCCACCTATCTCAGTGAGGCCAAGATCCGGTCTTGTGTCGCTAACAGACTCACTTTCCCCATGTTCCTGTGTCACCAGAAGCTTCTTCCTTCCTCTCTGCCTCCCTGCCAGGGATTCTGCTGCTCGGATCCTGGGCTGTTTCATCTTTGCCCACAGCAGTGTTGATAAAGCCACTGGAATCTCCCATCTCCATGCCACTGGGGTCCAGCGTAGGAGGGGATCTCCTGCCATGGCTGGAAGGGGTGCCCCCAAGACTAGTATCCTTCAGTTCTCCGAGGATCTCCTCCATGCAGTCTCCTGCTGCATCTCCACAGGGCTCATCGGTCGGGTGGTCGCCCATTAGCTCTTTGCCTGCTGGCTGGCTGGTCTCAAACTCAGCCCCAAAAGGCACCAGGGAGCTGTTCTCTTCTAGGTCCTTGACATCTCCTCTCTCTTGTGCATCTGCTCTGGTTTCTGGGCCCTCCTGCGCACTCTGCCTGAGCCCAAAGAGGTTCCTAACGAGCTGGAGCACTGAGGGCCTGCTGGAAACAAAGGGAACGGTCAGAGGATTCAACTCTTCCAGCCTTCGCAGGAAGGGATCTAGTGAGGTCACCCGGACAGCTGGGCTGAGGTTTCTCAACAGTTTAGAACCAGGGATTCAAATTGAAATATGGCCACCTCCAGAATTCAGAACTGCCCAGGGGTTCCCCAGTTCCGCGGGGGAGGTGGAAGACCAATCGAGCTGAGCTGGTGTGCAAGAAAGGAGCAGCCAGAGAAATGGTGGAAACATTCAGTCATAGCAAGATGATTTATGGATGTGGAATTCCCCCTCCCCACTCCCGTTATCTGGCGTTGGTTGGCAGGCTCTCCACTTTGAACTCTTACAACAAGATGGAAGTGAAAGAAAGGTCAGGGGAAGTGTGGGCGAATTGCTCCAAACAGGGATTCTGGTCCCTGGTAAATAGGGAAGCTAAAAACATTACCTTTGCTGTAGGTATGGTTAGAGCAAATGGTTTAAAAGGAAGCAACTCCACTGGCCACGGGGAGATAATTCATTCTTTGCAACAATACTAAAAAAGCAAAGAAAGCAGTCCATTTCTGATGCTCTTACAGTTCCACTGATGAGTTCGGCCAGGTCTACATTAGAAACTTGCTGGTTCCCCTTGGCTCACAGCAGTGTTGACAAAATCACCAGTCTCCCATCTCCAAGCCACTGGGGTCCATCATAGGAGGGAAAATGGTGGGTAGGGGTGTGATTTTTGGTGTCTTTTCCATACTGGTAAAAGCCCTAATCCTTTGCTGGTGGGAACTGTGTCTACACTAGGAGCATTCATCAGTGTAGTTACACCAGCAAATCTTTTCTAGTGTAGACCTGGTCTTAATTCTACGTTGTTGTGCAGGCTGTTTTTTGCACAGCAACATTTTTCCACATCGGCTCTAAGGTCCCACTTGCACCGTGACACTCAGAGACCCTTATTCTCCACAGTCCCACACCCCACCATTCACACCAGTCCACAGTGGATATAAAACACGGCCATTCTGCTCTGGGAGCATCTGACACCCTCTTTGCACTGGCGTAAGTGACTCTGCAAAGCCAGGGCAACAGAAGATCAGGGCTACAGTGCGTGGGATCTCTGTTACAATACCAAACTGCTTTGAGGTGGTTAAAAGACAGCTCAGTCTTGCAATGAAGATAAGACCAAGCAGCATTAGCACCAAGTTCCTGAATCATGCAGCGGCCTTGGACGCTGCTGAGTTCCAGCACTATTCAGTCCCATCACACCGCATGACCAAACCGTGCCTTCACCAGAGCATTGCATTGTACTTGGATCCCCCTTCACAGTCAATACATAAGAGATGGGATCTAAAAGACCTGATGATCTCAACTCCCTTCAGCTGTCAACAGCACTGGTCTTAGTACCTCTTCCCCCTTCATACTTAACATGTTCAAACCCATTTCCTGGAATCCTTGATACCTCTCTCTTCCTCCACCCCCACTCCAGTCACACCCACCAAGTTACTAGTGAGAGGAGACGCCTGTTGTTTGAATCCTAGCTTCTCTGGGGTGGAATTACTGGGAAGCTCATAGGCCTAGAGCAGAATCTCTCAGAGCTCTTCTGTGGACCAAGGAGGAGATTCTGGTGGCCCATGAGGAGTTGGCTGATCAGCTGATACGAGTTTTCCTCCTTTTTTTCCCAGTCACTGAACTGGATTAAGGACAGTCACAAGATAAACATAAGAAGGTAACTGAGCAATGAGTGCATATTCTATAAGGCTGGGTGTAGACTGGTATTTATCTTAACATCTCTCCCCCGGTTATGGGGATAGTCACAGTGCAGTTGCTAGCATGGCTGCTCAGAGCAGGTCTGGACAGCAGAGTGGTCAAACACCAGCAGTCCCAGTGCACACTAGCAGAGGAACACCAGTCTTAATGCAGTGATGGGCTGTTTTAAGAGGGGAAAAATTCAGGCCTAAAACTCAGATCTGCCATTAGCTAGATTGAGCCACAGACGACAAACTTAATGCAGAAATAAGATTACTTGGAGCTGCCTTGTGCCCTTCCAGCACGTCAAGGTCAGCTGCACTCAAACCTTTGAAACCAGGAAATAGAAAGTGAACTCACTGAAAAGTTAAATCAACAACCTGTTAATGCAATGCTATTACACAGCACTAGTGCTCAGGAAATAGCTGCGGCAAAGTTGGCCCCACCTGACCTTAAATATTCTTATGACTAATCACAGACAGAAGTGGTTGGATTCAGTCCACTCACGCCACTGGAGTTACACTTTGCCCAGGGTGCTTCAGAGTCTTTCATTCTCTCCTGTGCGATTTGCCGCCCCGTGCCTACTCCCTGCCTCCCATCAGCCATCTGTGTCTTCAATGCCTTACCTCCCCAAGGGCCATCTCTCAGCAGATGCTCCTTCCGCACCTCCGGTCCCAGAGCAGGGCTCCCCGGTCGCTCCACTTCCCGCGCTCTGCTCCTCCTCCTCCTCCTCATCCACACTAGCGTCAATGCAGCTGCCGCTCTCAGAGCGGTCTGACAAGGCCCAGCCACCAGAGTCTCCTATCTCCATGCCACTGGGGTCCAGCGTAGGAGGGGATCTCCTGCCATGGCTGGAAGGGGTGCCCCCAAGACTGATATCCCTCAGCTCTCCAAGGATCTCCCCCATGCGGTCCCCTGTTGCATCTCCACAGGGCTCATCGGTCGGGTGGTCGCCCGTTGGCTCTTTGCCTGCTGGCTGGCTGGTCTCAGACTCGGCCCCAACAGGCGCCAGGGAGCTGTTCTCTTCTAGGTCCCCGACGTCACCCCGCTCTTGTGCATCTGCTCTGGTTTCTGGGTCCTCCTGCGCGCTCTGCCTGAGCCCAAAGAGGTTCCTAACGAGCTGGAGCACCAAGGGCCTGCTGGAGACAGGGGGGACGGGCAGAGGATCCATATCGCTCAGCCCCAGGGGAGGGGATCTGGTGGGATCACAAAGGCAGCTGGACTAAGGTTTCTCAACAGTTTAGAACCAAGGATTCAAATTGAAACACCCCCCCCCCAACAGTTCAGAAACTCCCAGGGGTTCTAGAGTTCCGGGGGGAGGGGGGGGAGGGATGCAGATAATCTCTCGATAACGATATTCTATCATCACATTGTAAGGGCAGGGACCGTCTTTTCATTCGCTGTCTGTACAGCACCTAGCACAATGGGGTCCTGGGCCATGACTGGGGTTGCTTGGTGCGACTGTAATAAATAATAATATACAGGAATTTGTTGTTACTATTATTCCTCACTTTTCATACAGTGGCTCCTCTGAACCATCCCCTACTGTTTTCATGTGGTTGGGCAGCTGTGGCCTACTGTGATACATAAACATCTCAAACACTTAATACAATCTGGTCTCCCGAAGTTATTGCAGGAAGTTGTCCTATCTGTCACAGCCACTGTATGGGCTTTTAGCTACTATTTGTATTGAGGTAGCACCTAAAACAGTGGGTCTCAACCTTTCCGGACTGCTGTATCCCTTTCACTAGTCTGATTTGTCTTGCGTACCCCCAAGTTTCACCTCACTTAAAAACGACTTGCTTACAAAAATCAGACATAAAAATTCAAAAGGGGCCCAGCACACTAGTACTGAGAAATTGCTGACTTTCTTCATTTTTACCATATATTTATAAAACAAACCATTTGGAATATAAATATTGTAGTTAAATTTCAGTGTATGGTATACAGAGCAGTATAAATAAGTCATTGTGTGAAATGTTAGTTTGTACTGAGTTCAATAGTGCTTTTTATGCAGCCTGTCTAGATGAGTCGATGCTATTCCTCACTCAACGCACAGTCAACCTGTGGAACTCCTTGCCTGAGGAGGTTGTGAAGGACTATAACAGGACTATAACAGGTTGTGAAGGACTATAACAGGGTTTAAAAGAGAACTGGATAAATTCATAGAGGTTAAGTCCATTAATGGCTATTAGCCAGGATGGGTAAGGAATGATGTTCCTATCCTCTGTTTGTCAGAGGGAGGTGATGGATAGCAGGAGAGAGATCACTTGTTAGGTTCACTCCCTCTGGACACCTGGCACTGGCCCTGTTGGCAGACAGGATACTGGGTTGGATGGACCTTTGGTCTGACCCAGTATGGCCACTCTTAATGTTCTTATCTTCTAACCCTTGGAAGGGGTATGTGTTACCCCTGGTTGAGAACCACTGACCTAGAAGCCCCAAACATGATATGTTATGCTAGGTGCCTACAAATAAATCTAGTGGGAAAAAGTCTAGCAGCCATAACACTCCCCAACTCTATCCCTTTCAACAGCTTCCTAATATTCCTCTGATTCACAGCAAACTCACCCTCCAAGATTGCAACTCCCCTACTCTCTGCTCCTCTATTTTCTACCTCCACAGCGGGAGTCACTCGTTCACTGGTGCTGTCCCCCTCTTTTCTTCTCACCTCCAGCCACTTGCATTCTTGTCCCTTCAGCACACTCTCACAGCCCGGGAAAGGTTTGGTCCCAAGAAGCCCAAGCAAAGCCAAGGTAGGAATCACCGAAGTGTAGGACTGGAATGACTCAAGGTCATCTAACGCAGTCCCCTGGCCTCAAGCCAGGCTATGTCTACATTACAGCCTCTGTCGGCTGTGCTATGTCGGCTTGGGATCTTCTCCAGCTACAATAGCCTCTGCTGTTCGTGGAAGTGGTTTCTACATGCTGACAGAAGAGCTCTCCCATCGGCAGAGCGTCTTCATCCCATGTGGCACATGAGTAGACATGGCCTAAGTAATAACTAGACCATTCCTGACAGAGGTTTGTCTAACCCCAACTTCATTGCACTGCAACCCCCTTCTGACAACAAAGTTATGACATGATCCGGGGGGGTGGGAGGAGGCTGCAGCCTGCGCCCCGCCACCCTGGGTGGGGATGGAGCTTGGGTTTCAGCTTCAGCCCTGGGTCACAGCCAGTCTAATGGCCCTGTCCACCCCATTAAAATGGGGTCATGACCCAATTTCCCTGACTCAGGGAACCACTGCTCTAACCTGCTCTTAAAAACCGCAAATGACAGAGAATCCACAACCTCCCTAGGCAATTTATTCCAGCGCTTAACCACCCTTGTCCCTTGTCCAACCTAAACCTCCCTTGCTGCAGTTTAAGCCCATTGCTTCTTGTCCAATCCTCAGAGAATAATGAGAACCATTTTTTACCCTCCTCCTTGGAACAACCTTTTACATACTTGAAAACCATGTCCCCTCTCAGTCTTCTCCAAACCAAACACACCCCATTTTTTGGCTCTTTCCTCATAGTTCACGTTTTCCAGGCCTTTAATCGTTTTTGTCGCTTTCCTCTGGGCTTTCTCGTTTGACCACATCCTTCCTGAAATGTGGTGCCCAGAACTGGACAGGATGCACCAGCGGTGGCCTTATCAGCGCGGAGTAGGGCGCAAGAACGACTTCTCCAGTCTTGATGCATGCTACTGTCCTGCTTGCTTTGCCCTGAAGAAGGCTCTTTCCCAGAAAGGTTCCTGGGAGGGTAGTGGCTGATTCAGCCCCCTTCGCATGTTGTTACGTGCCTCAAATCCGCAGGGGCTCAGCACCCAGCCAGGGTGGAAGGAGTTTTGAAAAGACCCAGGCAGCAGCTTGGGGTAGAAGGAGCCTCTAGAGGGAGCTGAAGCTGTCTCCCTCTTTGCATCTATGGTCTGTTCGTTATCTCCACTCCTTCCTTTCGCATGCAATCGGCGTCCCCGCTCCTAGGGCGAGGAAGCTGATGCAGAAGCAGGCGGGGAAGCTGGGGATGATGAACTAGGGCGCAGGGACCGCTCCAGCCGCCCCCAAGCGCTGCGAGACCCCGGTGCTGCAGACGGGGAGGAGGAAGAGGGTGAGTACGGGACTTGCGGGGGCTTCCTCCCCTTCTCCCACCCCCGCGCTCGGGGATGCAGCATCCCAGCCGCCAGCGGGACAAAGGGGAAGGGAGGGGATCCAGCAACCCGGTGCGTCCGCGGGGGGGAACCGGCGGGGCTAGGGGAGCTGCTCTGAGAGCCCCGGCCGGGAGGGCGCCGGGCCTGGCAGGGGCGCTGGGGTTGGGACCCCGGAGCTCCCGGGATGGAGCAGCCGGCGGGGCCCGGGAGCGGCGGACTGGCCTGATTTACCCGCGGGGCCGACACAGGAATAAAGCAACAGCTGCGATCTGGAGCAATCCAGCCACTGGTGCCTAGGAGCTTGCGTGGCAAGGTGCGCCAAAGGGATCCCGTGTCAGCACCGCCCGTCTCCGGGCCTCCATCTCCCCACCTGTAAAATGGGGCTAGTGCCGCTTCACTTCCTCCCCTGGGGCTGCGCGGGTTAACTAGAAAGTGTTTGGGGCCATATAGTTCTCTGCCTGGTCAGGACAATTAAGGGCCCTGGACGTAGAATCAGAGACGTGTCGGACTGGAAGGGACCTGGAGAAATACTCTAGTCCAGTCCCCTGCATTGAAGGCAGAACTAGGTAATAACTAGACCATTCCTGACTGGGGTTTGTGTAACTTGTTCTTAAAGGACTCAAAGGATGGGGAGTCCACAACCTCCCTAGGCAGTTTAGTCCAGTGCTTAACCAACCCCACAGTTAGGAAGTTTCTCCTAATGTCCAACCTAAACCTCTCTTGCTGCAGTTTAGGCTTCTTGTCCTAGCTTCAGAGGTTGACAAAATACCAACTACATGTGCTTGAATTAGGCATATGAGCAGATGAGTTTATACCATTCAAGTGCTTAATGTTAAATGTGTGAATAAGTATTCGCTGCATCAGGGCCAAAGATTTGACTGTAAGTTGAGTGCCGGAAGGGGGTGGCTGAGTGGAACCCCTTTGTTAATATATATTCTCTGGTGTTTTATAGTCAGGCCAAAACACACCAACTGACAGCAGTGAATCAGGACAGCCCTGCAGTGTTTTCTTATAAAAGGAGTAAATGAAGGTGGATTAAAGGCTTAAATCCACCCAAATGATTTTTGAATTTGGATTGGGATACGTTTCTAAATTAATGCAGAAATCTGCAGTCCCCTGGCTCACCGTGTCTCTGCAGCCGGGGGCACTGCCTTCCCACGCTGAGGTATCCGACATAACCAGTCTCGCGTATAGTTTTGAAATGAATGAATCATTTCTGCGCTTTCCCATGTGGCAGTGCGGGGGGGGGGGGGGCAGCTGCATGGGCCTGTGCTTGGCCTGTGTGTGCAGACAGGAAGGGAGCAGAGGGGATGCTCAGATGTGTGGCTTTCTGTCAGAGCAGGTCCAAAAGGGGAATGGAGAAGATGTTGGAGTGGCTACTTCTCTGGGGTCAGGAGCTGTGGAGCCTGGTGACCCTAGTTTGCCAGCCCTGTGGCTGTGAGTTGTGCTCCCTGGGATAGTATTAGCAGTAGGAGTATTCATTTGTAATGCCCGAGGCCCAGGGTGTTTCGCACTGTACGCGCACACACACATTGCAGGCAAGTGCTTAGTTACCTTCTTGCCCGCTGTGCATCCAGTGGTTGAATCTGCCCCGTGTTCCTTTGTGTGGGCTCAGGACCTTGCCCGGAACATTTTTTCCTGCGGGAGATGGGTATGCACTTCCTGAAACACCATCAGACTGTGCAACACGCCAATGGCACTTTTATTGTTCCCACAAAAGAGGGTGAGCCGGCTTCTGTTCAGAGCTGCAGCTGCTACTCCGAGGGTCTCGCTGCTTCTCCTTCTACGCTTCTGCGGATTCCCCCCTTGCCCTGTGATAGGCCAGCATGGAGGCGGGAAACCATTTCATTTCTCCTCAACCCAGGGAGGAGGCTGAATTTCCACATCCTTGTGTTGAGGAGCGTGGGGATGCCTCAGCCGGGATCTGGGGATCTGGTTTAGGGGAAAGGTGCTGAATGGGTGTGGTGGATGGGGAGGCAAGCGAGAGACATGCCATCCAGGAAGGACAGGAAACTCCCCCGAAACATTTAAGCAAAGTGGAGGAGCGGGAGGGGAAATGCACTCAAGGCAAAGGTCTGTTTTACTCGCCAATAAAGATAAGCAGCTTTACCATCTCTGAGGTGGTGCTACGCCCACACGTCACTGTGGCTTTAACCCTTTGTGAAAGTGGGGGCGGGTGAGCTGGGAGGTGATTAATACCTCCGTAGCAGGAGAAGGCTAAACACAGCTCGTAGCAAACCAAAATCCTGGCGATGCTGCTGTACTCTCACCTCCGCCCCCATTCCTGGCCTCTTTGGACCACAAGGTGCCTGAAACCTTGTGCCCAGGAGGCTAGGGTCCTCTTGAAAACGTGGGTGGCAATCCTCCTCTACTCTTTCTCAGGGCCATAGCGATTGGTCCCCATTAGATTGGTCTGACTCCAGATTAGCTTGGAAGTGGTCAAATGTGGGAGGAGAGGAGGCTCTTCTGGTGCTTGGGCCCCTGGTCAGCCGAAGATTTTGTGTAGATCTTCATCCATCCCTCTCTGCTGCCATTGGGGAAGATGCATATTAGCCGCCATTGGCCGTGCATTGTTGTTTCAAATGTATGAGAGGCAGTTGGTTGTTCCCAGTGAGTTCGAGGAATGTGACGTACACACCCCTGCATGACGTGTTAGTGCGGTAGAGAAGGGATCTGTGTAAGAAACGTGAGGTGATGGGAAAAAGCCAAAACGAAAGAAAAGAAACTGAAATTTTCCCTTCTTAGAAATGATCAGCAGAAGAGGAACCAGCCTGACAAAGGGGCTTACTTCCTTATCGGTTCTGCAAAGAGTAAACATGAAAAATAAGAGCAAACAACTGCGTCATAAACCCAGAAATCGCATCAGCAAGGACAAGCTGAGACTAGGAATCTTTCCAATACAGATACCTGCTCCACATTCGAAGAATTCCCCCTTGCCAAGGGTGGGTGTTGGCAATGGGTGCAGCTGGACTGGCGCTAAACACAACTGAGCTGCAAGGGTGGACAAGGATGACACGTGTTCAGGATTGGGCTAGAATCTATGGGTAAGACTTGCTGCAGGTGTTTCCAGTGGTGGGTCACTCTTTGAATATGGCCAGATCCCCCAGCTCTGTGTTCTTCCCTACCTTGCACCTGAACCAGAGTGACCTACAAATAAACACAGGGGTCCCTTCCAGCTCTGCTTTTCTATGATCCTATATGAAAAGTTAAACTAATCTGGAGTGAGGGCAGCAATTGGGTGTCCATTGGGTTCAATTCACTGACTTCAATTGGCTTACACAGATTTGTACCAGCTGATGATCTGGTCCTTTGGTCTTTCCAAGTCCTGTTGTTTTTATTACCACAGCATCCCTAGGAGGCTGAGTCATGGACTAGAACCCCATTCTGCTAAGTGCGGTACAAACTCAGAACAAAAAGATGGTTGAGGAATTTCTCCTCAATTTTTGTTCCTGTTTAATGTTGAACTTGGTTTTAAGAAGTCCTGGTCATCACACAGCTGCCAGAGTGCTTTATAAACTCCAGGTAAAATTCCGCTCTCCGATCAAGCTCCAAGAGGCTTTAAATGTGCAGCACCCATGTCTTTATTTACAGCATTGTCCCACCACCAGTGTCCAGCTATGGACAAGGCTTACCAGCCAAGTTGGCTCCTTCTAGCTACAGAGTCAGGCCCCAGTCAGCAGACAAAACTTTTCCCTGGCCGGACTGTCTTCTGGCCTCCTGACAGCCTTTGTCCTCAGGCCAGCGGGTGCAGCCAATCCTTAGGCCAGGCATCAGGCTTTCCTCAGCCCCAATACATTTCCCCTGATTGGGGCTGGCAGAGCAGGGGCTAATCAGGTGCCTTCTGCACCAGCACCCTGCTACAGCGACTCAGAGATAGGGACTCAGATAATTGGGGACTCAGAATTGCCTCACTCAGAAGATGGGGACTCTAAATTCCAAGGCAACCTGCTTCATCTCTACCCAAGCTCCAGAGCAGAAACAGCAGGGGGAGGTTAGTCACTCAGGATTGCAGCCAGGTGGCAGAGGGTTAGGGAGAGGTGTGTGTGGCCAATCCTCCTTCCATGCTATACTCTGAATCCCAGCTTTAATCCTTCCAAGCTCTACACAGCCTGTCCCTTCTCCCTAGCCCTCTTGGAGAAGTGCTGCAAGAGGAACCCCCCGGTCACAACTGAACCACGCTCACTGGGCACATTTGAAGTTGTGGGGAGAAGAGGGGATGGCCCCTATAGGCACAATCCAAACCTCCTGTTTGTTCCCAAGGCACCTAGGAAGGAGGACCTGTCAGCAGACATTGTCTCCTGAGCATTGAGATGCAAATGAGCACTTCAGTAATTTCCAAAGCCCTGTTGATAAGTAAGATTGCTTTCCCTTAGCCCCCCTCCCTCCACCATTGCCACCTCATTGAGGTGAATGATGGGCTGTATTTCACACCTCTGTTGTTGCACTTCTCCCTCTGGAGACAATATTCTGTCAGGCTTGGAAAACAGGGTCACAGCCCTGGACTGGCTACACTGCGCGGCGTCTAATTGTGGCAGTGCATCGTTATCCAACCCATTAAAGGCACCAACCAAAACTGAGTAGCTTAATTTAACATGGCTAGCCAATTCCAGACAGAAATAACCAAGATATTACTTGTTATTAATTGAGGTACAACTTACTGTAGGCCGCACTGCCTTCCCAAATGTTTATCTTCAGCTACTGTACGTCGCTCCCAGAAGACACTGCAGTCCTAATTTACAGCCACTGAGATTCTGACCCAGACACGTGGAATAGTGCTGTAGTTCACAGACTTTAATGTTCATGTGACACCTTTGTGGAGAACTGATGTTTGAAGTACCACGTGCACATTTATCCTTTTTGTGCCCTCTTGGTTTAGGTTTTCATAGGGTTAATTATGATATTTAGAGACACCTAGTCAAATGAGTGTTGTATGTGGCTGGTGGAGATCTTCCTGGGGGAATTAGAAGAGAAGGGAGTTTGGCTAGGGGAGGCTGTTTGGGAAGGTTAGAGGATGTGAGGTTTAGAGCAGGTTGGGAGTTTTTCACCAAAACGCTGCAATGTTTTCCAATGAAAATGTGTCACACCCAAGACTTGTCACAGCAGTGTTCAAGTTTCTAGGTCCAGGATGGAATTCCCAATAAAATTTGGGGATGGAGTAGGAGCTGGGGTGGGAGGAGGAGGACGATGGGTGTGTGTGGGGTGGGGCAGATCACAAACTTGAACTAGGATTACCCATGGTCCAGCCAGTGCCCTAACCACTATGCTGTTGGCTGTTTTAGGGCAGGCGAGTCACTTTTATTTATTTACTGCATTATTTTGCAAACAAATTTAGTTTAGTTTTGAAATCCTGGGAAGATGGAAAAAGCACTTCCTGCTCAGGTCTAATGAGGTTAGAGTCAGGTCAGAGAGAGTGTGTGTGTGTGTGTGTGTGGGTGGCGTTTTAGTAACGTGCCGCTAAAAGATGGTGTTGCTTTTTGTTGGCAGGAGAGAGGTCTTCTGCTCTCAAAAAATTCCACCACCCACCAATGAGCAGCAGCGGCTTTGCCAGCAGAGGAGTGCTCCTGCTGACGAACAATGGTGCTTTTGGTTGTTAAAACTTCTGTCGTTCTGGGTGTGTGTTTTTTAAACTCCCCTGAATGACTGAAGTTTTGCAGACGAAGTGCCAGTGTAGACAAAGCCTCAGAGGGGAGCTAGGGAGGTGGGGGAGTCTTGGGAAGGCTCCCAGTTCCCTGCCCAGAGAGCGTTGCTGGTCCCACTAAAGACCCTGGCCTCTTAGAAGAATCTTTCCAACAGGCCTTCTGCTGTGGACTTGCCACTCTTTCCTCTTGGTTAAGGAATTCCACAGCCTGTCTCCCTGGGGTGGGCTGTGACCCAGGCAGGCTTCCCCAGCCTACTAGTCTCTGTTGTGGTTCTAGTTCCCATCCCAGGGAGCCTCTCTCCTGACTTGATGCTCCCCTGTCATTCTCCTCTTCAGGCTGTCTGCCTCTCTGCTCCTGGGGTTACCTAACAGCTGGGTTTTATCATGTTAAGGAGGTAGACACCTGATCAACACCTTTTTCCTCCACCCCCCTGCCCTCAATTATTCTGCCGCTCCCCTGAATATCTTACCTAAAAGGGGCCATGTCATAGAACGGGGCTTGGCTGGCCCCTGTCCCAGTACAGACAAACCTGATGCAATGTACCACTTCCAACAAGCTCACGTGCCACAAGTGGTACATGGACCACAGTTTGGGAACCCCTGCACTAGCGGACTAAGCAGGCCACTAGGAACTAGCAATGTTTTCTTCCCAGCCCTGAAATCAGCTTGCCACACAACTTCAGGCAAGCCCTCTCTGTGACTCAGTTTCCCCACTGCAAAAGCTATGTAAATATCCATCTGGCAGACAGGTTCATAAAATGTTGATAAAGAGCTGTATACATGCTAAGCATTGTGGTTAGAGATTTGCACTAGCTGTAAAATTTGGGCCTGGGTTTAGGATGACTGGGCATTCAGGGATTTGGGTTCTAATGAATTTTTAATGGTAGTTATTTTTTTAAGGGGATCTGTGAGATGACGAACAGGAGGAAATAGTAGCCCCAGAATAAAGAGAAATGGGGAACTAATAAGACCTAGGATAGACATACTGTTTGGGTGCACTTGAAAGGCAAAAACAGCTCAAACCTCCACTGGGGATACAATGGGCATCTCTAAACTAGCACACTGAACCAGTTCAGTGCATCCGAGCTGGCTGTGCGGAACGATTTTAAGAGCTTGCCCTGCATCTGCACTCACACCGCTCTAAAGTGTTGGGGTTGCAGTGCCTTCTGGGAAACTGTCCCCCCGTTTCTGCGGCACAGCTCCCCAAAAGGAAGGGATTGCGGCAGATTTTGAAAGGTCACCAGTGCGCTAGAAATAGGACTGTTGGAACCAGTTGTGGTATGACAATAGTGACCTCCATCCACACTGGGACTAAGTGGTACAGACTGGAATGGTAAACGGTATCTGGTGAGCATTCAGCCCCTGGGAGAGCACTGTTGTGTGTGGTCGTGAGGTGCTTCACAAGAGTGCTATGGGGACCTCATGGTCCTGAGTGTGATACATTTCCTCGTGAGACAAGGCTGGGAGAGTTGCCAGACTCGTGGGCGTGGGAGTGATCCTGTAGACGGAGGAGGAGCCTGAGGATGTGTTGGAGGGACCTAATGCTATCCAGCCAGAGAGCTCCAGGAACCTTGGTGTGGGTGGGGATTTTGAGACGGGGATCGGGAGGGGAGGAGCCAGGAGGCTGTCAGATGTGCAGAGATAAAGGAAGGCGGGAGGCAAAGTGCTCAGAGGAGAAACTCTAGGTGACCTACAGAAGAATTATCTTGGGGGGCCTAGGACTGTCTCTCGAGGTGTGTAAGGATCCAAGGCCAAAGAACAGACCTTGACTCCAGTTGTCTCCTCTGGCATCACCAGACTGGTCACTGCTTGCAGCTCCCCAGAGTCCTTCACTGAGCAATCCGGTTCAGCATCCCGCCCTGTTCACCCTGCCTACCCTTGTTTCTCCCTCTGCAGGGTAAAGCTGATCCCCTCTCCCCCAGCTCCCCTCCACCATGGCCTCGGGGAACAACAGGGACCCACGGGACAGTCATCGGCGCAGGAACAGCGAGGGGCGGAGGCTTAATTCAGGTAACAAGGTCTCTATTACGAACTGGGGTTTAATGTGCCTCTTTTAAATTCCTTTCTGTTTTGATTATAATTCTTGTATCCTGTCAGGTTCCTTTATAAAGGGGAGGGGGAGACGTACATGGGCTGATCAAGGTTTAATCTCTGGGGACTTGGGTTCAAGTCTATGGTAACACCGGCCAAGTCTTTGCTCAGGAGATGCTCCGCACTGAGTTAGTATCTAATGCTGCAGATCAGAACCTTAGGTGCGCTGGTGGAGCGTGTGTGAATGTGTCTCCGTCTGCCTGTCGCCCGCCCAAGTCTGGAATTACCAGAGGGCTGCAGGACAGAAGTGAGATGCACTGGCAGAGCAGTGGATGGGGGAGGAAGTCCAGGATTGGAATAGCAAAGGGAGCTGCAGGTCAGGATTGAAGTGCATTGGCAGAGTGATGGGTGGGAAGCTTGCACCACACTTGCCTAGCCTTCATTGCCATTATCTCCTCCTATCTACATAGCCAAATGTACTCCATGTTAAAGAGACCTGTGCCATGCCAGGCAGTGCGTAATGGCAGCACAGTTGAATTGAGTCTGAGAACGTCAGCTGTTGGGTAAAATCGAACCCTGATGACTTTCCAAAATGTGGCATGGCAATATCTGCACTGGCCAACTTATGGGGTGAAACATTGAAAACGTTCTGAGAACAGAGACCAAAGCAAATCGAAAGGAACTGCTCCTCATTTTTTCCCAAAGGGATAGAATTCCTCCGCACTGCAACTTTTTAAGCATGGGTGGCTCTTTAACCTGTTTTACAGGTAGACTTGTAAATGAGCATGAGTCAGGGCAGCTCTGTCAATAACACCACTTCAGTAACTACACCTAACTGTTTATGCAGTTCACATCCAGCTCAGAGCTGTTCTACTGTCACAATTATATCATTATTTGCATTGCGGTAGCATCTGGAGGCCCAGCTAGGTTCAGAACCCCATTGTTCTGTGTGCTGGACAAATGCATAATAAGACAGGGCCTGCCCTACCGGAGTTTGTAAGGTATTAAAATAAAATGAAATAAAATCAGGGCAGTCCTTATGCTGAGCACTCATTGGAGCCAATGGGATTTTGCTTGCATAACAATTGCAGAATCAGTCTGTAAACGATAACCACATGTGGCGTTGGCTTCGCTCTGCTCCCAGCGAAGTCAAGAGGAAGCTCTGTCTATGTACGTCCAGTTATAACTTTAGTGTTTGAAGTTAACCTAAGTTCCTGTCTCAGGCAAAAATTGCATTGACGTCAATGGAAATGGAGCTACGTGTTTCCCTCAGAGACATGCTGTGGGGTTGCTGGGTGGATGAAAGCTTTAGCGACTGGTTGGTTTAATTTTTTGGGTTCTGATTTTCCTCGTGGTTCTTTGTCCATTTTTCTTTTGCTGTTGATAGGGAGCTAAGGGATTTATCTGCTGCTCGGAACTTTTTTTTTTCTCCTCCCAGAGGATCATTCCGAATTATTTCTGCACTACCAAATGTCTCTTAGGGCGTGACCAGAGCTCCACGATCCTTGCCTACCCTGGGTGGCTCCTGGCATGT
The DNA here is from genome assembly GCA_032164245.1 of Sternotherus odoratus. Taxonomy (NCBI): domain Eukaryota; kingdom Metazoa; phylum Chordata; order Testudines; family Kinosternidae; genus Sternotherus; species Sternotherus odoratus. The sequence continues at coordinate 11,125,934 of JAVMKO010000022.1, read as the reverse complement.
CCTGCGCCATGCCAGGCAATGCTTAATGGCAGCGCAGTTGAGTTGAGTCTGCGAATGTTGTTAAACGTTATGTTGTGAAAGCATCACTGGTTGCTTGAAAAAGGCACAAGAACTGACCTTGCTACAACTACCAGGGGAAGAAGAGGAAGAAGCTAGGAAATCCGGAAAGGATTCTGTGTAAATGGGAGCAAGATCTTGTACGAGAGAAGAAGGATGGTCCAGTGGAGTTAGGGCATTAGCCTTGGAGTCCAGAGGCCTAGAAGTCTCTTAGTCCCTCTGTGTCATAATAGGGTTAATACCTAACACAATAGCACCTGCCTATCTCAGAGGGTTATCGCTAGGAGAAATACAGTAAAGACTGTGAGGTGCCCAGATATTATGGCAATAGTGGCTTAGATAGATGAACTAGAACTAGGTTTTTTTGTGGTCTTGGGAGGATTATATGTGTACTTTTCTTATTCTCAGGTCTTTTTTTTCCCCTCTCTTTTCTTTCAATTCCCCCAAGGAAATGATTGAGGAAAACGTTGTTTGTGTAGTATTATTTAGCTTCTATATGGAAAACTCCTATATGGAGTTCTCAAGCACTTTACCCAGGAAGGTAGGTGCCATTATCCATATTTTACAGCTGGGAAACGGAGACACAAAGGTTTGAGGTGATTTGCCCCAGGGACAGTCAGTGGGTGAGTGAATGGCAGAGGTGGGAATAGAACCCAGATTTCCTGACTCCTAGTCAGCTGTGCAATTTGCTGAATCCCATCTAGACAAAGTGGGAATTGTTTGATCTCAAATGGTCCAAAGTTCCTGATTTATGTCTGTCTATTTTAATACCAGCTTAGTAATAGACGTATAATAATGATTGTAGGATCAGATCCTTCATTTATATACTTTTTACGTCTTGGCAATAGGACCTTGCACTGAATGTGAAATGATCTATAGTTGTGAAATGATCTAAATGTGTATATAGTTGTTGATGTGGCATTGTTGTCAGACTTGCAATGACTCAATGACTTCCCCATTTACAAGGCCACCTGCAGAAAGGTTAAAAAGAGATGATGACCTGGTGTTCAAATCAGGGGTAATATTGTCCTGAATTGTATGGGCTTGGGACCAAAACCCAAACAGGATGTTCTATCTGTTTCTTCCAGCCCCTGCAAATAAGATTGCTGACGCACACAATAGGCATGTTCTGTAGGATTTCCCCACCAAGTTATATTTATACTTCATAGATATAACCAGTGGGAAGTCAAATGAAATAAGGAATATGCCCTCAATCAGGGGTTCTCAAACTTTTTTACTAGTGACCCCTTTCACACAGCAAGCCTCTGAGTGTGACCCTCCTCCCCCCCATCAATTAAAAACACTTTCTAATGTATTTAAGACCATTATAAATGCTGGTGGCTGAGTGGTGTTTGGGGGGGGGGGGGGGGGGGGAGGGAGGCTGACAGCTCACAACCCCCTATGTAATAACCTCACAATCCCCTGAGGGATCCCGACCCTGTTTGAGAACCCTAAATGAATCGATTTGATTGAACCACCAGGCAGCAGTGTGGAAGATCAAAGCTCTGATCTTGGCTCAAAAGATTTCTGCAGTCCCATGGCTAAGGTATCACCTTAGATTTTGGGGATAGGAGCAGCACAGCAGCCCTTAATATGCAACTGGTGCAGCAATCTGTCTCCATAGTTAAGGTTTGGGGAGGCACTGGTGTCTAGGGGTTAAAACAGGAAACCAAGACTCTGCCAAATCCCTGTGGAGCCCTGAGCAAGTCTCAGCTCTGTGCAAGGAGTGGCTATTCTTATAGACTAGCACGGCTGCTACTCTGAAACGTATCTAGTTTGTTATCCTACCTCCAGGAATAGCCAAGGGGTGGTTGAAGCCTACCCACATCATGCCTGAGTCTAGAAAGACCATTTAAAAGTGATTGGAAAATACCCCAAATATCCATCCTGGACGTGACCATGCTGTGGAAACCAGGCTTAGGGCGGTGATCCTGCTTATGCATAAGGCTAAGATTTAGTCGGGGGTATTTTTAATAAAAGTCATGGACAGGCCATGGGCTATAAACCAAGATTCACGGGCCGCGACCTGTCCATGACTTTGACTATAAATATCCCTGACTAAATCTTAGCTGCTCCCGGGAGTTCTGGGAGCCAATAGCTGGCCCTTGCTCTGGCGACGGGGGCTGACTACCTCTGGCCGCCCCCTGCCCCAAGGCCCCCAGAGACCACTGCTCAGGCAGCCTCCAGGACCACTGCAGCCGCCCCAGCGCCCGGGACCGCCCTGGGGTCAGCCACACTGTCCGCTGCAATGGTCGTGGAGGTCCCGGAAAGTCACAGAATCCATGACCTCTGTGATAGACTCGCAGCTTTATTTATGAGCCATTGGACGGTCCTTTTTCTCCTAGCCCGTGGTGCTCTCTTGCAGCACCCTCTGGAGTGGATGGAGGCCTGTTGCTGGGCAAAGGAGAGAGATCTGGCCAAGGTGTCAGCGCTGTGACTCTAGCTGTCCCTTCCCCCCACTCCCAGCCCTCTGAGGCACAAGCAAGCAGAGTTATTTCTGTCCTGTCAATAGGGGAAGCAGCACGTCCAGGCAAGATTTACGGGGCCCATCTACTACCAAGCTGCAATGCAACCAATTTCCCCCCTCCCCCAGGCTGTGCGCCCCACCTGACGTCCAAGTGCTCTACAGCGGTATTAATGCAGGCTGCTTCCTGTGTCGGTTTGTTCTGCGGTGAACTCCCTGGCAGAGGCAAATGAGTAAACACTTAGCACCTACCTCAGCGCAAGGGGAAGTGACCTGCCTTGAGTCAGAGGCCGCGCGGGTGGACTGAAAAATATCCACCCAAAACCGAAATCAAACGTTGAGCGGCGCCTTCGGGTTGCAGCCCCAGGGCTTTGCTCACTCCTCCCTGTGCAGTTCTGTGCCAGCTCTGGAGAACGATGGCCTCCAGTCATCCCTTGTGCAAGATTGTCTCGCAGTGCCATGCCAACAGGACTCAAGCCTGATTTGACCTGACCTGGGGGAGTCTCCTCTAGGATGAGAAGATGGATCATTCAATCCCTGGCTTCTGCTGAGATTGCCCCTCATCAGGACTCAGCTACTGCCTTGTTCTAAAGCTAGCCTGAGACCAGAAAAGGGCCCTGTCTTTTATCAGATGGGAGGGGAATTGTTTGATGGGTTGGGACCCTGTGACAAAAACAGCCAGGTGAATCTGCTGGTATCTGATTGTGTTGCATCCATTGTCAGGGTGAGGTATCAGCCTTTGTATAAACAAATGTACCTTTCAGTGCATTAGGGCTGTTTTTTCAAATGTTGGGAGACATCATTCAAGGACACCTTTCATTATTACTATTTTAATGCTGATCCTGTTCTTGGGGCCATACCAGATGAGGTCATTGCCCTGAGGTGTTTCCAATCAAAGGCTTTGTCTACACTAGAACATTTGTCAGTCGGGTGTGAAAAAGACACACACACACAGAGCCGACATAAGGTTCGCCGACAAAAGCACAGGTGTGGACAGTGCCATGTCGGCGGGAGACTGCTCCCTCCCCACTGGTGGCAGAGCAGGGGAAATGGGGGCTTGGGTAGGGAAAGGGATGTGGCCAGGCTGACCCTACACCACACTGAGCCCTGGCTGTAGTTTGATCCACAGCTGAAGTAATGCAGACTGGCCCTGCGCTGTAAGGGGAATAGTGCAAAGGGGAGCTGAATTTTAAGCCACCTTTGCACAATCCCTCTCTAAGCACCACGCTGTGCAGAGCAACCGCATTCCAAGAATCTGACTCCGAGTGTACTGGGAGCTGGTCATGACTTGGAATATCTCTCTCTCTGTCTTATTTTAAAGGTGGAAGAGATTTCCAAATTATAGACCCAATGGCATTACATTGATGTCGGGTAGCATTTGAAAAAAAAAATTCAAAAATTATTTATACTGTTGGAGTACCTAGGACCGCAATCCTGGACCAATACTCCCATGTGCTAGGGGCTGTACAAACCCAGAACAAAAAGACGGGCTCTATCCCAGATTACTTCTGTTCCTGTGTTACTAGTAATACCATCTGGGGTTATTTAAACAGAAAATGTGTGGGGCTTTTTTTTTGGTTTTGTTTTGTTTCGAGCCTATCTCCTCTTGGGAAGTGACAAAGACTTCTGTGGCACCTTAAAGACTAACTAAAGTATTGACATGGAGGTAGGCATAGCTGTCGGTAGGTTTTCGGTATAGGGTGGTGTTGATGTGGCTGTGATTAATTTGCACCGTGGCACTTTAGTTAGTCTTTAAGGTGCCACAGGACTCTGTCACTTCTGCTATTCCAGACTAACACAGCTACCTCTCTGATTCTATCTCCTCTTTGTTGTTCATGCTGCTTATTTACTCCTCTGTGTTTCATTGAAACTGTGAGTCAGTCAGTTTCATTTTCTAGTTCCCCTTTGGCCAGCACTACACCCTGGCCTTCGGCTTCACCACAGTCCGGGAATTGTTTACATCCAAATAAATCTGTTCTCGCTAAATCAAAAACAACCCCAGAAAGTATCAGGGCGGGAGGGGTGTATATGTTTGTCATCCCTTCCCCTATTCCCATCCTTTTATTTACACAACCTAAATGTTGTGTATCTTCACGGTGTCTCTGACTCACCGTCTGCCTCCTTCTGTCCATTGGTCAATTACCCAGTTATCTATTTCTGAGCTGTAATTGTGTTATTGGAGTGATCCTGGGCTTGATTTCTGAGACTTGCAAAGAACCCACAAATCCACCTGAAGTCAATGGGAACTACAAGTGCTCTGCACCTCTGAAATGAATATGAATGGCCCATGCCCAGATCTGAGTTTAAATGTATATGGGCCCCGTACTCCACTGCTTTGCACTTTCTGTTGCCATTTAGACTCCGATCCTATAAATGCTTATACACGTATTTTATATTTAAGCAGGTGAATAGTCTCAATTAAGCCAATACCTTTGTCTTCACTAGGCAAAAAGGTGTGCTGTTTAACATGTTTAACCATGGTGCAGACAAGGCAATTTGTAATTGAACACAGATTAGCTGGTTGGGACCCTGATCTATGTAATACTGGGCTTTATAAGAAATGTCTATTACCGTTGGTTCTTAAGAGCTGCTGTGCTTAGCCCGGGGCTCCCTACATGAGGACATTCTGATTCCGGAATAGCTGTTATGGTAAATTTCCAAGTAGAGACAAGCCCTAACGCAGGCCTCGTGTCCACTAGATTTTTCCTTCCAGTGTGGAGTTGAGAAAAAACCAGCTGCCTGTCTGCAATAGCGCTCTTACTGCTGATGAATAGGGTGACCAGACAGCAAATGTGAAAAATCGGGATGGGGGTGAGGGGTAATAGGAGTGTTAGGTTAAATTAGCTTGTCTTACTCACCTATTCCAGACCCGGATCGTGCGGAGTCAGTAATAGGAGCATATATAAGAAAAAGATTTAAAAATGGGGACTGTCCTTATAAAATCGGGACACCTGGTCACCTACTGATGGAGCTTAACCCACGATAACAACAGCAGGGAAACTACCCCAGCCTTTGTTCCGTGGATCCAGCCACCTTTACCCTGCTTGCTCACTTCCTGAGTGTGTGTGGGAGCCTGCTTTGTGTTTTTTTCCTTGCACAGTCAGCCAGGTGACGAATATTATGCATTGAGCCCAGAATACCTGGCGTTCCATGTCGAGAGCTGTTTACAATCCTGACGGGAGAAGAAGCGGCTGTGTCCAGAAACAATCACTGGCTTATCCAAAACAACCCCTGCCCCCTACCTCTGGGTGAGCCTCAGACCCATCCTGCCGTGCTAGTGATTTATCTCTCCTGTCTTTATTTGTTATCAAAGCAGAGGGTTTGGATGCCCGCTGGTGCAGAGCAGGGGTGGGGATGTCTGGAAGGACGAGCAGCAGTTCTCGGCTTCAGATGCATCCCCTGGGTTTCAGCGAGGTTCCTGTTTTGCAGCAGCACTGTTCTCTGGGGCTTTGGGAGTCGAGGGACTGGCCTGAAGTCACACTAAAATTCACCTCTGTGCAGAGGGATCAGAACAAGGCTTGTGCCCCGCTCAAGTGCTCCAGAGAGACGTTTCAGCCACGAGAAGGAAACATTCTTTGCCCCTGGTTTGATGCTAGGAATGTTGCCAAAGCCACGTGGTGTGAGTGCGTGTGTGGAATTTAGTGGTTAAAGCATCTGAAGCCATGCTGTGTGAAAGCAGGGCTTGCTTCTGGTTATCATCACCAGGGCACACAAAAGATACACAAACCCAGATGGCATTTGTAGCTGCCAGACAAACTGGTGTAAGTGAGCTCAGATAGCAAGTGACCAAATAAGAAGGGACGGCCCGAAAATGGCTTACGCAAGCCTTCATTGTCACAGTCACCTGGCAGATCTGTACAACTGCACAAGAATCTTCGCAGGCAAAGCCATCCCTTGGGCTATTTATAACTAGACCAGACGTATTGTTAGGAAATAACCTGTAGGGAACAGTCCTGCAGTGGATGCAGAGAGATGCCGGGCTGGATTGATGGGTTGGCTCCCACTTGCCAGCAGGGTGACCAGACAGCAAGTGTGAAAAATTGGGATGGGGTGGGGTGGGGGTAATAGGAGCCTATATAAGGAAAACACCCCAAAACTGGGACTGTCCCTATAAAATTGGGACATCTGGTCACTCTACTTCCCAGACATTTATAGCATGTATAGAATTCTGGTAACAATTCCTGTTGAGACGTTCACACTTACCATCAACAAGGCAGTGTGGCCAACCTCAAGTGTTCAGAAATGATTATTGGCATTGGAGTCTCAGTCCTGAAAAAAATCACAGAATGAGATTTTCAAAACTAATAAATATCGAATTCTTTTCATTTGCCTCCCAGTGTCTGAACTTGGCACATCTCATCTCATCTATTCTATTCCCTGCCATTGCAATGGACTCCTGTATCGATGCACCTCAGTCTTTTCAGTTCTCTGCCGGTGGCACATAATCAGCTGACTCCAGCAGCTGGGTCTTTAAGAATGACATCAACTACTGTGAAACCTGTGATAAAATCATCAGAGTTGGCATCACTCCCCAGGGATAAAAATTCTCTTGTACATCTCATTTTTAGAGAGCCCTCATCAGAAAGCTCACTTTGGTTTGTTTGTTTGGGTGCATGTTTGTTTAAAAGCAATAAAACATGAAGCTAACACTTTTGAAGTTGACCACTGATTTTTTTGGCAGCCTCTGGGGCTTTTTTTAGTGCATGACATCAGACACCTTGGGGCCTGGATTTTCAGAGGTGCTGAATGCCTGCAGCTGCAGTTGAAATCAGTGCAAGCTGTGGATTCTCAGGACTACTGAAAAATCCAAGTCAAGTCGAGCTTCCAAAAAACAGAGGCTATCCAAGATGCGACGGCATTGTATCTGTTTGAATTCCTCTCCTCCTGGAGTGTGCTCTCTGCATGTATCTTGGGGTAGGAGCCCCATGGCCTGTGGTTGTATCTTTGACTTGGGAGTCATCGGGTTTTTAAATGGTCTCCCAGTTAGCCCTTGACTTGTTTTGTTTTAAACATCTCTAATTTTTTTACCCTATTTTCCACTGATATGCTCCCTCCAAGGTCCAAGTTCAGCCCCCGTTTGATCCTTTCGTGAGGCTTTTTGCTACGGCCTTGTCTAACCAAAAAATGGCACAGGTTTAGTTAAACTGATTTCGTTCTACTGATACCAACTCCTGTGTAGAAATGCTTATTTCAGTTTGAGTGGCTTTATTTCGGGAGGCAGTGTGGGATAGTGGAGAGCGCACTGGACAGGGACGTGGGGTCTGGTGCCAGCTGTGTCAGTGGCCTGCTGGGTGAACCTGGGCAAGTGATGTTCCTACTCTGTGCCTCAGTTTCCCCATCTGTAAAACAGAGATGATGATACCTCTGTATGAGAGACCAAAATGAAAAGCATAACCTGGTATTATTTCAGTTCATTTTAAGCCCCTTTCTAATTGACCTCAGCTAAACTGCAACAACACTGGGTCAGGCCAGAATAAGGGCACCCCGACCGCCTTTGGCACTGGTTTAATTTGATCAAACCGGTGCAAGCTCTGCATGGAGGGCAAGCCCAGCAGGTGTTTCACGTGGCATCAGACAAGGCTGCAAGCCTCAGAGGGCTCATCTCTGGAGGCCTGTGCAGACCAATCTGCAGAGCCAGCCCCTGGTGCGAAGGGCTTGCTATCTAAGGAGCACAGTGGTCATTTGGTCCATTAGAACGACAGAGAATGCAGCAGTGCAGGGGTGAGGGCCGTGAGGAGACACTGTCTCAAAGGACACGGGAGAGGCCACATGAGAGAGCCTCATGCTCTTAGAACCCTGGGGAAACCAAGGAAGGGTTTCCTCATTCTTGTGCACCCCAGGGGCGCTTCCGGCCTGACCCTGCCAATCATTGTCTCTTCCTCAGAGGATCAGGTGGCCCAGGAGACTGAGGAGGTGTTCCGGAGCTATGCCTTCTACCGCTACCAGCAGGAGAGGGAAGAGGGCGGAGGAGAGGTGCCGATAGACCCCGAGATTGCTGAGATCCGGCAGGAGCCGGGCAGGTAAAGCGCTTCCCATTACAGGCTGAATCGTGCGTCACCCAACACAATCCACGTTCAGGGTGGATTCACACCCTTTTTGTGGCCTGACCCTGCGTCCTCCTGGCCCTGCGTGGAAGTTGGGCCCGTCTCTAATGCTTTCCATCCTCTCGGCAGCACCAGCAGCCAGGTGGGCAGGCGCCTGGCCATCATCGGAGATGACATCAACATGCGGTATGACGCAGAGTTCCAGAACATGCTGAAGACCCTGCAGCCCACGAAGGACAACGCCTATGAGTACTTCACTAAGATAGCCTCCAGGTAAGGCAGCCAGCTCCCAGCACCCCCAAGGAACACTGGTGATGTCGCGGAGAGGGTCCGACTGGCACGATTTTTCACACTTGCTGTCTGGACACCCTACCTGGGAGGTGGGGAAGGCTTAGCTCTGTTTCACAGCTGGGGATCAGAGGCCCAGAGGAGATGACTTGATAAGCCGAAGGCTGAGCTGGGGACTGAACCGTGAGGCCCAGTCTAGTTCCCTATCCACGTCCTCCCTCGCTAGGCCAGGCCTTGTACAGATGATAGTCCTGTGTCACAGCAATCCTGGGAAAGGGAGGAAGCTTCTTGATGCTGACAGGCTCCACACCAACGCCCCTCTCCTAGCCTCCCCCCCGGGCACACGCTGCACATTGCCTAACTGTCGCTTCTGTCCTTTCTTCCTGCTCCCTTTCTTCGGGAAGCCCCGCTTTGCCATCCTGAGGCGGCTAACGCACAGCAAACAGGTAAATTAACCTCTGTTCCTCACCCTCCAGCCTGCCTTTTCAGTGTTTGTTCCTCCTCCGTCTCCACTAACTTGCCTCCTTCCGTGACATGCTCTGGAAGGCCCCCATCTGCACTATGAAGATCTTCATCTTTACGCGGCGGGGCGGGGCGGGGACCTGAGTTAGAACAGTTTCTCTGCAGCTGAGTGAACGGGGCCATTGTTTATATGTACCTGGAGGCTCAGATCAGGACTGGGACCCTTTTGGGCTGATGCTGCACAGATATATGTTGGAAGTCGACCCTCGCCCTAACAAACTGGCAGGCTAAACTGAGACCAGAATCCAGCCCTGGGGGAGGTATTGAAATGTCATGCATCCAGGCGAAGAAAAAAATCCTGTCCTCATATCCCTGGGCCGCAGTCCTGTTTAAACCTGCATATCTCTGTTGCATAGATAAAGCTCCAGGGCGAGTGTGTTCCTTCCAGGATAGCTACAGCTCACGGCGCGCCAACCTTTCCTGATTGTGGTTGAGCGTGTGGGAGAACAGAATGGTGCAGTTAGCTGTGTTTGTTTTTCATCACTAAGCCGTTCCTAAATTTGTCAGGGTACGATGTAGCTGGAGGGCTCAGAGTGCTCCAGGTGTGCACTGGACACACCTGTGAATCGCCGGACGTTCCACCCGTTGCAGGGTGATGTGAATGGTTGAAGCGACCCAAAACGGGGCGGCAGAGCACCAGTATCAGCATGTTGTGGGGTTTTTTTTAACCGGGAGATTTGGTTTTGTTACAGCTTGTTTGACAGCGGCATTAACTGGGGCAGGGTGATTGCGCTGCTGGGGTTTGGTTATCGGATGGCGATCCATGTGTATCAACATGGGGTGACCGGCTTCCTCCGGAGCATCGCCCGCTACGTCGCAGAATTTGTGCTCCGCAACCGCATCGCCCGGTGGATCGCCGACCAGGGAGGATGGGTGAGTGAGCCTGGCCTTTTTATCTCTGCAGGGCGGCGGGCCCGGGCTAGGGTCAGCACATGATTCCTCGCTTAGCTGGGCTTGTGAGCAGTGTTGCTGGTCAAACTGAGTCAGAGAAGCTTGCAGCTGAGCTCGGTGCTGTGATGCAGAGGGGGAGGCATTTGAATGCAGCCAGCTGCAGGGATGCTTCAGGAGTTAGGCCAAAATGTTCAAACTTGAAACCTAAAATTAGGTACTTAAACACCAGGATCTATTTATGTAAGTGTGACCCCCATCTCCATGATATCTTTGCAACACCTCTGTGCAGCAGTGGCCTTTCTGTGCCTTTCACCTGCCAATTCTCTCTCCTGCTAGGTGGCAGCACTGGACTTGGATAACGTTTACGTGCTGTACATGATGGGGGTGTTGGTGGTGGTCCTGCTGGGTCACCTGGTGATACGACGCTTCTTCAGCCCATGACTGGAGTGGAGGCCGAGGCTGGCGATCCGGCCAAACTCTCTCTCAATACTCCACTCCGTCCTAAAGACATCTCCTGAGAGAGAGGGGCTCAGGGAACAAACCAGGGAGAGCAGATTGGAAATGAAGACTCCTCTTCTGAGACAGCACCACCCATGGAGAGACTGCCATCCGTGGGGAGACTGCCAAGAACTACACCGAGTGGCGTTAATGGGGGGAACTTGGGGGGTGGGGAGGGACTGAATTATCTCATCCAAAGGTTGAATGCAGCAGTAAGGAACATGGATGCGATGACATTCCCAGCATGCTGCGACGGGCGAGGCTTACAGGCTCCTGCAGTGTACAGACACCAGAGAAGCCCCATTAGAGGAAGAAACATGTTAAAGTAATGCACGTGTCTCCGGGTCCACTCAGTGGCAGTCTCAAGAGCCCTTCCTGGGAAAGGTCCGGAGCATCCTCTGATAGATCTTAGCCCAGATCTCGCCTGCCTTCACATAACAGGATTACAGCCACAGCCGTTAGTCTCTGCTTGTAAGTCATTGGAGGGGGTCAGCCAGTCCTGGAGAGTCCTCTTACCTTCTCTTGGTCCCAGCCTACCAAGCCAGATTCTTAGCTTTCCCGGTTGCTTTAAAAATCATCCGTGTCCACCTCTAAACAGATACACTGTTGGGCATGTGACAATCATGACTAGAAATCCAGCTGCCCCCAGACAAAATGACAGACTGATCCTGTCAGGATCTGAATTTGGAGATGTGTTTTTTCCACCCCCAGGAACATCACAGACACCTAAACAGAGCAGGATCCTAGGACTGTGCTAGTTGTCCCGGCTGCCAGCCCTTCCTAGGGGAATGCGGAAGCCTGAACGTCAGGGTGGCAGCAGGTGTATAAAGGAACGGCTGGTTTTCAAACACTAAAATACGGTCAGGTTAAAAATCCTGGGGTAAATCAGGAGTGAACAGCCCAGGTCTACAGTGTTTGGCTTGCAGGCACAGCAGAGGATGGTCTACATCCAAACACAAACCTTTTGATGGAGAAGCCATCTGGTGGGGCCCCTGACTCCTGTATTTCTGTCCGTGATTGGAGATTGTAAACGGCTCCCTCTTGGCAGCTATTCAGAATGGCGGCAAAGCAGAGCCCCTGCTTTGAAATCCCCTGAACTTTTGTGCGGTGAGCGTAGGGTTTCTAAATCTGGATCTGAGGGTTGGGTCCATCTGCGCTTCCCATGTTGGGTTACTGTGTAAAGCTTTCAAACTGTGACTGGATTTAGGCTGTGTCCACCTGGGCCTCAGATTGGGTTTAGACCCAATTCCTGCAAACCCTGTTTCTAGCACTGTTCAGCCAGCCAGTGGAGAGGGAGCCAAACTATCTTCTGGTTGAAGGAGAGTGGGAGAGCCAGTTCTCAGCTAATATATGACTTCACTGCCCTAAAGCGGAGGACCTGGCTCCCATCTAAAGCTGGGGCCAAAGCTACTTAATTTTATCCTGGAGACTGAATAGAAGAAGCAGCAGCAATAAGACTAAAAATATCTCTAGCGTTATCAGGGATTTTTCCGCTCTTGCCTGTGTTGTGAACCTGTGTGTTGCTGGTTGGTGGGGCTCAGCTTGCTGTTCTAGAAGGGGAGGAGGCAGCTGGGATGGCTGGTAAAGGGATGCTGTGATTACTCTTCTAGGCAGTCACAATGCAGATCTTGCAGGGATTGCCAGAGTGCATCAGATCCGTGACGGTGGCCAGGTGCTTCAGAGGAAAGTGAAAGAAGCCCGCCATAGGAAAATGTGGGGTAATCTGTCCCCATGAAAGCCTCATCCTAATCCCTAATAGTTCAGAGACTGGCTTTAACCCTGAAGCATGAGGTTTAATATCCCTTCTGAAATTTGTGTTCGCATTAACTGTGAAAACTCTGGCTATTCCTGTTCTCCATCTAAATTCCCATGCCCTCTTTGAATCCTGCTCAGCGATAATCCTCAGCAACATCCTCTATCTAATTATACTTTAGATGGAAACAGTATTTCCTTTTATCAGTTAGAATGACCCTGCTTTTATTTAATTGAAATAAATTAAATGACCCTGCTTGAGAAAGGAGAACATTAACACTGTTGACTCATATCCAGCTTCTCACCACCATAATCCCCTGGTCCTTTTCTGAAGAACTGCTGCTTAGTCAGTCGGTTTCCAGTCTGTATCGTGCATGGGATTCTTCCGTCCTAAGTGCAGGACTCTGCATTTGTCCTTGTTGAACCTCATCAGATTTCTTTTGGCCCAATCCTCCAATTTGTCTAGGTCATTCTGGACCCTATTCCTACCCTCTTGTTATGCAATATCCTTTTGGAAATGGGGTGCCCGGTATTACACACAGGATCAGCAAACCACAGCTTTTTAAAGACATTAGAATATTTTCCATAGCTTGCTGCATCCGATTCCTTATACATCCTGCCATTTTGTGACTGTTTTTCACCAGCTGCACATTGAGTGAAGGTCTGTGCTGAGCTGTGACCTCCAGGCTCCTCTCCTGAGTTGATGCAGTTAATTTGGAACCCTATAAGATGTATGAGAAGCTCTTTCTCCTCCTCCCCTCCCTTCAGCGTCCATTACTTTGCACTGATCAACCCTAGCATCACTTCCCAATTGCAAATTCATCTGGCTTGATTAGGTCCCTCTGGAGTTCCTCAGTGTTCTCTCTGGTCTCCCCTAACCTAAATAACGGGGTATTCTCTGCAAACTTTGTTACTGCAGTGCTCACCCTCTCTTCCAGATGATACTGAACTCTAGTCCTACCATGGCACCTTGAGGCACCCAGCAGTTAATCTTTTTGACCGAAGCCAATGATTCTTCATGACTAATTAGTTTCTTTAATAGCTTCTTGTGCAGGACCTTGTCAAAGGCCTTGGGAAGGTTTAAATAAATTATGTCAACTGGCTCTATTGATGCATTCCAAGCACTCTAGTCTAGTAGGTTAGGGAGACATGATTTTCCTTTGCAAGAAACCATGCTGATTAGACCGTATCATTTGTTCCAGAACAGTTTACCAAGGGCCATGTTGGAGTCTCCATCTGTGCCCATTTTTTAAAATCATGATTAGATTTTTTTTTTCTAGAATATCTGCTCTAGAAAATATTTTGGAGAAGTTCTATGGCCCGGGCTATCCAGGTCAGACTAGATGACCACAGCAGTCCCTTCTGGCCTTGCAATGAATTAATCTGCCAGGTGTGAGAGTTGTCTGTGTTTTGTTTCAACCAATTTCCCAGGTACCAGACTACGGCTAGTAGATTTTTTTTTAATAAGATGCTTTATGGTAAGTGATCAAGTCCCACATCAGTGATATGGGGCCCAAGAAGGGAACCTTTAAAACTTGAACCTTTGTTTTGTTTACCACTTTTATTCTCTGCCACCTCCAAAAATATTCAACTGGCCACCGTCGAACTCAGCCTACTGCAAGGGCTGTCTTGGGGCATTTGCTTGTTACCCACGTAACTTTCCTAGACAATCATCCCTGTTGCTAGCACTGATTTCTAAGTGGACAAAAGGCAGGTTTGAACTGGGGGATGAGACAAATAGGGCAAGGAGCTGCTAAATGAATTCCTGATCTGCAGTACTGTATTCAGTCTCTGGCTGGCACTGTTGCACAAGTATATAGCTACCAGAGGCCTTGAGGAGAGGAGTGGAGAAGGGATATCTGAAGTTTAAGTCTATTTGGAACCGACCTTGAGAAAGGGAGAGAATCCAGTGGGGAAAGCTGCTGTGTGATTTTTAACAGTATCTTACATTGGTCCAGTCGGCCCCATGTTTCATCTGAACCCGGCACCCATTGGGAGCTGCTTTAGGCTCTGTGTTCTGAGCTGCTTTGAAATAAGAATGTACTTTTCATCTGTTTTTAATGGGATGCTGGTCAGGGAGGCACTAGATGGTTAGGAGGGACAGGGCTGGGAGTGGGTGAGATAGCCTTTTCTCCTTGGCCCTGCAGGTTCGACACCAGCGCGGGAGAGAGAGAGAGGACCAATAAACTGTAGAACAAGTGGGTGAGCTCAGTCCAGAGAGCTGTGGACTGGTGTCTACCTTAACCTCCACCACCACTGGCCCGTCTTAGCTGTTTCATCAGGGGCGTAATTTCGGAAAGATGTAGGGGGAAGAGTTAGGCAGTGGAGCAAAGTTGTGACAGTACATAGAATAGTGTATGTGATTATATTATAGCCTGCAAAGCTGAGAGGATGGCAGGGGACAATTCTCTCCCCCCCTCCTTTTTTTTCCTTGGAAGGAGTCCTTCTTGCTTTAAGGAAATGAAAGCGCTACAAAGGGGGAACTAGGTTACAGTCCTTGCAATAATCCCAAACCACCAAACTGCGGTGAGAGCAGCCAGCGTGTAAAGATACCCGTGATGGGTGGTGATGAAGTTGACTGTCTGGCATCCTTCACAGAGCCTACGCTGGAGGCTAACAGCCTGCTGCGTAACTCCTCCTTATTCCTGTTAAGAAAGTGTGGGTGTTTGCTGCACTGAACAGCAGGGGTTTCCCCGCAGAGTCCTACTGTTTTGCTTCTAGCCACGGGGTACTAATATGTGAGGAGCCGTGGCCAAACCACTACAAAAGCGACACCTAGTACGCCACGCTTATCCCCACAGTGGGGACAGGCAGAATTCCGGACCCGAGAGGGGCTCAGGAGGAGACAGATGGATGCTGGAAGAGGAATGTTTGGCAGTAATCTAGTTCTCCTTACACTGCCATGGGAGGAGAGAGATTAATACAGATTGCTGGGCAGTGCTCAGGTGCTGAACTGGCAGCCAGCTAAGGAGAGGAAAAGCCATTTGACCAGGAGATCGACTGAGGCGAAGGATGCATTTGAGGAACAATCCCTGCTGCTCAGCATCAAGTTCTAGCCCCAACTGTTGGTAACTGTGACCGTGAGGTTTTACTGACTGTTGGGGGTTAGGCAGGGGTTGCTTCTCCCAGCGGGCTGTACTGAGTAATCTGCCCTCCCCCCATGCCTCTAGTGGACTCCTTAGTACGGCATACCCACCGGGTTCCCATCCGTGGTCACCCCTTCCTGCTGAAGTCCAGCCATTGCAGTGCCCAGCGTAAGCTGTAAATCTCTGGCAGCAGACAGGTGGCCGGCAGGAAGCTGGGGACAGCTCCCTGATTCTTTGCCTTGGCCCCAGAGCAGTTTAGAGCAGCCCCAGACTGTGCCAGCTGCCTCTGGTCCCAAGGAGGCCATACATCAGCTGGGGATTGTCAGGGCCACCATGCTCACCTCATTTCCCTTTCCTGTCCCTGCTGTGCCTCTTGTGGCCAGGGCTGGCTCTGTGGCTGCTGGGGACTCCCGAGGGAGAGTCTTAAGGGAGCGGGTGGCGCTAGGCATCTGGCCCAAGAACCCTTGATTGGAGTGGAAATAAAACTAGAAAAGCGGGGAGAGGTGGAACCTAAATCAGAGCACTCCGTGTGAGGTGTGAAGAGGGTCAGGAGTTCAAGGGCATTAGCTCAAGGATCACGTCTGACTCACCCATTCCTTCCAGCCACATCCCCAGATCTCTCCCTACTGTGGGCACCCAGGGACGGCCAAGAATAGGGACCAGTTCGGTGATGGACGGACTTCAGGAAGATCCTCGTAACGTCCTGCCCATCTGGCTTGCAGAGCGGGGAAGGGCTCAACGCTTGTCCCTTGACAATCGAGACTGGTGGCGGCCCTCTGTGAAACTTTGTGGGTGTGGGATGGAGGGAGGGGTTACATGTATACTTGAAAGCCATACTGTAGCTATTGTCTGACTCTGTTTTGCTTTATTAATGCTTTCCTGGAAAGCCTGTTGTTCCACAGATCACTTCCTCTGAGCCCTCCAGCGATTCCTGACTGCCCCAATATGAGTGGAGGCAGCAGGGGACCTCCAGTGAGGGGATATGGAGAGCAGTAAGACACACATCATGATGAGGGGCTTGCAGTATCTTCCCTCAGCATGGTGGTGGCTGTACCCCTAGAGAAGACATGGCTAATCCCCTTTTGATCCCCCCCCCACCCCCCATATATGTAAACCATCTTTAATAGCTCAGGGGCAAGTGGTGTCTGGAACGCGTTGGGTTTTCCTGGAAAGCCATTTCCTTGCAAATAGTCTTTTTAAAAAAATATTTCAAAATAAAAGCTATGTGCACTTGCAGGTCTCCCTCGTACTGGTGTGTGCACGCATGTGTCGTACGTACATGTGTATACTGAGGCTTTTCTTGGAAGAGTTCTCTTCCACAGCTCTTGCCAACTCGGAGTGGGGGAAGGGATGCCCTTGTGGTTAGGGTGTTTGCCTACGACTCAGGTTCAGTTCCCTCCTCTCCCACAGATCCTCCTTTAATCAGGCTGCTTGTTGCTCCAGCTGTTGACAGGAGATAATGACCCTCCCTCCCCGGGGGCGCGCCCCATCATGGTTGCAAGCCTGGCCTAGCCAAGCCTGCAAGGGCCTACGAATGCCTGGGTTGAGCAAGGCAGTTGCAGCTTGTGGACTGGACAGGGGTTCTAGAATGCCATGTGTCATTCTTTCTATAGAAGGATTCAGGTGGGGAGTGATCGTGTGCTTGCGTAGCCCAGCAGTGAATGGGAGTGTGGGGCCCGATCAAACACCCATTCGCAGTCGCAGGCAAACCTCCCATTGTCAATGGGCATTGGAGCTGATTGGTGGAGACCAAATTCCTCTCCCACCACAAGAGAACCTCCAGTCAGAAGGGTAACCACTCAGGCCACTGCGGTGATAAGTCCTAGCCTCTCTCCCCACAACTTCAAGTCAGCTGGCTGACCTCTAGAATATTACCAGTTCACAAGGCTGACAGAAAAGCAGATGAAAGGTGGAAAAGCTAACAGGCAGGTCCACTGGGGGAATGATTATTAACTGAAGATACTTGCAAAATCCTGTATTATCAGAGGAGTAGCTGTGTTAAGTCTGGATCTGCAAAAGCGACAGAGTCCTGTGGCACCTTACAGACTAACAGATGTATTGAAGCATAAGCTTTCGTGGGTGAATACCCACTTCGTCAGATGCATGCACCCACGAAAGCTTATGCTCTAATACATCTGTTAGACAATAAGATGCCACAGGACTCTTTGTCACTTTTGCAAAATCCTGTTTCTTTTGTGCGTCTCTTCACTCGTTTTCTGAGAATCAGGCCAAGAAGGATCAGTCAGTTCATAGTTCAGGTTTATGGCTAGTGTTGTTTGACAGGCTGACTTACTCAAATCAGCTGGGACTCTGAACTAGCCTGTGACTAATCACAGGAAAGCGATGCAAAGCCTGCACAGGACAAAACATGGCCTGAGATTTTCAAAGGGGATTTAGACGCATTCATTACATAAAACCATGTTTAAGTCCCCTAGCCTGCCTTGAAACTCAGCCACAGCTTTTGCTGGGGAAATCAGATTTCAGCATTAACTTTCCACTCAGCTTGAAACAGTAGCTATTCCAGTTGGTGTTTTCACCATTCTGCCTGTTGTCCGGAAAGTGTTTATTGAAATCCATAGAGTTTAAGGCCAGAAGGGAGCACCAGAACATCTTGTCTGGCCTCCTTTACATCACAGGTCATCACCATCCCCCATCCACCTGCACACTAAACCTACCATAGACACTAGACCAAAGTACTACAGCCCCCAGGAGACTAGACTGTTCGGTGCCACGGGTAGAGAATAGGAGGGACTGAGGTGCAGCAGTGCTCAAAGCCCTGCAAGGGCAAGGAAATCATGGAGAGACCCAGCTAATCCGGGCAAGTCACCCATAGGCTGCAGAGGAAGGCTGGCCTGGGAGGGGCAAATTTCATCCCAACCCACATATAGGGATCATTGAGATGTCCTGGTGCACACAGCCACATTTTCTAAGAGTGGCCAATGATTCCACATTCCTCTGGTTTTGAATGCCCAACCTCACCTAGGTTTTCAGACCTGCTGAACAACCACTGTGGCATTACTCCTAATGCACACCAGTAGGAGACCTGAATGAGTCCTGGAATTCCCGTGTCACTCCGGAAGCATGTTCTCTCTCTCTAAGCCCTTTACCATCATGGAGCTGCTGGTGCCCTCAGCAAGACTAGGCTACAGAGCTCTATACATGGGGGACCTAGATGCCAGAGTATGCCCAGGTAGGTGCCCCTCTGACCTTGCTCGCTTTCCCCAAATGGCTGGGTGCCACCTGAACCCCAGCAATGCAGAGGAAGGACCCAAAGTGCAATTCCATCCTCTCACTGTAAGGCTCCTCCTGCCTTTCCAGAACATCAGACAGGCTCTCTTGTTCCCAGCCTGGTGTTGGATGGCACTGAGCACGCACGGCTACCCTTGGCTTCCACTGGAGCTGCAGGTGCTCAGCCCCATCCGAAATCTGGATTCCAGTAATTCCTGAAGCCGAGAATGAGACCGATGGAGATGTCCTCCGGGTCCAGTCTCCCATCTGGCTGAGATCTGGTGCACCATCCTCCATGGCTCCCAGTGCCCTACAATCACACTCTGCAGGGCTACGGCCCACGAAAGCTTATGCTGAAATAAACTTGTTAGTCTCTAAGGTGCCACAAGTATTCCTCATTTTCTTTATGGATACAGACTAACATGCCTGCTATTCTTAGGCCTATTTGAGGGAAGTGAACACAAGACATGGCTAAACCACCCTGAATATGCCTGATCCTCTCTGAAGCTAAGCAGGGTTGGGCCTGGTTAGTACTTGGATGGGAGACCTAGTAATACCAGGTGCTGTAGGCTTAACATGGGTGTGAGGCTAGCAACTCCACCCCGTAAGGGAACCAACACCAGTTGGTGGCCCATACCCTGGCTGGGGGGTGACAGAGAGAGAAGACAAGGGTGAACCCAGGCAAAGCAAGTGTGTATAATGACTGGAAGGAAGAGTCACAGAACACTGTTTGCAATATGTGCCCAGTGCTGTTGAATAGTAATAACTCAAATATTACTCTAAAAAGGCAATAGACTTGCTTGGGGAAGAGGAATAAAACTTCAGATACACAGAAAGTGAAGTTTAAGCTGCTAAATGATCTTCCCCAGTGGCCACATTCTCCTATTGCACTTGTGTGTGGATCACCAAATTCAAAACTTACCCCCAGACACCAGAAAGCCACTAGCATGCCCTTTTGAGTCCTGGCGAACTGGGAATTCAGCTCCTCAGTGCTTGGATCCCCAGGGAGAATGATGAAACTTGGCTCAGGAGAGCATTCCACAGTAAGACACAGACGGGTTATTTGAACTGGCAGGTGCGGCCTTCCCTTCCCGCAGAGACGCTCATGCTCATCAGAGACCAAAGACTGAGTCCTGAAAAGGGGATTGGATTTTTCCATCACATTTCTCTCAATATATTTTGTTCCTCTGATCGACTGTAGTCAGCAAAGACAACAAAAAGAGCCCTCGCCCTCTGGAAGGCCAAGGAGCTCAATGTTTTAGCTACGCCTCCAAGCACAGCATAGACTACAGAAAGCAGGTGCCCCACAGGTTTTCCTACCCACTGAAAAATTGCACATTAGCTCTGGGAAAAGAAATAGTTCTAAAACGTTTCCTCTACTGGAGGCAGGAAATGCAAGCTCTAGGGTAAAAGTCAGGAGGCCAGCTACCAGGCCTATGTACCACCTAGGCTCCATTTTGAGCTGTAAGCCATGCCTATGCCTTATGCTGACCCTCTGTACAGAGATGAACTTCATTTCTGGGCTCCATCCACTCTACAAGCTAGGGGGGTGACTCCCCTGCTCATGCACATGGGCTTGCAGTAGCTTGATCAGGGCTAGTGTGTGTATAAACAGGAGAGTAGGACAGGGACTGGCAGCAGGGAGGCGGCTCAACTGTTTTCAAGCAGGTTTGTACTTGGCATGTCTCAGTTGTGCCTCTCTCCTCCTCTACCGGTGGGTTTTTGGATAAGATTCCTGCCAGACCACAGCTATGCTGCTATTTATGTCTGCCTGCCACCCTGATTCTGGGGTTGGCCCGATCCCCAGTGAAGACAAAGCAGTCTCAGGGGCTGTCCATATGTGTCCCCAGCTGGGGATCCTAGGGGCTATTTCAGCAGCCAGAGGTAGCTGGAGTGTGGCTGGATATGCTCCTTTTCTCCAGAAACGTCCCCAAAAACAACCCCTACATGGAGGAGTCGCCATTATGCCAGCTATATGCCTACACAGGGAACTTCTCCATGGCGTTATAGAGGTTTTATAGCTTCTAGGCCAGTGAAGCCAGGGCTCTCATGAACTGGGCCATTAACTTTTAGATGAAATATTTCATTTCCCCAGCATCCCAATCTGTAGAACGGGATAGGAATCTGACAGACCAGGCCTAGGTATGAGCCGGGTTATGGAGAAATCCGTCAAAGAGCAGATGATTCTGAAGAGTGATCGTTTTGCATCCTGTCCATAGCAAAAGTGAATTAGTGCTTAATTCTCCATCTCTTGCAGGCAGCCTCCTAATGGAAATCGATTTCTAGGTCTCTCTCTCCCTCCCTCCATCATTTAACATACATTTGTAATGTCTTTACTTTAGACCAGGGGTGGGCAAACTTTTTGGCCCGAGGGCCACATTGGGGTTCAAATTCCGTGAAGGAGGGCTGGGTAGGGAAGGCCGTGCCTCCCTAAACAGCCTGGCCTCTCCCACCCCCTGACTGCCCCCCCCAACCCTAGACCCATCCAACCCCCCCCCTTCCTTATCCCCTGATCACCCTCTCTCCTGTAACTGCCCCCCCAGGACCCCACCCCCTATCTAAGCCCCCTGATCCTTGTCTTCTGACTGCCCCCTCCGGAGACTCTCCCACCCTAACCACCACCATCACCCCCGGAACCCCACCTCATAGCTAAGCCTCCCTACTCCTTGCTTTCCCCCCTCTGCCCGCTGCTCCTTCGCAGGACAACGGGACCGCAGCTCCCCGCGGCGGGTCTCGGGGCTCTGTGCGGCTTGTCCCGGCGCTACGTCGTGGGAGAGCGGGACCGCGGCTCCCCGCGGCTGGTCCCGGTGCTCCGGCGCGGGAGAGCGGCTCCCCGGGACTAGTCCCGGCGCTCAGTCGCAGGGGAACGGGACAGCGGCTTGCAGCGCTTGTTTGCCCATCCCTACTTCAGATTCAAGAAGCTTTTGCCCATTTTTGCTAAGAGGGAAGTGAAGGGGAGATGACGGAGAGCCTCTGAATAATGAATATTGATATGCACCGCACAGCCACCCATTCACACACAGAGCATGTTCTCTCTCTGACACACTGTTGTTGAACTGGGCCAGCCCCTGAGTTAGTGCAAATCCGCAGAGCTCTATTGATATCCATAGAGTTACTCCCAATTTACACCAGATGAGGCAGGGGCCATCTCTCTCTCTCATTAATGCACTAGCACACAAATACACAATCCTACAGACAGGACACATTCTCACCTACATACAAGTTCTTCACTAACACTCATACACACACTCTTACATGCACAGACAATCATCTATATACCATTCACACACACACACACACACACACATATCGCATCAAGCAGAGATGTAGTCTCACATACTGCCTGTGTGTGTGAATTTGACAGGTTGGATCCACCCTCTGCAGACAGTTACACAAACACCACTAAAGGGAGCCTCAGTAATTCTTCCAAGCGACAAGCTCCACACACGTGCCCCTTTCTCTGCTACTTCAACGTCACTCAGATGACAATTTCTTCATCGTGTAGAAGCAGGAAGAGAGCCAGAGGCTTGCCTCGGAAATCCATCTGTTTGCTTGTGTTTTCCTGGCCAGGGGGGAAAATCAACTGGGAGAAGGTGAGTGAAGGCTGCTGTTCCTATAGATTTAGCCTTGTCAGTCTCAGCAGCTGTGTTCCAAGTTAGACTGTTATGAGGAAGTGTCTGTTTCACCCCTTAGTTACTTCAGCAATCTGTAACAAACTAGCTTAGCATTTCCAGTGTTTGCTTGGTGTTTGTTTGTTTGTTTTGCAAACCCTGGCAGTAACAATTTGCTGTGCTGGGGAGAGACTGAAATGCAGCCTGTGCCCTTATATCATTTAAAATTAGGATTGACTCCTCTTGCTTTGCTCAGTGCAAGGCTGGTTTTCTGGCCCATAAACGCTTCCATAATGTCACAGACTGTCTGGTAAATAACTTGTTTATTTGCTATGACACCTGTGTGTATTTGGTCTTTACTGAGGCATATCTTTGCATGTGTTCTGCTGACTCTGGGTTTCTAAAGATGACCTTTTCTTGAATAATACTAATTAGTATGGGCTGTCAGCATTAGTTCTGGATGTAAACCAAAAACAGAGAAGACTATTCCGGTCAGTTCTTTTTTCCTGATCTATGTCTCCGGACAAGTGTAAAGTAACAGAAAAGATGGTTTCCCAGGGACAGTGGTGCTTTAACTAGGGGTGAAAGAGGTGCTGCTGCACCCCCTGCCTTGAAGTAGGAATAACAAACACCAAATACGTGGTTTCTGTCATCAGCACCCCCACTATAGAAATTGTTCCAGCCCTCCTGCCCAGGGACTTTTTTCCTGACAGATGTATTCTGAACCTCTCTCCCCACCCCTTACATCGCCAAAGACAACCACCTTTTGGAAGTCTTTTGCTCAGACTCCCACAGTGATACGGAGCATGGTCAGTCTGATCTTTTACTGCCAGGAGGAACATTCCACACGTTCCCACAGATTAATGAGACTGGGTTTAAAGTTATGAATGGATCCATAAAGAAAGGGTTGGTCCACTGAGAGGTGAGACAGGCTCTCATCAATCTGCCCCTGAGGGCAAGAAGCATGTTAAGGAGTGGGGGACACTCAGCCCTGATGCGAGACATTGCCCATAGTCATGTAAGAACTATGTGACTCTTTTTAAAGAGGGAGGGGATATGTAATGGTTAGGGCAGGGGATTGAGACTTGGCATTCCCTGATTCTGTGCCTGGATCTGGAAGGGAATCCCTGTATGAGCTAGACAAGTCAATAAATCCCTCTGTGCCTCAGTTTACTCTTCTGTGAAATGGGGGGATAATAATCCCCTTCTGCCTCCCAGGAGTGCGGGGAGAATTAAATAATGTTAGTACGGCACTTTGAAATAGTGTGAGGAAAAAATGCTCACTACAGATGTTTATTTAAAATATAAATATAGGGTGAGAGATTAGCTGACGAGAGAAGAAAATGGGGGTCCCACGACATACTGTATGTTTTCTCCTACTGAGAGGAGCATGCAGCAGAGAGATAATAGCTGCATTGAGAGGTCTAGCCGCACACGTGCAGGAGAGTTTGCGCGCTCTGTGGCATTTGGACAAGCACTGAGCAAAGTAACTTCAGTCCTTTCTTCTAGGGATGATTTCAATGCAGCCACGTTAGGTAAATAATGAAATTGCAGCAGCCAATGCAATGACAGGGAGTGGGTGGGGGGAAACCACGTTGCCAAAAAGACCTTTGGGCAATTAGGGTAAGGCAAAGACCTGGAAGGTCTTGGTCAATATGGAAATAACCAATGTCCTTTGTAAATTATACGCATATATTGCTTTTCAGTTACAGAAGGCACGGACCTGCCACCCGAAGTCCAATTCAATCCAGTAAGGAGGGATGTGGGCTCATGCTTTAGGATTCTCTGCCTTGCCTCATACTGGAGGATTTCTAGGCTGGTTCTTGACACGGAAGGAAGTGCCTACTTGGTTTGAAAGCCTGAAGAAACCCTCTTGGCGTCCACCCAACAAAATGTTCCCCATCGTGTGGACAACCTTGTACACAGGCATGGGGTAAGGTTCCATGTACAACTCCGTCTCTGCTTCTGTGAGTCTTTATCTCTAGGGGAGACGTTACTTCACTCTCCTCCATTGCTCAGTTTGGAGCTTTCCTTCTCAAGTACCAAGTGGGCAGGAAAGTAACGTTTATTTTCAGAAGATGAACATAACACCTCTCTGGGTACCGAGCTGAGTTCATCGGCTCCACCTGGAACTTATTTTTGCTGGGGACTTTGTCTACACTGAGTTTATTTTGCACTCAGGATCACAATGACAACTGTAGCACTTTGAGAACCCAGCTAAGATCAGGGACACAATGTGCTAGGTGCTGTACCCATACACAGAGACATTTTCTGCTAGATGAACTTATTGCCTGAATAGACAAGAGTGATCATGAGTTTGAGGTGATGCCAGGCCACAGATGTAGGTGCACCAATGCTGTGCTGGTGCAAACCCACTACCACAAGTCACTTTTGCACCAGTGTGGTATGTATATACTAGGGGTTGCATGAGTGTAGCTACATTGGTGCAACACCCACCCTCCCCCTTAAAATCTAGTGTGGACAAGCCATCAGAGCTGCCTTTGGCTAGGGTGGGATCTTCCCGTGGAGCTGTGTTCCAATAATCAGAATTCTATGGAGAAAAATCCGGTGCCTCCTGGTAGAATAGTGCCTGATCCCACAGCATCTTGAGAGAAGCCAGGTGGGACAGCAAAATGTTAATTGTGATTTTCCTCTTCACAGCTATGCTTCATACTTGGTGTGGAATGACTTAGGGGGCTTCAACAGCAAAGCCATCATCCCGCTGGGCCTCTACGGGGCTCAGCTTGCCTTGAACTGGGCTTGGACTCCCCTATTCTTTGGTGCTCATAAGCTAAAACTGGTAACGTGTCTCTGCCTATTTGTCTCGTGTTGTCTGTGTCCCTGCGCCACCGGTTTGCAGCCTTTAGGAGGGTCCTCAGCAAGTACCATGCAGTGCTGTATCCTGTGTCAAATGTAAAGGCGTCTTAGCAGAGCTCAGCGTCTGCTCACACTGCACTTGATTCTAACCCGTTTTATCAGCCCCTCACATTCCTGACCCAAAAAACAGGGCAGCTAGGGAGCCAGTGTTCTGGCTGCTGCATCTTTCCGTTAAGAATTTACGGCAAGAGATAAGCCTCCTTGAGTGTCACACCCTGGTCTAACCACAGGCAGGGCCATGAACTTTAAGGGGGCCACGCTATTCATGGATGGCTTATCAGGCTATAAAATTCACTGTCAACAGGAGAGCTCATAACAGCCCTGCTCTCGCTGGACTGCCTTCGATGAGAGTTACTCTTACAAGGCATAGGGCGATGTCTCCATCTTTTCCCTCTCTCTTCTTTAGGCTTTGGTGGACATCCTGTGTCTATATGGCCTGGTTCTTGGCACCATGTACTCTTGGTACCCCATTAACAAGATGGCGACAATGCTGATGGTGCCTTACCTGGCCTGGCTGACCTTGGCTTCTTCTCTCACCTTCTGCATCTGGAGGGACAATCCTGAGGAAAAAGGAAAGAGCGACTAAGACAAAGAGAGGATCTAGTGAAATAAGATAATTCTATGAAACCAACTCATCCTGATGTGGTGAACCAAGAGCTGATAGCCGGGGCGGGGAGGGTGGTGGTTAATTTTATTAAGATATGCACCTGAACATACATATCATTTGCAAAGGGGGAAATTTTGCACAGTGTAATGGGATGTCCCTTTAAGGTTACCACACAACTTTAACCTGCCTCTCTCTTTCTTTTGGAGTTACAGCTGTATGGTCTCAAAGGGACATTAACAGGTTAAATCCCATAGGCCAATTTCTGCTCTGTTATACCATTGTAAATTCAGAGTGACTCCACTGAAGACAATGGAGTTATTCTGGATTTATATCAGGCAGCTGAGAGCAGAATTTGCTTACATACATTAAAACAAATTCTCACTTGTGTGATGAAAAACACCTGAGATGATTAAAACAGGACATTTTTTACACCTAATGGCTTTTTGCCATTCCTGCTGTTTAATTTTTGTATAGGACTCAGTTTCGACTTTTTACCATTAGCATCTTGGTTGTTTGCTCATTACTTGCCTTTCTTTCTGCCTGTGAAATGAAAATGGTCAGTTTCATTTTCTGCTTTTAATCTATTGTGCTTCTTGGTTCTCATGCCCCTGTGCAATGCTGCAATGTCTGGAGTGCAAATAACTGTACTGAAGGGAAATGTTTATATGTCCCACTTCCAAAATACCCCTCCCCACAGCCTCCCCCTCCACTCTGCATTCACTGACATAAAGGAACCCGAAAACATGTACTGACGCATTTATATTGCTAATATGCTTTGTAAAACTTTCAGACCGACCCCCTCAATGTTTTGGCTTAAACTACCAGACAACAGCTGGGATTTTCAAAGGTGCACAAGGGAGTTGGAGGCCTAAATCCCATTGAAATTCAGTGGGAATTGGGCACCTGACTCCTTTAAAATCCCAGGCAGTTTCATTTTACTCAATACCACTTTGGCATTTTCCAGGCTAGCGGAAGCAGTGCTTGATTCATGGAACAAATAGGCCAATAAGGACTGCTGATGTGAGAGAGTGCTTGCAGGCCGGGGCCCATGATGCTGAGAAGCCTCCATAGACTCATCAAGAGGGTCTTGGACAAATCGACTGTCTAAAGTGCTTACCAGACGCCCATTAGCATAGCCTGTGAGCCCCTCACACTTTTTATGCTCGCAAACTCCCTGTGAACTATTAATGGAGTGGACTTCAATGGATCTTTTTACTGGCAGCTGATTGTAGGCATGAAGGGCGATATTTTGGGTAATGTAGTTTGAACTGCAAATGTAGAGACATTGTATTTGCTTTTAATAAAACCAAGATTTCCCCCCACTCTCTCCCCCAAAAAATCCATTGTTTGTGATTCTGGGTTCTCAAAAGGGCTGGGAAAGGTTCAGGGGACCCTGGTGAAAGCCTGCAGCTTTTGCACAGAACTCAGAGGGAAGGGGAAATGGCATTAGGCACTAATTCTATGAAAGGCTCCAAGGAACCCACTGACCAATGTGGGGAAAAAACTCCTCAATGCACAGGTTAGAGCAAATGAAACGCCTCACCCCCTGCTTGAGCTGATATGGTAATCTTGCCTTCCACAGGGAGGGAAGAGGTGATATGCCATTAGGATGAGGCCAGATGGCGGGCCATGAGAATGCTTATGGAGGAGGCCACACCTCAGATGCAGCAGGGATTTCCTTTTCCTCCCTGGGAGACACTGGGCTGGGTTTCTACGCCGTTAATTCATTAAGGCCCAAAGTTTCCAAAGCACCCTCTAATTTTGGGCACCTTTGTTTTTCGGTGCTTATCTTGGGCCTGATTCTCAAAGGTACTGAGTTCCCACGACTCCAACTAAAGTGAGTGGGAGGTGCAGGTGCTCGTCTCCTCAGAAAACTAGGCCCATGGGGAAATGAGCATCTGCAAATGGAGGTACCTGAAATCAGTGGCTATTTCTGAAAATTTGGCCCTGTACTTTGTTTCCTCACCTTGATCCAACCTTGCCATCACTCCTTTCCACTGGTGAAAGGTATTAAATGGCACAGCGGACCTCTGCCATAAGCTTGCTGCACAGAAGAACAAGCTTTCTTGAGGACAGTAACCAGGTGGCTCACCCTTGAATGGCTGGGGCTAGCCACCCTTGATTACAGAATGAGCCACACCTGGGTGACTGTCCTATAAAGAGAAGCAAAAGGCTGCAAGGAAGGGGGCAATGCTCAGGGATTAGAGGTTGCTTTCTTGTTTTATAACTTTGACAGGATAATATCAATGTTTATTTCTAAGCATTTTTTTTTCAATTTTTATCATTTTACATTTTCACAGCTGCACAAATGTCTGGGTTTTAAGCATTTTAAAATATGAATTTCAGTTTTCACAGTTGGGGGAAATTATTGGGGGAGTCAGAAAATGGGGGTGGTGGTCAGACAATCATTATTTAATGGTGGTAGACAAGATTCAGAAAGTTAAACCTTTATAACCATTAACACACAAATTGTCACCATCACACGTCAAAATGTACAAATATCCTTGAACTAATAAGATCTCAAGCCGCATTTTTCTTACTCTGTTGATCTGAAAATTTCAGTTATCATCAATGGCAATTTTTTCGTTGGTATGTGTCTGTATGGTGAAATTGGGGTTTACCAATAAAAAACAAATCCTTCCAAGCCTGCAGTGGAAAAGACATCCCCAGAGATTGAAATACTTGATCTATGCATCTGCAGAAAGGGTCAAATTCTGCTCTCAGCTACATGGGTGCAACATTCTTTGAAACTATAGGGAGTTGCATCTTTCTAGCTGAGAGCAGAACATGTCCAACAAATACAGCATTGACAACACCAGTGCAAGATCTCTGCCATACACTTCCCATCTCTCTAATCTAAATCTATCTATCTATCCTCTGTCTGTTTTTATATAATGCCTCAATAACATGGTGATAGGAACAATATCAAAATGCCCATAGATAAGATTAAATTCAAAATTTGGCTTATCTCCTGATAACTAGGCCCATGGGGAAATGAACATCTACAAATTGAGGCAAATTTATAGGGGGAAACACTTCCTCCTCTTTTCCCCCAGTCTCTCTACACTTTTGACTATATCTATGACAAGGAGTCCTTGGAAATCTTTGCAGTATGAGGCATGGTCCCACAGAGGGAAGGAAGTGAGGCAGCAGACAGCTGATGGGCCAAGGGGGCCGAGAGAAGGAAAGCTGGCTCTGCACATCCCTGTCGGTGGCGGGGTTATTTATTTATCGAGTAACGGTAGTTACAGCTGGAAAAATAGGAGGAGGATCACTGCCAAACAATGTATCTAGGGAGATGTTTTGTTACTGCCATCAGCTGTCCCCTTTAAATAAAGAGCATGTCCCAGCTATGATTAATACAGCCAGTGTCTTATTTCACTCTCGGATCTGGCCAAAAAATGTCTCTCTGGCCTAGGAATACAATGAACTCCCTAGCAAGGTTCTTCTTTGCAGCCAGGTCTCTTCTGCTCCATTCCCAGACTCCTGAATTCCCCCTCAAAATGCTGGATAATGTTATGATCAGATTATAAATACATTTGTAATTATGCAACTAAAATTCTAGCAACTAAATCTCATGCTTCAGGTCATAAGCTGATCCCTGGCTTGGAGGCAGGAAGGAACTTGTGTGGCATTGCACAACTGGCCAGCTGCATTATGTATGTGGAGGAGGAGGCTGTTTACCTCTAAAACATCAGATGTTGGCCACCGCCAGAGATGGGATACTGGAGTTATGGAGCAATGTTCTGATCTGACATACGGCTCCTTTGGTCTCTTTCTTGCAAATACGAGACAAAACCCTTAGTGCCTGACTTCTATTAAAGCAAACGAATAACTCTCTGCTCTCTGATAGGTGAATTGACCCTTTGCAAGTATCCCTCTGGAATGGAGGCTTCAGCGTTGGTAGATGATGCCCTCTGTGTGCTCACCACAGGATAAGAGTCATGTGCACACATTTTAGCCTCAGAAAATAAATGCCAATGATTAGAAGGCTACTGACAAAGGATCTGAATGGGAGAAAGTCAAAGGGTTTGGGCGTGTTTTATTATATTTTTTCCCCACATGAGAAATTAATACACAGGAAAAAATATCAAAGAATTTTGTTGGTCATAGATGAATTTAAAGGACTGATCTTGCTCCCATTGAAGTTAATGGCAAAGCTCTAAAAGTCTGAGACAAAACCCACAAAAGCTAAAAGGATCAACCCTCCAGTTGCTATCCAGAACTGGTTATCACCTTAGTGTCCCCTCTTACAACCTTCCAGCAACCATTCTTCATTCTGGCCTGTATCCCTCCCGTCCCCCACAGCTCTGCCTGTGTGCCTTCTCCTTGACCTGCAGTGTTCCCTGTTACTCATAGACTTTAAGGTCAGAAGGGACCATTATGATAATCTAGTCTGACCTCTTGCACAATGCAGGCAACAGAAACTCACCCACCCATTCCTGTAATAAATCCCTAACCTATGTCTGAGCTATTGAAGTCCTTAAATCACAGTTTAAAGACTTCAAGGTGCAGAGAATGCTCCAGACTGTAATGACAGTAACTGCACATCTGCTGGACCCAGGCCCAAGTCTCCCTCTCCTGACTAGATGAAGGAAAAATAAATTGCTGTGCTGAGCATGACATTACTATGTGCAGTTACTAGGCACGCGCCCATACACACGTACACATACACACATGCTTTTGGGGAGCTAGCCATTGGTCAAAAAGCCTGGGCCAGACCGATGGACGCTTTCCCCCCTACAGTTCTAATGCAAATGTCAGACTGACAGCATCTCTCTGGCATTCCTTTACGTATTTGGCCCAAGCACAGACGGGTGGGGGTTGTGACTCCTTGGTGCACTGCCCTAGATGGAACTGCGCAGCAGCTGGGGAAAGGCTGGATGGAACTAGAACCTCAGCAACACATTCCGGAGATTAGATGAGAGCTCGCATTGATCTTTGCAGTTTGGCTGGGCCAGTGAGAGCTAAAGGCTGCAAGAGTAGTGGCACCGTGATTAATCTACTGTTGAGAGCTTCCCGAAATAGAGACCAGGGGTCGGGGGATACAAGAGTGGATGGGATTTTTTTTTTTAGAGTGTGAGAGGAGAAAAGGAAAGAGCAGTCACTCATCAGCTGAGGATTCCCATCCCCAAAATCACACCCCCAAAATGTCAAAGGTGAGAATGACCAGAGAAGGGATCTGGAATTTGAACATAGTTACCAGTCAAGAGGAAAAACAATACTCGACCCCTTAGCCAAGGAAAGTATTCCAAGTTTTTAAAAAAAGCATAGGAAAAATTATATATATCCCATGGACAGACTGTCTCAGAACGTCTCAAATCCTTTACTGTCCTGTTGTCACAATACAATCCTCCAGAAGTGTCAGTCATCCAACTGTCAGTCAGTAAACAACTACCAGTCACCAGGTTTTAGCAAACAGGTGGTTTCTGTTCTCTGCCCCAGAGGTAGCTGCATTTCAGTGCTGCAGCCTGAGTGGAGTTGGGAAGACCCTTGGGATTCTCTGAGATGCTATAGAAAGGACAGATCATTGTTAGTAAAGGGACCAAAACTGAACAATGTGCAATAAGAAAAAAATAACTGCACAACTGAACATGTGTGAATAGTCCAAATCTGTTGTGCTGTGGAGCATTATACAATTATAGAGGCATTGAATGCAACACCGTAGTTAAAGTTGAATTAAGTTTTGCACTGAAAACAGAAATCCAGCCTCTTTGATATGTATGAAGAATACAATGCATCCTCCCCAAACTGACAGTACTTACTCCTTGAATACAGAGCTAATATTTAATCACTTGGTTGGCTGAATCTCAGTCATCATGGGTTCTACCTTTAGCACAGCAGTCAAGATGCTGGAGTTTGATTTCCAATTGGCTCTGGAGGAGTAAAATGTGAATTCAGAGCAGCTAAATGCTTCTCCTTTATTTTCAACCTAGAGGCATGGCAGGAACTGTTTTTAAAGATTAATCTGCATCCAATCTTCATTAAGTTAGAAGTACCTGTGATTTGCATCAATTTCCCCTTTAAATTCCCAATGAGATGTTTTTGTGAAATTTGGAAACATTTCATGCCTTCCTCAACAGAAACAAACCGACCTTTCTAGAGGTTACAAGAAACCCAAAGAAGCCCTGGGTTCCCCACTTTTGCAGACCAATACAGACATCCCAAACTTGTACCAATAAAAACATTATGGACCCTCTAATGCTATTCTACATGGTCTCTTTAGGATAGCTGGATTCCATGCTAACTTGGTTCAGACAAAATACAGTAAACACCACCTCAGAATGTCTCCTGAATAACCCAATACTCTACCTCCCACACACTGCACACATCAGTCCTAGACCCCACTTCCCAATCTCATCACTGCTTACTCCTGATTTAATTACTGCACAACCTCCTGGCCCCACACACAAACTCCAACCCCACCATAGGCTCCCACCTCCAGTCTCTAGACTTCTTCCACCCAATGCAATTACTGATCCTGTGTTTGCACACTGGCGACCGCAGAGGTGGTGTAAACAAACGAAGGAATAACTGAGAAGCAGGAGTCTTTTTATTATTATTTATGATTTGTTTGCAATGTGAGTTCCATGCATCCAAAAAGGAATGTCCCCTGCCCCAAGCAGCTTACAGTCTAAAGAGAGATAAATGAAGGGAAGAAGGACCAGATCCTGAGCTGGTGTAATCTGGCAAAACCACACACCCCCAAAATTTCCTCTCTGTGTAACTGTACACGGCTGCCTTTACACCTGCGGTGAAAATTTCTGGACCCTTTGACATCAGTGGTGATTGTGCCATTGCCTTTGATGGGACTAGGATTTCACCCCTGTTGGATCCCTGTCTTTCAGTGCCCACTCCACGGGAGCATGGTTTGCAGAGAGTGTAATTTTCTCGGTCTTGTGAGGGCTCCCGCTGTAATGTCTGCAGGGAGCCGCACTGAAGTGTGGCTCAGCCCCATGCATTATCCAGGGTGATCCTTACATAAAACAAATCGGGGACTCTTCCTGCTCCTTCCTGCCCACTCTAGAAGCGTGGTTCCTCAAGGGTAGGATGGTAGAATGCTGGCAACTCAGGGCAGGCGGGGAAGAGGTCAATCTTACAGCCTGCCAGTTTTCTGTCCTGCCTGTGGATAAATAGGTGACTTCTGCTTCCTGGGTTTTCCATACATGCCCTCACCCGCCCACAGTGATTCGTCACTTTGTTTTAAATGCAAAAGGGGAGTGAGATTGATAAAAGGCCTTGGCAAAAGCGAGGGAAGGCGATGATATCTGAGAGTTGTCAGATCGTTCTACCCCCCATCCAGTCACTCTCACTGCAGCGCTATTCCATATTTAGCTCCTGACAACTGTGCCTAGGACTGGAACTCCCAACTCCTTTTTTTTCCTCTCTCTCGCTCCCATCTCCGTCCCTGCACTAGTATCAAAAAATTGTTTCCTCGTGGTTTGAACCCAGTGCACCAGTGCCCAAGAGGATGGCTGAAAACCAGAAGGAGCCCGACGACACCCAGAATGGTGAGGAAAAGCCTGAGAATTCAGAGGCATCTGAGGAAAAGAAGAAGGAGCTGGAGAAACTGCCGCCCTTTGAAATTGTGAGAGGGTAAGAAAGATCAGTGCACAGGGTTTAGTTTAAAAGAGGCAGGGAGTAAAGAAAGCCAGGATGACTCATTTCCACTTAGCTTCTCTCACAGTCTCACAGGGTGAGGTCTCTGCCTGAAGTTTTGACCTGAAATTTTAATGTTGGTTAAAAAAGGGTGAAATCTCGGGCCAGTGCAAGTCTGGAAAGGGATTTTTTCAACTTTGTTTATATTGTGCAGGTTGTGGTTCTTCCCACAGCTAGGGTGAAGTTGCCTAGTGAGGAGAGTTTCACCACCGAGGTGTAGGATGGATTCAAATCAGCTTGTAACTCACTGGATCCATTTATGGGCCTGATTCTACCAATTCTCTCTTGCCAATGCTCTCAAGCCATTTAACATGCAAGTAGTCCCACTGGTTTCAGTGGGATCACTAGTCAAGTACTACTTGGTGAAAGGGTGGAAGAACTGGGCCCTTGAAGAATATTGAAATATTGATTTCTTGAAGGGGTCTTGTTTGCAAGTTCCTCTGTTGCTGGGTTAGGAAAAATATCAGCCCAGAGCTAATGGGGTGGGTGGAGAGGGGCAAGCAAAGGAGACTGTTGACTTTAGTGGAGTCGCACAGCTGTTACAGAGGTGCTGGATTGTCCTTGTTGGGGATTATCCTCTGTCCATTAGTATCCACGGGAGTGGTAGATTCCGGACAAGATGGGGAAAGCTTCCCCAACACCCACCCTCCCCAAACAATCTTCAAAGAGCTCCAAATTATTATCAAAAAGGCCGAAATGTGTACAAAGTTATCCAGTGTTAAGCAGTGGAACAGCCACAGTTTGGAGAGCCTTCATCCTTTATAGAAATTATAAACTGGCACAGCAGCCCAGTTTTACTTTTTAAACTCTTAAAATCCACGATTTTCCATAGGTCTAACGAGCCTCAAGACTCCTGGAAGGTTGTTTGTTTTTCAAATAGGAACCCAGAATAACCACTTGGTCCCCCAATAATGGGACCCTAGAATCAGCCCTGAAAAATACCCACTGCTGTGTTGTGCCTGCACTATGAATCATACAGACTAGATTTTCAAATGAGCGCAGGGGTCAAATTTTCTAGGGCTCAGCGCCTACCCTTGGGGCCAAACTGTCCAAAGAGCTCAGTTCACATTTAGCTACCAGACCATCAGCCAGTTTTCAAAAGTACTCAGCACAGCACTTAATTTGTATGGAAAGAGGTGCCGAGACTCAAGCCATTTTTTTACATTCAGAACTAATGCAGCAAGCCCAGAGATGGCATGATTATGAACCACCAAGCCGAGGTGCCAGGGTGCAGCCCTGGCACAAATTAACCACTGACTCAGCAGCTCCCACTGTGACACAGAGGGCCAGATTTTCCAGATAGCTCAGCAGGCTGGACATGGGGGGGCTTTTAGACATCTGGCCACTTATTTAGGAGTCTAACTGGATGATGAGCACTATGGGAAATCTAGCGCATGTTCTGAGTGTTGAGGCCTTCTGAAAAGCACAGCCTACAAGAGGATCCTTATAAGACCCCAAACCAATAAACCATGCAGCTAATACAAGCATGGAATGATGATTAATCAATGGACAAATGATTATACATTAATAATATATGAGAGAAAGGCGTGGCTAGGAAAATCTCTGTCTGTCTAATCTACCATCCCTAGGCATTTCTAATATGCCAGTCACTGTACTATCTGGATGCAACCATACATAATTTAAAGTGTGGCTTAACCAGAAACGTGCCATTATAAAAATGTTATGGTATAGCTTTGTATTTATTCTCTCCCAAGATTGCCAAGCCTATGTACTCAATAAACCAAAATGTGATTATTTTCCAGCAGCCTTTAACACAGATTTCAATCCAGGAACTGAAAATCCAGGTGGGGCCTTTCTGTCTGATACATCATCACTAATAGGAAAGATTCTCTAATCAGAACTCAGCTAGCAATTCTGATGATGATGCATAAGGCAGGATATACTCCAGCTCTCTCCCCTCTAGCTGTGTTGCCTCAATACAGGGCTAAAGTGAGTGAAAGCTTTTGGTCCAAAAAATACCCATCAGCAGATGTGATTCAAAGATGCACAGAGAGCAAACATGTTGCCATTAACAAGGTGCCATTTTCACTTGTTACTTTGCGGACTGTAATGGATATTCTGATATAAATAATGACATTACATTGCTCCATCCCTAAATTCTAATACTTGTTTTTCCCTCTGGATTTCTGTTTTCATAATCTCTTTTAAAAGTCTTCTGTCATTTTTGATGGTTAAAAAATAGCAGGCCATGTTCCACTGTCTTGCCCTTGGTGGGATTTTCAAGTCAATACCATTGTCTTCAATGAAAGCAGAGTTGCGCCAGTATGAAGTGCTTCTGAAAACCCTACCCTGTCATGATATTCACCTGCACAAAGTGAATGCTGGGTCGGCGTACAATGTTACCATTCCGATTTACACCCATTTTGCACTAGTGAACTTACTGGGCAAGACATGTGGCAAAGCAAAATCTGGCCCTGTGGCCTTAACGATACTTTTTGATTTCTGTGATGTTGCATGGCTGTTCCAGAGGCCCAGTCAGAGGTGCTGGATTTAGATTTGCCAACTCTGACTGAAGCTATTCCGGGAGATTCCCCCGCCCCCCACATGACAAAATGTTATTTCCTTAAAATATCCTACTAAAATCTTCTGGATTGCTTTCAATAGTCACCGGGAGATGGATGCCAATTCTGGGAGACTCCAGGATCCTAGCTGGATTGCCCTTGTTGGGGACTATCCTCTATCCATTACTATCCACAGGAGGGGTAAACTTTGGACAAGAATGGTGAAAGGTTCCCCAAAACCCCCCGACCAGTGGGCCTCATCTCGGTTTTGGAGGGCAGCTCTCGGGGTGAGATCATGAGACCAAAGGTCTTTCACTCCTTGGCCTCTGTACAGACTGAGAACAAATGGAACTGGTGCCAGATGTTATAATGGCTTTTATGATATGGACAAGGAATTGTGCAGCCACTGGTAACCAAGCAAATACTATAAAACCCAAAGTACTTATACCTTACTAATCACTGTGCTATTTGAGGATTGTGCCCAAAGATCTACCTTTTGCTGTACGACGAGATCCAGCAGGAGATATATCTACCTGGGATTATTACTGATGTGCTGGGCTCCTAAGGGTGAGAACTGGGAAAGCAAAGGAAGAAAACAGGGAGAGCTCAGAGGAATCACGAAGGAACTAAAAACTCCAGCAAATTTAGCCCACTGTTTAAGAAGTGCCTGTGTTAAGATATTGTATTTGGAAGTCCTAGGACTGCAGATGGGAATCTCTTTCTCTGTGCCTTTCTTGGATGTGATCCCAGTTTGGATTTTCTAGTTACTTATAAAATTTCAGCAGAGAGTGCCAGTTATCCAGCTAATGAGAGAATTTACAACTCCAAATACTGCAACGGGTGTGCTCAATTACACTGTATACAGTTCAAGCATTTCAATTGTCAATCTTGGATTAGGGACAGCCCCAAGAAGTCTGTGCTTTGCAAATGGGGCTGGCAACCTGATTCGCTCTTTACACTTAAGAACATTAAAACCCTTTTCTCAGTGTTACAGCCAGATTCTGCCCAGCTGTGTAAACTTCATGGGATTCAAATGGATGCGTTAATTTACACTACATTCCTCTGGGGAGTAAATGAGAATCCTTATAGCACAGACATGCAGTGGCAAATCCTTCTCCTTTTCCTTGGTTGTGGTAGGCTTCAGTCTTGACAGAGCAGTATGGGTCTACTAGAGAGTCCTTGCACCATTGTCATCAATGAGCCCCAGACAGTTTTGTTACTGAATGGCTGCTACAGAGCTAGTGAAGGGAGCATGAAACATTGCTTTTGTGTAGGCCCTATATAACCAGAGACCACAGCTCCTGGGTTCTATTGGTTGGTTCAGCCACTGACATTCTATGTGACCTTGAAACAAGAGCCCTTTTCTTTCCCCATCTGTAAAATGGGTATAACATTTATACAACACCTTTCATTCAAAAATGGATAGATAGGATTATCCACATTTTACACATGGGGAAATTGTGTCTAGAGAGGCTTAATAACTTGTTCATTATCAGAGAGCAACTTAGCATCATGGGCTAGAACTAGAACACAAGTCTCCTGAAAATCAGCCACTTCTTTACTATTAGACCCCTTTACTTAGCTACTTCTGAGTTGTATTGTGAAGCTCAATGAATTGTTTGTAAAGTGCTGTAACCTCCTTAGATGAATGATGCTATAGAAATGCAAAGTATCATAATTACCTATTATTATATGTGTCTGAAATGCTGAAAGGTCAGACCATGCGCTGGCAGAGGTCCAAAGTGTGTACAATTTTAGGGTACATGTGGCTTTCTCTTTTCCTGCTGAATCACTTTCTAATGGAGATTGCAGGCATAGGGGGCCAGACACACCTGGTACAGTTTTTGATTGCTGAGAACAGTGACTACAAATCCTATGACAAAGATTTATGTTATCCCACTACAGATGTTTAGATGACATATTTGTGCTGGAATATCCACATTGCTCTGATTCAGCTGGGCTTAAGTCCATCCCTTTTCATGAATTAGTACTCTCCACACCTATGATGAGCAAGGGTTTCGGTTTCTAAGATCTCAGCCAACCATGAACAATCTTGAATAGTCTCTTTAGGCTTGTTTATAGGCTTATTTTCGGGAATAAAGTGATCTAATGTATATTCCACATTGCTAGAAAAACAGATTTAGTTTAACATCCCAGGTAATCCCAGCCAGCCTAGTACGTGATAGGGAAGAGATTTTATGTAAATCTGGTTGGAAGCCTTGATTTAAAGCACTCTGAAATCAATAGGAGTCTTTGCATTGACTTTAAGAGCTTTCAGATCTGGCCCTCACAGATTAAAAGACTCATTAAAAGAGAGAGACAAATTTACCCCCGCTGCAACTTCATTGAAGTCAACAGAATTACGTCAGGGATGAATTTGTATGTGACTATTATGTCTCTTAATTTTTTAAATAAACATTCATTTCAATTTCTTGTTGCTTTGGAAACCTGCCTTTGAAACAAGGGGACGATGGCTTGTGCTGGGTTGAACCTTCTGATTTTTAAAAGGAATCGCCAATTGTCTCAGAGATAAAGTCATGAAGTTGGCAGAGAACCATTAACAATGACTGCAGAGGGAGATGCACCTATTTATATCAGGGCTACATTTAGTCTCCTATAACCATATTCAACAATACCACAGCAGAATTGATGTTCGAGGACCAGAACGGTAGGCTACCCAGCAGAACTGAAGTACACTTGCATCAGTGTGTACAGAAGCTTGCCATTTATATGCTAGTACTAGCCAGGCACCGGTCTCTGTTCAGAAGATAGTCAATCTAGATCAGGGGTCTCCAAACTACGGCCCGCGGGCCGGATGCGGCCCGCGAGGCCCTCTCATCCGGCCCGCGGAGATCTTTTTGGCTCCGCGCTGGGGCCTGGAAGCGCCGCGCGCTCGGCCGCCGCCGCCAGCCGCGGGGCCTGGAAGCGCCGCGCGCTCGGCCGCCGCCGCCAGCCGCGGGGCCTGGAAGCGCCGCGTGCTCGGCTGCCGCCGCCGGCCAGGGACAGCTCGGAGCTGGGGCCGGGACGCGCCGCACCGCCACGCAGTTGCAGGGGGCGAAACAAGGAGCCACCCACTGCCAGGCGGCGAACCGGTCTGTGGGGAGAGACCGGGTTGAGCAGGTCAGTTGGGGGGGGTGAGAGACCTGGCTGGGTGGGTCAGTTGGGGGGGGGGGGTTGGAGGAAAGGAGGTTTTGGGGTGAGAGACCTGGCTGGGTGGGTCATTTGGGGGGGGTTGGAGGAAAGGAGGTTTTGGGGTGAGAGACCTGGCTGGGTGGGTCATTTGGGGGGGGATTGGAGGAAAGGAGGTTTTGGGGTGAGAGACCTGGCTGGGTGGGTCATTTGAGGGTGGGGGGGTGGGAGGAAAGGAGGTTTTGGGGTGAGAGACCTGGCTGGGTGGGTCAGTTGGGGGGTGGGTGGGAGGAAAGGAGGTTTTGGGGTGAGAGACCTGGCTGGGTGGGTCAGTTGGGGGGGGGGGGGTTGGAGGAAAGGAGGTTTTGGGGTGAGAGACCTGGCTGGGTGGGTCATTTGGGGGTGGGGGTTGGAGGAAAGGAGGTTTTGGGGTGAGAGACCTGGCTGGGTGGGTCATTTGGGGGGGGGGGTTGGAGGAAAGGAGGTTTTGGGGTGAGAGACCTGGCTGGGTGGGTCTTTGGGGGGGGGTTTGGAGGAAAGGAGGTTTTGGGGTGAGAGACCTGGCTGGGTGGGTCATTTGAGGGGGGGGGGTGGGAGGAAAGGAGGTTTTGGGGTGAGAGACCTGGCTGGGTGGGTCAGTTGGGGGGTGGGTGGGAGGAAAGGAGGTTTTGGGGTGAGAGACCTGGCTGGGTGGGTCAGTTGGGGGGTGGGTGGGAGGAAAGGAGGTTTTGGGGGGAGAGACCTGGCTGGGTGGGTCAGTTGGGGGAGGGGGGTTGGAGGAAAGGAGGTTTTGGGGGGAGAGACCTGGCTGGGTGGGTCAGTTGGGGGGTTGATGTGTAGTGTTCATGTGTAGTGAACAGGTGTTCATGTGTAGTGTTCATGTGTAGTGAACAGGTGTTCATGTGTAGTGTTCATGTGTAGTGTTCAGGTGTTCATGTGTGGTGTTCAGGTGTGGTGTTCAGGTGTGGTGTTCAGGTGTTGTGAACAGGTGTTCATGTGTAGTGTTCAGGTGTTCATGTGTAGTGTTCAGGTGTAGTGTTCATGTGTAGTGAACAGGTGTTCATGTGTAGTGTATCAATGTGTTATTAAATAATAACTGAATAAAATAATATTAAATAAATAATTAAAAACAACATCCATGTTTTGATTCTTTTTTATTTGGACCTCGAGTGTGTTGTCGGCCCCCGAACTGCTATTTGATAGCTAATGCGGCCCTCGGGCTGAAAAGTTTGGAGACCCCTGATCTAGATGGAGGAGAGTTGATACACCAGAGTTCTGGACTGTATGGGTACTGTAGACTTCCATTAAAGGGCACTGGCAGAGCTGTGGAGGGGCTTCACAATGGAATGGCAGGTGTGCAGCTCAGATCAGTAGTGCTCTAGCAGACCTGTACCCAAGGAAGTCATTTTCCTGCTTCCTGTAGCAGTAAAAAAATAAGACATTCAAATAACACACTACAGTAGTTTCAAGAAAGTCACTCCTTGTGTTGAGCAGTCCTGAAATTCTCTAACAGAGAATACACCAAGATTCGCAGGATTGATGGATGCGTCACACATAACCCAAAGAAGCCAGGCAGAGACAATATGGGACTGGGAGCCAGAACTCCAAGGTTCTATTCCTATCTATTGATGTACTTACATGGCCTCGCTAAGTAGACTATCTGAACACCTCACAATTAATTTTTCATCCTTACAGCACCCAGATGAGGGAGGAGGTATAGTCCCTACTTTGCAGGTGAAGAACCAAGGCCCAGGGTAGATTAAGTGACTCACCCAAGATCACATAGGAAGTCTGTGGCTGAGCTAAGGAACTGAACCCACGACTTCTGAATTCCTGTCCAGTGCCCTAATTCTCCATTCCATTTCTGCTACGGACTGGTTGGGAGCCATGGGCAAGTCACAAGTTCTTTGACTTGTTTCTCTCCCGACCTCATCTGTAAAATATGGTACTTATATTTCCACTCTGAGGAGGGAAGGGAGGGTGTGGGGCTTGACTAATATTTGTAAATATCTTTGGTTGAGAGTTGCTAGTTAGAGGCTGTGTGTTATAGGATATGTTATAACACTAAGGCATTTCTCTTGCTCTCCCTCTCTCCATAGGGAGCGCTTCCCAGACTTCTTTTTCAAATTCCAGTTCAGGAACGTGGAATACAGCTCAGGCAGGAACAAGACCTTCCTATGTTATGTTGTGGAGACCCAAGGCAAAGAGTCAGGAAGCTTTCGGGGTTATCTGGAGGATGAGCATGCAGCAGCCCATGCCGAAGATGCTTTCTTCAACAACATCTTGCCCATGTGCGATCCCAACCTGCGCTACAACGTCACCTGGTATGTCTCCTCCAGCCCCTGTGTGCCCTGTGCTGACCAGATAGCCCAGATACTGCAGAAGAACAAGAACCTGCGCCTCACCATCCTGGTAAGCCGCCTCTTCATGTGGGAGGAGCCGGAGATGCAGGCTGCCCTGAAGAAACTGAAGACATCTGGATGCAAACTGAAGATTATGAAGCCTCAAGACTTTGAGTATATCTGGCAGAACTTTGTGGAGCAGGAAGGAGAGGCAAAGGCCTTTGAGCCCTGGGAGGACATTCAAGAGAACTTCCTGTATTATGAAGAGAAGTTATCAGAGGTTCTACACTGAGGCCTACACCAGTGAGGATTTCAGTTTGCTCGTTTAGCTGCTTGCTTTAATGGAAGACAGTCTCATCTCTATTTCTGTATGTGTTAAGGCAGAAAGAGAGGCTTTTAAGGGTACTGTCACGGCCATCTGTGACTCCAGCTCTGCCTAGGTCTGACAGTACATGAGCATCATGAACTTCGCCTTAGTAGTACCTTACCCACTGCAGCTAGCAATCCATTAGTGTGATCTTCCCCACTATAGGGCATGTAGATGCATACGGAGCTCTCTTCCTCCCAGGGACTTGTCAGTATCTCTAGGAATTTCACCCCTCCGCCCTAAATCACTTTTCAATAGGAAACAAAGAGTCATTAGATACAGAAAGAACGTTCCTTTCTTTTATAGGTGGGTGATGTTTGCACCTCTAATGTAACTGGAAAGAGGAGGTGGTACTGGTTCTAGTCCCCTAGAAAAATATCAAAGGAGGGCACTATTATAATACATCATCCCTTCTGCCATACACAAAGATTGAGAAGTCCATAACTAATTTTGAGCAACAAAGCCCTGAAACCTCCGAAGCTGGTAACATGTCTCTCTCTCATCTCTCCAGGGTCAGCATGTAAGAGATCTGTCACCCAGTGGGGAGACAAGCATGACAGATTTGGACATCTGGGACACGCCTTCAGCTTTTCAGAGCTGCTTTGAGTCAGGGAGGATGCATCAAAAACCTTTAGCAGATGTGGTCCTGTTGGACTCAGACTACATTTACCATGTAGTATTTAGGCATTTTTTTTTTAAATAAACGTGCACTGTTTTTGTTAGCAGGACAGGAGAAGGCTATGTGCTGTGCTTAACAACATGAATGCAGTGGACTTCAGTGGATTGCCAGGAGAGAGGCATATTGGGGCAGCTTTAGCATAAAAAAACCCCAAACCACCCAGTACCTTAGATCTAGGCTACAAATTTGATAAATGTATTGAGCAAATATATGTCTTATAAATGCTAAGGATCTTTTTCAAAGACAAAAACACAGGTATATAGAAAACAAAATTATTCATTTTCCACCATGCATAGATAATTCAGGGCTCAATGTGGGGGCTGTGACTAACAGTTCTAGACAGTTACAGGCAATGTTCTGGTGACATTCTGAATGTCTCAAGTATTTATCTTCTCCCCTTGGCCTATGAGACACTCATGGTATAAAACTGGGAAATAAATTGGTAGCCACTGCAGAAACTCACAGCAGCTGTGATTCCACCTGTGCCTCCTTCTCCACACAGGGGCTACTACATTTAATCTGTCAGGGAAGAACCATGGCTTTACAACCCACCCATGAAATCTTTCACACCTGAGAAAGTACAGGGCAATAGGAAGGGGGAATTCCCAGATACAAAGAAATTTCAAGAGCCAGCACGAGTGTGAGGGGAACAGAGAGAAGAATCCGGGCATGTGACTTCCCAGATTAAGCCTACACAGAATGGGTGGAAAACTCAGAGGGAGGCTGGTCAGCCAAGGTGCTGAATCAGATGGGGTTCACACTTCCTGCTAAATTTCTGACTCACCGTGGTTTCTGTATCAACAGCACCAAGCCTTAATATCAAAAGGAACAGCAGACTATAGGAGGGTAAGAGAGAGGAAAAGAAAAAGTATGGCCATCAGTTTTACATGTCAGTGTCCCACTGAACCAATACAGAGGACATGAATAGTGTTAAGAAACCATCAATGTGCAGAGCAGACAAAAAGTTGCTATTGATTTACTGTTTGCGTTTGTTAACAGATTTAGACAACAAATATAAATAAGATACAAAAATCCTAAATCCATGCACATATTTTTGGTACATATTTATGCTTGTTTACAGATCTAATATTCCAAGCTTCTATTTGTCGAACTCAATCCTTCTTCAAAAAGTTATTGCCGTGTTTGGCTACAGCAGTTACACACCCAAAACAACGCTACAAGGGACAAAAGGGCAGTCAACAACCCATGTGGGCTTTGCATTTTTAAGGTGTTACAAATACACACAAGAGTGGAAGGACAGAATCACCCAGATGCAACCCCTCTAGCCAATTAAGAGTGATATTCATGATCTGGAAAGATTAAATCATTTTCAACTGAAAAGGAGAGTAACAACATGAGGCCTTTAAAAATTAAAGAAGGGGATTTGTAGAGCTCTGTTAATTATGCAAAGGATCCTACACAACACAAGCTGTTAGTAGCTTCTGAATAGCTACAGGTTTCCATATATTACATGGATAAAAAGATGATATCTGTTAGGGATTCTGCTTTATGCTAGAATTCTTATACTCCGGCACTCAGTGACTATAGTAATGGGCATCCTAAAAGTGAATCAGATTAGTCACTGTGGACAAGATCAAAAATAAAATATACTACAAATACTAAGAGTATATGGTAGAGGACTTTAGTATAAGGTTCTAAAAATCAGCAGAATTATAATCTTTGAACCAAATGCTGCAGAAAGAGACCTGGTAAGTTACTGTAAGGATGTGAAGGAAAAAAAAAAAAAAGGATGTTCCAGTTGAAGTTTACTGACCACCACAAAGTAATGGACTGTCTTTTGGTGGACTGCTAGATTCATATGCTATTTATTAATGATTTTTTCATTGTTGTTTATCAATGCCAGATGTAGAAACAAAATGGCACTTAGACCACACATTGACTAGCAGCCTATGAATCTTAGATAAAAAGTAAAGATGAAAACCAATAGATGCATTTAATACTAACCCCACTTGTATGTGGTCTCTCTCAGAACACTGGCATGTGGAGCAAAATAAATGTATGGAACAAAGATTCCTAGGAGGTTCATGTTCCCTTGAGAAGTTCATCCTCCCTATAGAGGGCAGAGAGAAATGTAAACACAAGTGGGGTTTACACAGGGGTTGCACTCTGGTTCAACGGCAAGAGTAAAAGAGGTATGTACTAGAGTCTTGACAGCATGATGCTTGAGAGACACTCCTGGTAAAAACATGAGCCCTCACTTGTGTTTTGAAAAGATAACACTTTAATTTTTAATAACTCAAAGAACAGAGGAAACCTGCACTTCTGATCTGAACACTGTATTAAATTAAATAGCAGACCTCCCCAATTATTCACTTCATTATTCCAAAA
This sequence comes from Sternotherus odoratus, assembly GCA_032164245.1. Taxonomy (NCBI): domain Eukaryota; kingdom Metazoa; phylum Chordata; order Testudines; family Kinosternidae; genus Sternotherus; species Sternotherus odoratus. The sequence continues at coordinate 11,080,962 of JAVMKO010000022.1, read as the reverse complement.
CAACACACTAAACAGATACATATAACTCTTAATTTCCAAGAACTGGAATATTTTTAAAAGTGCCAAACCAGCTCGAACTATTTTCTTTAGGAGAAGATGGGTATTCTGAAAGGTGGAGGAACAGTGCCATCTGGTGGTTGGCTATGTGACTCACAGCCAGGATCCCTGAGGAATATACATAACCCTAAAGGTTTATACGAGATACTTCACTTCCAGAACTCTGATCAACACATTCCAAACTAGCCGGTCCTCTGGAAGCAACTGCCTGCCATTGGGACAAACCTAATGGTAAATTATTGCCCAAGTAGGAGGAGATGGGCTCTGCTTCACACACAGCTTTTTCTCTAAATCAATTCCCAAGCCATCTGAATCTACAGCAAGGGAAATCAATAATCATCTCCACAAGGCCTCTTTGTTCAGAGAGCATAAACTGTGATCTTAATGTCCGTGTCCTCAAACACCTCCTCAAGTAGTGCTGAAACCTTATCCCATTCCAGACGGTCAAGTCCACATCCGATCCTGGAAAATAAAGACACCAAAGTGGCTGTGATGAGCTGTTTCTGACTATGTTGCAAAGCTCACAAACAAGAGCACAAAAAGACTGAGAAAGGACTTGATTAGAGGGTGTAAGTACTTTCTGCAGGGAAAAATACTGGGCAACCACCAACAGAAGTTAAAGACACACAAAATGGTGTACAAAGGTTAACTAAACAGAGTACATTACCGCCTAGAACCTTGTCTATGTAACTACAATTTTAAGGTCCCTTTGAAAGTAAGATCTTACAAGACCGGTGTGAAAAAGCATCAAAATTTGGTGCTAAAAGGAAGGATAAGATGTAAACTCAAATCACCACGAGGGCCACATGAGGACTAGTACATTGGCCCAAAGGCCGCATCACTGACACCTTTTCACATAAAGATACAGAAGCTGCCCCCCTCCATCCCTTCCACATGGCCCTGCCCCCATTCCAATCCCTTCCTCGAAGTCCCCACCCCAACTCCACCCTGTTCCTATTCCAGCCCTTTCCCAAAATACCCCATCTGCCCTGCTCTCCAACCCCCCAAAAGCGCTAAGTGCTGCCAAACAGCGGAAGTGCCTGGAGGTAGGCAGAGGAGTGGGGATGCAGCACACTGGAGGGGAGGGGGACGGTGGGTGAGGGGAGCTTGGCGGCCACAGGAAATAACTCCAGGGGGGAGGGTGTGCAGGAAGCTTGACAGACCACAGCAAAGAACCACCGTGTGTTTGAGACCCCTGATGTAAGTTATGAATACAACTACCGGTGAGCCAGCGATCTGAGTAAGTCAGAAGACCAAACATGCAGTGATAATCTCTTTGGGGGCCTAGACTTATCAAGTATTTCCTCAATAGGATTCAGCACTTCAGTAAGTTATAGATGCTCTGCTTTAGAATACTACAAAGTCACATTCTCCATTATATCTTTATGTACCTAAAGAACCTAAATACAGCATATGCTGTCCCAAAGGCACAATGCTCTCCAGCAGTCTCTGCACACTGCAGAAGTAAAAAAGGGACGGATTTCCAGATTCCCTTAAGAGAGCTTGGAATCACTATACATTGTTCTGCAGCCTTTACAAACAAACAATCTACCATTACATTAGTGTAAAGTGTGTGCGGAGCAGAACTGGGCTCTAAGTAAAGGTGAAATAAACTAATTTCTCTCCATCCTAGTTCAGCCCCCATCTTGTTTTAAATTAACGATGGGATCGGGTCCTAGCCAGACATGTATAGGCATTTAGTATTATGTTGTTGAATGAGATGTGGTAACCCATTCCCCATTATGTTGCAACTTGTGATATTTCAACAATTTCAAGCAGTTGCAATTTGACACAGCACTAACTAAATGTATCTGAAATTAACTTAATGCAGTCAAAAATACTGAAATAACTAGGCATCTTTACTGGCCACAGAACTCACTTCATTTGTGATCAGATTTCAGCTGTACAACCCCAACAGAATAACAATATTAAGAGTGGGCATGTGATCCTTTATTTCATAGTAAATGGTCATGTCCTAAAATATTCATTCTGACCAAGGGACAATGAAATGTTTACTTTTAGTATCTGATTCCCTTACCTTGGCATGGAAATGTCTGTAACCCCGTTGTTCAAACAATGAGTTTTCATGGCTTCTAAACTCTTTTGCATATTCTCATATGTTGGTTTGTGGGAGACTTTCTTCTTCGTAATCTGTGGACAAATTAAAAAGTTCAACAGTACATTAGCAACAATGGCACAAACTATTTTCTCCTTAACTCTAGTAAATTGTGGCCTGGATTTTTGGTAATCAACTACCTCTTAGTATACGGTGACGGGACTCAACTGGTTATTTCAATACAAGATGTAAAACCATTTCCATTTAGTTCTATGCAATTCTATGCCACATGACACAGCAGGACAGGACACTAAATTCTGCATTTCTAAAAAGCAATAATCTGGTTTGGAGAAAAAACACAGTTTTCCTTAACATTTTTCCTGTCCCAAGATAAAATACAATCTTTCTCATTACCAGACGCTGGGGTTATGCGTACATCTGTCTGATGCAGTTAACTTGTATTTTGAATAATGATACTTTCAGGGAAGTTGTTGAACAAACAAACAAACTCTTCCTACAGGAGCATGTGTAACACAAGTGTAACAACAAGGGGCCCAGTTTTCATGACACCATCAAGATATAGGTCAATTGGAATTACCAATAGTTTGTGACAGAGAAGGCAGAGAAATCACATCCCAGGATTTAGAGGGTAAATTTGAGCAGTTAGTTCAGTGAACTAAAGAAAGTATCAAAATGCAAGTGTATTTGTATGCTTAGATTGTAAAGTGAATTATGAAGGCCACTAGATCAACATTCCTGAGACTGAGCCAGCCAAGCACCGAACTGCAGAATGGCAGCAGCACAAGAATCTCTCCACTACGCTGCCAGCAGCACCTCAACACTGCACATAAAGGCTACTGAACAACTGTCAGACAGTAGCTTCCACAGATGAAAAGTGCTATACAAATGTACTTCAATTACTTGTTGTTAGGAAGCGGTACTGAGTTTAGTTCTGAAAGAAAAACCTAGCTTGGCTTGCCCTCATAATCTGTGTCTTTATTTAAAAGGCCGAGATGTCCGTTGAGAATCTAGAGAAAAACCTCTCTTTCAATCAATGTAAATGAGGTGGAGCTTCGTTATGACAATCGCCTGACCCTCACCCCTCTCTTACCAGGTAATATATGTATCTGTCATCTCTTTTCAGAACGGCCACCTCTCCAGACGTCTTCTCTAAAACAAAAGTGAAACACAGCACTGACATTAATTTTGTTTAACATTTTACTATTCACTGTTGATTCTCCCAACTCCTGCTGAATAGATTAGAAATGAATTCACAGATGTTGTAAAGAATTTTCTAAAACAAAAACTATTTTTACAAATAATTAAAAGATCAGAGACAAAAGTGTTTATTTTTCAGCTTGTTTACTTTGTGGATGGAACAGAATGTTGGGTATGGTCACTTGCGTCACTTCCCCTGGCTAATTGATCAGTTTCTCCTATTGTTGTATAGGTCTTTTATAAAGCAGCTGGGGAAAGGAAAAATCTTATTATTTATATTATGGTAGCCCCCCGAAACCATGGTCAGATTCAGGGGCTTGTTGTGCTACCGTGTTTCCCCGAAAATAAGACAGTGTCTTATATTAATTTTTGCTCCCAAAATTACATTACATTATATTACAGCGAGAGGCAAAACTGGAAGTACGTCTTATTTTCGGGGGATGTCTTACTTTCGGGGAAACAGGGTAGGCACTGTACACAAATGCAGAAGTGGATCACGTCCCCGCCCCAAACAGTTGGCAGCAAATTTATAGAAAATCCAGTATGGCTAGTCCTAGAATCAGTGCCTACTGTGACTGGTGTTATATAAAATACCTTAGGTAAACAGGGAATACTGCTGTTGGGATTAACTAACAGACCTGGGAAGCTGCTAATGTGCTGCCATGGCATTGGGGGACAAAGACAGAAGAAGGCAGTACTTCTTTGGTAAATACATAGTTGCCATATTTTTCCTTTCCCTGTTGCTTGTAAGAATTAATAAGGGTGCAGCTGCATCAGAAATGTAGTTGTCCGAATAAATGCCCTTTGTGTGAAAGAAGGGCAAAGAAGTGTTCTTTCTCCCTCCCTTCTTTCCCAGCTACACAAGTGACCCCAGGGTCATGGCCCCTTCCTCCCGCCCCTGAGAACCGCTGAGTTGGTAAATTTGTAGCAACAGATTGTTGCAAAGAAATGTATTTTCAAGGTAAAATAACACCTTGTATGTAATGCTGCAAATGATAGCGGTGGGTTTACTAACAGAATGGGTGTTTCTATTACTTAAGGGGTTTTGGGGTGTTGTAACAGATGTAGGCGTGTGCATACTAGCTTAGACAAAAAGAGTGTGCTGTAACTAATTCAGTGCTCACTCGACAATTGGGTCAAGGGGAACACGTATTGCAATAAAGAAGCCCATACTAAAATCTGCCTGTGGGTCAACCTGCTCCTCCTCCTTCTAACAACTGCTAGAGGTTCAAGCTTGCACATGGCCTTCCCTCCCCACATATATCACTTACGCTGATCCAACAGCTCCTGTATGCCACCAAACTTTTTCTTAAATAGGACAGCGATCCCTGCGCCCATGCGACAGTCCTCACTGATGCAGTGAGCCAATGAGTCTGTTCGGGGGCAAGTAAAAAGGTCCCCTTTTATGTACTTGATCTGAAAAAGAACAAATAGGAGCAGAACGAGAGAAATTAACTTTGGCCAACCTTCAATGTGCAGAATCATATAAGGAAGGAAAAAAAAGGAATTAACCAAGGCAAAATGGTACAGTGCATAGGGGTCTGTGTGTTGCTCCTGCCGGCAGGCACCACCGCCGCAGCTCCCATTGGCCACAGTTCCGTTCCTGGCCAATGGGAGTGCGGGGATGGTGCCTGCTGGCAGGAGCAGCACACAGAAACCCCTGTACCCCGCACTCCCACCTGGGGCCACAGAGGTGTGCTGGCTGCTTCCAGGAGCAGTGTGGGGCCAGGGAGCCATCTTTAGCCCAGCTGTGCTACCCAGAGATAGCAATCAGCTGTCAGAGAGTCCTGGAACAACCAGTTGATCGTGTTGGTGACCACTAATGTAGTCAGACTGCCACTTCCCAAAAACAGCCTGCCCCAGAACCAAATATTCTTACATCACAAGTCTAGAGCTTGTGCTAACTAGAAAACTTTATTAGGAGAACAATGTCACTCCCTGAGTTATGATAAAAACAGGGGTATTTAATAGCAGAAGTCTGCATTAAACAGTTAATTTTCTACGTACTCTGTCTGCCCGATCCCTGGAGAGGGGGCTGGCCATGGTAACGTAAGCCTATTTCCAGGATTTCTTTTGCTGCAAGGTTCAAGAAAGGAAACATGGTTATTAAGCCTTTCAAGAGGAGCGAGAAGTATACAGACATATGGGAGGCCGATGTGCCACTGGGTAAGACAGGTGTTTGGGGAGGGGAGAACGCCTCCCCAAAAATCCATCTGCATCAAGCAGGCTGGAGGTACAAGGAACCCGGGGGTCCAGGCTCGTAGTGCTGGGGTGCTAGACCCCCCCCGGGGTAGGGAGTGGGGGGAGCCCACACAGCAGGCCTCGACAGCCCCCCCAGGTAGGAAATTGGGGGAGGGGGAAGGGTCCACGCGGCCAGCCCCCCCGGGGTAGGGAGTGGGGGGAGCCCACACAGCAGGCCTCGACAGCCCCCCCAGGTAGGAAATTGGGGGAGGGGGAAGAGCCCACGCGGCCAGCCCTCGACAGCGCCCCCCCCCGGGGGGGGTGTTGGGAACCCACAGGGCCGGCCCCTCCACGAGCCACACCCCCTACCCCTGGTCGGGTCCCACCACAGAGACCCCTCGACGCGGCCGCGCGCCAGGTGAGTCCAACCGCCCGCCCGCACCTGACACGCAGGGCAAGTTGAGCCTAAACGACAAGCCATGACGTGGGTAAACCCAGTTCCTAAACCCCCCCCCCCCCCCCCCCCGACCCCTATTGGTACAGTCCTAGTGGGACATCAAAGATGGCAACCTCCATCCCTTTACCTATCTAGGCTGAGTGGCGGAGCGTCCTCTCTATGGTAACAGCCCAGAACCTTCGGCGGCAGAGAGCGAACCAGAACTTACCTGTCAATGTGCTCATGCGCAGAAGACCTAGGGTAGAGGTATCCATCGGCGCGTGCGCATAATTAGCGGCCTCGACTTAGGGGGAGTGTGTTTTTTTAGCGCATGCGTAAGAGAGTCGGCTAGGTCGGGCCGAGTGGGCGCGTCCGGCAGAGCAGCGGCGGGCGGAACTATTCGGCGCATGCGCCCTGGGTCCCGTCCTCCCTTTGTTCAGGGTTGGGCGCCATTTTGCGCGGCGGCTGAGTGGAGGCGCTGATTGGGTTTCGGGGGCCGGTGGCGGAGCCAATCAGAGCGGGACCCGAACCGGGGGAGCGAGGCACGGTGAGTGCGAGCAGCCAATATGGAGCCCCCGAGCGCCGGCCCGAGCGCCGGGATTGGCGGGGCCGAGTGACCAGTCAGGAGGCCGCTCGCAGGGCCGGCTGGCCGGGCACTGGGGGAGCGGAGGGACGGGGCTCGGCTGCTGGGCCGGGGGCGCGCGCGGGGGGCCCCGGCAGGCCGCAGCGGGGCCTGTGGGGCCGCCGCCCGGTCTGGAGGGGGAGGCCGGGGTCCGCCCCCGGGGGAGCCCGCTCCGCGCGGTGCAGGGCCCCGGCTCTGGGGCCTTCCCCCGCGGGGGACCCTGTGGCCCCGGGCAGCTCTGGGCACCGAGTTGGGGCCGCCATGCAGGGAGCCGCCACTGGGCCGGCCCCGCCCTCGGGGAGAGGGGCTCTGGCGAGTCCCCGCTGCCTCCCCGGGCACAGGGGCCTCGGGCTACCCGCCCTCCCGCTTGGCGGAGCGGAGACCAGCTGCGTGCGTGTGCCCCCGCGGGGAAGAGCTAGTGAGCAGGCGGCGGAGTCACGGTTTCCCCTCCCCCTCTCCGTGCAGCTGTGGCCAGTCTGAGGCAGGGCCGCGTGTGCATCCCGCCTCCCCCAGGGATTAGGACCGTGTATCCACCCCACAGTAGAGCCCAGCTCACAGGCCCCCTTCCCCGGGGAACAGCTGTGCAGCGAAAAAAGCTCTGGTGTGTAGCTAGGAGTCTGTCACCCTCTGCCCCACCTGCCATTTCCTTCCCCTCATCCCCGCTGAGCGCTCTGTGGGCTGAGAAAATCCTGCTGGCGGCAGCTCACCACCATCAAAAGCCCATTCTAGACAAATGTCAGGTAATGCTCAACTGGATTGAAAATCTCTGGATGCGTACACGGACTTACAGGTGCCACATGAGGGTAATAATGTGAACTCTTCAGCATGGCAATGTTTGTTATAATTAGTGTATATTATGGTGGTGCATTGAGGACCCAACTGAGAGAGTCCCCCATGTGCAAAGTGCTATCTATACATATAGTAAGATAGTCTCTGGCCAAGAGTTTACAGTTGAAACTGACAAGACAGACAAATGGTAGTAGGGGAAACAGGCACTGGAGAGGTGGAATAATTTTCTCAAGATCAGTAGCAGAATTGGGAACCAGAGCCCTGTTCTCCTGAATTTTAGTATGGTTCCCATGCCATTGGACAATGCTGTCTCTTTTTACACATGAGTTTTAGGAAAATACTTAATTTTCACTGTAAAATATGTGGTCCCTTACTACAAATGAAAATGATGTAGGGTAGGCCCTTTCCTTGAAAACATGGTCTTCTGACTGTTCATGCGTGTCCTCTGAATGTCATTAGATGGCTTGTTTTCCAGCTACTGTAAACTGATCCTGATTGTGAGCCATTGGGGCAGCAATGATGCATTTTTTATTGTCTTGTCAGATAGTCAGACTGAAGTGCTTTGGGTACAAGATTGGAACTGAGACACCATGGAGCAGTACACAACAAACAGCAACAGTTCCACAGAACAGATCGTTGTGCAAGCTGGACAGATTCAGCAGCAGGTATGGAATAATTAGTGAGCTAGAGATCCTGATGTTTGGTCACAAGGCATGTCATGCTCTCTACAGTTCCACCAGGCCATCAAGCGTGAGATTGACTGGATGCATGGCTGGTTGACTGTCTTATTCAGGGGTGGGCAAATTACTGCCCGTGGGCCCGTCCTGTCCTCCCGTCTGAGCTCTTGGCTGGGGAGGCTCCCCTGGCCCCTCCCCCGCCTTCCCCTTTTTTGTGGAGCCTCAGCGCCACTGGTGCCAGCACTCTGGACAGCCCCTGGGCAGCATTGCAGCTCATGCCACTTTGAGTGGCCTGGTAAGGGTGGTGGGGCTCCAGACACGTTGCCTTGAGCAGCATGGTAAGGGGGGTGGGAGCAAAGGAGGGCGGTGTTGCATAAGGGGCAGGGAGCAGTTGGATGGGGCGGAGGGTCTGTGGGGGCGGTCAGGGGACAAGGGGGCTGGTAGGTATGGGAATTCTGGGGGTCTGTTAGGAGGCGGGGGTATGTGTATGGTTAGGAGTTGGGTCAGTTAGGGGACAGGGTGAGTTGAGTGGAGGGTGAGGTCCGGGGGGGGGCATTAGGGTGGGGTGTGTGGGGGGTCTTAGGAGGGGATGGTCAGGGGTCAAGGAGCTGGTTCTGAAGGGGACGGTTGGGAGCAGGAAGTGGGTAGGGTTGGATAGGGGTGGGGCCAGGCTGTTTGGGAAGGCATCCTCAAGCAAATTTTGCAAATTTCTCCAGCTTTCCTTTAACAATCATGTTTGTGTGAAACACGTTTTCTGCTCCCACTGAAAGATCAGGGTGAATGCAGTAATAAAGTAATTGCAACAAAGGCCTTTTGCTTTGTAATGATTACTCTGTCATTTGCTGGACTGTTTCTGTCTGAATCATTCCTCCAAAAACTAACTTCTGGATTGTATACTATAATGTTCAGGCATGTAGAGTTGCTTTTGTGAAAGTGTTAGACTGCTTTTAAAATATTATCTTTACCCAGCTTCATATTGTGATGAATTTTCAAGCTGGTTATGTTAATTAGCTGTGTTCATCAAGCCTTATATTCTTTTGTTTGGGACAGTTGAAGTGAGCTCTTTAGTTTGTTTCTGCTATGCACACAAGTGAGACAATATGAATCACACTTTTAATTTAAAATAGCACTTTGTTGCTGGTTTTCAAGCATCAATACTAGACACTTCAGGCCAGGCCCTACTTCCACTGTGGAAATTGACTTTGTCTTCAGTGGGACCAGCATGGGGCCCTTACAGAGACCATCATTAAGTTATAAAGAAAATAAATAGTGGAAAATTGAGGTCCATGTACCTGGTGCTTATGATTTTGTAATTATAAAGATTTGTCATTGTTTGCCCTGTAATACTTTAAAGGGACTCTTCAAAATTTTTGGCAGTAGGACCAAACCGTGAGGTAGTTTTAATTTCTTGTATTGGTTTTCAAGTTTAATGTAGTACTGATTATGTGGTGGTTGTTATGAAAAGGAATCCTTGAATGCAGCTTTAAAAAAAAAAAGTCCAATATTAATTAATTCTCTGTGGATGGAGGTCCACGTCTCACAAACCACTACTTCAATTGGCACAGATTATTTTTGTGAATCTCTTCTAAGAGGTTAGAGAGAGAATGCCCATCAACGTTGCTGCTGTCCATGCTGTACCTTTTCTGCAGGCTAAAGGACTTTGGAGCCTATAGCAGCGCTTCCCACTGATTGTCCAGGGAATGAGCTCTTCCAGCATCCGGAGGGCACTCTGCAGGCCAATGTCTCGCTTGCTGCTGGCCCATGTCCTTCCCGGACCCCGGTGCCCTCGGTGCCCTCTTTCCTGGGGTGCTGCACCCCTGCAGTCCCCCCTCCAGTCTCACTGGGTCTCCCCTCCCTGGGGAACCCCCATCTCTCTGAGCCCCACCTTGCCTCAGTTTAGGCTACTGCCTGTCTTCATTGAGCCCCCATTCACTGGTGCCTCTGCCTACCTGTGGGGTGCACCCTGCAACCTCAGTACCCTTTTTTGGCCATCTCCTAGGCTCTGCAGCCTGGGGGTTCCCAGGCTGGAGCTCCCCAGCTCCTCTAGCATGCCCCCAGCCATGTTCCACTCCAGGTACCCTGCTTAGTCTCCCCAGCAGCCAGGCCTGTCTGCCCCTATAGACAGAGGAGATTCTGTCTCTCTCAGCACCAAACTCTGGGCCCTTTTATCAGGGCCAGCTGGGCCCTAATTGATCCAGCCACAGCTGCAGCTGCTCCACCCCAGCTGCTTTCTGTTGCAGACCTCTGCTGGGCTGCCTTTCCCCAGCCAGAACCCTTTGCAGGGCTGTTTTAACCCAATTTCTGCTGAAGTGGGGCAACCGCCCCAATATAGAACCATTTATTTGGGAGTCGGAGTATGACAGAGCAACCACACTTCTATATTAACAAATATGTGCAATTAAAGGGAAAACACTTACATATGGGATAATTGTTAAAAACAATAGAGACTTCAAATTCTGAAAAATACCCTGACAATGTTGTCTGTGTTGTTTTGTCTGCTGACTCCTGCCAGTGAGCCTACATTGGGTTTGCTGGTATTCCTTTCCTAAGATGATGTGAGCACATTCAGAATTCCTGCGTTCCAAGAACAAGTGATTTGAGAACTTTGTTTTACCTGTCCCATCAGTAAGGTTCTCTCTTGTCTTGAGCTCTGTATTTCCATGTTGTTAAGTTTCAAGCTATTCCTGTTCCTGTTCCTGTTCCCAGCAGCAGGGTGGTGTCACTGCTGTCCAGTTGCAGACAGAGGCCCAGGTGGCAACCGCCTCAGGCCAGCAAGTCCAGACCCTCCAGGTAGTGGTGATCTCTCTGATTGTGTCTATGTGAGCACTGCATGAACTTCCCCATCGCCTCATCTCTAATGCTGTGTTTCTACCAGGGTTTGAAATAGGAACAGAATGAGTGGTAGTTTTATTGGTCTGTAGCAGCTGGGACATGCATTAATTTCAGTTTCATTCAATAAAATGAGTGAAGTGGTTAGAGCTGTTTGTTGGATCTAAAATGCATGCAGCCAAACCCTGATCCACTCATGAAAACTCTCCGCTGGCGTGATTTATGAAAATGAAATTTGGGAATGAAACAAGAGAAAATAACTTGCAGGCAAGAGATAAAACAAACCCCAGGACCTAGCTCAGAGAGGTCAGACCTCTCAGATCCAGTGCTTAGTGCGACTTGTGAGTTTTCTCTGTGGAAAGAAGCCAAAGTGGGGTCGAAGAAAGAATTTTTTTCTGACTAGAAACAAAAACTGAGGAATTTCTTGCCTACTTGGGATAATTGCTGACTACATATATCTACTGTGACAACACAAGCCCATCCATAAATTGCATCTTAATTCCTACCAAAACTCAATACCAATTGGGAAGGGATGCAGGTTATTTCAAACCCTGATTTCTGTTCATGTGAAATGTTCCACATCTTAAAAGCTTCATCTCATTGGTTTGTGTGGCAGGTCTTTAAAGGGATGAAAAACCCCTTGATGGTAGATGTTACAAGATAGATACAGCCTTTTCTACCCATGTCTGGGGTCTTTTTAGGGGTGGGGGTCTTCCTCTGTTCTTTGGAGAAAAAAAGTCTGGATGGTCAGAATGGTCCTGCCCATGGTTTCCTGATGTGAGCTAAAATGCGAAAAAGGGTGAGCTGGTAGAATTGGCTTGCTTGGAGCTCCATTGTATCACCGTCCTATTGCTGAAAAATTTTCTTTTCACCTCTCCTTTCTTGCTTGCATTTTAAAAATACATTAACAAAAATCCTGGATTTATATTATCATTTTATTTCAATTTAAGCATATCATGCTAATTAGTTTTGCTGCTTTATGGCTGATGTATGCATGCTTGCATCTCTTTCACTATATTGTAATGCATATTGTTCGCCTCATTATTGAAAGTGGTTTTTATATGGTGGGAAAAGTGGGTGGAAGAGACTTAGTAGGGCTATCAGATCACTTAATGAAACCAGGATATTCTATCTGGGAGCTTGACTGCTGATACATACCTAGGGTTACTGATGTGTGCGTCATTGAATAGGCCACTAATGTATTTCAAAATAGAAAGTGGAGCTTTTTCCTTTAAGGGATCTTATTATTTCAGATAGTTACATAAATTCTGAAAGTTTTTTACTGATGATGATAATTCACAGATTAGTTGAAAGGGGGGATAGAAGTGTCAAAAAAGAGATATCTGGAGGTAGAAGTCAGAGGTAATTGAAAGTCCTCAAAGTTTCCATGTTAACTGAAATGGGAGTTCAGTGATTGCCCTATTATGCTCTTTCATCCCTTCTACAAAATGTGTTAAGTGCAGTGAAGAATAATCCTGTTGACCATTGCCTCCCACTCCAAGTATAAGACCTAAAGATGTGGCTTTTATTGAGCTTTTTTTCTGGCATATTATTTTAGGGCAGATGGCTTTTTTCCTTGGTAGATAAGCATAGCTGAATGGAGTTTTCCGTTGCCCTCCTTTCTCCCCCAGGCCTTCTCCCAAAGAGTATTTGTAAGGGCTGTTATGTTTTATGTAGAAACCTTCACCATTCCAAGACTTGTTGGTCCACATTTTCATCCACTCTTCATTTCTGAGTCATACTTCTTGCTGTTACAAGCACATCTTCCTTTTGTGATCACAAGAAGATGCTCCAAGAACATTGCATGCCATATCTCTCTGGAGATTAAGATGCTATGAGAATGTAATTTCTTGAATCCCACCTTCCAAGGTAGCTTTATATTGAAGCCTTTACTCATCTGCATTGGGCTTCTTAATGAAATACAAAGACTTATTGTGGATTCTGAACTCTTTTTTGAAAGGTTCTAGTTCTCAGGCTGTGTATACAGGTAATCCCAGTCTAAGTTAAATTATGGACATTTTATCCATATGTACTATATAAATACCGTACAGTCTTTATTGTATCTGGACTTTGTGGTTTGATTAGGCAGTAGCAGAAAAAGACAACTTACTAAATTCAGCAACACAAGACGGAGACACTTTTAGAAATTGTTTGTTGGAAATTGTGCATAAAAACAATTTAGAGACTATTATTTAGTTTTCATGGCCCTTCCACTGAAATAAACATTTATTTATCAGTTTCACTTGAGGTTTTTGTTATCATCTGACTTTGTTTCATTGTTTTGTTTGTTGTTTCTTCTGTTCTCTAGGTCCAGGGTCAGCCATTAATGGTGCAAGTAAGTGGAGGTCAGCTGATCACATCAACTGGCCAGCCGATCATGGTACAAGCAGTTCCTGGGGGTCAGGGCCAGACCATCATGCAAGTCCCAGTTTCTGGATCGCAAGGATTGCAGCAGGTCAGTGTACTCTAATTTCATTAATCATAATGGTCAAGGAATTGAACTATGACTGTCCTGGAAGGTTATAAGCTACTGTAAATTGTCATTGCTTCTTTGAAGTCAGGGGAACCATGGCAACCTAAACTATCTGAGGATCTGCCCCAGCGAGCATTGTATGAACCACTGCGACAGTTCTTGAGGTGCTCAGGACTGAGAGTCACCTTGTTACCTCTCCCTCCCTTCAGCAAAAGGAAGAATCAAATTTGCTTAACTTGTGCTAGCTACCTGATGCCTCCAGTCTGTTAGCCTCTAAATATTTTCCTCAGGGCAATGCCGGCCCTTACTTTACCTTTCAGGTTAACAATAGGTGTACCCCAATCTCTGAGCCACTTTGACATGTTCCCCCTATAATGTGCAGCCCCTTATCCATTGAATCCTGACAGTAGTTCCAGGTAAACTGTCCCCCGAAGGCAATTATGTACGGCTTGAATGATTTGACCAAGCATCAGCTCTCTGTATAATACTACAGCATGGAGTTGTATTTATAATGACGACAATGCATTAATTTATTATCAAGGACTAAATTTTAAGAGATATTGAGTAAACATCATGGAAATCGGTTATGTATAAAACCAAGTCATCATTCACTTCCTAGAGATTAAATTTACCATAGCAAGTTAATATTCTGTCTAAGGAAGTTTATCTCACTCCAGATTCTGCAGCATTTCAGCCAAGCTGGGTTGAGATCCAATTTTCATGAATGATTTCAGAGTAGCAGCCCTGTTAGTCTGTATCTGCAAGATGAACTGGAGTACTTGTGGTACCTTGGAGACTAACGTTTATTTAAGCATAAGCTTTCGTAGGCTATGAAAGCTATGCTTAAATAAACTTGTTAGCCTCTGAGGTGCAACAAGTACTCCTGTTCATTTTCATGAATGTAGATACACTGTCTGTTTACTTCCTCGGGTGCAAGATAGTCTTTTTGCCTTTCCTTGTATGCCCAAAAGTTCATTGTCTGCTCCCAGACACAGGACAGCCTCCTGTGGCTCTCTGTAGTGTCTTGTTTCCCTGTTGACTTCCCATTCCATTGTTGACTTCATATATTAAGTGTTTCCATTGTGATGGCTTCCAATGGTTAATTTATATTTGACAGAGAGAGATACTCTTATCTCCTGTCTTGAAGAAACCTATTTTTCTCTTTGGTCAGTGACAGACTACAAAACATATTTTCAGCATGTATACACAAATCCTTAAATATCATTCGTAGATATGTCATGCAATGATTAGGAGGATCAGTATGACATATATGTTTTATTGAAGACCTCTCATGCCATTCTTTATTGATAAATACTATAAGAGCAGGTGCGAGATATAAGTGCATTTGTCAGGTCTGTTAGATGACAGTGTTACATGACAGTGAACTCTTGGCCAGCTGTGGCCCATGAGCCTCTGGGTCACAACCAAATATTAAAAGTGAAGCTTCTTCTGTATTTCAAGTATATTTCCAATGGATGCTGAAAACATCCTCAGCACAGTCCCCTGAAATGCAGCCAGAGCTTTTTCTAGTTCTTGGCAGCTATAACACACAAGTTCCATGCCTACTCAGTGCTTGTCCCATACAAATATAGAATTCCTTGAAAATGTTTCAGGACTAACATGAAGTTCAGTTATTCCAATTTATAAAGGCTCGAGGAGAATTTTAAACCTCTGGCTTCACAAAGAGTATTAATGCCAGGTGAAATAGGATTATTTTTCAGTAATACCCATTGGATAGAACTGTCTATTTAAAAGACAGTATTTGATTTTAGGCAAGGCCTTGATAAGTGTTCCTCAAAAAACAAAGGGTGGAAAAGTTGAGCAACTCGTGCAAAAGATGTTTACTTCTGTATGTGTGGTCTGGTGGTTAGAGTTTGGGGATTGAGAGTCTGGCATTAGAATTTTTATCTGTGCTGTGCCACTAACTTACCGTGTTGATGGGTTTATTTAGTGACTTATGAAATATGTCATTTTACTTGGCTGAAAGGAACTATATATTAGAAAAACACTGTTATCATTCTTCAGTGTAACATACTCTGTATAGCTTGTATATTTGAAGAAAGTGTGTAATTGGGATTTCCAGCAATGGCGTTCACAGTATTCCAGTTTATCCTGAGAGGTGCACCAAGGGGGGTGGAAAGTATCTCTTCTCTGCAAAGTTAGTCTTACACTTTTGTAAATGCCAGACTACTTTTATGTGCTTGTGATACTTTAAGGGTTAATTAAGATAGCTGTGAAGCTCAAGGCTAGTGTATTTCTCTCTCTGATTATGCTGTATTTAGTAAACAGTGGAGAACTGATGGAACATGATGACATGAGCGTGTATATTGCTCCTTTCTGCTTAGTCTTATCCTTCCTTGCATCAGTGATTGCTATGTCACAGGGCAGGAATAAATTAAAACAAACTGTCTCCATTAAAAGGGGTTTTCCCACTGGCCACAGGGGAAGACCGTTGGAAGATTTTTGATAATGCTGAGACCAAGGGAAAAAAATGAACAGGTTTAGTTAATGTTCCTTCCTGACTCTTTCTTCCACAGATTCAGTTGGTCCAGCCAGGTCAGATTCAGATTCAAGGTGGGCAGGCTGTGCAGGTACAGGGTCAACAGGGCCAGACCCAGCAGATCATTATTCAGCAGCCGCAGACTGCAGTTACTGCTGGCCAGACACAGGTAACTGCACCAGCATGAAAGGGATTTGTAATGGGCTTACAATAAGGGAGAAAATGTTAGAAAGTTAGTATCCAGAACCATCTGTTGTTGAAATAAATAAATTTGGAACACATCACCTTTTATGCAATTTTTTTTTTTTGCAAATTGCTTTGCTGGGTCAGAATAATTGTATTTGTCACTGAAGGGGAATATCACTGAATGGAAATGTTTAAAATGAAATGAAATATTGTAGAATTTATTATTCCCCATCCCCCAAAATTGGAAACAGTTATAGTTACTTTTGTGAAATCTTTTTTATTTCAGAACATGTTTTTTTTTTTGTTAGTTAGCTGAGTATCCGTTTAACATGTCGCTCATGATATATGGGAGCTAGCGCTTAATATGTGTATATATATATACTCTCAGTATATTAAAAATATTTGTGTATGTAGAACTGCCTTTTTAAACGCAGAATTGTCTCTCGTGAAGAACTTTTGAAAAGCTTGTGGTTGCTACTACTGTTACACATTAATATTACAAGAAGTTTTTGATGTATCTGCAGATTTGATCGGTTAATTTAGTTCCCCATTTCTCTTGTTCCTTACCCTGTTTCCCCGAAAGTAAGACATCCCCCGAAAATAAGACGTACTTCCAGTTTTGCCTTTCACTGTAATGTAATGTAATTTTGGGAGCAAAAATTAATATAAGACACCGTCTTAATTTCGGGGAAATACGGTACAACAAATTTAAGTAAAAGTTTTGCATATATTAAGTATTTTTTAGTCTCCAGTTGAAATTGGTGTGTAAATACACAATTCTATTCTGAATTAGTAATAAAAGTAAAGGAGACTCATATCCTTGGGTTCAATATTGACATTAACAGGGATGGAAATCTTTAACTTCTCAGCAGTTGGTAATTTTTGTAATGTTCTTTGTTCCATTTAGACCCAGCAGCAGATAGCAGTTCAAGGGCAGCAGGTGGCACAGACAGCAGAAGGCCAAACCATTGTTTATCAGCCGGTTAATGCTGATGGGACCATTCTTCAACAAGGTATGAACTTTTCCATATAGAGGACAGCACATTCTCTTAAGTTACAGTTGAAAGTTTCCAGAGAGACATGCCATTTCATTTCTTCTTGACTCCTTAGTGTTGAGGAGCACCATGATGACTGGAAGAGCAAACGTTTTGTTCCTCTTCCTTCTCTGTCTTTAAAATTGAAATTGAATTGTGGGTTTTTTACTACTCTTGACATCAGTAAGGTTTTTTTTTTTTTTTTTTCTGATGTGCCTTATATTGCTGGTAATAGAATGTGCTGTAACAGCTGCAGGGCTGCTTTCTAGGAATCTAAATACAAATGTGCCTGCAAATAGGACAAAAGCTCTTTGGTGTGGAAAGTGCAAATAGGATTGTGGAATAAGAATCAGTTCTTCACTTGCAGATTTAACGTTTAAATAAAATCTGACATTTGGGTTCTTGACAAATTGTCAGTGGAGAATGCAGGCATTTGCATTTCATTTTTGAGGTTTTGGAGAAGTGGCTTTACATTTGGGCTGTGATTCCTATGTATATGACAAATGAACACTTTGAAAAGTTGAGTTCATTTGTATATTAAGGACAGATGCTGGGATTTGGTTAGTAGTTGCTTGTAACATTTTTTTGTTATCCTCTTGTACATTATCCAAGAGTGAGTGAATGAAAATAGAAGTGGGACTAATTGTGTTCCCTTCGTTCTTTCTGTGTGCGTGTTTTTGTTTTTTGTTTTGTGTTTTATTTTCTTAAAAGTTACAGTCCCTGTTACAGGCATGATCACCATCCCAGCAGCCAGTTTGGCAGGAGCACAAATTGTCCAGGCAGGAGCCAACACCAATACAACTAGCAGTGGGCAAGGGACTGTAACTGTGACACTACCAGTTGCTGGAAATGTGGTCAATTCAGGTGGAATGGTTATGGTACGTATGGATCTTTCAAGTTCTTTTTCACTTTTTGTCACTTTACAAGTTAAATTTCAAGTTTACTATCTTCAGACTGCAGCTTGAGATTCGTGTTTCACCTAATATGCTCAGTCTTCTCAGAAATTAGTTGTAATTAGGACTTCCTATTGGTTTAATATGGATTTAAAATTGGAGTAAATAATTATACAGTTGAATCTATGTGGCAAATTATTACATAGGTCATGCTTCCTCTTCTGATAACTCTTTTTAAAAAAACTGGAATAAATATATTGTAATGTTAATGCAGGAGTAGTCCTAGCCACTTTGCTAGACAGGGCAGAAAACGTTTTCATTGACCCCACCTCCCTGAGTGGTTGAACCAAAAACAAACCCCAAAGCCAAACCAAAAAAAACCCACCAGCCAGCCAATCAGAACATGGCATGCATGCATGTTCACCCACACAAGGGGCATGGGGTCCCCTGGAAGTTGGCCACTTTACTCATCTGGCTGTAGAACCAGTCCTGGTTTAATCTCTGTGGGAAGTTATTACATCATGCTTCCTCTCTCCCATAATTTTATTATCAAATTTAAAGAAGTTCAAAATTTTAATTTAAAGGAACTTTTATTAGATACTTACAAATGTGAAGAGTTCAAACAAAAAACTTTCTATTCTTCAGTATCCCATAGATATTTTTTTTCCTGGTAAATAAGGGCTTTGTTCTGCTCATGTTCTTTACTACATTTGAGCTGAGTTTCCCTCTTGACCTGTGTTTTACTGTTCAGCTCCATTAGATGGCAGCAGACATTTTAGGAATAGCACTTGTTTAATAAACATATCGAAATAGTTAGACAAGTAGCACGTGCACTAATACAAGACCTATAGAAGAGATGAGTATATAATACATTACATTGTACAGGAAAATGACTTGCTTGGAGCACTAGGTATTGTGCAGGTTTTTAAAAAAAATCTGGTTATTTACAAATTTTAAGTTTTTCGTATCATTGTTTTGTATCTGGCATTTACATGACAGTCTGTACAAAAGTGAACATTTGCTTAGAGAAACTTTACACAGTAATATAATTTTACTTGCAGTTAGATTTTTTTATACAAACAACAAAATATCAGAAACATTGGTAATGTGTAACTGACAGTTTGAATGGTATGAGATTGATTTTGATACTCCATCACTTTGGAGCAGACACAGTTGTTCTTCAGACCATGCCTCTTTTCAGTTACTTCTACATTAATATTTTTGGACTGATTATATGGCCTTTTGTGTATGTAGCTTCTGCTGTGAACGGTATGCATGAGTGTGTGGTGTTCTTTACACAGATGGTACCCGGAGCTGGATCAGTGCCAGCTATTCAGAGGATTCCATTGCCAGGGGCAGAGATGCTTGAAGAGGAACCCCTCTATGTAAATGCCAAGCAGTACCACCGAATCCTGAAGAGGAGGCAGGCACGAGCCAAGCTGGAAGCTGAGGGGAAAATTCCCAAAGAGAGGAGGGTGAGGATATAACCCAAGGTTACTTTTTAGGCGCAGTGTGGAGGAATAATGTCACATTATAAGGGTACAGAACACATTTTGGGTGACATGGAGAAAATAAGAATTAATTCTAATAGACTTCTTCCTGCTTTATGCAACATACCCATCAGTGAGACAGACATGTATTCCTTGTCACATTTTGTCTTTGACAGACATCAGAGCCATTTCTGAGTCCATGTTTTGCAATCCTACTTACTGTCTTGGCTCTTAATTGTTGAAAGTATACGTGGTTGTATTGTAGCTGGCGAGTACACCGACTTTCCTCAAAGATTTCTTAGTTTTTCATTAGAAGGAATTGGTTCTGAATGCTTAGCTAGGTGTAGTAATAATACTGAGCTAGAAAGTACTGACTGGCTCCTAACTATTCTTTTTCTTCTTGTTGCAGAAATACTTGCATGAGTCTAGACATCGTCATGCCATGGCGAGGAAACGGGGAGAAGGTGGGCGTTTTTTCTCACCGAAGGAAAAGGATATGCAGGTGAGCAAAACCTTTGCTTCCACCCATGTTCTCTGTGTGACTGAAATTTGCACACGCCTTCCGAGTACCCCTCAGAAATACACTTCAAAGGGCTCTAATTTTTCTGATGCATTCCTGACCTTGTTGGGCTTTGAATATTGGAAATATTGGCAGCTCTCTCACCTGTCTATGATGATAAAAGGTTGTTTGACAAAGCTACTTTTGTCTTCTAAAGTTACTTATCTTTCCCCAATCATCTCATCTATTCTTGCATTTACTACTGGAGAGGTGCTGTTCGAGTGGAAGAGTCTCTTGCAAAGTTAGTTTCTTAACCTGTAGGTTTTATGGACCAGCGCATCAGCTGGTGCAAACTGATTTCAGTGGAGTTAACCCAGTGAAACTACACTGGTTTATACTAAGCTGAGTTTCTGGCTCAGTAACTCTTTGTATATATATATTTTTTCTTTTTGACAAAGGAAAATACTTGCCCTCAAGGATTCACTGCTGTAGTAGAAGTACTTTGCTGTAAGGAAAAAACTTCAGGATCACAGTATAGTTTGTCTTTTGTATCTACAGGATCCAACTCAGGCAAATGAAGAAGCAATGACACAGATGATCAGAGTATCCTAACCATTGTCTGAAGGAAAAAGTAACTGAACAAATTTCCTGTCCCTCTGCAAGTGTGTCCTATCTTACCAGTGTATCAAGCAAACCTTCCGATGGGACAATCACCATATCTTAGCCTACCCTTTTCTATTCAACAAAAACCACCTTTCCAGTAAGTGGTTTGTTTGGGATTTTAACTGCAGTGGACTCAGCAAATAGAAATTGTAGGGACCTTCTTGGTATACCCATGTAATTCAACACAGGGATTTGGAAATCTGACAACTCATGCCTTTTACATTTCTTGAATTAAGGTTGGCCAGCTGACACAGTGATTAGCAATAACTCTGGCATGCTGAAGGGCTAACTGAGACCGTAGAGAGCTATGGCCCTTCTGCAGAGGAGTAATCCAGTTTGTAGAAACCAGAGCTAACATGGCTACACCACAGTGCTTTGTTTTCCCAGTGGAATTTTGTTGTTTATATCCACTCCTCACAGTTTTGGGCTTCATTTACTGACAGCTGAACTGTTCACTTGTAGTTACACAGTTCCTGAAGGGCAAATGCAACAGAACAGAAAGAGGTTCTCTAAGTTCCATCCTGTAAAAGTAAACAGCAAGGTCTTTTCTGGGAAAAGTTCTACCATCTCATGAATATTGCAAGACCTTTACAAAAGAATTGAAATATTGTATCTCTGTTCCAAGGAGTAAGATGGGAGTGGCTTATTGACACAGAGCTCAGAGTTAAGTAGGGAACACAACCGTGACGCTGCTGGTATGTTGCCTGCAATGGATGCATTGAAAGGAGAAATCCAGCTGCTGGGATAAAAATGTTTGAGATTCTCATCTAAAGGTGTCTGTTTTTAACTCTGCCACTGCAGAACTTGGTTATACCAAAAGAGATGAAATCTGGAACCTCAGAATGGAGGGATGGATGATCTCCTAGTGTGGCAGTCCGAGTGTATTTTAAATTGCAGATGGTTCTGTACAAAGCTTTGACCTTGCTCAGGGCGAAGGATGGCTGCATCACAACTGAAGCAGAGGCCAGCTTAATTTGGTGCATCCTGGTCTAGCTCAAAGACTATTTATGTAGTGAGGGCAAATGCTGATGATCCCTGCGGGCTTTTTATGAAATGTCTTCTTTTATAAACATGGCACTTAGAGAATGAAGGAGGAATTTTTTTTTATTATTTTTTTTTTAGTAGGCTCTCTTTTTTGTGACTTCTTTATATGGGCATCTGTTGAATAACTTATGATAAGTTGGTCCATCATCCTGGCTTTGAAATTTGACAATGAGATCTGAGGTTTCTATAGCCTACTAGCAAGTGATATTTAGCTGCCTATTTCCATCCTTACTTCATCTGCACTTACATCCCCTTTACACATCTAAGGTGCTGCTTCCAATTTGTGTGTCCTCTGTGTTTTAAATCTTAAGACTGTATTGAGTCATCAGAATTAAGTGTGATGGGTGAACCTGAATGATGAGTGCAGTGGAGAGGAGAATCTTCATGGGTGAAGCAGTGAAGGTGATTTGAAAAGGCTAGTTAAATTTCAAGGGAGTTTGCCTTAAGTTAGCAGAGCAAGCGCAGTTTTTTGGAGAATATGCCCTATACCATCTCCTCAAATCATGACCAGGAGGAACGCTCAAAGTAACACTTTAGTTGTGTAAACTGAAAGAAGAAAATTGGGTGGCAAACAGAAGTGAGGGAGAGGTGAACAATGCCACTAGAAGATCCCTTTCCTTTGGATAAAAGGATACCAAACCTAAAATAGTAAAAACAGGTGAGAGAGGATCTCAGAGAGAAACAGAAATGGGGGAAATCATTTATTTCAGTTTGTCAGCAGTCAGCCTGGAGTGAGAGACTGCCTGACCAGATGCCAAGAGAACTGGAATTCTTGGCCCAGCCACCTAGGAAGGTTCCCAAATTTCAGCCAATGGAAAATACAGAAAGGGAATTGCTATGTTGGGATTTGTCCTTTTGGCATGTAGACTATATTCTATAATTAAAGATGATCATCTTTCCTGCCTAGTTCAATGTCGCCCTCTCACCCCCCCCCCCCCCCCCCATGGTGGATGTCCCCAGCAAACTACAGTTAAGTGGCAACATGGAACCCCTAGTTTCAATTCATGACATGCAAATAAAGGAATACATTATTTTTGCATTTTGTCTTTGGTTGTATTTGTTGCCTACAATTTTGCATTTTCATTTTGTTCTTATTCAAAAAGCTTTAGTTTGCCCCTTACATTATTGGCATCTCTGGTTGGCTGTTTCATCTTAAAATATTTTGGACAATTAGAATATAGTGCTTTTTTCTTCACATGAAACTTTTGCTTAATTTTTTTTGTCATGTCCCCTATTTCAGGAAATATCAAACTCTTTCCTAGTGAAGGATCAGTAAATATTTTGCTTTTGTTGGAATGAACACATTATTGTAAATACTTTTTAAAAGCATTTGTACATTTTGTCAATTTGGGTTACCGATGCATGGTGTGGGGAGGGAGGGAAAGAGTAGTTCCATTCTGGATTAAGGGAGCCTCTCAGTCTTTCTACTTTCATTTTAAAACCAATTTCTATCTCAGAGAATTGTCTCTGAAAGTTGGGAAGTTAGGGGAATGGAGGTTGTTGGTCTGACATCCTGTATCAGAGTAATTAGCCCCGGTGTTTGTTTTCTTTAAGAATTTATACAACTCTTCACAAAACATTTAGAACTTCTTCCAGATATCACCCCTCCCCCACCAAATAAATTCTCTGAGCCATAGTTGTAGAAGGTGTATAAAGACCTAAGCATTTGTGCTACATAGAGAGTTCTTGTAGGTAAGTTTTTATACAGTGATGTGAAAGCCTAGGTGTTAGTGTCATACCTTTTCTTTGTTTTGGTTTTCCGGTATTCAGTGACACACTTCTGAAGGCCTTTGTTTGCTCAGTGAGATTAAAGATCTCAGCCTCATGTTACAAAAAGATTCCAATCTCTTTTTACAAATACTTATAAAACTGGAGATGCTGTGAGACAAAAGCCTGTAGTAAGTGGATGTGAGAACTCTAGCTTGTGTATTGGCTAGATTTGGACATAAATTCCAGATTGGGAGCACAGTACAGTAGGACAGATCAGGATAAAAGAAATAATGATGGGTATGAGGAGAACTTGATGCTTGGTCAGTTGACCCCTAAAGCACTGGAGCATTGAACCTATCAAAACCAGTTTTATGCAGGTGTAGACTGGGGTGTGGGAAATGATCCCTAAGTGATGCTAAATAGTTTCAAAGGCTTTTGCATGTTAAAAAGTCATTTTCTTACTTTTGTGAAGGGGGGGAGGGAATTGAGATTTGTGTAACATAAGGCAATGTTTGTAAATAGTTCAAAAGTTTATAATTTTTTTTATATGATGCATTTTTTCAAGTGTATTTTGTCTTTAATAGATGCAATTGTAAGTACTGTGTACACTATCCAGCTAATAAAACATTTATAAACTCTGAGCTCCTGGTTTGTACTTTCTTTCTTATCTCGAAAGTTTTCTGTTGAGCGATTGTGGTGCAGCTGGGAGGACTTTTACCCTTTCCTCTGTACTGCACATCTCCCCAAAAAGTTCTAGCCCTTTAAACAGGTGGCCTTGTAATGTGGTGTGCTGTATTGATGAAGGCCAGACTGTACCCCATGGGCCTGTGAACAAGCTGCGGGTGACTGCACCTTCAGGCAGCCAGTCTCCCTATAGCATGGCCTGCAGCCATGAAGGACAATTGTACTGTGCCTGTTGGGCCGTTTGATTAATTTTTTGGGGGGAGAGGGGGGACACCTTCCATTGGGCGCGTTCTCAGAGTTCAACATTAATAAGGGAGCTCTTCAACGAATCTCAAGACTTGGAATAGCAGGTGCATGCATGTCTCTAGAAAGCACTGTCAGTCATTTCTTTTGCCAGGGAACCAACAGGCTTCCTTAGTAATGGGCAAAACATCATGGAAAATATGTTTTTATAGGACCTACTGGATCAAAAAACAAACTTCATTTCCTAAAGCCATGGCCTTAGCATTGAGTAGACCATTATAGGTTGAAGGGGTTTATTCTCAGGGAGCACCACCTGGTAAGGATGTCTCCTCTAGGAGGAAAGGCAACTGATGTCTTCATGTTAACTCATTACTGATGCTTTTTGATGGCATCAGGGACATGGTGCTGCACTAAAAACGCCAGATTCAGTCAGGATCCAGCCATGATTTCACCTGATATGACCCAAGGACCTCGTCACCAAACACACACCCGTGTGAACGGCTGTTGTGAGGTCTCGTCCGTTCCAACACTGTCCTGTTAAGGTGCTCTTGAGTGGAATGGTTTCTCTGATGCCCATTTCTTACTGGGTTTGATGACAGGCCCGTCGAGGAGTGCCTGTGGTTCATAAACCAGTACGAGGCCAGCTGCATCCTTAAGTCTCAGAGCCACATCATGCTGAGTCTATATTCCTCTTGGGCAATCTGGTAATAGAAGGGGCTCATCAGATGCTTCTCTGGGTTGGGGCTTTAGCTCTCGTGCTCGTTAGTGTGCTGTGGGGAAAGAACTGTGATCCTGTCGGTATGGAATTGGGTGCAGAGAATTCACCCCCTGCTGCAGAATCTATATTTAAAAAAAAAATAAAGCCAACATTTTCCAACTTGGGGACCTAAATTCCGGCATTTGGAGAAAAGTGGCCTGATTTTCATAGCATTGAGCATCTGCAGCTCCCGTTGACGAATGGAAGCCACAGGAGGTCAACCACTCTGAAAACGAAATGGCCCTTTCATGTAACTGCCTAGGGCACATATGGAATTAAAGTGACATTCACCCCTGAGCAGAGGCCAGCACAAAACCGTGTCGCCATCTAAGTCCCTCAGAAACCCTCAAAATAGGAGAGGCTCGTTTCTAATTTGCCCCATTGTTATGACCGGCTCTGTAAAGCCACCCGCGGCTCCTTCTGCGCTGCTGTAAGGATAAAAGAGGCTGTTTGTTGAGTGCAGAATTAAAGCAGTCTTGGCCAGCGATGAATGGAAGTGGTTGATGGCTTCCTTCCTGCTTGTTTGGAGGTTTGGCAGACTCCAGCAATGGGATCTGTTTTTGAGGACAGTTTCACAAAGGCCCAATGGCTAGTGAGCAGAACGAACACGTCCCTTTTTGTTGTTGCTGTGGAGAGTCATGGAAGACACGCCCAAGAAGGTGACTCGCAGCTCAACACTCGGGATGATTTTTCTTTTATGTCCATTCCAGTGCTTATGTCAGGGAAGGACAGGTAACAGCCAGGCCTGGTCTGAGCAGCTATTGTGCACGCATAGCTCTTCCCATTTGGATCTGTTACACACCGTTCTCTCCCAGTCCTGGTATCCATTATACTCCGACCCCACACGGCTCTGCCAATGCACAGCACTCTCTGCTTGTGCAGCCCATGTGTCCAAATAACTCTGTCAATGAACTCATTAGCCTTTTTGCAAAAATTCTCCCTGGCTGCTCACATGGGATCAGCCACACAGGGAGCCCTAGTGTAGACAGGCTGCTGCCAGCATTTTAAGCACCCCATCACCACCCTCTACTCAGAGCAGGTCCAATCTCCTCTCTTTACTACTTTGAGGAATTCCTGTCTCGCTGCTCGACGAGTCCGGCCTACCACACGAGGGTTTACAGCCTGAAAGCCTCTGTTAACCTCCTGGGAGATGAAGAGAAGAGCCAGATCCCTTTGTCAAAGGGTCTCAAGCCTTCGGCCACTTCCCAGAAAAGGCTGGAGGAGACGTCTTGCAACGCGAGCCCTGACAGTGTCCAAAGCAAGGTAAGCTGTGACTCTTCTCTTTGAACTCTGGGGGAGCTGAGCTCTGGGGTACCAATAGAAACAAGACTGGCAATGGGTCCCAAGCTACCATATTTACTAGTACACATAAACATGCAAAGCCTAGCTACGTACACGCTCCTGCTCTCACTGGTTTCTGGTGACATCTAAAACATAAAACACAGTGAGCACTGTTAGAGGACTCCCAGGGAGTCTAATATACAGTGTATCACATGCGGAGGGAATTGTCCGGGCCTGCAGTGGAACTGATGTGGGTATACAGAGATCCCACTGAAGGACGGGTCTTTGTTGCAGGTTCACTATTTTGCCTCCCACATATCTTTCCCCATATGATACAGCCCCTGCTAAACTGCAAGTTGAGTTACTTAAGAAATTCAGGGATCAGGCATTAAGGGGAGAGGGTCTGGGTTTCATCTGCTTCTTTATTTTCCCCTGCACTTTACAGACACCACCCCCTGGCACCTGTGCATCCATAACGACTGACAAGAATTCCCGTTACAGATCTTTTACCGCTGATCCAAATTGGTCAGCAGAAGCCACAGTGAAACATGAGTTTCAACTTTCTGTCTCATGACCTTCTAACCTGATGTTCTTGGCCACTGTGGCCTGTGCTTCAGAGATGTGGCGCTCCCACTGTAGAGGGCACAGATGTCACGGCAGAACTAGGGGTAGGAGGACAATGAGCACTTTCCTTTCTGCTCTTCAGAAACTCAGGCGAACACCTTACGCTGGACGTTTTCTCCTCCCATCTTGCCCTCTTTGGTCTCAGCCCCCGCCATTGTTATTAACCGTGTGTGGCAGGGCTGGGGTAAAAACACCAGTATTGCCCTGCCACTTCAGGCTAAAGCCTGCTTGCAAGAGGCAAGGCTAAAGGCAGAGGCTAGTTCAGCCCAGCTGGGAGCCCTAACGAGGGCTACCCGGCAGTAGGTAGCTGGAGCAAGTGGCTACAGCTGGGGCTGGGAGCTGTGAGGGCTTGAAAAGCCTCAGGCTCCAGTTAGCAGGGAGTCAGGCTAGGAAGGAGGCAGGGAGGTGCTCTGTCTCCAAACCTGAGGGCCAGAGAGCCTCAAGGGCCAAAAGCTGTGAACCAGGGGGGTGAAGGTAACCAAGGTGGGGGTCTTGGGGTGCACTTACTGAAGGTGATAAAGCTGCACTGTAAATAAAGGACACTGGAAAATCACCAGAAAAGGTGTGGACAGTGACTTTGTTGGGGGCACCAGGCCGTGAGACACAGGAGGACACAAGCCACAGGAGGGGACCCTGTGACACCGTGCTAAGAACATTTCCTGTTTTGTGCACAGCATCAGGGCACCAGCAGAGTCGAGGAGCTGAAGGACAGCAAAGAGGTCACACGAGAACACTCGAAATCTGCCACCTCGAGGCTCAAATCTAAACCCATGCTGAAGGAATTGACCTTTGTTCATCTCCAGCCGGGGCAAGCTCCCACCTCCCCGCTGGCGAGCCTATGGAATACATCAGCGTTGCACCCCACAACTTGCCCTCAATGTCCAGAAAACACAAGGGTGACGGTAAGCAAGCCTGAGGGGACAGCACAGACCGTCAGAGACGGGATGTGGCTGGGTAGGGTGGAGGGTTTGCTGGGATCCACAGCACGTACATTGAAAACCTGCCTCCTCGTGGCTCAGAGGCCAGCAGAGAATTTTAGGAGGGGATGCTGTGGGTAAATGGGGGAAAGTGACCCAGAGGGGTTCTTTTCTTTTAGTCTGTGTCGTTCAGTGGTGTTTATGGGACCCTGGAATGATTGGGTGTGACTCTGGACTCAAGGGCTGTGACTACACTGCAGTCAAACACCCGGGACTGGCTTGTGTTAATTGACTTGGGTTTGCAGGACTCTGACTACGAGGCTATCAAAATTGCTAGAGCCCAGGCTCTGAGGGATCTTAGAATGGGCTGTGAGAGTGTTTCATTGTAGTGTAGACATACCCTAGAATAACCTGGGAGCAAGGCAAGGTTCTGTGACAGTCCTACTGAGACCCCACTTCCAGCAGCTCTGTCTCCTGATAGAGGTATTGAAAACATGCCCCATAACCCTTGGACAGTGTATAACCACAGTCCTGCTATGGAATTGGTTCCACTGTTCCTCTAGGAACTCATTCCTCCTGCAAATGCATTGGGAATTGCTTCGAATAATCTTCCCCACCATAATCCTCCTCCTGCAGGGACTATCCACCATCGTATCCATAGCAAAGATTTTAATGGAAGCAGCCACTGTTTGAAACGTGTATAATTTATACTCCAATTTATTTAAGGCATTTTTATAATGTTCTATCGAAGTGAATACAAAGTGACTCCCCCTCTCCACTGTTAATTCTGTATTACAATACAGTTTTACTTTGCACAATCATATTCTCTTCCGTGAGGCACCAGTTTAGCAAAGCACTTGAAGTCTCACGGATGTCAGGAGATGTCCTCGCAGGCTTCAAGCTAAGCACGTGCTTCAGTGCTTTGCTGAACTGGGCCCCGACGCAGGGAGGTGATTCAAACAACACGGTGGTGTTAACTGAACTACTGGAGAAGTTGCAAGACTGAAAAGGAAATGTAGCATGTTCCCATATTTCATGGTACTTCCCTACTGGGATGCTGTGGCCACTCTTATCAGAGGGAGCCAGTTTCCTGATGCGGGGTTTATAGCCGCCTATCACTAAAAATAGAGCCACTAGAGAAAGTAAATGCACCCAATCCTTCCCCTGCATTTATTTCCCAATGGCTAAGTCTTGCTACAGGGCTATCTTAGCAGTGTAGCTGTTTTTTCCAGGGAGGTTTTTTTGCAGCTCTGTCCCAGTCCTTTGGATCCATCCCCTCCTTTGCTCCTTTTCAACTGCTTTGCACTCAAACCCCCATGTCACAGTGCAATTCCTCTGGTTGTGAGACTCCCTGCAGTACCATTCATCCTGTTTGAGAGATCCGTACTGGGCAGTGCAGGTCACTAACTCTCCCCACCAAGGAGCTAGAGTGTTACCACCGCAACATTCCCTGCGCCTGCTTGGCTACGGGGACAAGAAACAGGAAAGTAGACACGGGCCTATCATACCAATAAGCCACAAGGTAAATAAGCCTCACACCACAATTTTTATTTAAGATGATGCACTGTGGTAATACCCAGAGGAGCTTGTGACAACTAGTCTAGGATGGATCTTCCTTTCAATTCCAGATGCATTCAATCGTCAGTGACTGTAGTTTCTGCAATAGCAGTTCAGGAGATTAGCTATGAGGGGGGCACTAGATTTCATGGGATCCAAGTTCATTTAGGGCCAGTTTGCTTCTGTTTAGTCCCAGACGGTGGAGGTGAGTCTCCAAAGATGATGGTTGCATATTCCATGGTGCCTGAGGAGTACAAGACAGCTGCAGGCTGAGCAGAATGTTTGGCACCTTCTGGCTTTGGTGGAGGCGCTACGTTAGCATATGTGACATCGTCTAGCTTTGGCTTGGGTTGGAGCCTTAGCATGGCATATATTATACCATTCTTCAATTCCCCATCTGGGGTGGCAGCTCTGGGGTGTCCTTCATCCTTCTGGAAAGCCACAAATAGGAGAATGAATCAAAAGTATCCTTTTTAACATTTCCACTTCCTAAATATGAAGTCTCACTTTACCTAAGCTAAAAATCTCCTCTCTAGATGGTGAAATTGGAGAGCACAGGAAAAGAGAAATACATTTCTCTGGGATGCTCAGAGAACATCCCCCTGTATGAACCCTACTGTAAGGACTGAGGAATTGGACCGAGGCACTTCCCATATTGGTTTGTTCAGTGGTATGAATGCATTGCAATCATCTAGCATTCAAGGATCTCTGAGTTTAGACCTCTGAGCCTAGGCTGATCCGATTGCAGATTCAGGGGCATTAAACTTCATGCAGCTTGTGGTCATGGTAATATTTGTATTACAGACACACAAACAGAAATACAAGAGTCCTGCTCCCCATCCTCCTGCTCTACACACTAGACAATCCTGCTTCAAGTGGCTATTTGGAGGAGACCGAATTAAATGCTAGAAATACCAGACCTTCCACCTACCTGCTGTGCTGCTAGCCTGCAGCTAGGGTGTTCACCAAAATTCAGCCCGCTCCCTACTGTGAAAGACAGCATCTCAATGTAATGTACAAACTGTACCTACCCTTTTGTATTTTACGTACAGCTAAAAGTGGGTCCTGGGGTGAAAGATCTAGCAGATCTCTCCCCCTCTCTCCCCCTCCCCCCATTTCCATTCAGCATGACCATTACCACTGTTGACACAGGCCAGTGGGAAACAAACCCAAACTGCATGAAAACCGGAGAAGTAATAGAGATGTACCTCTCTTTCTCCCTCTGGTGAAAATAATAGCCATGATAGCAATCAGCGTACTGCTAGCCAGGAAGGAGCCTAGTGCCAGGACAACATAAATCGTTCTGCAAGGAAATGCACAATAAATATTTCCATTAATCTTCTTGGCATCAAAGGTGACCTGGTTAATTTGGGAGGGGACTCTGTGTTGGAAACGGGATTAAGGCTCCAAGATCTAAATTCAGCATGCAAAAACCACACTGGCTACTTGTACCTTGATGCAGTTCCACTGACATCAGTGGGGCTATGCTGGCTGATGCCACTGGAGGATCAGGCCCTGTATTTTCCCAGGGCTGCTTCATGCAAGGGATAGACTCACTCAGGAGCTTGAATTATTTTCTATCACTTGCTGGGAGTGCTACTAGAATTCAAAGGGAGCCTTCCTCATTAGAATGCCGTACCCCCTCCACCGGTCTGTCTTTCATCAGGGTAATTATCAGGGTCTTCTTTGATCAGGCCTGGTAATGGCTCTCATTTGACATGTTATATTATTTGGTCTTAGACTGTGTTCTTAATGCAAGCGACAGAGAAGGCGCAGCACAGCTGGGATGTGTGCTCCTCCCCCTAAGTATCCCTATGGAGTCGAAAGAACAGACGGCTCCACTCCTTCACGGAGGACCTGATCCAACTCCTACTACAGCCAGTGGGTCCCTTTCCACTGCCTTTCCCGGGGGTTAGATCAAACCCTGTAGAGACTCGGAGGAGGGTGTGCGTGTCGGTCGTTTACAACCCCACTCTTTTAATCTGCAGCAGACCCAGCAAATCCCTTCTAGGGACCCTAAAGTCAGCCCTGAAGACTTTTTTGTCTGTCTGATGTTCATACCTCTGCTCCTTGTTGCTGGCCACAGTCGGGTGCGTGGTTTCCCCCTCGTTAGTGGAAGGCGAAGTAGCCTCATTACCTGTATCATGAGAGAGACTTTTTTCTGAAAATAAACACAAGAATGAGTGACCCTCCCTTGTATGGCCCTGGCCTGCTCGACATTCTGTAAGTGATGGGAAACCACGGCGAGACGTTAGAGCCTCCTCCTATTAATCCTGAGTGATCCCCTGTTGGTTAGCAGTGAGAATGTGACTATGGGGTGTGCTGTTGGAGTCCATCCTGCGCCCTTCACCCAGAGGAGTCCTAGCCCAGAGGTTTATTGGAGTGTAGACGAATAACCCCTCAAGGAAGTGCTGTGCATTCTAGTCAGATTGTTTTATGGTGTCCCTCACCGTAGAATCTGAGCAAAAAAAGGTTAGTGTCAATGCCACCAGAAAGTGAACTAGAACTTCCACCTTCTGATTCCCAGACCCCCCCCCCCCCACACCCATTGGGCTATGCCTTTTCACTGGAGACGGTTACAGCTAGTATGGACCAAGCCTTGGAGAATCTACTAGAGGGAACAACCCTGCAATGGCCAGCGGGATAGTCAATCATTGGTTTCAATGCACCCAACCTTGCCAGTTGCTAAGTGCCTCTGATGAGATGGATCTGGTAGGTCTGGGTTTGACAGATGAAGGGGAAAGCAGGGCTACAGCCAGAGAATAAATTTGAGCAGGGTCTGATAAACTACATATGGGCAAAAGGCCCCCTTGAATAAGGATCCAAGTGCTCAGCTTCTGATCTGACCCTCTTCGGGGTTATTGGGATGGAAGTGTCTCGGGAACAGGCTGTCCCTTGTGAGGCTCCATTTTCAGTCCAGTCAGAAAGACCACAGGACTAGCTCCTCCCAATTTACTTTCTGTATTTCCACTTCCTATACTGGCTCAGTGTAGGAAGGGCAGAGTGGCATGAAAATGGGCATCGAACACAAGAACGGCAATATTGGGACAGACCAAAGGTCCATCTAGTCCAGTATCCTGTCTTCCGACGGTGACCAATGCCAGGTGCCCCCGAGGGAATGAATAGATCTGGTAATTGTCAAGTGACCCAAGAACTGTAATAAAGGGATGAGATCAATCAGAGATTTGGGCAACATTCAGGTCAGTTCTGAGGCCATTTCATTTGTTGCTGTAAATTGGTGTAGGTCCATGACTAATGATTTGGTTCTGATTTACATGGGGAGAGGATCTGACCAAGTTTCTTTATAATACTAGTAAATATCAAAAGTCTCAAAAGGTCATTCAGAAGTTGTCTCTGGGTCTCTTGTAATTTCCCTGCTCTGAGGAGCCTGTCTGAACTCTGTCCTATAACCACATCCACCAGGGGATGAGAATTTGCTGACTTTTAAGGGAAGGACAGTTTTCTTTGCATAACTCACCCAAAATATGCAGTGTGATCATCTTTAGTAGCACAGTACTTCTCTGGAGATGGGTCTCACAATGATACTCCCCCGAGTCACGTAGCTGGAGGGCCACCAGCGACACTACAATCATTCTGTTCCACCGGTCAATCTGTATCCTGGTCCTTCCTTGTGTATTAACAATCTGATTGATCTCAATGCTGACAACAGGTTGACATCTGGTTGCAGATTCCAATTTGCACCAGGTGAAACTATTAGGTCTTCTGCTGTCATCCACAAAATAAGAACAATTTACGGAGATGGAGTCTCCTTTTTTGGCAGATAGCCTCATGGGAGCTGGAGAGAGAGAGAGAGAGAGAGAGAGAGAGAGACCAGTGACTGGTTATTGTGAGAGATGGAAGGAAAGAGACGTGTCCTGCAGGTGTATAAATGCCCCCCTGCACCCCCCCATCTAAAATGGGGAGACAAAGGATCAGACCAAACACCAGCCCAACAGGAGCTTGCAAAAGACCTGGAAATAATCTCTCCCAGCCCAAGGAGAATATTGCCTAGGATTGACTGTGCACAGTTACCACTGGCAAACTGCACAGTATCCAAGCTGCAATCAGTCAGCATGGGGTGGCCCTGAATTGGCCTGAGCGGCTGTTAATGCTGCCCCCGCCCTCCCATGCACCTCCACATCTGGCCCCTCTGCTGCTGGCAGTCTTAGCATCCGAGGAGCCAAGGATTGAATGAGCCATGAAGAGGGGGACCACCCAGGACATGGGTAAGGATGTTTGGCTGGGGCAGCATGGGAAACGTGCAGTGCAACTGGCCATGCTGGGCCTCCCCTGGGTTTTAGGATAAGGCTCCAGGGGTCTCATTGCAGCACCATTCACCAGCAGAAACAACCAGCAGCCCTCAACCAGGACAGGGATGGTGTGAATGAAGAAGCCCAATCTTGTTGTTGTTCATCCCAACTGGTAACCAGCACTTCAAATTGGGAGTGGGGTTTCTCTACGCCATGGGGTTTTTATCCCAGCTGGTCAAAGATGTTCTGTCTAAATAGTTCAATTTTTGATGCAAAATGGCTTTTTGACTAAATCGGAAAAATGGGGCAAATGTTCATTTTCATAGGTTTTTTTTTACTTAAAAGAATGTTTTGTTTTAACATTTGAAAACTGATTTTTTTGAGTTTTCAGCCCAAACCTTTTGTTTTTTGTTGTTCTGACAAAAAGACTAAAAATGTTGTTTGGGGTTTTTTTGGTCAAAATTATTCTCGGGGTGGGGGGGGAGAGAGGTTCCGAACCAGCTCATCTTTTTACCTAGATATGTGATAAGTGTACATCTAAATTCATGCATATATGCATATGTAATTGAAGGTTATTATTTTAAGCATCTCTCTCTCTAATATATAGTGGGGAATTGACATCTACAGACGCTGTTTTCTTTCGAATAGGAAAGGAGCATTAGTTTAATTTGGAATATCCTGGTTTGAGTTGATTTGTGTCCCAGCTAGGTCATGGCTGTCTATAGCTCACCGTCATAAGAAACCGCCACTTTAATCTTTTTCAGTGGGATAATTGTCTGATCCAAAATCCCACACAAGTATGTTCCTGAATCCTCTATCTGGAGTTCCCTCATGGACACAGAAATCCAGCCAGTTCCCGAGTCGGTTAGACTGATCCTTCCCTTTGGCTCTATATTTCGATATTTCCATCTCTTTGGGACAGTCAGGAAGATGCTGGGGTCGCATTCCCCGTCTGACCGCATCTTGCACCAGAATTTCTTCTCTAGTGAATACTTGTAATTACTGTAGTGACACCATGTACCGAAAGAGCTTCCCTGTACAGCTGTCACCAATTCCAGCTCCTCATTTGCCAGGCACGGCCCTGCCAAGGAAAGAAAAATATTGGTGAGAGTGACCCCCCTGCCCATCAATACTGCTACTTCAGGCTGCTGTGACTGGTACTCCAGGCTCCCATCTCTGTCTAAAGGAGTTCTGTGCTTAGACTCAATCCATTGCCACCACCTCCTTCCGGTTCAATTTCCCATGTCCTTCCCCACTGTGAAGCTTATGTCCCCGGATCTTCACTGAAGGCTGGCGGCTGATCAGGAGCTAGGCTGGCTCTGATCTGATCGTCTAATCCTGCAGTCATCTTGCAGGATTGTTCCCTACAGCACATTCTCTGTTACTTTCTCCAGACTCTCCACACCCAGTTCCCAGGTTGGTTTGGAGACAGGAATCCCTTCTAGCATGAGGAGAGCCTGTTTCCAAAAACGGAGGGGGGAGGGAGAGGAGGGGTTAGGTTAAACCCTCCCTGAAATACACTTGATGGCTTTTCATTCCACTAGAACAGAGGTGATTACTGGGGGGGGGGTGAGGGGGGGGGGAGGGGGAAATATGGAGACCCAGCACGCTGAGCATTTCTCACTATTGCAAATAGCTGTGAGCCCAATTTCCGTGCCTGCTTGCAGCTGGCCGATGTGATAAGTGCAAGAGCAAACGGAATCTTCCGTGTCTACAAGGGGAATGGGGTCGATCTCTCGGTGCCTTACCTGTTAGTGCCAGGAGAAGCAGCCGGGCTGGGAAGCGACCCATCCTGGAGTGGGAAGTGGTTTAGATCTTGGAGAGGTGGAATGCA
Source organism: Sternotherus odoratus (assembly GCA_032164245.1). Taxonomy (NCBI): domain Eukaryota; kingdom Metazoa; phylum Chordata; order Testudines; family Kinosternidae; genus Sternotherus; species Sternotherus odoratus. The sequence goes on along the minus strand of JAVMKO010000022.1, from coordinate 11,045,458 downwards.
GGCTTCTTTGTCACCGTGAGGATGGATTGGCAGTGAACTCCCTTTGTCACTGTGTCGTCATGCTCCAGAGTGACAGTATCATTTGCAATTGTTGGAAAGATGTTTTTACCACAGTCCTAATCTGAACCTTCAGGCAGGAAGCCTGTGTTTGGGCTATCAGCTACTTCTTATTTTAGCACATGTTTAGGTAGCTGCTTTTGGAAATAGGCATGGGGGGGGGGGGAAGAGAGAGATTAGCACATGTTCTATTTTTGATGATATTTGTGGACTTGGTGTATAGTACATGAGCAGCTTTCGGTTTTGTATCCCTAGATCTCAAAGCTCTTCAGAAAGGGGAGAATTAGCTGCATTGTACTGCTAGGGAGACAGAACTGGGCAATTAGTTTGCCCAGTGTCACACAGTCAGTCAGAACTAGAGCAGCACACAGGTCGCCTGACTCTTAGGCCAGTGTCCCATCGACTAGGTCAGGCCACCTCGTTAGCTGAGCATCGTCAACGTTGCTTCTCATCAGGGTCCCTTGTGTGATTCTCTAGCTCTGTGTCTGAATGTGTTTGGGATGTTGAGCTGGGGATAATATTTTTGTTTAAAGCCACAGGAAAAGGAGGAGGATTGCGGTGCTGAGGAACGGGAAGCGGGATCATGTTGGTTCACCTCCATGTGGGTGATTGGAATGGATGGCTTGGCTCAGCTGATCCATCCAGTCCTATTGGCTGTTCTGGGATGCGTCTCTCTCAATCACTCCCATCAAAGCTGTTCCAGTTTTGTATAAAGAATGACCAGTTCATTGGAACAGCACCGTGGGCACTCAGATCAGAGGTGGCTGCCATAACTGCTGGACAGTTGGTTCTTCTGTTCTCTCTTCCCATTGAGGTTTTCACAAAACAATTTCAAAAGGGCTCGGTTTCATCCTAGTGTGATATAGGAAACATTTAAGAATCTTGACATTTTTCACAGGTTGGGAAAACCAGCTCTAGACTTCATGGGGTGGGGGGTAGAGAGGGAGAATATGGGCTTGTCTACACAAATCTTTAGTTGGCAGCAAACTGGGGTGACGCTCTCCCCCACACTAGACCAATGCACATTAATGGTTCATTGGTGTGTTTGGCTCTAATCCTGTTTCAGAGAGGAGTGGATCAAAGCGAATTGATGAACTGTTAGGAAGCGTCAGCAGGGTCACATGGGCAGTTAGTTCGGGGCAGGCTAGTACAGCGTACGCTCACACCTCAACTTGCCACAAACCATTTGTGTGTGTAGACAAGCCCTGCCAGTCGGTTTTGTTTGGCTCTGCCTTGGGTTTATCACCGGTGCGGGGGGAAAGGAGAGTGTTGCTGGTACTGGGTGTGGTCAGTAGGGGGCAGTTGGCACTTGGAGGGTGAGTTCTTGCTGGTGTCCGTGTTTTGCATTGTGTAACTAGATCCTTTCCCAGGAGGGCTGGATGCAGCTTTGCTTTGTGGCCCGTGATGAGTCAAACTCTCATGCGATGACACTGCAATAAGATAGTGGGAAAAACCCACAGCTGGGTTGCCCTATTTTTGCAGCATGATTTCTTGTGAGATCCAGAGACAACAGGCCTCCTAACACTGAGCAGTGAGCAGGCTCTGAGCCTGTTGTTCTGCCTCGTGTCTCTCTTCCTCAAAGATCCAAGCTGCGGTGGGTGGGAAATCAGGAGGATTCACCCTCCCTGAGTCCAAAGATGGTGAGCAATCAGCCCAGCCCTCTCCTTACAGCCCCCTCGCCTGGCCTTGAATCATCCTCTTCCATGATTGCCAGGCAGAGGCCCCCAAACCCGTGTGAAATGAGCTGTGGGGCCGAGTCTAGAGAATAAGGAGAGTTCCCAGCTCTTACGTGCATTCCTGCCAGGCTCAAAAATCATGTTAGCCCCCCCAAAATCAGTTCTTCCCAGTCTACAGGGGCTGCAGTGGTGGTGGGGGGAGTCTCCCTTCCAGTGCTGTGAAATGAACCCGGCAGGTTTGGCTTACGTCCTGCCCCTTGAAAAGGGAGCCCTTGCTGCTCCTCTCTCATCACCTCACGGGTAGGAAGTGGATGTGTCCTGGCTGAGCAGGTCACTCACAGCATGTGATGCTCCCGGAGGCCCCTGGAAACAAAGCACAAAGGCTCCCGGATGGACAGGACATGGCTGCGGCTGGTTATCTGGGGTGTGCACTTATTGTGTCTCAACACTACCAGGAAATGTTGTGTCAGGTACCCAGCAAACAGTGAGTCTTCAGCTCAACCTTTTTGTGTGTGCGTCAGGTTGTGGCATCACTCCCCTGTCTTGTCTCATTGGCTACAGACAGCCTCATCTCTTTTTCCAGGCACTGCTCTCTGAGGTGGCATGAGTTTGGTGGATCTCCGCCCCTTTGCGAGAGGCAGTCCAGGTAAGCAGGTCCCATATGTCTGCAGACTCATCTGGCCAAACAGCCGGTATCTCAGCTGCTAGTGGGATCCAGAGTCCGGCACAGTGATCTCCATGGGGAAGGAATTTGCTGAATCTGGGAGAGAAATGTAGCCCGTAGCACTCTGTCATTGGTATCTGCTGACCTTAATACCTCTGTGTTGCGCAAGCTCAGTGCACAATGGCAGCAAATCCTCACGGCTTCGCCTAGCAGCTCAACATACCCAGGGTCAAGGGTGCTGGGGGGAGAGGGGGAATTGCTGCTGCAGCTTCCCTGCTATTCTTACTGGAGCTACTAGATCACAGCGAACTTGGGTAGGCCTACATCACATGGTGATTGCAGTGTGGGCACACCCTGAGTTTAGACGAATCAGGACAATACGCTTGTCAATCTGACACCCAACAATACTTTTATTTTAGCATCCTATGTGTGAGACATGCCTATAACCCCTCGAAACCCCTGGAGATTGCTCCTGGTGGCTAGAGGGCTCAGATACAACACTCCAAGTCTCTCTCTGGAGTTAGGTATGCTCACTGCCAAACACTGTGTCTTTAGTTCCTTTTGCACCTAGGCATTTGCTATTAGCTTTGCAGGTAAAACAGTGTTTAGCAAGCAAAGGTTTATCTGTCATGGCTGGAGGCACTGGGAAAACTGGGCAGAATTTTCTCATTTGAAGCACGTGTGTGTCGGCCGGTGTCAATATCTGTGTAAGTCTCTCAGTGAGTATATGTATAAGTGCTGGAGGAGCTGGGAGCTTGGCTGGAAAGACTTGGAATTCTTTTTCTTTGCCTACTTCTCTTCCTCCTTCCATTGCATCCTGGTCTTACTAGCGTTTTCCTTTCCTTTCTTTAATCCTGGAAACAAAACAGGAAATTGGGTTAGGTATGGAGGAAGGGATGAGGAATCCATGCTGGTTTCAAGGAGCTGTCTGTTTTTCTGCAATGGTGCCTCTGCCTCCTTCCCCCCACATTCGAAGCCTGGGTCTTCACTGGTGCAGTCAGGACTGTGACCACTGGTTATTGGAGTGGTCAATATGATCTTATTGTTATCTAGTTCCCTCTGTCTGTGCCATCCATTTCTTGTCCACTGTCTTCTACTGAGATTGCCAGCTCATCGGGGCAAGGAAAATCTTTCTGCTTTGTGTTTGTACAGCACCTAGCACAAAGGGTCTCTGATTCATGACTGGAGCTTCTGGGTGCCACTATAATACAAATAGTAATGATTGCAGTTAACAGGGTCACCCTGGTGTGGATAATGGGACAGTCCCATCTGTGCTGGTGTTTGACTCTCCTTAGTGCAACTAGCCTTAGAGATCTGAAACACGACTGTGGATTTTATGTTAATATCACATGTTGGAGCTATGCGCAAGGATTCAATTTTTATCAGTAAATGTTGGTTTCATCATATGCGCCTTACAAGCCAATGGAAAAATGTTTCCATCGATAATCATCTAACTGTACAGATGGTGAAAGTGAGCAAAATGCTGCTTGAGAACGTATCACAGTTTGATGTGAGGATATTTAATTTGTATATTGTGACACGTGATGTTGACAATTTGTGTTTTAGCCGTGACAAAGCTTTAACTGTTGGAATCTCAACATTTACTGTCATTAAATAATTATTGTCTGATGTCCCCCATAATTTCCTGCAACTGTGAACGTTTAAATAGATAAATATTAAAAAAGCTAAATAACCATCCATATTTTCCGTTAAAATGGTGCAACTAAAATGGAATCCTGCCAAACCTACAAATAGACCATTGTACCCTGTAAATTGACACATTGGCTCAGGTACTAGACCGATCATCTCACTCCTGCACTAGATGAGTGCACGGCCAAACACCTGTCTTTGGTCTCTTTTGCCACGAGGCATTTTCTCCTTAGTGTAATTAGTGTGGGAGTGCGATGGTTTCACCTGCATGCTGCTGGTTTGGACCAGCCCAGGTCTGCATTGACTGAAACTGTTAACATCCAGTGGCTGTTGTGGAAGGTGAATCTCACTTAAGTATCCAGTCCACTTCATCCACACACAGAACCGCCACCACAATTGCACAAAGTGACCTACCCCGAGGCCACTTCAATAGCAAGGCCAAGGACTGAAAGGGCCAGAGGACAAGTGAACAGATTTTTCACCCCCTCGAGAGGAAAACTCCCCCATCCCACACTCAGCAGAGTAAACAGTTTACATGAGAAACCTGAAAGACCAATCTGAGATCCTAGTAAATACTGTTTATCCTGAAGAAAGGAAGGAAATCTGGGATAGTCTAAGCACTACTGGTATCCTCAGTTCCCTTTGTCACAGGTTAAAGGGTCCATTTGCCATTGTGACAGGGTTGGAGATTTAAGGGGTATATGTAGCTCACTCAGATTCCCTGGATTCAAAATTTCCAAATATTCTCCACCTGGCAAGACTTTTATGAAAGGCCTGGAAGGGAGATCCCACAAACCACCAAAGTCACCTCTATGTTTTAAAATTATTCTTACAATGTTGCCTTTGTTAATATCATTAATGTCTTTGATGGCTTGCTTTTTGCCTATTACGTGAGGGGGCATGAGTCAAAGTGTACGTTGCATCACCCTCTAGTGGCTAGTCTGCATAGAGGGTAACAGACTACTATTGCCGCCAGCTAATGGAGTTTGGTGCAAGTAACCAAGGTCTCTGCTGTCAGGTCAAACACAACTGGTGACCCATGAGGGATTATTGCTACATTTAGCATCTCAAATGTTTTATCATCTTCCTCCTTCCTAAGATGTATCCTTCAACCTTTTTCCTGGTTTGCGCTGTTCTTCCTTCCTGGACTCCTCTACCTTGTTTATGTCTGGGGCCCAGCACTGGGGAACGCTCTCCCAGCTGGGTTTCATCCCACCCCCTATACACTCAGGGAGATTACCTGTGAATGGGAGGAGCTGGTGTTTGTTCCGGCCGTGGATTTCCTGATCCGTGGCTTTGCTTCTCCTGTTGCCGGCGACGATAAAGATCAGGAGTGCGGTCAGGAATTTAGTGACCAGCAATCCAGCCATGATACAGAGGACATTGAAATTGACCTCAGAATACCAGCTATGGGAAACCACAGGCACAACAATTAGGGTTAACTGGGGAAGGAGGTTTCCAGCCTTTACTGTGAATCTTGAATTTAGCTGAGCCTGGATTTTTTGCTTTCTGCCTTTACCTCTGCTGATCATTCCTGACTGCAGTTGGGAGGATGGCTCCTGTGTTGTCAGTGGGACGGGTTGTAGTCACAAGAGCTGCCCTATCATAAGATTCTGGAGATAAACACACCCCATGATGAAGATAGTACGAGTGAAGCTTTCCACTGTAGCCAGGTCCTCGTCATGAGGAATAAGAACAGAGTTGTTTGTTAGCAGGGAGCATGTAACATTGGTTTCCTGTGGAAATCCACCCAATCCTTTTGCCACTTACCAGCAAAAAGATATTGCTATGAGTGAGGTCTCATGGTCTTTGGAACAATCCTGCAAGGGAAGCAGTGGAATCTCCTCAAATGAGATAATTAAAATGAGATCAGAGAAATATACTGATGGGAACCTTTGTGCATTGACCAGAAGGGATGGGCTATGTAATCTCTAATTTCTGTGCGTCTGATCTTGCAAGGTGTTAAGTGCTTCCTAGGATATACAAAAGTCCCTGATCTCCAGAGCACTCCGGCACCTAAATTCCTATGAAGATCTGGGCCTCAGTGCCTTGCAGAATCTTATTGTATGACCGATAAAAGCATTGGTATGACAAGAGAGCAAATTTTGAGCACTGCTGGTTAAACCTCAGAAGGACCAGAGGTCCCACTTGTATAAGGATCCAAACACTCAGCTGAACGTCTTTGCTATTATTAGGCTGGTGATTTTGATGGGGAAGGGCACCTTCTTGTGAGGAGTCCATTTCCACCCTAGTTGGACCCTCCAGAAGTGTGGCTCTTCCTATGGCCTGTTCCGTATTTCTGCTTCCTGCACTGGCTGACAGTGAGAAGGGCAGAAAAGGAGGAATATCAAAGAAACGTGCAACATTCATGAGTCTTGGCCAAGGGCTGTGTTCAGTCTCAGATTTGGTCAGGATTCAGCTCAGTTCTTTTTTCACCCACCCCAGTTTGGATTGACACCCTTTTAATGCACCCTGAAAGTTAATTCAAGCAAAAACTTGAATGGATCTAGCTCTAAACCTCAAAAAAGTCAGAATTTTGGGGGTGAAGGCCCAGCCTCTTCAAAGCTCTTATTGGCTTTTATCCAAGACCTACAACACATGGCAATATAAAAGATAATTTGTAGATAATACTAGTAGGTATCAAAAGCCTGTACAAGTGAATTCAGGATTTTTTCACTTGTCTCTTGTAATTTCCCTGCTCTGAGAAGCCCGTCTGAGCTCTGTCCTGTAACCACATCCACCGGGGGTAAGAATTTGCTGACTTTTAAGGGAAGGACAGTTTTCTTTGAGTAACTCACCCAAAACATTCAGTGTGATCATCTTCAGTAGCACGGTACTTCTCTGGAGATGGGTCTCACATTGATACTCCCCCGAGTCACGTAGCTGGAGGGCCACCAGCGTCACTACAATCACTCTGTACCTCGTATCAATCTGTATCCTGGTCCTTCCTTGTGTGTTAACAATCTGATTGATCTCAACGCTGACAGCAGGTTGACATCTGGTTGCAGATACCATTTTGCACCAGGTAAAATTATTAGGTCTTCTGCTGTCGTCCATCATAGAATAGGAACAGTTTAGGGAGATGGAGTCTCCTTTTTTGGTAGATAGCCTCATGGGAGCTGGAGAGAGAGAGAGACACCAGTGACTGGTTATTGTGAGAGATGGAAGGAAAGAGACATTTCCTGCAGGTGTATAAATGCCCCCCTGTATCCCCCCCATCTAAAATGGGGAGACAAAGGATCAGACCAAACACCAGCCCAACAGGAGCTTGCAAAAGACCTGGAAATAATCTCTCCCAGCCCAAGGAGAATATTTCCTAGGATTGGCTGGGGCGGCCCTGAACTGGCCTGAGCATCTGTTAATGCTGCCCACCCCCCCCCATATGCACCCCCACATCTGGCCCCTCTGCTGCTGGCAGTATTAGCATCCGAGGAGCCAAGGACTGAATGGGGAGCCCCCAGGACAGCGCTGAGGTATCATGGGGAAGCTTGCACCATGCTGGACCTCCAGTGTGTGTAAGGATAAGGCTCCAGGATTGCTGCGGCACCTTTCACCAGCAATAACAAGACACAGCTGTTAAACAGGACTGGGGTGGTACAAACGAAGGTGCCCCAGAGTCCGGGATGTCTAGCCGCTGGCCTTGACCATCCTTCTTATTGGTCATTCCAACTGTAACTAGGACTTCCAACTGATGTGATGTTTCTCCACGTTGGGGGGTTTCTATTAGGGTTGACCAAAGATTTTCTGTCTAAAAGGGGTTTTAATCAAAAATGGCTCTGTGCGAAACAGAAGATACGTGCAAAAAATCTTCACTTTCCTGGAAAAATATTTTTCTTTTATCCAAGACCCATAACTGAAAATATTCAGCTTTAACCCAAAACAAATCATTATCATTTTTCTGGTATTTTGAGAAACAATGGGGAAACTTTTTTTTGTTTTTATCAAAAGTTTTCATAGGGCAAATTTTTTTCCCAACCAGCTCTGGTTTCTACCTATGTATCTGCTGGCATGTGATGTATAGATGTTTGTGTGTGTATGAATATACGCACACATCTAAATACATACATGCATCTGATACATATGTTATTTTTATAAGTAGATATACAATTGGGGTTAAAATACCATCGCTCTGTAATATCACTGGCGTGTCTGTCTGAACTGAATGTGATCTATAGCTCACCTTCATAAGATACTGCCACTTTTATCTTTTTCAATGCCCGAATCTTCATATCATCGGTAATCCCGCACCAGTATATTCCTGAATCCTCTACCCGGAGCTCTGTCATGGACACAGAAATCCAGCCAGTCCCTGAGTCTTCTAGGCTGACCTTTGCATTTGAAGGGTTTAGAGAATTCCTTCTTGCTTTGGGGGAACTCAGAACTATGGTGTGGCATTCAAAGTCTGACAGCTCCTTGCACCAAAATTTCTCCTTTTGTGAATCCGTGTGTGTGTTGTAGTAACACAATGTAGTGAGCGCGCCACCCTGCACTCTTCTCACCATGTCCGGGTCCTTTCCTGTGATGTAGGGCCCTTCCAAGGAAAGAACAAATCGATGTTAGGGATGAGAATGACCTGTGGGGACAGTGGCTCTTAGCCAATGACCTGCCCATCCCTGCAACTACTTCAGGCTGCTGTGCCAGTTATTCTGAACTCCTTCCCCCTGCCTGAATGAGCCTGTGTGCTGAGTGCCAGTACATTGCAGCTGTCTCCTTCCCATTTAATGGTCCATGCTCTGCTCCATTCTGGAGCTTACGTCATTCAGTCTTCAAAGTGGATTAGAGTGTGAACAACTAATCAGGCGCTAGGCTGGCTCTGTCTGATACAGCCTGGTAAGCTGGCACTGCTCTTATCATCTAGTACACCTCCTTTTCGGTGCAGGAGTGTTCGCTACAGTCCGTTCTCTGTTGCTTTCTCCAGAGTGACCGTACCCAGTTCCTAGGTGGGTTTGGATGAGGAATCCCTTCTAGCAGGAGAGGAGCCTGTTTTCACAATTTGGGGTGTTCCAATCCTCCCTGAATTCCACTTGGTAGCTTTTCATTTCTCTCTAAAATATGCAGTTTATTGCGGAAAAAGATAGGGAGACCTAGCAGGCTGATTTCCTGCCATCACAAATAGCTGGGAGCCCAATTTCTGTGCCTGCTCGCAGCCGGCCAACGTGATAAGTGTGCTACGAATGCAAGAGCAAAGGGACTGTGCTGTGTCTACGGGAGGGGAGGGACGATCTCTTACCTGTTAATGCCAGTAATAGCAGCCAGGCTGGGAAATGACCCATCCTGTAGTGGGAAGTAGCTTAGGTCCCGGAGAAGGGGAATGCAGCCTCCAGGCGTCTTCGGTGCTGTGAAGATGCCTTTCCCTTCTCGGGTAGGAAGTGAACTCCTTTTTTCACTGTCTGTCACGTGTCGTGCTGGAGTGACAGTGTTGGTTTGGAATTGCTGGGAAATCCTTTAACTGGAGCAACGTCCCTCAATTGAGTCTTTGGGGCGGGCGCATGTGTTTTGGTGTGTTTGAACTACCAGCTGCTTCTCATTTGAAAAAGCACAACAGCTTATCTATTGACACTGGAACTGGGCAAGAGGATGGTGCATGTGATAGCTTCAACTCACATTTTTAGCATCAGTGTGATATTTTGTTAGCTCGTAGTTTCTGTAGTACACAGTGTGGGCCAGATCCTCTCCTGCACCCCATCTCCGTTAGGCAGGGTGTGTGGGGGGACATGAAGGTGTTTCAAATGGTCTGGAGGCTGCTCTAAACTTCATAGCTAAGAAGGAACTTCTCCATCAGCCTGGGACAACTGGGGTGTAAGGGAGACCAAGGGTTTTCTGCTACCCTCTTGCAGTGCCATGATCTCCCTTCAAAATGTTTCATGAAACAGAAGTTTTCCAGCTGGCTCTGCTGATGGAGGGTAGTTTGGCTGGCTTCCTGGTGAGCCCTGTACTGATTGCATTGTCTACGGTTGCCTGCCGCACCTTTAAAAGAGAGTCCAGTGTTGTACCTCTTATCTTCACCTAGCGGGAAAGAGGTGAGAGTCAGCGTGTCCTGCTCCCGTATGAACCTGATCCATAAGGGAAATGAGCCCCAGAGACTCTGTGTTGGACAGAAGCTCCCTGGAGAACATGGTTGGCACCTGAACCTGGGAGAGTGTCGGTGACAATGTGCAAGGAGCCCAGTGAGTTGTCTTCAGACAAACCTCCGGCTGTTTGCATTAAGCTAGGTGTGAAAGTGTAAGGGATACCATTCCTCTGGGGTCAGAGGCCTGGGATTGGCTGGCTGATTATCCCTGCTCACTGCACCTGAGAAAGAGCCGGAACATTAGCTGACCCTTATTTAAAAAAAGAGCCATCAGGAAATGGCAGAGAGGACTACAACTCCAGGAAACTAAGGGGTGAGGGGCTGCCCACCCATTGGACTGATGCTGGATCTACTGCAAAGAGGAATTGTGCCAGAAACCAAATGGACAGAAGGGAGACTGCGCGGAGTCCTTTATTGCTAAGACTGGGAGGTAAGAGCCAGGAAATGCTGGTTACCGGAGTTACTGGCATGAGGGATAGGCTGGGGAAGGGACTACTTGGCCGGCACAGACTATGAGAAGAGTGTGTGAGGGGGTTTTGGGTTGCTTTTTGTTAAGAAGGCTTAAAATTAAACTGTTGGAAATTGCTTCCCTGGATTCCTTGAGAGAGCTCAGGCAGAATTACCTCAGGGAGCGAGCTAATTCTGTGAGAGGAAAACCTGGTCTGCTAGGAGGAAGGTGCTCTGAGGCCCCAATCCTCTGACACAGGGAATATCACCAGACCCAGTGTGACCCTCAGAGCACTGACCACCTCTGGGCTTTGTGGGGAAACAGAGAGGTATCTATAGGATTCGGCTGTCACAAGCTACTAGCTACAGAATATAACTGATAAAGCAGTTTTAGCCGATCCCTCCGCTCCCACCCTGTGTTGTTAAACACTAACTCAGTCCTGCAATGGATTCCTGGGCTTGTTTCATGTGCTGGGAGTGAGATGGCCCAAGATTACCTGATCCAGTGCAGTACTGCCCCATTTTGGTCCTCTCCAGGTAAGGTATCTCCCTGGTTACATGGGGGAGCATTCAGTTGGTTTTCTGGACACATTGAGTAAAACTGCTAGTTTGTCATTACAACACTGAAATTCAGTGAATCAGGACAAGACACATGGCGAGCTGAGACATTGCACCCTCTGTCGATTGCACCCGGGACATGCTGTGGCTGCTCAGATATGCCAGTGAAAGTCCCACTCGTGTGCTAGACGAATGCACCTTCAAATGCTGCATCTTTGGTTTCTTTAGCCGGGAAGCATTTCCCGTTAGTCTTAGGCAAAGCCTGGCATAGCAAGCAAGGGTTATCTGGCATGGGGGCACGGGGAAGACTGAGCAGAGCGTTCTCATCCTGTCCACGTCTGTGCAGCATCTCTATATGTATGTGTGTTTCTCCTGCGGGAGTCAGAAGTTTGGATGGACAGACTCTTGGAGTTCTTTATTTTTCCGCCCCTCCTCTTCTCCCATCCTGTCCAAACGTTGCCTGCATCATCCTTTCAGTTCTCTTGTACTGGCAATAGAAGAGGAACACTGATTAGAAATGGGGTGACAGATGAGCAATAGAGACGGTTGCTGACAACCTCCCATACAGATAGTAGGCTCACTGCATGTCCATTTAGCTTCAGCATTTATCTTCTCCCTTAGCAAGCAGCAAAGTTTCCCCTGGAACCTTAATCCAGTTCCCCAGAGCTCTTTCCCCTCTTGTTTCTCTAGGTCTGTAGCCCAGCATGGGGGAGTCTCTCCCAGTTGGGGTTAATTCTGTCATGTGAACGCTCATGAGATCACCTGTGAGTGGCAGGAGCTGGTGTTGCTTCAGGTTGTGGCTCCTTTCCCTTGTGGCTCCCCTCCTCTGACGGCTGGCGATGACGAAGATCAGTACGGCTGTCAGGAATTTAGCGAGCAGGACTCCCGTAATGCTGAAGATGAATGCGTTGAAATGGGCCTTGGGAGAGCTGTTAGGGGAAACCACACATACACCAGTTTAGCTTTAACTAGGAAAGGAAGTTTTCCACCTTTTAATGGGAATCTAGTATTTTGGTAACATAGAAAGCCAAAGACAATCACTGTCTCTTTTGAATTATTATTGCGTTGCACGGTAGAACCTACCAGCCCCACTCATGGACCAGGACCCCAATGTGCACGGCGCTGTACAGACAGAACAAAATGACGAGGCGCTTGCATCTCAAACAGCTGTGCCACCAGGCCAGCCCACTCCTCTGCTGTAGCCAGCCAGCTTATTGCTGGGCCACTTTTGTTCCTTCCTCTATCTCATTGGTTCAGTCTGTCTCTCCCTGCCTGCTTCACGCTTTCCAAATCTCTGACTGCTCCTTCATGGTAATCCTGTCCTACTGGGCAATGGGTCTGGCTTCCCCCAGCCACTGCAGAGGAGTAGGGGATAGACCCCAGGTCCCATTGCTGCTTTACAGCTGGTGCCGTTGCTGGGTGAGCTAAGCCCAGGGATGTGTTCCTTACAGAGATCACAGCGCAAGGACGAGCCTGCGGGTTTACCTGGCGATGCTGTGTTCAGCCCTGGGCTCCTCTGGTGCCTGGGTCTCCATTACACCTGCTGATGGAAACAGAGAAGGTTAGCGTCCCGTGCAATGTTTATTCATAGCCAGCGGACATCTGCTGTGTTCTGGCTCCTCGCGGCTGCGGAGAGGTGAAGTTCGGGACCTCTCTCGTACTCTAGTGTAATGACTGCAGCAGACTCCTCTGCTGTAAAGCAGGAGTCAATAAGAGAAGAATCGGGGCCAGAAACTCCAAGCTTGGAGGCCCATTGGACATGTACATGAGAAGAGTATTCTGCTTGTCTTTGGGAAACCATGGCATCTCTGGTACCCGGGCTCGGGTGCTCCGGCTGTGCTCTCCAGACTAGCAAGGCATATGGATTTTATAGACACTTGTCATCTGAATAGCGAATGCTTGTTAGCCTACAAAGTCCATGAGTAAAACCAGTTTACTCGGCCTGTGCAGGGACTATTCCCCTGGGCCATCGAGTGAAAGGAGAGAGAGGCAGGAAACCCATGAGGTCACCACCACATCACAGGCTTGATGCCTGATGACATGGAACACTGGGGCTTACTCGGTAGTCACTAACCTGCCATTGCTGACTACATTGATCCAAGGGAGCCCAAATGTCACTGCATTGTGGGCCACACTTGCAACTTGCCAGGAGTCTCAAGGCTGCATAGGTTTGGCGTACGGGATCTACATAGTCTGAGTGCGTATCAAACCCATGGGATGATAATATTGGTTCCATAGAATCATAGGAATGCAGGGCTGGAAGGGACCTCGAGAAGTCATCAAGTCCAGTCCCCTGCACTGAGGCACGATCAAGTAAACCTAGATCATCCATGACAGGCATTTATCCAGCCTTCTCTTAAAAGCCTCCCTTGGAAGCCTAGCACCCCTTATCCAGAGCTTAGCACCCCTTATCTTTAGAAAGTTTTTCCTAATATCTAACCTAGGTCTCCCTTGTTGCCGATTTAATCCCATTACTTCTTGTCCTACCTTCAGTGGTCATGGAGAACAATTGATCACCATCCCCTTTATAATAGCACTTAATATATTTGAAAATTATCAGGTCTCCCTTCAGTCTTTGTTTCTCAAGACTACACACACCCAGGTTTTTGAACCTTTCCTCACAGGTCAGGTTTTCTAAACCTTTGATCATCTTTGTTGCACTCCTCTGGACTCTCTCCAGTTTGTCCCGATCTTTCCTAAAACCCAGCACCCAGAACAGGACACAGGACTCCAGCTGAGGCTTCACCAGTGCCAAGTAGAGCAAGACAATTACCTCCTGCCTCTTATGTAAAATGCTTCTGTTAGTAAACCCCAGAATGATCTTCGTTGCCTTCGGCAACTGCATCACACCATTGACTCAAATTCAATATGTGATGCGCTGAACCCCCCAGATCCTTTTCAGCAGTGCTACCACTTGGACAGTTGTTCCCCATTATGCATTTGATTTTTCCTCTCTAGGTGAAGTACTTTGCACTTGTCTTTCTTGAACTTCCCTTCATTGATTTCAGCCCAGTGCTTCAATTGATCAAGGTTGTTTTGAATTCTAATCCTGACCTCCAGTGAGCTTGCAACCCCTCCCCTTTGTGCTCATGTCTTCCCTGCTAGGGGGAATAGCAGTTGTTCAGTAGATTTCACTAGCAAAGAAACATTGTGGTTAGCCAGCTGTGTCCTTGCCCTGCTGCTGCAGGGGAGGATGGCAGCAGGCCACACTTTATAGGCTGTGCTCTGCCCCCCAGCTCACCCCTCCTGCATTAGCACAAGGACTGCAGAGGAGGAGGGAGGTCTTGTGATAAAAGCACTGGACTGGGAACGAGGAGATCTGGGTTGAGTTCCTAGATCTGCCCACAGACTCTTCCTGGGTGACCGTGGGTAAAGCACTGAATCTCCCTGTGCCTCAGTTCCCTATCTATAAAACGAGGATAGCAGCACTTCCTTGGTCTGCTTAGATTATAAGCCCCTGGGGGCCAGGAGTGTCTCTTCCTCCTGTGTATGTACAGCACCTAGCACAATGTGGCCCTTAACTCAGCTGGGGTCTGTAGATACTACTGCAATGTAAGAAATCTTGTATTGAAACCACAGCCTGGGGACCTACCTCCCAGCACCTCCACTTTCACCTTCTTTAGGGTCCTTGCGTCTCCTAAGAAGTCTGTCTTGCACTGGTACAGCCCTGCGTCCTGTTTCTGGAGCCTCTCCATGGTCACTGTGAGGACCCCCTGGTGGATATTGTCAGCAATGGAAGTGTTGCCGTTCCGCTTCTTCAGGAACTGGAGCCAGAAGCGGTGGGCGCTGACCACGTGCCGGCACTCAGTCTTATTGACGTGTTTGCACCAGCTCTTCTCCCTCCACTTGTTCTCCTTGGGGCTGTAGGCGCACCTGATGGAGATGGTCTCTCCTTCCGTTCCGTACATCACTGTGATGTTCTCCGCCACACACAGCGCTGGGAGGAGAGAAAGGGAAACCCGACTTAGGTCTCAATTGTCTTCTTTCTGAATGTCTTCTCTCTCTGTCTGTGTGTGTGTGTCTCTCTCCCTTCCCCTGTCCTCAGCAGGACAACTTGGAACTGTAATTCCCCATCTCTGTTGAAGGTAGCAACGTAATGTAGATCAGTAATTCTCAACCTTTCCAGATGACTGTATCCCTTTCAGGAGTCTGATTTGTCTTGCCCAACCCAAGTTTCACCTCAATTAAAAACTACTTGCTTACAAAATCAGACCAAAAAATACAGCTGTGTCACAGGACAATAGTACTGAAAAATAGCTGCCTTTCTCATTTTTACCATATGATTCTAAAATACATCAACTGGAATATAAATGTGGTACATATCAGTGTATAGTATACAGCGCAATATAAACAAATCATTGCATGAAATGCTAGTTTGAACTGACTTTGCTAGTGCCTGTTGTAAAACTAGACAAATATCTAGATGAGTTGATGTATCCTCTGCAAGACCTCTACGTACCCCTGGTTGAGAACCACAGTTATAGATGACAGGGCATCATCCGACCATTTACCACTGTCCTCTACTCACCCTCCTCCCTCAGTTCCCAAAGTTTGGGCATGTTCAGATTCAGGATTTGGGTTCAGGCCTTCTCTAATTCTTTACCTATTGACCCCCACTGATACGCTAGTCAGCTGGGTTTTCCTGTGGCAGAGAGAAGAGAGGAGATATTGTTGCCCCAGTGAAGGATTTGGCTCCTGAAATGCCACAAAAACCTTCCTCTTCCACACTTTCTTCTTTGCATGATGTTGAACGTTACATGGCCTTGCTTGGACTCCAGTCAGAGCTTGTCAACACTTCACCTTGCCCATTCACGTGGCTTGCTGCCTGGTGCATTGCTCAATAGAGTTTGAGACCAGAAGTGACCACAGATATTCCAGACTGACCTCAGTGATGCGAGACCCTTCCATCCTCCTGATCACATTGCTGGGCCAGGGAGCAAGAAACTTCCAGAAATTGAACCTGGATCTGTCCTTGGACACTAAGGACCATTAAACCTACAGAGTCTGCTTGGCAGTTACACCAGTGTCCCCTAGTCTTGCTCTGGTGGTATGCAAATGAAATTCGCAACCACTGTCTGGCTCCTTCGTGCTGCCAGAGAGGTGCAAACGAAGGGGTCTTGATATAAAGGAATCATCAGATGCACGGGCAGAAGCCAGTCTCCAGTTGTGGGGTTGGAGGGTAAATTCTTAGTCCTGTTACTGATCTTTTAATACCCTGCGGTTTTGTGAAATCTCCTTTTGTGCTGTTTCCTGGAATGTTGCTAATTCTAGCACTGCCCTGTGAGCAGCTGATCTTTTAATTTTGCTGCTTCTCTTTAGTTCCTTCTACTGTCTGTTTCTCTTCGAGCTGCAGAAGCAAAGGGGCCTCATTGTTTGAGATATTTATACTTTTAGAAGGAAGCCATGTGTTATTTTGGGGAGTCTGTGTTTTTGGGGAAGGCTTTTCAGTCACGAGCGACTGCTGCAGAAGAAGTCTTAGTAGAACTGAAGATGGAAAGACATTGGGAATGGATGTTATAAGGGCTTTGCAGAACTACCTGCACTGAGATGATTGGAAATGCCACAATGTTTGGGAAGATGCACCATCTTCTCTTGTTTGTAAATATTCTGAGTAAATGTTGAGCTTAAAAAAAGGCATAAAGACTAATAGGTTTTCTGTAAGCATCACATTATACTGCTTTGCCTGAAGCCCCCTGATTATTGTAGTCTTGGGGTTCTGTCCCCACCTCAGTGCACCTCAGTTCTGACCTGAAGCAGCCCTTGCTATTTCACTCTTGGTCAGAGACTGCAAGGTTAAGTTTGGTAATGTCCCATGCAAAACTCGGAGCTATTAACTTTCAAAACAATGCGGCTGACAGATCGTATGTTATTGGTGTTCCTTCTCCCTTGTTCTTTATTACGGAGGATGATACAGCTGAGCCCAAGCCAGAATATTGGTTGCAAACACCCCATCCTTTTGGAAAGTCTGGCTACTCATCCAGATTTTGCTGCTGTGTAATGGAAATAGGGTTGGTGCTTGTAAAACATTCATCTACTATTATGAATATTGCGATAGCACCTACTAGCCCCCGTGACGGACCAGGGCTCTAGGGGCTGTACAAACTCAACAAACAGATGATTCCTGCCCGAGGAGCTGACAATCTAAGCATAAGACAAGAGACAAACAGGGTGGGACGGACAGTCAGTTAGACTGTGGGGGGCCAAGACTAGAGAAGAGGAGGTTGAGAACCGCGATGAGACTTCTAACTCTGGTGGAGAGGAAAAGCTGTTCCTTACAGATGTTCATCTACTCCTGTGTCTTATTTCCCACGTGACGTTCCCATAGAAAGATGGTGACCCTGGCAGGAATGCTGCTAGCTAGATGACTGTCATAATGGCTGCGCGCTCAGTTTCTCTGTCCATCTCGCAGGCAGAGGGGTTTTGAATGGGTGGGTATCATAGGAGAGTGATCCTTCCTAAGTAATGTGGTCCGTGGTTATTCCAGGGCGTTCCAGGAAGAGAAGTCCAGTCCAGTTTCCTCCCATGGGAGAGCCAGAATTTTTGTTTGTCAGCTTCCATAGAAAAAGAAGGGAAGAAACTGACAAGATGGGCATGGGACTGGAGGAAGGACGGTCTTAACGTTAAGGCAGTGGAGTGGGACTCAGGCCCTGGTTTTATTCTCAGCTTAGCTACAAATTGTTCCCTTGTGACCGATGGCAAGACATTTAACATTTCTGTGCCTTAATTTCCTATCTGTAAAATGGGGCTAATGCTTCCCTGCCTTCCAGACGTGTTGTGAGGTGCTCAGTTGTGATGGAGGCCAGATAAGCACCTAGATAGAGGTTTTTCCCTGACATTTTTTCTATTTTGCCTAGATGTATCAGATGATCTCCAATGGTTAGCCCGATATCCTCATGCCTCACTCTCCGTCCCTCTGCCCCCAAACTCCTCTCCCCAGGAATCTCTGGAGGGAAAGATCCTCATTTAAGGGATGGTCTTCTCAGTGCTGGTGAGGTGTCTGCTCCGGTAAGCCTTGTTTGCTCCACTAGGACCTGACGCCGTTGTTGTTTGCATGTAAAATAGTCTCACACACTGGATTTTGCAATCACAGTTGCTGAGAGTGGAGTTAAAGGCTCTTGTCATGTTTTCCAAGGTGTTTCCTATTCTGACTCACAGGCTCCCTGACAGACCTCAGCCCCCACCACCCTGAAAGCAGCTGACCAGTGGGATCTCCGGCGTCCTTTGGAAAAAATCAAGTGTAAAGAACACAAACCCTGGAAGGGAATGAAACCCACCCCAAACTACTTGCTCCTTGTCTAAACATGTAAGAGCTCCCAAGCATTGGATGCATTCCCTCTCGGTGGTTTGCATGTTCACTCGCTAAACATGTTACCGTAGTTCCATGTGACTCTGCTGCTTCAAGACTATTTGGGGCTCCTTTGCCAAACACGTTCATGGGTCGGGAGGGAGGTGGGCTCGTTCTCCATTGCCCTGCACCTTGCATTGTCGTTCCCATCTGCATACGGCCAACTTAAAGTGGGTGGATCATGGCACCAAATCACTGTATTTTCACGTGACGGTCCCTTTGCACAGGTGCAATTTTTGCACAAGGCAGTGGAGAGCCAGACCCAGAGAATCAACATCTCTTCAGTACAGTGACGAGGGCAATAATCTTGAGCCGGATCCCGCAGGGGGCAGAACACCTCCTGCAAAGTTTTGAGCTCCCTCAACGCCTGTTGCAGTTAATCTTTCCCCTAAGATACCTGCCTGCTTTGACTCTTACTGGCACTTCACTGATAATTGTGGGTGTGGGTCCGTTTAAGAACGTTCACAGGGGAATCATCTTCTCTGGCTCCAGGACAAACAGCTGAGGCTTGTCGTCCTATGCAGCATTTGCCTCATGGTCCCTATTATGACTCATGGCAGATGTTGGACAACGCCAGTTATTGCTCCAAACCTACGCCTACCCCTCAACCCGACACAAAAGGAGTTGGATGCTTTCTTACCTGATAAGGAGACCAACAAGACCAGATGCACGAGCTTCCCCATGTCTCTTCTTGCTTATCCAGCAGCGCCGGGGAGTCGGAACAAGAAGAAAAAGGATTCTTGCCCAAAAGCAGCTTTTTTTTCTCCTTGTTCTGCAGGAAGGAATGAGAACAGGAACTTGACTTCTCTTCCCTCCTGGGGATTGAGCAATGTACCAGGGACAGAGCAGCAGCTATGCCCACAGTGAGCCAGGCTTTGGTCTAGACCGCCTGAGAAGGGTTGTCATGTGGTCAGGAAAGCATGCGATGCAGAGGCGTTCTAAGACTGAGGGATGGTGCTTTCTATTCTCAATTGGCTTCCTAGGCAAGCTTTTGCAGGGCATGAACTTCCTGTGCATGGATAGAGATCGTGTCTTGACTATCACAGCCAGGCAGACCACCCAGACACCTCAAAAGGTCAAATAGAGGGGCTGGGATTACAGCCCTTGGAGATCTCCATGGAGAACTCTAAGGTTGTATTCAGATTTTTTACCTGTCCTTCAGTGGCACAACTGGAAAGGAGCTACAGAAAAGCTTATCACACAAGGCAGTCTTGCAACTCGACATGACCATTTAGGACAGGAAGTGAAGAATATTGTATCATTACACTGCTGGGTGTTTCAGACCAGCACAATGTAATTTGCCCAGGACACAAGGGCTAACATCTCTCCTCTGTACTCTTGCAAAGAGTGCTGTGGGATTTTTAATGAAGTCAGGGGACCAGGAGCTCAGTTTTACAGCAAATTCCTGCTATCAGTTTACTCCCTTCATTCCTGATAATTGAGGATTCCCCCCATCCTGGAGAGCTTCCTAGCTCGGTTATATTTCTGACCCTTCCTTGTGCATGCAAAGGGATCACACTTTGTGTTGCCATTTGATCGAGTAGCATTTTCCACCCACATTATACCAGTGTAAATGGCTGAACAAGGGGCATATAGTGGTGGAGAATCAGACCCTGGGTCTCAGGCTCTGTCTTCTTTTCCATTTACTTGATTGCTGGCAAAAGGTGCCTGATTGTTAGCCAGAAAACCAAAGTCGTTCTGTATCCTCAGAAGATCGGTACTGAAGGCTTCCCCATGGCAACCCCAAGAGAGCAGGGGTACTTCAATCTGCCACCTCTCTGTGGTGCTTGGACAGCCAGATTTGGCTTCCCAGCACTTTCTGGGAAGCAGACACTTCTGTTCACTGGGAACTGGGCTAAGACCCAGCAAACTCACTTCACATCACTCACTGACCAGCTCTCTGCTCTTGGACATTATCCACCTGGTCCAGATTTGCACCACTGAGCTATACATTAAAATTTCCTGCGTCTCAGCGTGACCCCTCTGAGTCACCCAGTGCACCTGAGTCCTTAACTATTTAGCCATAGAGATTGTTGTCACTTCCTCTCTAATTTTGGGCCTGTGTTGAAATCTGCCCTATGTGCTCATCCTTCAACTTCCTCTATTTTCTCCCTCATATTCCTTGCAATTTAGTTGCTTCGTCTAGCGCTTCCTTTCTTTCTGTTGCTTCTGGACAGACATTTCTCACATCTGCTCAGCTGCCGGTCCTCTCAGCTAGGGCAATGGGGGGACCCGTCTGTTTGAAAAGCTCCCCTATTCTCCCCTGCCCTTCCTTCTCCTGGGTGAATGTGTGTGCTCCTGTCTCTCTTCTTCACTCACACTCCTTTCTTGGTTTCCCTGTGCTGTCTCTGTTCCCCGTTGCCTTGGTGTGAGTAGCCAGCCTGGATAGGTCAGCAATGCAGCCAGGGGTGCTGAATAACCCAAAGGTTTTCCCAGCTGGTGAATGACTGGCCACTCCTTCAGGGCATTCAGGGGTGAGATGGTGAGTCAGAGGCCTGTGCCAACGCAGCAGTGTGGAGGCGGTGTCTTTGAATGCGGAAGGTAACTACTTGTTTTCAGTGAGCTGCCCATAGAGACTGAACCTGTGGACAGACACTGAGCACAAGTTCAGCACTAGAGCTGGGAATGCCGCAGGATCCAGCTTTCTAGACTCTCCACCGTCATTAACCCTGGCAGCCCCTCCAGTAAATGAAGAGACCCATGCACCCAACACCCATCCAGTTCTGAGACCCCACCCACAGGCCTGTACACTCTATTTTTTTCATTCTAAATAGAAGCTCCTGATCTAATGCCTCACCAAGTTAACAAACATTTAATTTATTCCAAAATCCTGTTGTCCCTGTCTCTCTCTCACACATGCATGTCCCTGCTCTTGAGCTGTTTAGGGGT
The DNA here is from genome assembly GCA_032164245.1 of Sternotherus odoratus. Lineage (NCBI taxonomy): Eukaryota > Metazoa > Chordata > Testudines > Kinosternidae > Sternotherus > Sternotherus odoratus. The sequence continues at coordinate 11,024,102 of JAVMKO010000022.1, read as the reverse complement.
TTGCGTGACCTATTCTGCACTAACATGTGTCTGTGCATGCTATGTATAATTTTTGCAGCTGAAAGGATGTTCTGGTGCCTTGGTTTGCACTATATAGTCATTCTAGGTTAGAGGCGGTGATGATGGTGATGAATAGTTACCTGTCTGCAGTGCAACATGTTGCCCCCTTGCAAACCCTCTCAAGCTGTGTATTGAGGTACATTCAGCAAAACATGATGCAGTTCACACATCAGTATATTTATTTCCCCCCCTCCCTTGGTTCATTCTCTCTCACTTTCCCAAGGGGAAGCTGAACTCTGTAACATCTGAGTCACAATCTTACACATACAACGTTTGAGTGGGTTTGAGATGACAATGCAAAAGTGTCTTGCCCAGCCGTATTTCTCCAGCCTGACCCCTGAGGATTCTCCTTCGTTCTCTTGATCTTCCTGTGCTGTTCTCCAAAAGCTGCTGCATTTTGCCCAGTTGCCCATGTTAAATTTCTCTGCAAGCCTCCGATCTGAGGCAGGTCTTTAAACGTACATGTTAAATATAAACCTAGCAAAGATTTCTTCTCTAGCACGCACACACGCTCCACCCCAGCAGTGTTCCAGCTCAATCTCTTCTGTCCCACTGCTGGGCTATTCAGGGTTCTCGAGATCACTATTTGGCGCCTGATGCTAATGGCTTGAGTAAAATGCTGGCGTATTCCACAGGCTCAGTGGGGGACCTGGTGTGGGGTGTCTCCAGAGCTTGACTTGGCATGATGTTGGCGTAGACAGACTCCCTGGGATTGGGTCTGGATTTAAAGGCCAAGGTGGCGTATTTTAGGTCTTGTGGCATCTCCTGTTTGTCGTCCTTGGGATCATACATGTTGCCGAAGCCCTGAGCCTGCACAGAAAAGGAAAACACTTCTCAGCAAGAGCAGAGTGATACCAAAAGCGCAAGATTTGCTCAGGTAGAGTTAAAAAAACCAACACAACATGTTACACTCTGTTGTGGAGAAGCTGGAGGGAAGAGTGAGCCTTACCCCACATCCTTCCCAGATACCCACAATGACCCCATCCATTCAACATTGGCTCCTAACCCTGTTGCCTCTCAGATGCTCCTAGAATTTTTCTGTTTCACTGTATTTCCAGCAGTGTTGCTGTTCCCTCACTCAGCCAATGTTTTAAAGCCCCCTGGAGAAAGTTAACTATGGGGTTTTAAGGTGAAAAGAATCCAAAGAGTTCAGGGGTCATAGCCAATTGCTGGAAAGTTAGCAGGACTCAAATGGATCATAGGACACCTGAGTTTTGTAGCTTCTTGTCTCTTTTTAGCTGTCTAGCTCATTTGGAATTTTTTATTTTTTATTTTTAATATACAATTTTAAGGTGACAATGGAATGAAATATTTCTGTGGACTAGAAATGTTTTTATTTAATTTTTGCATTCATTGAGAATTTTGAAATCTTCTGGCTTCCACTGTGAAACTTTGAAATCTCAAAATCCTCCATGAAAGGGCTTTTCCATCCTCGCACAGCTCTTGTCAGGGTGGATGGAGAGTGCAAATTTAAAGTGATGAGATAAGTAAACAGCAGTGCCCGGTTTCACTCACATCCTCTCTGCTTGCTCTGCCTTACAGTGCCATCTCTTTCCACTTTACAGCAAATGCCCCATTATGGCAAAAAGCCTGTTCTTTCTCTCTCTACTGCATTTAACACTGCAGAGATTCCCAAACTTTGCCAGAGCATGGTTCACATTTTAGTACAGAGGTTGTCTTGTTGACACTTCATCTCCTGTTCACCATTAAACAAACCCCCCCCGCCCGCTCACTTGCAATCACATAAAATCTGTGTGGTAACTATGACTCCCCATGTGGAAAAGTAACATTAAGAAAGTATTTCAAGTTTCTTTAAATGCAATTTAGCAACTGAAAATAAGGAGAAGTTAGCACCACACGACCAGCTGGCTCTCTACAGACTGCAGTTTGGGAACCTCCATGCTACCGCTTTTATGTTTCCAGTCGTTTCTCTTACCACTGTGCCGGTCCTGGGTTCTTCATAGACGACTTCAGCTTGTCCATCACCTTTTAATAAAGACAAGACAATATCCCCTCAATCCTGAGCATTCCTCATGTCATCACAGCGTAGGTGAAAGCCACAGAATGGACTGGCCCATGGTAATGGAAGTGAAGATTGTAGTAGTCGGGCCCAAACTACACTCAATCCAGCAAATAGGTTGTGCCCAGTTGACAATTCCTCCCTGGGAATTATAGTACGGCTGAGTTTATGAAATGTCCTGTGAGAAGTTTTAGGGACATGGGTCTGAGCTGATGTGGCAAATTATTTTTAATCTGGTATTTTCTGTGGCGGTGATTGCAGGCCTTGGAAGACTTAATAAAAATATCCATGATGCACCTGTCCAGATGTACAATGTTTAGGGGAAAGAACTCTTGCCAAGCCCTGGGGGCAGTCAGCCTAGGCCTTAAGGCATGAGATTTGACTCCCTGGCTTGTTGCTTGTGTGCCTACAAATGCTATTGCACCCTTTTAAAAACCAGACCATTTTGCACAGTCCTCTTATCCAGGGACCTCAAAGTACTTTTACAAAGATGGAAGGACACTTAAGTAGTTCAGGCTCAAAAGAACCAGCTACAGACAAAAGTGAAAATGCCTAGGCTAGTGTCAGCTTGACTGTGCTGGACAGAAGGAAACAAACAGCATAAACAGAGACCAACCCCTGACTGGGCCATGGAGATGGTTTAATTCTGAATATGCTCCCTCTAGCATAGGAGCACATGGGGAAAAGCTGGTGGTGGGAAGCCGGCACTGCGTCTTCCCCGACTGTGCTTGTCCTTCGCATGTTCAGGGCGGCCGATCAGGAATCCGGCAGTGGGGCTGAATTCACTCCAAGTTAAAGCAAATGAGAAATAGGGAACCCGGTGTAGTGACAGCCAGGCCATGTGAGGCCCCATCAGCTCTCCATTTACCGCTTGTCTTCTGCTGCCTGGATTTCCTGGTGCACAATATCACCATGCCAATAAGCGCCAGGATGAAGAGCACTCCCAGGACCACGCCGAGGATGATGAAGGTTCTTTGATTCAAGAGTCTGAGGAAGCAATGGCAGTCTGTATTAGACAGACCTACACAGGGCAGGTGCAATGCTTCCCAAAACCCTTAGCACATACCCAGCGGGCGGTCAGACCAGGGCCTGGGATAGCTCACAGACCTCGGTGGCTTTTTCTCCTCAAATATTACTTCCTTTAATGCTAAACCCTATCTGTGCCATTTGGTGTAGGAAGTAATGTCCTGAGCTTCTCTCTGTGATCCTGTGAAAGGAAACCACCCTCTAAAGCTCAACGCTGAGCTCTGTGTGGGCAGGGAATGTCTTTTGTGTTCAGTTTTGTACAGCGCTGAGCGCAGTGGAGTGCTGGTCCACGGTGCCAACACAATACAAATCACAGCCCTCGAAAAGAAAAACAAACCTCGACTGAATAAACAGAATGAGGTGATACGCCGCTGGGGGAATATTTAATGGGGCGTCTGGCATCAGGAAGGAGAAGGGGCAGCTCTGCTTTTACAATGGCGGATGCAGGGAACTGTGTGGATTCAATGCATCCAGATTTAACGTCATTTCTCTTTCTCCAAAGAGCAGCAGCTGCAGGGTTAATGATAATACAGTGACAAGACTATTAGATTCTCAAAGGGGACAGGACAGATGCCTGGACTTCATCTGCCCATTTTATCATGTGCCATTGAATACTGGGTGGCAGCTGGGAAGAGAGCACGAATCTGGCACTTTTTAAAGGAGGCCTCGTACATTCAGCACCATTGTGAAAAGCTGCTGCTTTCCCCATGAAAGGAGGAGCATGTGGGATCAGCTGCTCACAACCCTTTGGAGGTTTGCAAACACTGAGGCTGTCTTAGAGGAAGGGGCTGGAGCCTTACCTGCTCTCTGTTGGGGTGACCCCAGAACTAGCTGTGTTAAGAAGGAGGCTGATGTGCCCTGTGGTTGAGGTAACTGGGACGTCAGTTGTAGTTGTAGCTGCAAATACAAACACAGTTTCAACACCTTATGCCTTACCTACATCAGCCTTTATCCTGTAAAATATCCCACTAGTGCTACCTACCACCGGGTGCAGGGCTAGTGGAGACAAGCTGGCAGTGCTGTAAGCCCTGCGTAGTGGAGACCTACTTGGAGCAAGCTAAGAAACACAGAGGTTAAAAGGCTGAGTGGCCACCTGAGCCTTGTCTACACTAGTGTTCACTCGGTTGCTACTGAGAGAAGCACATGGTATGATGGGGAGGTTGCTCTCTATTGCAAAGCTTCTCATGTAACACGAAGCATGTAACAATCGTAGACAATGCCAGCCATGAGTCTGTGAGAAGCAGGCTATTAGCATCTTCCGTGTGACAGCCCCCCACAGTAATGAGGAAAGAAACAAAACGTTAGAAACATGCAAAAAATGATACAGTAACAGTTTCTAGGGCCATTACCATATATCACTGCTGGCCTCCCATGAGGTATTAGGGCTCACAGGCTGTGTATCCAATCACATGTATTATGATGACAGCAGGATGACATTTTTGGACTGAAAATTTTTGGTGAAAAAGCAGGTTTGGGTCAACTGGAAGAGTTAATGAATTTATGTTGGATTTTGGCAAATTGCTTCGGTGGCAAAAAAAACCCCAAACCCAACTTAAAAACATTTTTAAAAGGCCAGGGTTCTATTTACATAATTTTTTTCAGAAATTACTTTTTTCTTCAAAATAAAACCTTTTTTAAAATAACTTTTAATTCTATTTTAAAAGCAATTTAAAAGGAGAAGTATTTCAAAATGGAAACAAAATGTTTTGCTGGAAATGAAATGTTTTTGACTCTTCAAATCTTACAGCTAACCAAAAAATTCAGTTTTTTTGCATAGCTCTATCTCTGATATGGACTTAATGTCGGATGGCTTCCCTTGGACATGACTGTCTCCACCCTTCTGTATTGCTCTACTGCCGTCTTCAAAAACAGGCCAGAGAAAGTCACTGGGCTCTTACAGATAGTTTGTTAAATTTCACTGATTAAGAAAACTAAGTCAAGTTGATGGCATAACTAGAAACGGGAGCTGGTTAAAATGTGGGTCAGAATTTTAAAAAATACTTTTTTTCCTCCATCAAAATGCAAAATTAGTAAATAAATAAATGGAGATATACCAATCTCCTAGAACTGGAAAGACCTTGAAAGGTCATCAAGTCCAGTCCCCTGCCTACACTAGCAGGACCAAGTACTGTCCCCTGACAGATTATTTTTGTAGTATCTCTGCTAGCTGCTCTGGAAACCAATGCTCAGCTGCTAGGCAGGTGCTTAAATACTATGAATCTGTGGGTCATAGAAGTAAATAGATTGAAATGATTGAACCAGCTCTCAAGTAAAGGGGAGACAAGAAATGAATATTTAAATAGGCCATTAAAAACAGAAATAGCCAAATGGCCAAAGTTCTTATCTCAGCTACAGCTAGTTCCTAGTGTGAGCTATGACTAAAGGGACAAGGTGTTTTGGAGAGCGGAGGGAATTCTGGAATAATTTGGGAGGAGGTGGTAGTTTCAGTGTCAGAGAGAGGAAGGAGAGAGTGAGAAAGGTGGGGGTCTGAAATTTGCAAAACAAAAATCCCAAACCCCACATTTTCCCGACCAATAAATACTCACCCTTGGTAACAGTCAGGTTAACTTCAATTATCCTGTCTGTATTGGGAGGCCTGTAGAGTGCACACCAGTACACCCCTGCATCGTCCACCTGCAGTTTCTCCATGGTGATAGTAACAATTCCTTTCTGGGTGTCATCATGTATCCTGGCTCTGCCTTTCTGAGCCCTGTTCTGATACGTGAAGTACCCGTGATCAGTGTTGACCAAGACATCACATTTATTACGAGTTGTACTTCGGCACCAGGCTTTCTTCTCCCCTTTGTAATCCTGTGTGTTGTATGGACACTGGACAGAGAGATTCTGCCCCTCCATAACATTGTATTCTTGGAATGCTGGAAAACAAAAACTGGTCAGTACGACCTGGTTGAGAGGTACGATGACGTACATTTCCCATGAGTGACATATGCACCAGGGGGCAAATTCTTCCCTAGGTTAGATCCATTCACTGGCTTCAGCTGAGTTACAGGAGGGTGAATGTGAACTGGTGTTTTTGGTCCTGTTTGCCTCAAAAAGCAACAGTTGGGGCTCTTCCCTTTGCACTTGATCACCCCAAAGTCTCGCAGAGCAAGGGAAGCTCCGGATCCTTTCCAGGCCAGGTTCTCCAAGAAGCTCAGTGTGTGGGGTGCACGCTGGGTCCTGAGCTCTTTGAAATCTGGCCCTGATTGTTGGGACCGAGCACTTTAAAATGTCCCCTCAGAATATGCTTCTTGCATAAATAAACTTCACAATATAAATTGACTGCGCCCCTGAGGGGGCCTTTAGAGGGGAAAACAAGAAAAGAACATCTAACAGGAAGCATGGAGGGTCTGTTGGCTGAAGTGCTGAGGTTAGCTAGTAATCTAGACTAGCAGTGTGAGGCAGGAGAGAGGAGACGGGATTGTGGCGGGTGACAGATTCTGGGGGCATGCAGGGGGAATCGATACAGGCAGGGGAGAGGTGATAAAGTGGGGGAAGGAATTGGGATTCTAGTCAGTGGCACAGCCAGTCCTCCTGAAAGGAAATTAACTCACCCTTGGAAACATCCAGTTTAATTGTCTTTAGTGGATACACTGTATTGGACGGGTAATAGAGCGCACACGAGTACAGTCCGGAGTCCAGCACCTGCAGCTTCTCCATGGTGATGGTTACAATCCCATTGTGGGTGTCATCCTCTATCCTGGCTCTTCCAAAGGTAACCTTGGTTTGGTATCTACCTGATAATGTGTAATAGGTGCTAACCATGCGAAGGCAGTTCTCACCTCTCAACTGGCACCAGGTTTTCTGTGTTGCACTACCATACTGTGCACTGTAGCCACACTTTACAACGAGACTCTGCCCCTCCACTCTTCTCTCCACGGCGTCAAACTCTTGTGCTTGGAATCCTGGAAAACACCCGACCTGCTCAGTAACAGCTGGGATGGGAGCCGGGCTGCCTGCTGCCCCCTCTATGTGCTGCACTCCAGTGCTTGGACTGAACACAGCCCAAGAACTAGAGGCTGGGAAGAATGGAACTGACTCAGTAAAAGCAGCAATTACAAATGATTCTCCTATCCAGGGCTGAATTAACACAGGGGCTTTAGGGGCTGTAGCCCAGGGCCCCAGACTAAGGCGGGGGGGGGGGGGGGCCTGGCATAGGAGGGATAAGGCAGGCTGCCTGCATGCCATGGCCCCAAGCTGCTCCTGGAAGTGGCTGGCTGCTGGCACGTCTCTGTGGCCCCTAGCGGGCGGGCGGGGGAGGAGGCTCCATGCGCTGCCTCTGCTCCCAGCACCAGTCCCACATCCTCCTGGCCAGAGCCTTCACCTTACCCTCCATCCCGCACCCCAGCCCCTGCCCCAGACAAGAGCTCCCTCCTGCACTTAGCTCCCTACCAAACCCCACACCCCAACCCCGGCCCCAGGTCAGAATCCCCTCTGAAGCCTACTGCTCCACAAAGAAACTAACCAGAAAGTTTCTGCTCATCCCTTTATTACATGTATCCCTATCAATCCTATTTACTGCAGTAATGCAGGGAGGCCATGCAAGAATGGGGCCTAATTGTACTTGGCAGTCTGCAACTGCTCAGGAGGAACTGGGTGCCACACTCAAGTCTCTTTTCAGACCCTTTCCTTCGGACATAGTTAATTTAAAAAACCCTCACAAGATAACAGAAAACAAATGCCACCCCCCCTCTGGCAAGCAGGCTGCAAGACCCAGAGAACTTCCCCTCTGCCCTTGTAAAAGGATACTCCCCCCTTTGAAACCCTGCTGAATCATGTGACAAGCAGCCTGTTATGGGTGGGATGACCAGGAAGCTGTAGCCGGAGAGAGATGGCAGGGAGTGAGAGGCTTCTGCAGGGAAGACCCTGATACCAAGAGAGTAACTCCAGCTAGGAAGGGTTAGGAAGAGCCTGAGACACAAGTTTGGGGCTGTATCTAGCTTACTCCTGGGGGAAGGGCTTTTGGTTTATATTTAAACATTCTGATAATAAACCAGACTCTAAATAGGGCTGTTCTCATGGATTTATGAAAGCTGGTGTGGAGTTTATTTAATAAATCCCTTGAAGGAGGAAACTGAGGCAGGCCCCTGCACAGCATCTTTTGGCCATGAGGGAGTGCTCAGGAGGTGGCTGGCTTTGATGGGACAGCCCTTAGTTAATTCCTGGTCATTCCACCCTGTCACACAGAGCCAGTCCCTGTCCCAAAAAGCATACAATCTAAATAGATAAGGCCCAGCAAGGGTGGGAAGGGAAAGGGATATAACACCTGAGCAAAGCAAACAATGCGATGGCTTTAAAAGTCAGGCCCTCAGTAGATCTCAAGGGGCATCCAAGGACCATTGCTGGTCTGCAGAGCCCTGCGGGATGGTGCACAGGTCAGGATGCTTTAAGAAACACGCAGTGAGGATTGAGGTGATTGATTGGAGCCGTTTGCACCTAGGTCCTGTCTACACAGCGGTCATTGCTACCAGTGTAGCTGTTCCAGGATAACTGGATATTGCCCCTGTGCAGCATGTCTACACCGGGGGCTTGCCCTGGTGCAGGTACATCAGTCTAACACCACACATCCCTAGTACAGATAGCGCCCTAGGTCAAGGGGTTGAATAGAAAGGTGGGGCCAAGAGCGAGCCATCATCCCTGGACCTGGTCCATACACTGCAAATAGTGGAGAGCAACTATGTGATGTACTCAAGACTGGTTCTGTTCAGTATCAGTATTTGCTATGTCTAGGAACGTATAGGTTTCAGAATAGCAGCTGTGTTAGTCTGTATCCACAAAAAGAACAGGAGTCTTTGTGGCACCTTAGAGATTAGCAAATTTATTTAAGCATAAGCTTTTGTGGGCTACAGCCTGCTTCATCAGATGCATACAATGGAACACATAGTCCTTAAACAGGCAGCTTTGTAAAGGAGAAACTGTGGCTTTAAATAGTAGCTCAGAGGATGTGAAAGCTGTTTGAGCAGGTGTGACGTTCTACGGTGAGGGTTTGGTGATTTCATTTAGCTGTGGTCTGACTCTTTGAACGGCAAGTGATATATTTTCAAAACTGATCAGCATTCAGCTGCTTCCCTTGAGAACTCCGCACCTCCTCTATCCCCCCAATTGTTCTCAAGTGGAACTGCTGGAGAGCACTGGTCAGAAAATGGGAAAATTTCCATGGAAAATATTGAATTTTTATCAAATTGAAAACCCAGAGTGTTGGTTATTGGCTGGAAAATATTTGGGTTTTGGGAGTTTGTGTGTGTGTATGAAAACTTGAAATTTCCATGAAGAGCAAACACTGTTTTTTAGTTGAAAACCCATTTTTCCATCCAAAATAGCTTTGATAGAATGTTTTTGACCATTGCTACTGGTAGTTGCTAAGAACTTTGTGAAAATCTGGCCCTGCTTGTGTCTCAGTGCCTGGGAATTGCCTCCGGCAATGAAGGTCTATATCTGATCCCCCTCTCTCTGACATAAATCTGAAGTAAATCCCTTGATGGCAAAATAAATATGTAGATGGGAGACCAGAATTGGCTCCGAAACAGTTACAGCTGAGTTCCTATGGCTTCTGTGCTGTTTTCTGAATGTGTGTGTGAGAGAGAACGTTTGTTTTAATGAGAGAGAAGGAGGAATTCTGTATTGAGCAGGAAACTAGTACCCAAAATAAAAGGAAATACCTGAGTAGTAGTTAAAACTAGACCTGCACTTGGAGAGAACTCTTGTAGCTGTTATTTCACATTTATATTATGCAAGTGTCCAGAGGTTCTGAAGATCAAGGCTTGATTGTACTAAGGGCTGTACAAACACATAGGAAAAGTTTATAGTCTTATCCTTCAGAGAGTTTAGTGGGGGGGCTTAAGAAGACAAACGATATGAGAAAGATGGAGAGGGTCAAAGAGAGAGATGCAGTCACACTTACACAAGAACAACATATTCCATAGAGCTTGGCCTGAAGTGTGCTTTGAAATATTGTAGAGCTGCTGCCACTGGAACTAAGCCAGCTTTGTACCGCAAATTTGGGCTTCCCTGATGCTTCCCTAAGGAATTCGCACTTCCTGTATGTTTGTTTTGATAGGGGGAATTTCCTTCAGATGTTTTAAAGACTCCTCTTATGCCTAACTAATGGGAAAGTGCCCTGCACACCCTACCCTGCTATGCAAATAAGTCATCCCAGCCCCATAAAAGTATTTATGAATTTAATCCAAGGAGACATTTTATTGACTCTAAAATAAATAGAGACCTTGATCGGTCACATCAATAACAGGCTTGTAATGCAAACCGGACACACATGGGCCAGGTATTCAGCTGCTGTAAATTGGCATCAATCCATTGACTTTAAATGATACCAATTCATGACGCCAGATTATGCCAATTGATTATCTGGCCCAGAATGTCTCTCTGAAAATTGAAAATTAATAACAACATTGAGATCTCTGCCCGTATTTTGGCAGGGATACATTTGTGTGGTGGGTAATGGGTGCTCAAAAATGTTCACTCATTGAACCTGAGGACCTGATGTAAATTGGTGTAACCCCACTGACTTCAGTAGAGCTGTGGAGTCGATTTCCTTCACTTGAGGCATTGGTCTGGCAGGGATCCCCACGCTCCTTACTGTGCTGGTTCTCGCACATTTCACAATACATTTGACAAACCAAGCAGGGAAAATATAGTCCCAGATCCCCACCTGCCCCTGCCCTGGAATGCCCATGTAACCCCCCAAGTATCACATCCCTCTTCCTCGTACCTGAGATGCAGAGCAGCAGCAGCAGGAATCTCAGCTCCATGCCTGTCTTCAAGCCCACCGAAGGGGCATTGCTGGACTATACTATGGAACGTGGAATGGATTTGTAGAAAGTCTCGTCTCTCTGAGCTCTCTCTCTCTCGACACTGCTGCTGCATGAGGAAGTGGCTGAGGTCTTGCCTTAGTACGGAAATTCTTCCCCATGTTTTGCAATAAAACTGATATTAAGATAATTTAATTGTGTATTTAGGGACGTGGATGGCAACAAAAGAGCTGGCGGGGGGAAGGGTGCTTTACACATCCTTCCTGGGCACAGTCCCTGGTGGATCTTTCAGAGACTGGCCTAAAGGATCATTTTGTTAAGTTCCCTGTGTGGGAAAGGGGGAACGAGCTGGTGTCTCAGGCTCAAATCAAACCCCAAAGAAAACAGGGGTTCATTTGAAGAGACGGGTTTCCTGAGCATGGAAATATGATGCATTAAAATGCCCCCCTTTTTGCTCTGCAGTTTGATTTGATCGTGAGAGACCATCTCGTTCCCCTTTCCCACAGCTCATGTGCTCAAGAACTGAGGATCATCTATTGACACAGGTTCCACCAGGACAGTTGAGACCAGTTGGGTTGTTTTTGCTACTATGGCCTTGTCTCTGCTGGCAAAGTGCATGAAAGAATCATAGGAATGTAGGGCTGGAAGGGACCTTGAGAAGTCATCAAGTCCAGTCCCCTGCACTGTGGCAGGACCAAGTAAACCTAGACCATCCCTGATAGGTGTTTGTTCAGCCTGTTCTTAAAACCCTCCAATGATGGGGATTCTACCACCTCCCTTAGAAGCCTATTCCACAGTTTAACTACCCTTAGAAAGTTATTCCTAGTATTTAACATAGCTCTAAGTGCTCCTTGCCAGTGATTAAGCCCATTACTTCTTGTCCTACCTTTAGTGGACATGGAGAGCAATTAATCACTGTCCTCTTTGTACAGCTCTTAGGATATTGGAAGACTGTTATCAGCTCACTCCTCAGTCTTCTTTTCTCAAGCCTAAGCACATCCAGGTTTTTCAACCTTTCCTCCGAGATCCGGTTTTCTAAACCTTTGATCATTTTTGTTGCTCTCCTCTGGAGTCTTTCCAGTTTGTCCACATCCTTCCCAAATTGCAGTGCCCTGAACTGGACCCCGTACTCCAGCTGGGGCCTCACCGGTGCCAAGTAGAGATGGACAAGTCCATCCTGAGTTTTACATCCCACACTCCTGTTAATACACCCCAGAATCATATTAGCCTTTTTTGCAGCTGCATCACATTGATGACTCCTATTTAGTTTGTGGTCCGCTCTAACTCCCAGATCCTTTTCAGCAGTACTACCACCGAACCGGTTATTCCCCATTGTGTAGCTGTGGATTTGATCTTTCCTTCCTAAGTGAAATACTTTTCTCTTGTCTTCACTGAATGTCATCCTGTTGGATTCAGACCAATTTTGAATTTTAAGCCTGTCCTCCAAAGTGTTTACAAATCCCACCAGTTTGGTGTCATCTCCAGAGTTTATAAACACACTCTCTATTTCATTATCCATTTTTTTAATGAAAATATTGAATAGTATCAGATCCAGGAGTGACTCCTGCAGGAACCCACTAGAGATGCTTTTCTAATTTGACAGCAAACCATTAATAACTACTCTGTGAGTATGACCTTTCAACCAGTGGTGGACCCACCTTATAGTAAATTCAACTAGACCATAGTTCCCTAGTTTGCTTATGAGAATGTTGTGGAAATGTGTCAAAAGCCTTAAAAAACCAAGTTATATCATGTCTAGTGCTTCCAACCTTGATATTCTGCATATGGGACATAGGTGTTTCTTTCAGAAAGGTACTTTATACATTATTTCAGGGGGAAAATACACCCTTTCTATATCTCCCATGCAGATGATAGAAGGCACTCAGTACTGACTTAATTTGAGACAGGCAATTTTTTATTTAAATAAGGGACATCACGAAAGATACGGGACTGTTGGGAGCCCTCCGAAATTGGGTCCGTCTGCAGCCAGTACAGTGGAGAGCTTCTGCGGATATTTGTCACAGCCCCCCAAGGCTCTCTCCGCTGGACACTAACGAGGCTACTGTGCTTGGGCCCATCCACTAGAGCCATGTGCTTTAAGCTTTCCAAGGCTGAGTAGGCTCCAGCACTGTCTCTTTCCTTGGCCTCTCTGGCACACTTCATGGAAACGGGAGCTCGGAGTCCAACTGCACTAGGCCTCCAGAACCCCATGGCCATTCCAGTAGTTTAAGCTCATCCTTTTCAAGGGCTATGACTTTTTGGGTGCTCTGGGTTACAGGTTAGCTTTCTAGGGTCCTGTGACAGAAGAAGCACATAACACACTGACTTTGCAAAAGCTCCCAAAGCAACCACTCTATGTCTTGAAATCGCTCAAGACATATAGAGACATAGTCCAAACAATGACATCTGTGTGCATTTCCCGGCTTCAGATTGCTAACCATTCTTGAGCATTCTTTGGGCTTACGTCTGAGCCCACTATGAATCCAGGATCCCCTCTCCTGCATGTGGCTTCTCCGTCGAATAAGGATGTCTCTCTCCCCTTCAGCCAGCTTCCTTCTTCTTCAGCTGGTTCCACAGTTCAACAGGACCCCCCAGTTATGAAAGCACGCCCCTCTGTTATTCTCTTTCTTTGAGTTCTTCCTGAATCTCTAAGCTGCTGCAGTTTTTAAGACCCCGTGCTAACACTGGACCTCTTTGTTCTGCTTCTGGGACAATTCCATTCCTTCAAGCCCCCACTATCCCATGCAGAGACAGTGGAGAAAGTGAATTTGGTCTATGACACAGTTACTCCTGTGTTCTCCATGACTAAGATCTGTTCTGGTGCTGCCAGTCTATAATGATCAACCTGTCCGTAGACATGCTGGTGCCCCTCTCCTCTTAACACAAGGAGCATGAGTCAGAACACAGTTAAAGACATAGGATACAGACCATTCATAAAATCAAACTGGAAACCATCATTTGTACCTAGCCAGGTTTCCCAAAGCGATTCAGTATTACTTAGGGTGACCAGATGTGCCAATTTTATAGGGACAGTTCTGATTTTTGGGTCTTTTTCTTATATAGGCTCCTATTACCCACCCAGCCTCGTCCTGATTTTTCACACTTGCTGCCTGGTCACCCTATAATTACTCAAGTGTGTGCAGGTGGGGAGGGTGTTCCCACCCAGCTGGAATAGCAGCTCGGAAGGAAAATGGTGGATTGCTTCTTCCGTGTGGATATCAGGGAGCCACTGAAGCAGACCCACAGTATTAGATGTAAAACTACTGAGGGAGGAGAGGGCCCAGCTTACACCCCAGGGTCTACAACTGGAAGGGGAGCTTAGGTAAGGAGCATCCTCTCGTCATGCTCTTGTGTATGAAGTCTGGGGTATGCAGTGTAGCGAGGGGATGGTCTATTTCGGGATCAAAGTTTGGATACAATGTGGGGAATGGGCACCCGCTTCTGCTCAGAGCCTTGGCAGGGACGACATTGTCAAGTTAAAGTACAGAGATGCTTCTGGAGAAAGAGATTTGTATCAGCTCCTCACCCCCTCAGACAGGTCTCCAGTGCTGCCTTCAGCTGCCCCGTTGCCCTGAAATGAAAGGAGAACAGTTTTCTTAGAAAGAATCTTATCCACAAGGGGCTGTATGTAGCCTGTCTGAACAAGGGGAAGAAAGGGTTAATATACTTGCAGATGATACCTAATCACTTAAAATTACTGAAGATGGATAAATCCAAAGCTGATGACGAAGAGCAGCAAAAAGATCTCACAAAACTGGGGGACTAGGCAACAAAGTGGCAAATGAAGTTCAATGTTGTAAATGCAAAGTGATGCACATTGGAAAACACAATCCCAACTATCCATACACAATGATGGGGTCTAAGTTAGCTGTTACCACCCTAGAAAGAGAATGCGGAGTCATTGTAGAGTTCTCTGAAAACATCTGCTCAATGTGCAGCAGCCGTCAAAAAGGCGAACAAAATGTTAGGAACCTTTAGAAAAGGGATAGATAATACGACAGAAAATATCATACTGCCTCTACATAAGTCCATTGTAAAACCACATTTTGAATACTGCCTGCTGTTCTGATTGCACCATCTCAAAAAAGATATATCTAAACTTATGACTGCCAGAAGCTGGGACGGCATGACAGGGGACGTATTACTCCATAATTGCCCTGTTCTCTACAATCCCTTGTAGATATCAGTAGACATGATACTGGGTTACATGGTCCGCTGGTCTGACCCGGTATGGTCGTTCTTATGTTCTTAATTTCCTTGAAGGAGGAAAAGAACCCGCCACACCCAAAGGGATTGAATAAACTGTCATGCCCATGGGAGGTCAGGTGGGCCTGAAGGAAGTGCAGGGCATTTTAACACCACATTATTTTGGGCAATAGAAGAGGTCTCTTGCTTCTCGAGAGAAACAGAATCTGTCTGGATTCCAGACTGAGCCCTGGAGGCAGGGTCCTCTAAGTGCTGAACATGAAATGCTGTGAGGCTGGGCTACCTTAGAGCTCTCTGTGGCTGATTTGCCTTGGGATTTGAAATAGAGCTGGTTGAAAAATATGGAAATTGTCTTTTTTCCTTTTCTCACTAGAAAGACAAAACTTGGTTGAATGGAGCTAAACTGGTTCCCTATCTGGCAGCATAAACCAAGTCCCGTGAGGAATTCCCTGCTTCCTTGTGGGCCCATATGACACTTAGTTTGGTTTTAAGAGACAAGCTGTTCTTTCGCACCATGAGTTCAAGATTTATTGGTGTCTGGGGGCTTCTTCCGAGGCGGTTTCTTCTTCTCACTAGGAGAGCTATCATCACAGCTAGCAGGGTCTTGTTGGTGAGGAAGCCAAATCCCAACCAAAGGAAGGTAGATCTCGAGTTGAGGGAGCTGGTGAGGAAAGAAGGAAAGGGAGAGAAGCAATCAGCTCACAGAGACGATGAGGGTTTCCAAAGACATGTTGGGACTGAATACAAAATTAGAGTATTTCCTTCATCCTTTACCATCCACAACAAATAAACTCAGATACTTAAAAATGGGATTGAAGGTTAAAAAAATCCATGCAAGCCACTGTGTCACATGTATTACTTTTACTGATGCCATTTTCAGTCATGGTGTCAAAGTTTTAGCCCTCAAAAACATACTTTGTGTAGTTGCCTCTTTCCATGTACTGTACTACCCCCATGGATGTAGCCTTCCCCCTTATAGTAATCATAACTCCATAGGACTTGTGTCAGGGAAGTTATTTATGGGCGAGTTTCTCCAAGCATTTGGGATACAGATTTTTGCTTCATCTAGGGTGAAAACATCACCTCCTTTTTTATGTGGCGGCAGTGGAAAGCCTCTATACCCCTGAGCCCTTGGAAACCAAAGCCGGTGCACATCTTCTCAGCTAACATAGCAGGAGGGGCAGGGGTGTGTAATATGGGAGGGGTGTGTGTGTGTAGCTTCATACAAAGATGAAAACCTAAAAGGAGTTAACGCAAGTTGTTTGGATCTAGGTCCCAGTGTTTCCTGCCCCACCTCAAAATCTCAGGGCAGGTGTGTGTTCACACAGGTGTTTGTGGCCCATCATTAATAAAGAAGTCACTAGTAGCTTACACTATGCAAATCACCATGACTGGTGGAATAAATTCATGAAACACTGAATTCAAAATGTAGAGAACCTTTAATTGAAAAAGTATTTTCTGTCTGAACTAAGTTTTCAACTAGTTCTATTTCTCACCTTTGCTGCATGAAATCAGATTTACCATCTACTGTGAGGAGGCCGGGCACTGACAGGAGGTGATGGTTAGAAGGATGATTTCTGTGACTTTAGAAGTACATGAAGCCCTGCTCCAATAGCTGGGGGAATAGATTGCTCTGCGACTATATACATTTCTCCTGCAATTTCAACAATGAATGAGATAAAAGCTCTAGTTTATAGTATGTTATAGTGTCCTTACCAAATACGGTGCTTCAGAGCATAAATTATACATCTTAGCTGATAAACGAGAAGACTTGTCTCCACCAGAGGCCTTGATCAGGTTCAAGACCCCATTGGGCTACAAGCTCTATAAACAGATAGGGGTCTGGTCCTATTTAGCTTCATTTTGAATGCACGGTAAAGCCTACACTGGTTCTTCAAAGGCCAAAGTTTAAAGGATTTTTTTTCTAACAATACTGGTACTAAAACCTGAGAAACTGTCTAGTATAATGACTCATAATAATACTACTGAGTTACTCAGAAGTTTAGTAGTATTTCCTATTTACAGTTAAGGGTGGAATATAAGGAATAAACTAAAAACAATGAGGTACTATACTTTAGATGTACGATCTTTAAAAATAGATGCAGTTGTTAAGTCTGGAATCAAGAGTTAGTAATGGACTTCAGCATTAGAGATTAAGGCATCTTTTTTACTATGTTTTCCCTTGCGACTAAATTCAAACCAATATCATCTGTTTCACCTAAATATTAATTGATACACTACAAACCATACAACAAGCTGTGATGGGGTGGCTGCCCCTCACTGGCAGAACGGGGTTAAAAGCAGCCCTACGGAGGCTGTGCCAGAGGCAGCCAATTAGAAAGGGGCTGAGAGGAGCAGCCAATCATGGCCCAGCAGGCTCATATAAGAAGGGCTGCAGGGCAGAGCAGAGTTCAGTTGCTGACTGGTGCTTGAGGGGAGAAAACCAGGCTCCTAGCAGGAAGAAGGAGCTTGATATCTGGGGCAATGCAGTGCTGAAAGCAGGAATTGGGGGCCCTAGATACAGCTCCTGGCTGGCTGCTAGGCCCTGCAGGCTGAGGCCCTGAGGTAAGGGCATAAAAAGGTGCTGGAGCCACTTGGGAAGTGGCCCTGGGACAATGAGCTGCAGTTGCCACTGAGGGAAGTGGCTGGACAGAGATTGCAGGTCCCCGAGAAGGGGGAAACACAGAGTGTGATACAACTGGAGAGCAGAGTCACTGAAGAGAATGCCGCGGTCCTGGGAGAGCTGTGGGTCCTGGAACAAAAGTGACGCTGGTGAGTAGAGCTAATTCCTATGACAGCCAGCAGGAGGTGCCAGAGGGGTGAGTCCCACCCAGTCACACAATGGGCAGTCAGACCAGGGCCTGGGATAACTTGCACAAATAGGTGGCATTTTCTCCTCACATGTTACTTCCTGTAATGCTAAATCCGGTCTGTGCTATTCGGTGTAGGAAGTAAGGTCCTGAGCTGCTCTCGGTGGCCCTGTGAAAACAAACTAGTCTCTGAAGCCCAACTCTGAGCTCTGTGTGGGCAGGGAATGTCTTTTGTGTTCAATTTTGTATAGCGCTGAGCGCAATGGGGTGCTGGTCCCCGGTGCAAACATAATAGAAATCACAGCCCTCGAAAAGAAAAACAAACCTCGACTGAATAAACAGAATGAGGTGATACGCTGCTTGGGGAATATTTAATGGGGCGTCTGCAGCTTCCCCTGAGCATGATGGCCACTGGTTGGCATCAGGAAGGAGAAGGGGCAGCTCTGCTTTTACAATGGCGGATGCAGGGAACTGTTTGGATTCAACGCATCCAGATTTAACGTCATTTCTCTGGCTCCAAGGAGCAGCAGCTGCAGGGTTAATGATAATACAGTGACAAGACTATTAGATTCTCACAGGGGACAGGACAGATGCCTGGACTTCATCTGCCCATTTTATCACGTGCCATTGAATAGTGGGTGGCAGCTGGGAAGAGGGCACTAATCTGACACCTTTTAAAGGAGGCCTCCTACATTTGGCGCCATTGTGAAAAGCTGCTGCTTTCCCCATGAAAAGAGGAGCACCTGGGATCAGCTGCTCACAACCCTTTGGAGGTTTGCAAACACTGAGGCTGTCTTAGAGGAAGGGGCTGGAGCCTTACCTGCTATCTGTTGGGGTGACCCCAGCATTAGCTGTGTTAAGAAGGAGGCTGATGTGCCCTGTGGTTGAGGTAACTGGTACGTCAGTTGTAGTTGTAGCTGCAAATACAAACACAGTTTCAACACCTTATGCCTTGCCTACATCAGCCTTTATCCTGTAAAATATCCCACCAGTGCTACCTACCACCGGGTGCAGGACTAGTGGAGACAAGCTGGCAGTGCTGTAAGCCCTGCGTAGTGGAGACCTACTTGGAGCAAGCTAAGAAACACAGAGGTTAAAAGGCTGAGTGGCCACCTGAGCCTTGTCTACACTAGTGTTCACTCGGTTGCTACTGAGAGAAGCACATGGTATGATGGGGAGGTTGCTCTCTATTGCAAAGCTTCTCATGTAACACGAAGCATGTAACAATCCTAGACAAAGCCAGCCTCGAGCATGTGAGATGCAGGTCATTAGCATCTTCCGTGTGACAGCCCCCCACAGTAATGAGGAAAGAAACAAAAACGTTAGAAACATGCAAAAAAATGATACAGTAACAGCTTCTAGGGCCATTACCATATATCACTGCAGGCCTCCCATGAGGTATTAGGGCTCCCAGGCTGTGTATCCAATCACATGTATTATGATGACAGCAGGATGACATTTTTGGACTGAAACAATTTTTGGTGAAAAAGCAGTTTGGGTCGACTGGAAGAGTTAATGAATTCATGTTGGATTTTGGCAAATTGTTTCTGTGGCAAAAAAAACCCCAAACCCAACTTAAAAACATTTTTAAAAGGTCAGGGTTCTATTTACATAATTTTTTTCAGAAATGACTTTTTTCTTCAAAATAAAACCTTTTTTAAAATAACTTTTAATTCTATTTTAAAAGCAATTTAAAAGGAGAAGTATTTCAAAATGGAAACAAAATATTTTGCTGGAAATGAAATGTTTTTGACTCTTCAAATCTTACAGCTAACCAAAAAATTCAGTTTTTTTGCACAGCTCTAACTCTGATATGGACTTAATGTCTGATGGCTTCCCTTGGACATGACTGTCTCCACCCTTCTGTATTGCTCTACTGCCGTCTTCAAAAACAGGCCAGAGATAGTCACTGGGCTCTTACAGATAGTTTGTTAAATTTCACTGATTAAAAAAACTAAGTCAAGTTGATGGCATAACTAGAAACGGGAGCTGGTTAAAATGTGGGTCAGAATTTTAAAAAATACTTTTTTTCACTCCATCAAAATGCAAAATTAGTAAATAAATAAATGGAGATATACCAATCTCCTAGAACTGGAAAGACCTTGAACGGTCATCAAGTCCAGTCCCCTGCCTACACTAGCAGGACCAAGTACTGTC
Organism: Sternotherus odoratus; assembly: GCA_032164245.1. Lineage (NCBI taxonomy): Eukaryota > Metazoa > Chordata > Testudines > Kinosternidae > Sternotherus > Sternotherus odoratus. Next base: position 11,004,057 of record JAVMKO010000022.1, on the reverse strand, counting down.
CCCTGACAGATTATTTTTGTAGTATCTCCGCTAGCTGCTCTGGAAACCAATGCTCAGGTGCTTAAATACTATGAATCTGTGGGTCATAGAAGTAAATAGATTGAAATGATTGAACCAGCTCTCAAGTAAAGGGGAGACAAGACACAAATATTTAAATAGTCCATTAAAAACAGAAATAGCCAACTGGCCAAAGTTCTTATCTCAGCTACAGCTAGTTCCTAGTGTGAGCTATGAATAAAGGGACAAGGTGTTTTGGGGAGCGGAGGGAATTCTGGAATAATTTGGGAGGAGGTGGTAGTTTCAGTGTCAGAGAGAGGAAGGAGAGAGTGAGAAAGGTGGGGGTCTGAAATTTGCAAAACAAATTCCCAAACCTCACATTTTCCCAACCAATAAATACTCACCCTTGGTAACAGTCAGTTCAACTTCAATTATCCTGTATATATTGGGAGGGCTGTAGTGCGTACACCAGTACACCCCTGCATCGTCCACCTGCAGTTTCTCCATGGTGATAGTAACAATTCCTTTCTGGGTGTCATCATATATGCTGGCCCTGCCTTTCTGAGCCCTGTTCTGATACGTGAAGTACCTGTGATCAGTGTTGACCAAGACATCACATTTATTATGAGTTGTACTTCGGCACCAGGCTTTCTTCTCCTCTTTGTAATCCTGTGTGTTGTATGGACACTGGACAGAGAGATTCTGCCCCTCCATAACATTGTATTCTTGGAATGCTGGAAAACAAAAACTGGTCAGTACGACCTGGTTGAGAGGTACGATGACGTACATTTCCCATGAGTGACATATGCACCAGGGGGCAAATTCTTCCCTGGGTTAGATCCATTCACTGGCTTCAGCTGAGTTACAGGAGGGTGAATGTGAACTGGTGTTTTTGGTCCTGTTTGCCTCAAAAACCAACAGTTTGGGCTCTTCCCTTTGCACTTGATCACCCCAAAGTCTCGCAGAGCAAGGGAAGCTCTGTATCCTTTCCAGGCCAGGTTCTCCAAGGAGCTCAGTGTGTGGGGTGCACGCTGGGTCCTGAGCTCTTTGAAATCTGGCCCTGGTTGTTGGGACTGAGCACTTTAAAATGTCCCCTCAGAATATGCTTCTTGCATAAATAAACTTCATAATAAAAATTGACTGTGCCCCTGAGGGGGCCATTAGAGGGGAAAACAGAAAAGAACATCTAACAGGAAGCATGGAGGGTCTGTTGGCTGAAGTGCTGAGGTTAGCTAGTAATCTAGACTAGCAGTGTGAGGCAGGAGAGAGGAGACGGGTTTGTGGCGGGTGACAGATTCTGGGGGCATGCAGGGGGAATCGATACAGGCAGGGGAGAGGTGATAAAGTGGGGGAAGGAATTGGGATTCTAGTCAGTGGCACAGCCAGTTTTCCTGAAAGGAAATGAACTCACCCTTGGAAACATCCAGTTTAATTGTCTTTAGTGGATACACTGTATTGCGCATGTCATAGAGTGCACAGCGATACACTCCGGAGTCCAGCACCTGCAGCTTCTCCATGGTGATGGTTACGATCCCATTGTGGGTGTCATCCTCTATCGTGGCTCTTCCAGAGGCAACCTTGGTTTGGTATGTACCCGATGATGTGTAATAGGTGCTAACTAATGGAGAGCATGTCTCACCTCTCACCTGGCACCAGGTTTTCCGTGTTGCTCTGTAATCCCAGGAATAGTAGTCACACTTAACAATGAGACTCTTCCCCTCCACTCTTCTCTCCACGGCGTCAAACTCTTGTGCTTTGAATCCTGGAAAACACCCGACCTGCTCAGTAACAGCTGGGATGGGAGCCGGGCTGCCTGCTGCCCCCTCTACGTCCTGCACTCCAGCGCTTGGACTGAACACACCCAAGAACTAGAGGCTGGGAAGAATGGAGCTGACTCAGTAAAAGCAGCAATTACAAATGATTCTCCTATCCAGGGCTGAATTAGCACAGGGGCTTTAGGGGCTGTAGCCCAGGGCCCCAGACTAAGGGGGGCCCCGGCATAGCAGGGATAAGGCAGGCTGCCTGTATGCCAGGGCCCCAAGCTGCTCCTGGCAGTGGCTGGCTGCTGGCACGTCTCTGTGGCCCCTAGCGGGCGGGCGGGGGAGGAGGCTCCATGCGCTGCCTCTGCTCCCAGCACCATTCCCACATCCTCCTGGCCAGAGCCTTCACCTCGCCCTCCATCCCGCATCCCAGTCCCTGCCCCAGACCAGAGCTCCCTCCTGCACTTACCTCCCTACCAAACCCCACACCCCAACCCCTGCCCCAGGTCGGAATCCCCTCTGAAGCCTACTGCTCCACAAAGAAACTAACCAGAAATTTTCTGCTCATCCCTTTATTACGTGTATCCCTATCAATCCTATTTACTGCAGTAATGCAGGGAGGCCATGCAAGAATGGGGCCTAATTGTACTTGGCAGTCTGCAACTGCTCAGGAAGAATTGGGTGCCACACTCAAGTCTCTTTTCAGACCCTTTCCTTCGGACATAGTTAATTTTAAAAACTCACAAGATAACAGAAAACAAAAGCCACCCCCCTCTGGCAAGCAGGCTGCAAGACCCAGCGAACTTCCCCTCTGCCCTTGTAAAAGGACACTCCCCGCTTTGAAACCCTGCTGAATCATGTGACAAGCAACCTGTTATGGGTGGTCTGATCCTTTAAGGGCCAAATGCCTGGAGTTGGCCAGTCTGTCCAATTAGCCCTGCCTGCCACACCTGGGGTAAGATGTGGGGTTTAAGTAGAAGAACCAGCTGGGTGTGGTGGAGCCAATTCTCCTATAAAGAGCAGCAGGATGCTGCAGAGAGGGGATGACCAGGAAGCTGTAGCCGGAGAGAGATGGCAGGGAGTGAGAGGCTTCTGCAGGGAAGACCCTGATACCAAGAGAGTAACTCCAGCTAGGAAGGGTTAGGAAGAGCCTGAGACACAAGCAGAGTTTGGGGCTGTGTCTCGCTTACTCCTGGGGGAAGGGTTTTGGTTTATATATTTAAACATTCTGATAATAAACCAGACTCTAAGTAAGGCTGTTCTCACTGGATCCATGAAAGCCAGTGTGGAGTTTATTTAATAAATCCCTTGAAGGAGGAAACTGAGGCAGGCCCCTGCACAGCAACTTTTGGCCACAAGGGAGTGCTCAGGAGGTGGCTGGCTTTGATGGGACAGCCCTTAGTTAATTCCTGGTCATTCCACCCTGTCATTCAGAGCCAGTCCCTGCCCCAAAGAGCATACAATCTAAATAGATAAGACCCAGCAAGGGTGGGAAGAGAAAGTGATATAATGCCTGAGCAAAGCAAACAATGCGATGGCTGCCAAAGTCAGGCCCTCAGTAGATCTCAATGGGCATCCAAGGACCATTGCTGCTCTGCAGAGCCCTGCGGGATGGTGCACAGGTCAGAATGCTTTAAGAAACACGCAATGAGGATTGAGGTGATTGATTGGAGCCATTTGCACCTAGGTCCTGTCTACACAGGGGTCATTGCTACTAGTGTAACTGTTCCAGGATAACTGGATATTGCCCCTGTGCAGCACATCTACACTGGGGGCTTGCCCTGGTGCAGGTACATCGGTTTAACACCACACATCCCTAGTGTAGATAGCTCCCTAGGTCAAGGGGTTGAATGGAAAGGTGGGGCCAAGAGCGAGCCATCATCCCTGGACCTGGTCCATACACTGCAAATAGTGGAGAGCAACTATGTGATGTACTCAAGACTGGTTCTGTTCAGTATCGGTATTTGCTATGTCTAGGAAAGTATAGGTTTCAGAATAGCAGCCGTGTTAGTCTGTATCCGCAAAAAGAACAGGAGTCCTTGTGGCACCTTAGAGATTAGCAAATTTATTTAAGCATAAGCTTTTGTGGGTTACAGCCCGCTTCATCAGATGCATAGAATGGAACACATAGTCCTTAAACAGGCAGCTTTGTAAAGGAGAAACTGTGGCTTTAAATAGTAGCTCAGAGGATGTGAAAGCTGTTTGAGCAGGTGTGACGTTCTACGGTGGGGGTTTGGTGATTTCATTGAGCTGTGGTCTGACTCTTTGAACGGCAAGTGATATATTTTCAAAACTGATCAGCATTCAGCTGCTTCCCTTGAGAACTCCGCATCTCCTCTATCCTCCCAATTGTTCTCAAGTGGAACTGCTGGAGAGCACTGGTCAGAAAATGGGAAAATTTCCATGGAAAATATTGAATTTTTATCAAATTGAACACCCAGAGTGTTGGTTATTGGCTGGAAAACATTTGTGTTTTGGGAGTTTGTGTGTGTGTATGAAAACTTGAAATTTCCATGAAGAGCAAACACTGTTTTTTAGTTGAAAACCCATTTTTCCATCCAAAATAGCTTTGATAGAATGTTTTTGACCATTGCTACTGGTAGTTGCTAAGAACTTTGTGAAAATCTGGCCCTGCTTGTGTCTCAGTGCCTGGGAATTGCCTCCAGCAATGAAGGTCTATATCTGATCCCCCTCTCTCTGACGTAAATCTGAAGTAAATCCCTTGATGGCAAAATAAATATGTAGATGGGAGATCAGAATTGACTCCAAAACAGTTACAGCTGAGTTCCTATGGCTTCTGTGCTGTTTTCTGAATGTGTGTGTGAGAGAACGTTTGTTTTAATGAGAGAGAAGGAGGAATTCTGTATTGAGCAGGAAACTAGTACCCAAAATAAAAGGAAATACCTGAGTAGTAGTTAAAACTAGACCTGCACTTGGAGAGAACTCTTGTAGCTGTTATTTCACATTTATATTATGCAAGTGTCCAGAGATTCAGAAGATCAAGGCTTGATTGTGCTAGGGGCTGTACAAACACATAGGAAAAGTTTATAGTCTTATCCTTCAGAGAGTTTAGAGGAGGCTTAAGAAGACAAACGATATGAGAAAGATGGAGAGGGTCAAAGAGAGAGATGCAGTCACACTTACACAAGAACAACATATTCTATAGAGCTTGGCCTGAAGTGTGCTTTGAAATATTGTAGAGCTGCTGCCACTGGAACTAAGCCAGCTTTGTACCGCAAATTTGGGCTTCCCTGATGCCTCCCTAAGGAATTCGCACTTCCTGTATGTTTGTTTTGATAGGGGGAATTTCCTTCAGATGTTTTTAAGACTCCTCTTATGCCTAACTAATGGGAAAGTGCCCTGCACACCCTACCCTGCTTGCAAATAAGTCATCCCAGCCCCATAAAAGTATTTATGAATTTAATCCAAGGAGACATTTTATTGACTCTAAAATAAATAGAGACCTTGATCTGTCACATCAAGAACAGGCTTGTAATGCAAACCAGACACACATGGGCCAGGTATTCAGCTGCTGTAAATTGGCATCAATCCATTGACTTTAAATGATACCAATTCATGACGCCAGATTATGCCAATTGATTATCTGGCCCAGAATGTCTCTCTGAAAATTGAAAATTAATAACAACATTGAGATCTCTGCCCGTATTTTGGCAGGGATACATTTGTGTGGTGGGTAATGGGTGCTCAAAAATGTTCACCCATTGAACCTGAGGACCTGATGTAAGTTGGTGTAGCCCCACTGACTTCAGTAGAGCTGTGGAGTCGATTTCCTTCACTTGAGGCATTGGTCTGGCAGGGATCCCCATGCTCCTTACTGTGCTGGTTCTCGCACGTTTCACAATACATTTGACAAACCAAGCAGGGAAAATATAGCCCCAAATCCCCACCTGCCCCTGCCCTGGAATGCCCATGTAACCCCCCAAGTATCACATCCCTCTTCCTCGTACCTGAGATGCAGAGCAGCAGCAGCAGGAATCTCAGCTCCATGCCTGTCTTCAAGCCCACCGAAGGGGCATTGCTGAACTATACTATGGAACGTGAAATGGATTTGTAGAAAGTCTCGTCTCTCTGAGCTCGCTCGCTCTCTCGACACTGCTGCTGCATGAGGAAGTGGCTGAGGTCTTGCCTTAGTACGGAAATTCTTCACAATGTTTTGCAATAAAACTGATATTAAGATAATTTAATTGTGTATTTAGGGACGTGGATGGCAACAAAAGAGCTGGCGGGGGGAAGGGTGCTTTACACATCCTTCCTGGGCACAGTCATTGGTGGATCTTTCAGAGTCTGGCCTAAAGGATCATTTTGTTAAGTTCCCTGTGTGGGAAAGGGGGAACGAGCTGATGTCTCAGGCTCAAATCAAACCCCAAAGAAAACGGGGGTTCATATGAAGAGACGTGTTTCCTGAACATGGAAATATGATGCATTAAAATGCCCCCCTTTTTGCTCTGCAGTTTGATTTGATCCTGAGAAACCATCTCATTCCCCTTTCCCACAGCTCATGTGCTCAAGAACTGAGGATCATCTATTGACACAGGTTCCACCAGGACAGTTGAGACCAGTTGGGTTGTTTTTGCTACTATGGCCTTGTCTCTGCTGGCAAAGTGCATGAAAGAATCATAGGAATGAAGGGCTGGAAGGGACCTTGAGAAATCATCAAGTCCAGCCCCCTGCACTGTGGCAGGACCAATTAAACCTAGACCATCCCTGATAGATGTTTGTTCAGCCTGTTCTTAAAACCCTCCAATGATGGGGATTCTACCACCTCCCTTGGAAGCCAATCCAGAGTGTAACTACCCTTAGAAAGTTATTCCTAGTATTTAACATAGCTCTAAGTGCTCCTTGCCACTGATTAAGCCCATTACTTCTTGTCCTACCTTTAGTGGACATGGAGAGCAATTGATCACTGTCCTCTTTGTACAGCTCTTAGGATATTGGAAGACTCTTATCAGCTCACCCCTCAGTCTTCTTTTCTCAAGCCTAAGCACATCCAGGTTTTTCAACCTTTCCTCCGAGATCCGGTTTTCTAAACCTTTGATCATTTTTATTGCTCTCCTCTGGACTCTTTCCAGTTTGTCCACAACCTTCCCAAATTGCAGTGCCCTGAACTGGACCCTGTACTCCAGCTGGGGCCTCACCAGTGCCAAGTGGAGATGGACAAGTCCATCCTGAGTTTTACATCCCACACTCCTGTTAATACACCCAGAATCATATTAGCCTTTTTTGCAGCTGCATCACATTGGTGACTCCTATTTAGTTTGTGGTCCGCTCTAACTCCCAGATCCTTTTCAGCAGTACTACCACCGAACCGGTTATTCCCCATCGTGTAGCTGTGCAGAGGAGAGAGGAGGAGGAGTTGGCTCTTAGAGGTGTGTGAGGCTTTGCACTCGCTAGAGGGCAGAGGAGGATCAGGAATGGTGGCCCAGGGCCGAGTGTGAGGTGCCATGGTTCTCCCCTAGGAGACACGTGGGGAAAGTGCTTATAGAGGGGACCATCTTTTCCCACAAGCAGCAGGGAAGTTGCCTTTAGATCTAGGAGCCCGGTTTTAGAGCATTGGCCGTTACACGAGCTAAGGTTATTTCCCCTGCCTCTCGGGGTGGGAGAAAGATGCTGATCTGCTGACAGTTTGTACAGTGAGGTGAGGCCGTTAGGGGAGAGGCACACTACGTAGGGGACAAAAAGGCCTTTTAGAGAGACCCGGTGGGCGAGGTATTCTCTTTTATCCGACCCACTTCTGTTGGTGCGAGAGACAAGCTTTCACGGCGGCGTTCTTGTCACTTTCTGCCACTGCCCATCCCCAGAGAGGCCTGTGGTACTGCCTGTGGCCACCTGATGTCAGTCTGGGATCACGCTCCCTGCACCGGCCCAGGGCCTGAGAATTGGATTTGCCGGCCAGAAGCTAAGTGGGCTCTCTGGGCAGCTGCGGCAAGATCGGGGAACCATGGCGGGAAGGCTGAGGCGGGAGGCCTCCTGCATAGTGCCCCAGGATTTGGGACGCTCTCCACACAGTCGCTTTACAGAGGAAAAGTCCCTCTCTTAAGAAGCCTCATCGGATGTCACTTCCCAGCAACCGGGCACCCCAAGGACCAGGAGAGTCCGTGTGTAGACTCAGCTGCAGCCACAGCTGGGCTTTGGAGAGCTCCTGTAGAGAGAGTTGTTCCCTGCACACCTCTCCAGCCGTTAGCTAATATCTAGCCTGTGGACAGACTTTTGACGGGTCATGCCCCACCCCAGCCTGCCTTGGGGGCCCCGGACCTACCCCTGCAAACCTAGTGCTGGCTGCAGTACGAGGAGCCGCTGTCCCGTCCCGTTCAAGGCTTCTAGGGGTCTGTTTCATTCATGCCATGCTACCGTGCGGATGGCCGCTGGTTGCTTCCCTGCTAGCCCACAGCACCCTAGATATGCAGCCGGGTTTCGGGGCCTCCTCTGCCAGGTCTAGAGCTCAGTAGTGACGTGGGGTGGGGGGCATTGACGCTAATAACCTTATGGAAGTTGCAGGGTGGGGCAGAAGGTTTCAGGGGGGCCGGTGAAGGGCCAATAGGAACTTGGAACAGGGTGCTGGGAGACGTGACTATAGGGTGGCCTGTGAGCTGTAGCTGAATGCAAGATCTGGGAACAGGGCGGGTACAGCGGGTATATGGGCACAGGGAAGTTATAGGGGAAAGGGGTAGCGGGGAAGGGCAAGTAGGAACTGGGACTAGGCACAGGCTATGTCCAGGCAGGCCGGCATGGCTACAGGGGAAGAGGGAAGAGGCTATTTGCAAGCAGGACGCGGGCAGCGGTCTCGGCTGTGCTGTAAAGAAGCGGAGGCCCCACAGCCGTGGCAACGGCTTAGCAAGAGGCCTGGTGTTTGGTCTGTTCCACATCAATGGGGCGTCCAGCTGTGGCTGAGGATGAAAGAGAGAGAGAGGATTAAAGGCTCCCAGGGTCTCCTCTAACCCGCCTAAGACTCGCCGACAGGGCCGCGTGCGGCTTCAGGAAGGCTTCTTCATATGGAAAATATTATGCTGGGGAGAGGGGGAAGAGTACAAGCGTATGGTCTCCAAAAGAACCGGGTTGGGGGGGTTATCCACCATGCACAGTGCTGGAGACCCACAGCCCCGTTCCCATCATTGCACGAGACAATGGAAGGGCACAGGTGGGATGAGTTTGGAAGGCCTCAGCTTATGAGGAACTGCAGAGAGAAGTATAAACACACCAGGAGCATGAGAGATAGCAGGAGAAAAAGAGGGGGAGAAACAGAAAGGGAGGGGGAGGATCGACCCTTAGAGTGGAAGGTGGCGACAGGAGGAGGAATGGAGAGAAATGAAGGGGGAGGTGGTGAAAGGGGGAACGAGAGAAATGGAGGGAGAGAGAGGTGGTGAAAGGACAACCGCCTGCTCTATTGTGTTATTAACCAGGTCACCAGGTGGGAGCTCCCCACACACAGCAACCAAACGGTTCTCCTGCAATATTTCCTCCCCTCCTCTTTGCCCCCAACCCCCAACTTCTCCCAGGAATGTTTGTGATGGGGAACAAATTGCTAACAGAAGTGAGAAATCTCGTCCTGAAAGCAAGCGAGATTCCGGTGCAAGGTTTCCTGTCGGCGAGTCACGTCTACAGGGTGCGGAGCCTTCTCCCCACGCTGGTGAAATAATCCCAGGAGTGAACGTGGAGCTTCGGTTCTAGTGTAGGATAAATAATCCGAGGCTGGCGTTTCCTGCCTTCTGTTTTGGCTGGAGCAATTTGGCTGCTTCCATTTACCTCTATTTTACGTGGAGATTTCAGTCGCCTTTGGACTCCTCACGTCCTGTCCCCCCACAAGCCTACCCACCAATGGGATCTGAGAATTCTTCTCACTTCCACTCTACTTTCCTCCTTGATTTATACTGTTGAGCGGACTGACCTACGTTGCCCTCATTTTCACGACCGTGCGAGCGCACACACAGCAGTGCACACGGAACCGCCAAGACACACATTTGTGGGACATCTGCATCCACCCCCACCTAGCTGCAAGGACGCGCCGGCACACACCGTGCTCTGCTGACACATGCACACTCACATGTAGTCAACACAGAGGGGAGTGAATTGCCACACACCTACGCAGGCTGGAGAGGTGTGCACCGATGCCTACCCAGATGGAGTCCCATGCACAGTATAGTTTATATGCCTAGAAGATGCTCATGCAGACATGTATGCAGAAGCAAATACTGTACAGGGAAATATACAGGACTTCTTGAGTGTGTCTGCATGCACAGACATCCATGCACACACACGATTATACATCAAGGTGCCTTTTCCCCCTGTGCCATCTATATGTTCCTAGCTCGCCACAGGCATGGATGGATGGACTCAGCCATGCATAGCGGTTTTCCACAGGGGACAGACACCCATGACTTCTCTCAGTCCCTCTAGGTTTCCATGCAGTTGCCTAACACCGCAATATCCGCGCGCCTGCCACATGGTCCTTCACCCAGGTAGGCCTGGCTGCAGACCAAGGCATGCAGTTAGACAGCCCTGCATGGATCATGAGTCTGAATGGGCACGCAAGGCGAGTGCGTGGGGGATCCCACGACGAGCACCGTGTCTACAGAAACAAGCCCTAGAAGTGGCTGAGTTTCTGAGCGGCTGTCAGTCCGGGGCCTGCAAAGGAAGTTCCCTGTCCCAGCTCCTCCAGCCGCCTCCGGCTGCAGAGGCCAAAGGTGCGTTTCACACATCCTCCCTTTGGCAGGGGTCTCAGGGTAGCGCTGCCCCCCTTCCCCAGCCACAGATCCCTTTGTGCCCCTAGCCTGGAGAGCTGCCTTCCTTCCCCTCCCTGCCTTCCTGGGAAGCCCATGTGGATGTGGTGCTGCCGGGTCGCTTGTCTGGGCGGCTTAGTTAAGAACAATAAACAAACTGCTAAATGGAAGGATATTCTCTTAAACCCGACTTCTGCTGCCTGCCAGGGAAATGCAAACAGCAGAGTCCACCTCCTGTCCCCTTCCAGCCCCAGCTTCACAGCTCTCCTGAAACCTGATCTCCTTCGCCGTGGCGCTGCGAGGAGCCATGGCCTCTGTGTGCACCTTCCCCCCTGACCTTGTCTGCTCCGCGTGTCCTTTTCCTGACACACACCCGTGGAGCGCACAGGACGCTGCCTGGCCAGACGCACACTTCCCACAAAGCGGCACACACGTGCATGCACACACTGCGCCAACACGCACACTTCCCACAAAGCGGCACACACGTGCATGCACACACTGCGCCAACACGCACACTTCCCACAAAGCGGCACACACGTGCATGCACACACTGCGCCAACACGCACACTTCCCACAAAAGGGCACACACGTGCATGCACACACTGCGCCAACACGCACACTTCCCACAAAGGGGCACACACATGCATGCACACACTGTGCCAACACGCACACTTCCCACAAAGCGGCACACACGTGCATGCACACACTGCGCCAACACGCACACTTCCCACAAAGGGGCGCACACATGCATGTATACACACTGCACCGACACACTCATCTAGACAGTGAAACACACTTCCCATAAAAGGGCACACATGCATGTACACACTGCACTGACACACTCACCCAGTTGCACACTTACCACAAAGCCACACACATATGGACATTCCTCCTCAGGCCCTCCATACACACACCTCTAATACACCCTCACACACCTCTCATACACCTACACCAGGACACCCTCTCACAACCCACCTCTGATACACACAGCTCTCACTCTCTCGCACACCTCATGATTTCCCTCACACGAGTGTGCAGACACACTCCTTACACACACACCTCGCACCCGCTCACAGACACGCAGGCCAGCTCACACATGTATCCCTTCACACCCTCCCCAACATCTTCATTTGCTCTCTCTTCGCACCCCCCTCATGCACCTCTGCTATAGATACGACTTCACACAACCATCTTACTACACATTCCTTCCCATTTTTACACACCCATCCACACACACACCCTGCCACCGCTCTTCCAAATACATACCATCCCCCTACAGCCTCACACCCCTTTCATTCATGGCTTTCACTCTTCAGCCAGCAGGAAGAAAATGTCAGTCAGAGGCTAAGCAGTCCCCTCACACACTCCAGCTCTGCCACAACTTCAAACCTGCCACTCATTTTTCTGCTCTCTTTCCCTCTTTGTTGTTAGCGCTTCTCCTCAGAGGCACCTCCTGAAGCCACCTTCACTCTTTGCCTCAGTTTCTCTCTCTCGGGATGAATACAAGAGAGAGAAACTGAATACGGTTCTGCGCCCGTTCCGTCCCCACCCCACTGTCTTGTCCCATCCATGTTGCTGTCAAGGTTGAAATTAAAAGAGCCGTTAGAAAATAAAGGACACCCCAAACTGGCCTCATACACAGAGGGGAAACCTCTGGCAGAGAGAGCGTGTCCCACAAGCATGCCCATACTGAAGGGACCTAAGCTCCCAGCTCTGGTGAAATTTTCTGTCACACAGTAGTAGAAGTTACGTCCTAGGGGCAGATTCGTGGGTCCAGCTGAGCTGTGCTTGTAGGACCCAGGGTGGTGAGTGGCGCTGAGCTCAGTACTTATATGAACCTGTTGGTAGAGTATCAGAGCCCCTCATGTGTTCATTCTCACAACACCCCTGCAAGGCAGGGCAGAGCTAATATCCCCATGCTACAGATATGGAACTGAGGCACAGACTAGATTAAGTGACTTGCCCAAGGTCACCCTCGGGAGCATGCAAAGAGCAGGGAAATTTCCTAAGTCTCAGGACTTCCACTGTAACCACTGGCCCATCCTTCCTTTCCGATCTCCTCAGCCTGGGCCCCAACCAGGAGCTGTATTGCCCTAGGATAGCACCCGGGACTAGGGTGAGACCCGCGGCTGACTTTGCTCAGAAGAGCAGATGTAAATGGCATAACAGGAACCAGGGTGGCATTCAGCGGGTGTGCAAAGTGGGCAGAAGGCTGCAGCTGGGAGAGCAGCACACAGGAGCGGATATAATTAAGCAGGTGCCTTGCTACGTTATCTCATCCTGTTATATCTATTGGTCACTTTCCCCGTGGCCTGTTTTCTCCCTTGGTATGGAAGTCACACTCACATCGCACGCTTGCCAAATGCCAAATCAGTGCAAGGTATACTACTTTGCTACCTGCTTGTTCACCAATTGACACCCGTTGTGTAATTTTCACCGGTATTTGTGTCCCCTTTGAACTTGGTCCAGAGGCTTCCCGGGGGGAGGAGGGGGCGATTGCCCATTTAACATCAGGAATCTCACTCTGTGTGTGGGGAGGGCCCCGAGCCCTAGACAAAGCCAGGTGGGATCCCTCAGATATTTCCCAATTGATCACAAAGAAGGGAAAATGTCAAGGGGAAGAGAGCGTGTGCAATGCGTGTATAGCTGTCATGTGCGGCGTATGTGGTGTGTTGGCCAGGGTAACCTCCCCTGGGCTGGAGGAAGTCAGAGCTAGCAAAGGATTTTGACAAAGAGGATCAAATCCAGTTCTCAGTTACACGCTGCAACCCTCATTAAAGTTTGTGGCAACTGAGAACAGGTTTGGAGCCAGAGTGTTTAGGGAAAAAAGGGCAGGAAATCTCTCTTGTCTTAAAACCAATAGTTCCTTTTCCCTTCTGCCATGTCAACTCATTTGCTTGGTCAGGAGCTATTCTTTGTCAGTCTCGGACACATTTTGGGCCCAGTCCTCTTCTCACTGATCTCAATGAATGTTTTGCCCCTGAGTTCAGTGGGAGCAGGATGGGGCCCTGATAATACCATCTTATCCCAGACTTGACCCTGATTTTGCACAGTTAGACGAGCAGCATCCCAGAGGCTTATCGTTCCTTTAAGAGCACAAAGCTGGCGTGTTTCCCGCAGCAGGATTCCAGTTCGGCTTTAATTTTTAGCAATGAATAATTCCAGGCTCAGTGGCCCTGGGATTCCTACGGAAACCCAAGACTTTCCCGTCGAATCCATCCCCACTCAGGTCCTAGCTGTGGCCAAGGGGGCACTTAACACTTTTCAGATCGATTTGCAAAGATGCTTTAAAGTGAAACCAGTTTTCTGGGGGGAGGCCCTGGCGCCAGTTTTCCATTGTTCAAACAAACAACAAAATGCTTCTTAATAGGAACGATGATGCACATGTTCCTTTGACCCTTGGTCCCAAATACCCCAAATCTGATAACCTCCAGGGCATGTTGCAGAGCTCGTGTTTCCCCAGATGTTTGGAAATGGCAGGGAGGAGGGGGCTGTAAGAGTTGGGGGATTTGGGTGGGGGAAGGCAAGTCAACTTTTTAAGTTGTCTGGCTCACTGGTGGAGGGTGATCTGAGGCCCTTGTACTGAGGCCACTTAGGGTATATTTATCACGTATGTCAAGGGCACCTTGAGTGTATAACTAGGCTCCCTTCCTAGTATTTGCAAAAATCTAAACATATAAACAAATAAACATACATTTAAAAGCCCTTTAGAAGAGGAAAATTCTACAGCAATGACCTGACCCTGCAGTCCTCATGCTGGCAACGTGAGTGAGTCTATTTGTTGCAAGGGGCTGTTGCCTAGTCGATAAGGCACTAAACTGGGACCCAGGAGATCTGAGGTCTGTTCCTTACTCTGTTGCTCAGCATCCATGGGCAAGTCACTTTGTCTGCTTTTCCTCAGTTTCTCAACCTGTAAAATAGGGCTAACAGTGCTTTGAGATCCACGAGCTGTACAGGAGGTAGATATTGTTATCGATGACTCTTGGTGATTTTGTCCCTCATCACCATATTATCTTAGCATCTCTTGAATCTCTGCGTCAGTGGGGTTTTTTCCCACCTCAGAATTGCAGGCTTGGGTCCCAGCTTTCTGGCCTTTTAATTTTCTCCATTTCATTTTATTTCTTTTTCTTTTGGTGACCGGTGTCTCCGCCAAGGTGTCGGTCCTGTTATAACACATTGTTAGTGCAGGGTATGGGACATCATTGGAGGATGGATTCTTTTGTGTCTAACAGCGAAGTTGGTACATTAATGCCTCTATTAAATGTTTCTTCATCTCTGTGCTTTTTTCCAGCCCCTTCTGGCTGATTGGAGGTAAAATATGCAACACCATGAATAGGCACCTAAAGGGAACAGAATTGGGCCATCCATCTTCACTGATCTCCATGATGGAGCAGTCAGCCCCTAGTTTGACTTTCTGATTAACTTGCTTCTGATCAAAGCCCATTGAAGTCAATGAGAAGATTCCCATTGAATCTTCAATGGACTTTGGAGCTAGGTTTGTACCTTGAAGAACAAAGGATTGTGGGTGTGAGAGGCAGAGAGAGGGGTATAAAGAGTGATCCAAAGACTAAGGTAACTCACAGCTGCAGAAATCTATTTGACTTTTCAGAGAGGAGCATTATTTTCCAGCCCCTTCCCACTGAAATTGCAAATCCCTCTTTCCAGCTCCTGTCTTTTCCTTGGCTCCCAACTTGACACTAGCCCCATATGTGCATGTGTGTGTGTTTTATAGAAAACAATTCACCATGTGCCAATGCATTATTCAAGCCGCCTGTGAGCCATTACATGTTTACAAATTACTGATTAGGACAGAAGAAAGCCCAACTGTTTGTTTTGATAAAGGAACCACTAGGCTACAGAGATGCTTCTTATCCATTGATATAACTTGTTTTATTGATTTACTGAGTGCCAGCAATGCTGTATAGACAGATAAGGAAGGTGAGGCCCAATCCTCCTCTTTCTGTTTTTTACAGACTCCTGATTCAAACTAGGGCAAATGAGAAGAAAATCTGGCTCATGCTTCCAGCAGGGAGGCCACATTTGTTCAAGAGGCAAACAACAGAGTTCAGACCCTTATAGAACCCAGTCCCGCATTAACATAAGAACATAAGAGCGGCCATACTAGGTCAGACGAAAGGTCCTTCTAGCCCAGTATCCTGTCTCCGGTTGATGCCAGGTGCCCCAGAGGGAATGAACAGAACAGGTAATCAAGTGATCCATCCCCTGCCGCTCACTGTCAGCCTCTGTCAAACTAGGGACACTGTCTCTGCCTATCTTGACTAATAGCCATTGATGGACCTATCCTCCATGAACTCATCTAGTTCTTTGTTCAACCCTGTTATAGTCCATTCTTCTACATTCCGAGCTTCCATTGGCATCACTGCAGCATCAGCCCTGGGCTACCCATGGCAGCCCAAATCCTCCTCACCTTACTCATGTGTGCAGACTCAATTGAGGGACTTGTTGCGGGAGCAGAGCAAATGGTGTGGCCCAGTGTGATGGTGCTAGCTCAAGGATGTACAAACATCAAGCAAGCATCATTCTTAATCGGGCTTTGGTTGCCTCCATCTATCTCTCTTATCTATATTTAGCACAAGCGCCCTCCCACCCCTCTCTCCCTACTCTGATAACTACAGTATCTTTCTACTCATAACTACAGTATCACTCTCTGTCTCATACCTACAGTATATATCTGTTCTCATAACTACCGTAACTCTATCTATCTGTCTATCTATCTCATTCTTTTTTGGTAAAACATTGTTTTAACTTCTTGAAAACTCCATCAAGAAAAAGAAATTGCTTCTTTTGTCTGGCTTATGTTATCATTACTGGAAAAAATCTCCCCCCCCCCCTTTTTCCTATTTTGAAACGTTTTCTGAAAAGCCAACTTTCCAGCTGCCTAACGGCGTTGAGGAGGAATTTGTCAGCAGCAGCCTTTATCCCATTCTCTGTCTTTCCTCACAACTGAGTGTTTGCCTGGGTCTTCGTCTCTCCCAGACACTCTGCTCCACCTTGTTGTAAATTCTGACAATGAAAACATTATTTAAATGTCCTCAAAGTTTTTCTTCCCATTGAAAAAAGGGATTTATTCTTTTTTTTCCAGTGGAATTAATGTTATTCTAATGTGTTTCCTTTTGATCTTTAGGGGATTTTACACTGATTATCCCTAATTTTGAAAAGAAAAAGATTTTTTTGTTTTAATTGTTTTTAAAAGCTTTAGCGAGAGGGGGGAATAAAAAATTCCATCCTACTTCTTTGGCACATCTTTAACCTTTAAGTACCTCCGGAAAAAAAGTATTTAAAATATATTATAAATTTTTAAACAGGGTGCTTTTGACAGGTCAGTTTCAAACCTCTCTCTCTTTTCTTGCGCAGTGTTGGAATAAGACAATTTTGCAGCTTGGATTTTTTTGACAGTTAAATTGCAATGTAGGCTGAGAGTGGAATAGGGATCCTGTCTCTTTAACTCTCTAACTAGACAAAGACTTTTCCCCTTTGAGAGCTGAGCCTGGGATCAGAACTGTCAGATGATCTCGTAGCACTTGGGAGAGTTTGCAAAGTCATAATTATATCTTTTAACCTGTCTTGCTCTTTGCAAAAGAAAGGTCCTATTATATTGAAATGAGATTATTAGCCATCAAATACTTTCTTTCTTGGGATTCTTCTTTATAAAAAAAATATTCAAATACCTTAACTACTTTGCAATTGAATTTTTATAAGATTTACTTTTCACTAAATAAATGTTCTATAGAAGATATTTTTAAAGGGTGTTTTCAATATGTATGTACAAAAAAAAATCAGACTAAATGCCTGAAATGTCACCTGGATAATTAAAGGAAGGTAAAGTTCCAAAGCCCAGTTTGGATTTTATTTTATTTTTTTTAGTTTGCTTGGTGAGTTTAGCAGGTTTTTTTAAAGGGTGGGGGAGCTTCTTCAGTTACCTTCATTGCCAGAAATCATTCTTATTTTTTTCAAACCCAAGAAATGTTTAAATCAAAGCCGAACTAATCGGAAATGAAACAAAACAAAGAAAACACACAATTAAAAGAAAGACATCACAATCTAAATGTGTGCTTTGTGAAGGTGACAACCACATTAAAACAATCAGTGAAATACAAAAGGGGTCGCAAAATAGGATTCAAATGGAAAATAAAGGCCTATTTAAACTACATCTTCAGAGCCGCGACACAGCAAAGATACTTATGTACGTACCTAACTTTAAGCATGTGTGTAGTCTGGGGCTACACATGTGCTTCGGGCTGGGCATATTCTTAAATATCTGGCTGAATCAGGGCCCTGATGAACATAACAGCTGGAAGATTAGAGCATTCTGGGCCTGATTCAAAACCTATTGAAGTCAATGTGAAATCCTTCCATGGACTTGAATAAGCTTTGGATCCAGCGTCCTTTTTTCATAGAGCGGTTGGTCATTTTAATCGAATGATTAGCTTGCTGCTGTTTATAGCTCCATAACTCAGCTGGTGTCAGCTGGTCCATTATAAACCCCCCTTGCTTTTCAGGAGTGGGTTATGGCTTGGCCATAAAAATTCATTCTGAGATGAAATTTGGCATGTTGGGATCTAACAAAGGAACCATTCCTTGTGCAGGCAGAAATTTCCACTCAAGTCACAGAGGGCTGAGAGATCAACACTGGTTTAATTTTTTAAAGTTCCACAATATTAAATATGCATTTTAATGAAAACAATGTGCTGCAGAATACAGGGGACCCAAACTTGCAATGCTCTTACCTGGGTGAGTAACTTTACTTCAATCTCCTTTAAGGCAATGGGAATTGAGGGGAGTAAAGCTACTCACCAGCAGGATTTCATGCCCAGAGTCTGATATTTGCTCAGCTAAACAGCACCCCTTTAAAGAGATCTGTGCATTCATATCCCATTGATAATACATGTGTATTCTCAGCTGGCAAAGTATGGGCTTTATTCCAGAGGCTAAGAAGCAACGGCCATTATTTAATACACATTTCCTAGCCTTCCAGGAAAGATGTTTTCCAGTTCTAATGAAATACAGGGAGTGGACAGACAAAAAGAACCCCTTGGTGCTAAATAAGGCCCCGATCCTGCAATTGAAGCCATATGGAGGAACCCTCAGCCCTGCACAACCCCCAGCCCTGATTCAGGAAAGACCTCAAGCCCATTAAGCAGGTGCTTTAGATGGATTTCAGCACCTGCTTCAAGTTAAACACATGTTGTCTATATATAAGGTCCTTCTCTGCCCTCCTGTCACCACAGCATCTGAATGCCTCAGGGTCTTTACAGCATTCATTCTCACCACACCCTGGTGCGGTAGGGCAGTGCTGTTATCTCCATTGTGCAGATGGGAAACTAAGGCACAATCAGACCAAGTAACTTGCCCCAGGCCACACAGGGGGTCTATGGCATATCAAGCAGTAGAACTTGGGCTCCCGAGTCCCAGCCGCCGGACAAATCTTCCTCCAGACACTTGTGTCTTTCCTGAGCAGGGATGCTTTCTTGAACTGGGACCCCGCTGCCTTCAATGGGATTTCATACAGGTCTGCCCAGATGGTTCTGGCTTCGAACCTTCCAGTGCTACTGGCCACGTGTAAGTTCAAGGCTGCAGATAACGTGTTATTCCTACTGGATCCTTTTTGCCTTTCCCAACAAGGTGAGCAAAGAGGAAGGGCTGACAAACATTCAGATACCCTCTTGATGAGCTAGCTGTAAATGCCTAGGGGTAGCAAATAGAGAGACTGCCTCATCTGGCTAGTGTTGGCTACAACTGTGGGAGTTATTTGTAAAGGTAATACTGGCTAGTGGTTGTATTACAAGTATAACTCCATGGCACTTTCTGTAAGAGCAAGGATCTTAGTTAACACTGGAGTTTAGGTAATTCTACTTTCCTAAACCCACCTGCCTGAAATTTCAGTTGGACACAATGTTCTTCACTTTCTGTACTAAACTGCTGTGTATATTGATAATACAGACTGCAGTACACCAGCCTCGTTCCAACGCAGAGGTGGCTGCACTTCAATGGTAGGCAGTGTGATTCCTGTCTACAAAGACCTCAATCCTCTATTTCTTGGATGAGCAAAACTCCTCTTGGCTGAGGTGTGTGTTCTGCTGCCAGAAGCACGGCAGGATCAGGTCTGTAATTTACATGCTTTGGAATCGTTTGGAACGTTGGGCCAATCCCTTGAGGGACTGGGCTGGTGTGCAGGGCCTTGCGCCACTGAAATCAGCAGGGCCACACCCACTGACGCCAGCCAAGGCTCCGCCCTGTTAGGATTATACTCATAGCTGGGTGTGCCAATTATAACATGTCCTGACTTCGTTATTACTAAAACCAGGCTCCACTTTGTCTTACTCGTGAGTGATTAGTGAGCTGATTAAGATTCAACAGCACATTGAAATTGCAGATGGTCCATAATCCATTGTAGGCAATGCATCATATCATTCCCTCCGTAAACTCATCAAACTCATCTTAAAACCCGTTAGGTTTTTTGCTCCCTCTTCTTCCCCTGGAAGGCTGTTCCAGAACTTCACTCCTTTGTCTCATTTCAAGACTAAACTTGTTGATGGAGCGGCTTATATCCATTGGTTCCTGAGCGAGCATTCGCTGCACCTATTCCAATCTTCCTTAAACATGGGAGATCAGAATTACTCAGCACCTTTGCAGAGCCGAGCTCCAAGGAAGCTGAATCCCTATTTTGGTTAAACCCGAACTAGGGCATAGTTGACTTGCCAGGTCCCAGCGACACCCTAGTGTGTTTCACTGTCCAGCTCCTCCACTAGTCAAGGTTAAAGGTTGTGCAAACTCTAGCTTTGAGTTGTAAATGCCCAGATTTTTGAATTCACTCCTGGGGCTAGCTCAGGAATAACATTGAAACCGTCTGGTGCTGAGCTAAAAACAACTTTGGGAACCCTGCCTTTTTTGAGCACATGGTCCAACATTCACAAATAGAGCTGTACACACGCTCACATACTCCAGCCCTCCCTGACTGTCTAGCAGCCAGATACTAAGGTGATCTGAGCCCTAGAAACTATTGTCGGTAGTTAATATTCATACTACAGTCATGTCCAAAGGCTCCAGTCAGGATACTTACTAAAATATCTATCCATCTATTAGAGATGGTCAAAAACTTTCCATGGACCTGGGGTAGGTTGTTGGCGTTTTTTTCCCCCAACAGATCATGGCTTTTTCATTAAACAGATTTTTGTGTGAAAAAAGTCCATTTTAATTGAAAAGTGGAAACCAGCATTGGTTTCATTTTTTGGCAACCAATATATATATATATATATTTGTTAAAGTTAATACTGGTTCATTTTGGTTGCCAAAACCCAGAACACTTTCAGTTGTCGATGGAAATCTGAATAATCTGGAAAATAATCTCAAAAAAGGTGTCGACATTTTTTGCAAGGGAAAAAAAATCATTTTCTCAGCTGCTCTGTTATCTAGCTGCTGTCCCAGAAGGGCCAAACCTCCTGAAAATATCAGTCTCCTAGGGGTGCTAGGTAAGAGGGAGCTCATGTCCTAGGCCAGGTTCCCAGCTGGTGCAAAGCAGTTTAGCTCTGTTGAAGCCAATGGAACTGTAGCACTTTATAGCAGTGAGGGGTCTGCCCCTCTAAGTTTTGGCTGTAGGAAATCCCTTACATAGGGGGCCAGGGGAAATAAAAAACCAACACTACCCTGGCAGCTGTGTCAGACTGCTGGCTCGTACCCTAGTGGGCTGACCATTCCTGGGTATGAAATACATCTTGATTTCACATTTGATTCCGCAAAACAGTCACCTGGCACTTCCCCCTCCCTCGCTCTTTCTGCCGTTGAACGGCAGACGGGAGATTTCATGTGCAATAAATATTTAGATTGTGCCTGTGTGTTTATAACACTTGCCGCAAGTGTAACCGGAGCAGCCCAGGCTCTGCAGTGACACCTGACGCTAGTGAAAGTTTTCCATCACCTCATGCGGGCCAAACAGCCTCCACGCTGCGATTAGAGCAGGCACGTGGGACCAGTAGCAGTGGCCTCTTTGCCTTCCCCCTCCCACGCCGGGGACATAAGAAGAAGACTCAGAATGTAGATTTGGTGAAGGAACCTGTTATTCCAAGGGATGGTGGGATTGTAGGGTGCGAGTGGGCAAACCAACCCCTTGCGCCGCGCCTTGATGGAGAAACTAAGCTGCCTGGGCACCTAGGTGCATTTCCCCAGTACTGCTGGCTCACAGGCACCGGCAGGTTTCCAGCGCATCAGGCCTGTTATAGAATTTGTGTGTATTTTAATGGATGTGTTTTGCTAATGTTTCTTTGGGGGGAAATATTGTTTTTTTGTTTCTCTGCATAGCCTCTGTAGGACGTTTTCGGGAAGCACAGCCAGCAGTACTAACCTTAGCTTTTATGTGTTTTATTTTTGGGGGGATTAGGAAATAAATCTGTGTGTTCAGTCCCTTCCCTTGTACATATTCCACCTTCCCTCCTTGCACGGCTGTGGGTTGGTTCTCAGCTCTGCAGCCTTGAAACTGGGGGTAGCAGATTGCCCACAAACTTAGAAAGAATCTTCCTTGATAGGCAGGTTATTCTATAATTGGCCATTATGGCGTGTTTCTTGCCTATTTCTTTGAAACATCTGATACTTACTGCTGTTGGAGACAGGATCCAGTACTGGATGGGCCCCTGGTCTATTCCAGTTTGGCAATTCCTGTGTGCCTTATGGCAAATTTTAAATTTAGTTCACCAAGGGCCAAAATCAAGAAGGGAGAGAGAGAGAGACCGCGAGAGCCCTTCCTCCTGTTTTAGAAGCCGGGGATAGAGGGTAAACATAAGCTCAATTTTATGTGGATTATGAGGCACCTATAAAGAAAGTCATATGAACTGAGACACTTGGCTCTGTTACCTTAATGATACCAATGGTGCAATATGTGAAATCTATTACACTATTCTGGATACATATATATATACGTAAAGAGAGGGAAAGAGAGATGAAATCTCGGGGCCTTTGTTTTTATTGGCTTCTGCAAAGAATAAATTACACAGTGAGGGCAAGGTTAAATTATTGTAAATGTCTGTATGAAAGGCATCACTTAATTATTAACAGTCTGCTACAAATAAAAGGTACATATGCTAAAATGGGCTGACCTGCTGGATTGTGGGTCTTAAACTCATTGGTGAGGCCCAGGTCTGACTTGTTCTCTGTCAAGCAGGCGGGAAAGAGACGGGTGAGGTTTCATTACTGGGTTGCTTATATCCCTCCCTACCAGATGTCAAGTGAATGCCTAGGAAAGAGGGGAGGGAGAGAGGGACAGATGCAAAGCTGTTTGAAAGCAGAGGACTAACCATCACATGGGGAATGGGACTGTAAATCCATCAGTGAGAGAAATAAATATGCTGCGGATAGCCCACGGGTCACAGTGTGTTATGTATCCCCCCCTCTGTGCCTGAGCCACACAGAAGGTGACTCAGTTACAGGATGACTCTAGCCCCTTGGCTGTAGCCTATAGGAATGGGATGGAATCCCTTTAAGTAGTTGGTGAGCCCTCTAATGGTGCTCACCATGTTCTGTGTTTTAGATGTCACCAGTAACCGGAGTCGCAGTGTGTATTTAGCCAGGCCTGCCATATTTGTGTATAGTTAGTGAACACAGATATTTGGGACCCAGCTGTGCCCTTGTGGTATCTTTATAGTTTTGTGGCATAAAGAGCAAAAGACATAAAGACACAACACTGGTCCAAGCTACTGCAACTCGTGTGTTTAACATCAATCCCTGGTGTCAGCCTAGCATAGTCTATCAGTCCAACCAAAGCTGGCCACTTGACTGCATGAGACCGACTGAGACCCACACATTCGTGACACTGCACTGCTCACCGTAGTCACTTTGAACAGCAAGGACACAATGCAGATCTTGCTGCTGTGCTCCACTAAAGGCGAATCTTCTTTAGAAGTATGGGGTCTCTGACACACTGGAGAGCAGTTTTGGACTCCTCCACTAGAGGGCACTGGTATCATTCCAGCCATTTCATGATAGTAGGTTGATGTTGAATTTGCACAGTCAGAGCTGGACTCAGATGAAAGATGATCTCTTAGAACTGGTGGGCACATTGTCATTTTTAAAGTTCCATTTGACTAGGTGAGGAGCCATTGTACCCTTCTCATGGTTTTTACATCAACAGTATCTCCTGGAAAGGACCAGCGTAGGTGGAGTTGTGCAAAGGAACTGAGACCTGCCTACTTGAGAGACCTCCCCCACTTCCCTGTCTCCGCTGAGATGAGCAGAGGTGCTCAGGACAGTATCAAGGAGAAGTGTGGTCTCTGCGAAAGCCCTGTCGGTTCAGAATTCGCTCTCCCCGGTGGTCTGAAATAGCCCCTTTCTGATGATCTTCAGGGTGTGTTGCAAAACCCATCTGGCCTTTGAGAATGTGCGGGAGTTGCTCAGCCCGGGGATTGTGGAGTGGGAGGGGGCTTTCTTTGAGTTTTCTGTCGTCCGGCTCACGGGTGGAGAGTTACCCTGAATTGTACTGCTGCACTTAGGCTGAATTAAAGTTATGCTGAGAATGCACAGAGCGGAGGAGTGAGCACCCTATAGGAAGTAATTAACTCAACTCTCTCTTTCACATCCTTACATTTTGAATCCTGTTATAGAGCAAGGAGATTTCACTTTCCTGTGATTTCTTCTTCCATGTTCAGGCCAGAAAGAACCATGAGGACCATCTTATCTAACCTCCTGCATAACACAAGCCGTAGGACTCCACCCCAAGTTTCCTGCGTTCGGCCCCGTAACTCGTAGCATTCGTTTTTAGAAAGAGAGATCCAAACTTGGGTTAGATACTCCACGTGATGGAAAATTCACCACACCCCTTATTCTGGTGGTTAATTAATCAGTGGCAACTGCACCATTTGCTCCCATGGAAATGTAACATGATTAAGAACATATTTAATATGGAATTTATTTAGAAAGTATTTTAATTAAATCTGGCACCTGGAAAGGATGAGGTGCCCACACCATGTGACCAGCCAGCTGTCCCCGGACCTACCAGTAAGTGCTCTGCTGACCACAGTTTGAGGACCTCTATTCTATGCCATTCATTATTTCATAGCTCTCTATTGTATCTGTTCCAAGACACCGATTCTGCTCCCGTTAATAATAAAACTCCAATTGATTTCAATGGGAGCAAAACTGGACCCATAGCTCATTGCTTTGTTGTGTCATGCATTGAACAGGAACATAGCTCTCTGCTCATAGCAACCAACAGGAACAGAATTCTTCACCGAAAGAGAGTGACACTGCAGGAGGGAATTCTGGGAACTAAGAAGACAAGTGTGCCAAGGCCAAGCAAACTGATGGTAGCAGAGATTGCAACAGACTCCTGGTGCTGCTGAAAATCTCCATCATCCACATGCTATGAACATGTGTGTCCCAATTTCAGGGCCTGTTAGCTGCTCCGCCCACTTAGCTCCCTATTGTGTGTGTAGCTGCAGGGGCAGGTGACTGTATCTTGTCTGTGCAGGTCGGAGTCAGGGTTGGCTGGGGTGGTGCATATAGGTTTGGGATGGGTGGTACTCAACTGGGGTTGTTTGTGGAAGTGTAGGGGTAAAAGATGGTTAGGACTGTGCGTGTAGGCCTAGAATCAATGGTTGTTGATTTGGGTTGCATCTTTAATTGTGATGGTTGTGGTTGTTTCTTAAGGTTGCGTGAGTAGTTGCAGGGGTAAGGATGGATGGTTAGGGCCATGAGTGTTGATGTTGTTAATTAGGTGTCTGTGTGTCAGTACGGGGTGGATGGGTCTTGGTTAGGGCCACAGGTGTCAATGAGGAGTGGCTGACTGTTGGTTAGATCTCTCTGAGTACGTGGTGTATGATTGTTGGTTAGAGCTGTGTGTGTTGATGCAGAATGAATGGTTGTTGGTTAGGGTTGTGTCTCAGTGTGGGGTGGATTAGTGTTGGTTAGGGCTGTGTGTGTCATACAAGGCAGACGGATGGTTCTTGGTGAGGTCTCTGTGTGATGGATGGTTGTTGGTGAGGTCTCTGTATGTCGGTGCAAGGTGGATGGTTGTTGGGTAGGTCTCTGTGTGATGGATGGTTGTTGGTGAGGTCTCTCTATGTCGGTGCAGGGTGGATGGTTGTTGGGTAGGTCTGTGTGTGATGGATGGTTGTTGGTGAGGTCTCTGTATGTCGGTGCAGGGTGGATGGTTGTTGGGTAGGTCTGTGTGTGATGGATGGTTGTTGGTGAGGTCTCTGTATGTCGGTGCAGGGTGGATGGTTGTTGGTGAGGTCTCTGTGTGATGGATGGTTGTTGGTGAGGTCTCTGTATGTCGGTGCAAGGTGGATGGTTGTTGGGTAGGTCTGTGTGTGATGGATGGTTGTTGGTGAGGTCTCTGTATGTCGGTGCAGGGTGGATGGTTGTTGGTGAGGTCTCTGTGTGATGGATGGTTGTTGGTGAGGTCTCTGTATGTCGGTGCAGGGTGGATGGTTGTTGGGTAGGTCTCTGTGTGATGGATGGTTGTTGGTGAGGTCTCTGTATGTCGGTGCAGGGTGGATGGTTGTTGGGTAGGTCTCTGTGTTGGCGGAGGAGAGTGGGGCAGAAGCTGGCGAAATACAGGATGTATGGAGGGATGCTGGGGAAAGAGGACATTTACCTTTGGCCGGGAGCAGAGCAGGGAAAGGGGCGCTGCGTGTGGCTGGGGAATTGTCCGAGAAGGTGCTGTGGGCACATGCTTTCTCGCACACCTCTCATTCCAATGGTCCGGAAAGGAGCTGCCGCTCTGGGCTGTGATGTCGCCGGAGCCGCCAACGGCCATAAAATCTGGGGTCTAAACGAAAGGGAAAAAGTGACAAGGGGGAAAAGTGAGGTCAGCCCCGCCTTGCAGGGCTCTGCTCTGGAATGTGTTTGCACTCCAGGGTGTGCAGCTCTGGAGTGTGTGTTAGCAGCAGTGTTGAGTTAGTAATATGAACCCTACACAAATACCTCCGGGGCAGACAGGTCCATTTCAGGCTGTGTTTATTTAATAAAGAGCCAGTGAAGTAACTGCAATTTCATTGTCAATTTACTAATGCGTTACAGTTATGTTTCTTAACCTCATTGTTTGGGCTCAGAAGCCAACTGTGCCCGGCCAAGTCTCCCCAACCCCCCTGCAAGTGTAAAACACGTTTTATTATGACTAGAATGTCTTCTATTTATCAAAAACTGGGCAGATTAAGGACCCTGGGCTCCCCCCCTTCCATGCACATACCCCACTTGGCAACGGGTCGGTTTATGAACCTACTAAAAGCCTTTCTTTCTCCTGTGTTTTTTCTTGCAGAGAAGGAAAAAACACATACATTTTTAAAGTTCATCTGGGAAGAATACAATGGAAACTATGCCTGGAAAATGAGTGATCTGTGTGTGTCTTTGAGGTCTGATGTGTGTGTACACACACACACACACACACACACACACACACACACACACACACACTGCTCTAAAAGAGAAATGAATCTTCAAATGCAGCAGGAGGCTGGTTGTCAGTTGGAGCCTGGGGGGTGATCTAGAACAGGGGCTCAGATTCCTTGGGTAGGAGAGAGAAAGATGTAGCGGAATGAAAGTCTTGTTTGTTTGAGTTTCAAGTGGATTCTTCCCACCCGTGCTTCTTCCACAGGCTTCCTCTGGGGGGCGCTTTCCATCTCTCAATGCTGTGAGAAGAGCTTTTTACCGGTCAGCTCTGACTTAAGAAAAAAAGAAGCTAAAAGCGTTTTGCTTTTTTCCTCCAGTGTTTGTCAAAGTTGGTTTCACGGCCAACCTACCTATCAAAAGAAAAGACCAGATTCTCAGCTGGTGTAATCAGCATAGCTCCACTGACGGCATTGTAGCTAGGCCAATGTGTGCCATCTGAGGATTTGGCCCAAAATCTAGATAAACTCCCATTAGAGTCTGGCTGGTATAGAAAAGCAGGGATAGCTGTTCTAGAATTCTTTCCATCGAGATCCTGAAAGGCAGAGTTATAGCAGGAAGAATTCTAGATCCTTTTCCTGTTAGAAACGGTTGGAAAATAGGGATGGACCTTGAGAAAGTGTTTTTGAACTTCCCTCTCCCCCCCGTGCCCAGCAACATTTCAAAGAGAATATTAATGGATATATTGAGATTTTGACCAGCCCTAGTTGCTATGATATGGCCCGATCCAAGGAGTTACCAGACATCCTCAACTCCCATGGATTTCAGTGGCTTCTTGGCACCAAGCAGGTTCAGATTATTGCATGGTAGGATGGTGGGGACAGCGGGCGTTCACTTTGGGTAGGGAAGGGACATTGGAGGAGTTGTACGCAGGACAGCTCTGGAAATGACACTCATGGGTTCTAGAATCCCCTTCCAGGCAATGTTCTAGCCATGTGCTGTTTCATTCCTTCCTGCTCCTGGCTCGTTTTGTTTCCCGTCTCGTCTCACGCCCTACACCTTGCCCAAGCTGACAGACGAGCTGCTCCCTTTCTGTTCTTACCCTCGTGGCTTTGACCTTTTTTTCAGGGATGAGCAGGGAGCAGAGCACCGGGGGGCTGAGGGTGGGAGAGGGGCGAGCGGTGTTTCTCTTGGAATGCTGTAGGGCCAAGCTGCGCTGGGGCATTACACCCAGAGGAGGATGGGAATGCAGCTGTGAAGGGGCCAGCCATTCAATTCCCTGCTCAGTCACTTGTTTCCTGTGTGTATTTGAACAGGTGCCTTAGTGCTGCCCTATCTGCCAGGATAGAGAGGAGGAGAAATTCATTGAAGATGGTGAGGCACCCAGATACAGCAATGGGGGACATTCAAGGACCTTACAGAGACGGGCAGGGGAATGCCTGTAAAGTGGCAGGACAGGGCTGAGCTGGGGAGCTGCTGTAGGCGCTGGGGTTAGCTTGGCAGAGCAGCCCTGTGCATATGTGAGTGTGCAGGAGTAGGTGTGTACGTGTGTATGTGTGCGCATCCATGTGTGTCTGTGTGTAAAATAACTGTCATGTTGACTTTGACGGAGTGAGTTTTGAGGAAGATTTAGCTTTTAAATCTATCGATCTATCTAATCTACCTTCCTTGACTATAGCACAGCTGGCATTCTGCTGTAATCTAATAATGCAGCAATTTAAAGACTGGGTTTCCACTCCTAGTTCTGAAGACTCTCGATTTTGTTGGTTTAACCAGTGCTTCTCAACTTTGTTCCTTGAAAACAGTCTATCGCTGTGTTAACTTTCCCCTGTTGGTTTTAACATAAGGAAGTGAGTCTCCCCTGGATGGACAGGAAAGTCGACATTTCACATAGGGCTGTCCCCACACCATATTTTGAACATATCCAAAAGCTTCCAGTGCAGACAGCTGTGATGCCCTGCCCTGCCCTAACCTCAGCCCTGACCTAGAGGGACCACACTGTCTAGTCCATGAAAGGATTTAATTCAGCCTTCATGCCGGATCAGCAGCCGGGCCCCTCTGCAATACAAACTGCCAGTCGTGACAAATTACACGGGGTGGCTTCAGAGTGGCGCTGAGAACTGACCCCACTCGGCTCACGCCACAGCTGTGAAACTGGACTTGAACCACACCTCTGGCTGGATGCAGGGGTCTTTGTCTGGCGAGCAGCCTTGTGCGTCCATCCGGACAAAGCAAGCCTGGACCTGGGAGTCCGCCTGGTTCTGTAATTAGAGGGAAGATTTCAGCTAATCCCTCTCTAAATGAAGGTCTAATTCCTAGTGTAAAAAACTTGTCAGCTGCTTGTTAACAACGCCTTGGACTCGCTTTCACGTGGGCTTCGTCAGTTACAGGAGTGATTCCACTAGTACCTTTTTGGTTTGGAATGGAAGCATACCGTCTGCTGAATGCAACTTCGCGTCTGTTCACACCGGCCATGTTAATAATATACACCTTAAATCAGAGGGTTAGAGGGGGAAAAAACAGCAGCAGTGCTAGTAGGGAGGGGGGTTATTTAATATTGAATTTGGGTTTTTTTATAAATGTGGAAACTTTTAGACACAATCCCGGCCCTGTGTTTAAGTCATTAAAACATCTTTAAGCATTTTCTGGTTTTAGTTTTCTTAGCAGCAGTCCTTTTCCTGGAATGTATTTTATTTTTCTTTTAAGTTGATGGAAAAAAAACCCATAACCCTCACATTTCCAACAGATTTTTTAAAGGGGGAGGTGGTGGGGAGGGCGGGAAAGGGGGGGGATTAGGGGTGGAGAAACGGAGAGAACAGGGCCCTTTCTGTGTTTTATTTCTAATCCGCTGGAATCCATTTTAGCCTTTTATGGCCACTGCACTTGCTGACTGGGATTTACATTCTCCGTATGTTATCTGAAACATCGCAATTGGTGGCTGTGGAATTGTTTCATGCCTGGGTTAAAGAACATGCCGGTGCTTCTGGAAGGCTCTGGGGTGGGGGAGAACTGGGCAGCAGGCAGAGAGGGAAAGAGAAAGCTTTTAAAAAAAAAAGGAAAAGGAAAAGAAAAGAGCTAAGCATTTTGCAGAAGCTGCAGCCGGCAAAGTTCACGCCCCAGACAAACTGATGTTTAAGTAAACCAGGGAGGGTATTACAAGTCCCTTTGATTCCAACACTGTTCTAGGCTAGGAAAGGTGCGATTTAAAAATGCCACCTTGTTACTTGCTGGATCTCCAGCTCACTGCTTGTCTTTTGAGCTGCATCGGCTGGCTTTACTGATGCACAGATGAAGTTTTGATCCTGCCAGCCGGCATAGGTATGGGAAAGTGAGCGGGAGTCTCTTCGGCATTGTGCATCCGGGGTGAAACTGAGAGCAAAGTGCTGATGGCAGAAGCTTTATGGTGGCTTCTGCGGTAGGAGGTAGCCCCAAGATAGCGTGGGGATGAGTGAGGTATGAAATACAGATAGATAAAAGGATCTAGGATAGGTAAGTAGATAGATAGAACCCAACTGATCTGTCATTTCAAGGTTTTTATACCACACTATTTGATTGCCTGTGTGTTTGTCTGTTCTCTGTCCTCCTGTCCAACAAATAGTCCACTCAGGTTGCTTCTTGAGCGTCGGGATCGACTATAGATAGACAGATGGACTCTTGGTAGATACTGGAGGGATCCGATTTGGTCTAATATGGCATTTGCAAACTAGCACATAATTTACTCTGCTGTACATTCTGTTTCTTCCTGCCATTCACGCTCCTGACCTGGCTTGTCTATTTAGACAGCAAGCTTTACAAGGCAGGGACTGTCTCTCGTTACATGTCTGTGCAGCACCTCGCTCAGCGGGGCCCTGGTATTGGCGTGGGCCTCCAGGCACTACTATAGTACAGATTAAGAATAATTAATCATTTACACGTACAGGAACGGGAGGGGACTGAGCCCCACCCTCGCAGTGAACCTGAGATGTGCATAAAGTTTAGTTCTACTTTCTAAAAATAGAGAAGGGTCAGCGAAATGTTTCTTAGTTTTTCATAAACATTTTTGAAGAAAACAAAAAATATTTGTTTCCTCTACATTTTTCACTGATTATTTTTAGGTTTTTGTTGAAAAACAGAAAACTGGTGGTTGTTGTTGTTTTGTTTTTCAATTTTCCAATAAAATGTCAGTGTTTTCAGGTGCTTCCGGGTTTGGAAGGTTGGAGCCCACCTTGAGACACCTTAAAGGGGTCTGATTTATAGATTATATAGTGCTGAGTACCTGTCCTTCTGAAAATCAGGCTCATTTGAAGTGAGCAACCTAAGTTGCTAGTCACTTTTCTAAACCTTGGTCACTCTCCCCTAGCTGGACTGACTCTGCGGTTACCTTGTATTTTCCCCACCAAAGTTAGCAGGTAGGTCTCTGAAGAAGCAAAGGGAACTGGTCTATTGAATAAGTTGGGGCCGTTTTTAACATAATCACTCTCCTGCCCATGACCACACTTCAAACTCTTGAGGGAGGAACTCTAGTTTTCTAATAATTCATGGGAGAACCCAGGAAACATGTACATTTTATGGAGTCTGGAGAATATTTTTAATATTTTATATTGGATGTCTGGAAAAAAGTTTTCTAAGGGGGAAAAAAAAACACATGAGCAATTATTTTTGTTTTTCTCTAGCTCCTTTCCTGAATGGAATGACCACAAGTTTGAAAAGTTTTTGTGTTCTAGAACCCATGGGCCTGAGTCTTACATGGTGTAAATCAGCATAGCTCCATCAAAGTCAAGAGCCCAGATCTTCAGCTAGAAGGAGATGCATCAATTTCCATCAGCTGAGAATCGTGACCTTGTGTGGCTTTAGAGAGCATGTCCTGGAAACCACGTAACTTTGAAAGCTTTTTGAAAGTTCTAGAATTCACAGTTTTCTAAAAGGCTATGGGTTCTCAAATATCAGTGATATACAAGGTTCTAAACAATGTCATTTAAGAGCCCTAATCACTTATTTCTAACTATTTTTCTCTGTTCCACATTATTTTATTAATTTAGTAGTCCTGGGAGGAGATAGGTGGCCTATGAATCAACGCATGGGGTCAGTGTTTGAGTTCTATAGAAGAAGAGGAGGATTTTAGGTTGGATTCTGCGGCTGAGAGCATCAGTTATTTATGGGCTCTATGTTTGCTGTAGTTTATGTATGATTAGCATGTGGGTGTGTGGTCTGAGCATGCTCAGTTTATAAATATGTGTTCTCTGCATATTCAGTCTCTGTATCTGCATGCTGCATGTGTTCTGTGCATGATCAGTGTGTGGACGTATGTTATGTGCCTATTCAGTCTCTGTGTGTGCGAGCTGTGTGTGTGCGTTCAGTGTCATGTGTTCTGTGCATGCTCTGTGTGTGGAGGTATGTTGTGTGCGTGCAGTGTGTTCTCTGTGTGCGCAAGGCACGGGTGTATTTCTGTGGTGTATATTTGCACAAAACCCTTTCTAACCTCAGCCAAGTTTTTCCTTTTAGTTCCCAATCCAATCCTAATTGGGAACCCAACTTCCATTTCATTAATGACCAGCAACCCATTCCCCCACGTCTCTGACTCTTCCCACTCCCTTCCCCTCCCAGTAGACAGCATGGGAGGTTAGCATGCTGGTCCCTTGGCAAAGCCTTTGTGTCAAGGCCTATCTTCGGCCACAATAAATCATCTAGCCTGAGAGTGGGACCCACCACACCCTCTTTGCACAATGCAAATTATGGCGCGGTCTCTGCCGCCCATCACCCTCTGTCTCTCATTCGCTTGTGGGAATCAGGTTACATTCTCCATCCCTGTGAGTGAAAGAACCCACCTGTGGCTGAGGGGCCTGTTTTAGATTCCTGGGAAACTTTAACCTCTATTAATACCACTAAATTATTTCTTCATATGGCAAAGTACTTATGTAAACTGATCTCCCCCCACCCCCCACTCCCCTTCTTGGAGGAGGTAGGAGCCCTTGCACATATGGCTCTACCTGCTCTCAGGGGGCTTTCAAACCCGCCGCATTCTTTCTGTGGTGCTGCTTTTCGTTGAACAAGAACGTGAATTGGCCGGGAGGGAGGAGCACACATGATGCGGAGGGCGGGGGAAAGAGCACCATGATAATTGGCTCCGAGGGCCAGGGAACAGCAGCAGGGCGGGGAGCTACCAGCGTGCTTTGTCTAACCAGTGTTACCAAGCCTACGTCTAATTCAGACCCCCCTGGAGCGGACGAGGTGCAGCCGCTGTGGGATCATCTGGGCCTTGCTCTTGTTCACACTGTGGACTCTTTGCGCCACACCCACTTCAAAGCCCCTGCATGCTGCCTGAGCAGTGTAAAAGGGCCTTAGTATAAATGAGAACCAGGCCACGTTAAGTCTTTCCCGTAGTGGCACCCATATTCCCAACCACAGGCTTTCTGAAATCATGAGTCATCCCCCCCCCCCAATTTGTGATTGGCTAAAAAATCATATGTAAAGACAGTTCTTTTCTGATTTTTGAGACTTTACGGGACCACGGTTTTCAAGCTTTTCTTCACTACCCCACGGGCTAGAAATGTCCTTTTTAAAAAAAATTAAAAAAAAGTGAAAGCTTCCTCAGACCCTCATGTAGTCACCTGATTCCAGGAGCTGGGGCTTTAAGAAGAAACACCACCAGTGGTGAGAATTGTCAACAGTAGTGTCATTTAAGTCAGAATCAGATCTGGGAAGCCCGGGTTCAATTCCTATCTCTGCCACAGACTTCCCCTATACTTAAAACAAAGGTTGATCTTGCCTCAACATGCAGGGGTGTGAAAAAAATTACAACCTAGGCAATGTAATTAGGTCCGGCCTAGCCCCCAGTGTAGACCTAGCTACTGCCTCTTGAGGGGGTGGATTTACTAGAGATGGAAAAATGCCTTCTGTCACTGCAGTAAGTGTCTATGTTACAGGGTTGCAATGCTTGTTGTGTAGACATACCCTTAGTCTCTGTGTGCCTCAGTTTCCCAGTACAATTGAGATGATTTAGGGACACCCCAGGAAATCTCCAACATAGACACTTTTAAATCATGTTCAGACTGATTCAGGTTAATCCAGTAAATTACTGGCTTAAGCTAAACTTGTTTAAGTGTGATCTAAAACAGTCTAAGCACATCTACATTTTCAATCAATTTAATTATAACAGTGCAAGGTTTCTAATGTGGACTGTGTTTTAAAGGAGTTTAGAGACTGTGGGCTTCATTCTCTCTGGTCATTTACACAAGTGTACAATGCCTTCCTAGGAAGGGCTATGGGCTAGATTCAGCTGTTAAAGTCAGTTGTGTTGCACCCACTTACATCATATTTGCATTTGGCCTAGTCTTTGGCACCAGGCAAAGATGCATCTGTTATCTATTCCCAGAATGTCCAGAGGATTTAGGGTTTACTTGCTGGAGATCATTGCACTGATATAACTTGAATCAGCCTTTAAACCCATTTAAAGTAGCGCAAAACACTGTATGGATGCCCTTAATTCAGTTTGAATGGCTTATTTTGATGGAGCTTAAACAAACAAACAAAAAGCCACTCTTAAAGGGAAATAAGAGTGTCTGCTCTGCTTTTTGCATTACTTTAAATCAGTTTCAGTTTGCACCATAACTTACACCGTGCAACTTTCCCATAGCAAGACTGTAGTCAACTTTATCCTGATTTGAAACAGAGCTGCAATGTAACTTCTTTCACAAGTTACCCAGTGAGAACTCAGCAGGCACTGCTACACAAAGAGCAGTGTAGAGATCATTGGTACAGGACTAAGGAAAGGTGTGGTACTGATAGCGCTGGAGACTGAAGCCCTGTTTCTCTCCAAGACTGAGCAGGTGGGCATCAGGTTGGTCTCAGCACAGGGACAAACAGGAGTGGAAAAGGAAACCCTCTGTTAACCGTGGCACTGGCAAAATGGGGACCTTTGTGGGCCTCAGTTTCCCCACCTGTAAAATGGAAATAGTAGTTCTTCCTTTGTTGTGTCCATCTGGAGCATAAGCTCTCCAGGGCAGGGGCCATCTCTTATTCTGTCTATGAACAGCACCTAGCACAAGGGGGCCCTGATTTCAGATGGGGCCTCCAAATGCTACCATCATACAAAGAATAATCTGGATCCAAGTTGTGCAGTTGACTCCCGCCGTCCACCATGGTCCCAATCAAACTCCCCAAATCCAATCACCATTGGTGATTAACCATTGGATTAAAGTACCAGGAGACCTGGTGGAGCCTCCATCTCTTGATGTTGTCAGATGAAGACAGGGGCCTAGATCCTCAAAAGTATTTTGGTACCCGACATTCATTGACTTCAAGAATAGTTAGGCACCGAGATACTTTTGAGGGTCTGGGTCTAGGTGCCTTTCTGGAGGATGCTTTAGTCAAACACCAGTTACTGGGCTCAGTTCAGGAATAGCTGGGAGAAATTCTCTGGCCTGCGTTCGAAGAGAGGCCAGACTGGGTGATCTATTGGTCCCTCCTGGCTTTAAACTCAATGGAATCTATTTCCCCTCCCATGAAATATAACCGTATTTTGAAATTGACAGCCCCCTAGAAAAACCTCCCTCTGAAAAACAACAGCGGAAAATAATAAAATAAATAATAATATAATAATATAATTAATCCCTTCTAATATAAAATGAAATAAGGAACAAGATGCATTAACAATGTGCAAACAGTGGAAGCTGGAATGTAAATTATATTTAAATAGGGCTGTGAAGAATGTTGCCGTCCTTTAATGGCTTCTCCTTCTCCTGCTGTCTTGAACCTCCAATCAAGCCCTGCTCCCTGGGTGTAATTTGGTGCTGGAAATTGTTGCCACACGAACAGCTGAACGCTGGAAAGGTCACCAGCCCCCCGTGTCACACCCTGTCATTTTAGATTAAGATCTGCAACTACGACATGGCTGCAAACTTTCCCTGTGCTGCTGTGGCTGAATCCGTCCCCTCCGCTGTAATGAGAGGAAGGCGTAATTGGAGTCAACTGCTTGATTATAATAATTGCTACTGTCTGGGGGAAGAAGCATTGGAGGCCGGCAGTTCGATCAATACTGCACCTTTCCGCCGATTGCTGTCTGCTAGGCAGCTCGCCAGCAGATGTGCCTGGGCAGAAAGAGTCCTCGCTGGCCTCTTGACCTCTGCTTGACCACTTGTTGACTTGGGGATTTCAGTCAGGGTCAAGCGGTTTCTAGTTGTTCCTTGCCCCTTGCTGGAGGATTTATCCCCTTAGAGGGAAAGGGTCTTAATAAAATTTATCCCCAGCTCTTCACAGCTACACAAGTGGAGAACAAGGCGCCATATATTTTCCACCAAGAAATTTATCATTTTCATTGTGTGCCTCAGCAACAGTGTGTGGGAAACGTTGCCTGGAGGCTCAGCTGGTCAGTCCGTCATTCCCTGTATATTTCTCTTTGTAGTAAGAGGCAAGCCAGTGTAGCGGTTAAGGCAGTAGCCCGAGTGCAGGAAAGGTTGGTTCAAGGCTTGGCTCTGCCCTGCCACTCACTCCCTGTGTGACCTTGGCCAAGCTATTTAATCTCTCTGTGTTTCAGTTTTCTATCTATACAATAGAACTCTCACCTACACTGTGATGGGTCATTCATTCATGTTTGTAAAGCACTTTGTGAGCGTTGGAAGAGGGGAGGTAGGATGGTTGGTTAGCGGCCAGACTTGGGCTCAATTCCCAGCTCTGTCATTGGCTTCCTTGGGGCAAGTCACTCAGTCGCTCCGTGCCTCAGTTTCCCATCTGTAACATGTGGACACTAGCCCTGCCCTACTTCACAGCAGGAGTGGGAAGATAAGTAGAGTAAACATTGTTAGATGCTCAGGTATGATGGGAACAAAGGCCAGAGAAGAACCTACAATATGAATTAATTACTGTTATTTATTAATTCCCGCTTCAAGTACAAAATGCAACTTAACCCAGCGGTGGAGCGGTGACCAAAGCCTGAATAATAACAATAACTAATATGACCAACTATTAATTGAATAATTGTGTCATCAGTATTTTTCAGGTCCAACCAGGCTTTGGAATTTAAGGCATGTCAGTTTTATAAGCAATGTAGCCAGCATTATCTCCAGCCACCGTAACCAAATGGATCTGGTGCAATTTTTGGTAGCCTCCCAGTTTGAGATTGAGCAAGACTCAAGCTTGCAGGGTAGTAAAGCATCTTGACACTCAGCCACCATCCCTCCCCCAGTTTAAAAGGCAGAGAAGGTTTTTAACTTCTGCCCAGAATATAAAGGAACAAATATGGAACTGATGCAATTGCTATTTTTTGTTCTAAGTGAAATCTGGGTATGTATCTTTAAGGGATTGGAGATCACATGACTCAAATCCTACAGTATAAAAGAGCTGCCTCCTGAGGCTCTGCTTCCTTTTGGCACTAGCTTTTGATGAGGGAGGACTATTGAGAAGTAATGCCTAGAAAGTTAGGGTGGTTTGCTAATTGAATCAGGTGTAGAGGTGTTTCTGTTTAATTACTGAGGTTCTCTTAGCACAGCATGGATAGGCACCTTGTTAGCAGGCAGATCTTCCTGCATACATCAAGCTGTTGCAGCCTCTAGAGTTTTTCATGGTCAGTGATAGGAAGAGCCCATTGCAGTGTATTTGAGAGGGATAAAGGGGGATAGACACCTTAGTGCATTGCAATCTAGAAGATTTCAGGCTGCACTAAAACAAACTTCAGCAACCCAAGACATACAGGAGAAAATATTTGGGATGAAGGTATAGTTTTTGCCACAAGCCAGCGGCTTGGGTCTCCTTCACAAAATATATGGCTGAACTGTCATTAAACAAAGAAAAAAAATTCCATAAAAGGAGGAGTTCTAACTGTTTAGAAAGTCAGTCAGCTTTTCCTAGATACTTAAAGCCGGAAAGGACTATTGTAATCATCTTTCTAGTCTGATCTCCTGCATAACGGAGGGCAAAGAACTTCTGCATAGGTTCCTGTATCCTGCCCAATAGGTTGTGGCTGAGTTACAGCATCTTTTAGAAATACACCCAGTCTTGATTTAAAGACTTCAGCTGAAGGCTCAACCAACTCTTCTGCACAGTCTCCAGAATAATTAATTCAACTGGGTGACAAACTAGAACACTAGTTGCAATAACCTAACCCAGCAGGAAAATAACAGTTTATCTGGGCTCTGGATAGTCCTATATGTACAGTAGACTCTCGATTATCCAGGATGATAGGAAAAAAATTAACCCTGGTTAATAAAATCCTGGATAATCACCATCCATAGGAAATATGGGGAGGGCAGTGTTGGTTCACCAGCCATCCTGCACCAGGGAGAGGGGGTGTTGGTTCACTGGCTGCCCTGCGCTCTGATGGGAGATTTTTGTGTGTGTGCTTGGGGCGTCAACAAAGCCAGAGCCAGCCCTGTGCGGTACATGCATTTTTTTTTTGACATCCTGGTTAATCCACATCCTGGTTAACCCAATTCTGGATAATCAAGAGTCTACTGTATAGGTTCTGGAGTCATTAACTCTTTGTTGCTGGATTAACACACGGCAATACTCACTTTTAACACTCTCAATGACCAGATTTTTCATAGCACTAGGAGTTTTGAAAAAATGTTGATCAGCTGATCACAAGAAAAAATGTTCAGAAAAAAATTGTTGAATGATTTGTGCTGTTTTTGTTTTTGAAAATTTTTGAAAAATTTCCTCAGAAGCTACCAACATCCAGGGCTTAAATTCAGCCAGAGCTGTCCAGAGCGGAGCTCTGGTAAATCTTTTCAACCTCCCTGGAGTTTTTATAGCATGGCGGGAGATCTGACGGGGGTTCCGGGAAATACTCTATGAGAATTTAAGCCCTGCCTACAACCACCTTTGGCCTGCAGCTTCTTTATTAGTGGTGAGTGGAGCTGTAAAAACTAATAAAAAAAACACAGAATTTTCAGGGGGGTTTAAAGTGCAAATTAAATTTGTAATGAAAATTTTCAACAACACCTCAACATTGATAAAATGTTGATCAGCTCTACTGGCAATGATACAAGAGAAAGAAAAGCCCTGGCTTAACTCTCAGATCCCAGGTGGAGTCTGCACAACTTGCTGAGAGGAGAAAAACATCTTATTTGCAACCTGCCCCCATTTGATCTGAGAAGCTTTGTGATCTGATCAGACCAGAGGCCTGAATCCATTGATACAGTCACTCCTGAGAGCGGGCACTGCAATTCATGCAAGCTTATGAGGGTGAGGATTTGCTATGTGCCCCCAGGCTGGTGGGTGCTTCCCAAAGCACAGAAGAAGACCAGGTCCCTACTTTTAAGTTCTCGGAATTCAAACAGAGAAGTTAGATAAAACCATAAAGTAATTTTGTTGGAAGGTTGCAGCATAACACTACTTTATTTCTTAAAATCCAAACCTCTAACAGACAAGAACGAAGAACAGAGAGAGACAAAGCAGGCTGCACCCTACGTCAGAGAGGCACAACCAACCCTACCTTGCTGCAGGCTGGCACCTAGCAGACTGGCTCTGATCTGATGCTTTCCTACAGAGCCCCGTAGCCTGCAAGCAGGACCAGGAAACCACTTACAAGTTAAAGTGACAGCCTATAATTCCAACGCAGTTTTTCAATACACCACACCTACTTCAAGGTGCTTGCACATTTTCTTTTCCTTAGCTCCTAATGGAAAGTCTTTCTAATGGGCTGAGGCTTCTGAAAAGCAGCCAACTTGCTGGGCAAAGCTCTGGGGCTCTCTAGATATTGGGAATGAAGCGTTTGGTCTTAATTAAAAACTCAAATCCTAATTCAATAGGAGAGCTAAGCTTGTTATTATCCCCATAATTCCTAGGAAGATACTGGAATTTCTGGTCTGATGTCCTCATCAGGATTTGGGATTGTGGTTACCCAGAACTCAGGGCTGCTGCTTTACAAACCTCTGCCAACAGAGCAGTACCATTGTGGTATAGGAACTGGAATGCACGCCTTGCCTAGGGGAAGTAGTTTAATGCAGCTGTGGGTAAGCCTGGAATTGTTAAAGGCGCCTAACCCAAATCCCATTTGGAGTTGGGCACCTAACTCTCAAACTCCCACCCTGAGCCCCCTTTCTGTAGCTGGAGGAAAGGCCTAGTGGCCCCATTTTGTGTGGCCCCATACAAACACATAGCAAAAGGCAGCCCCCGCCTCAAATCTAAATAGAAAAGGCAAAGGGTGGGAGGGGAAACTGAGGCACAGAGCGGGGAAGACTCAGGAATAGAATGCAGATCTCCTGAGCCCCCACCAGGGCCTTCTGCACTAGACCACATTCCCTTCCTACTCAAAATTCCCCCTCTCAACTTTGCGAGTCAGAAGTGGGAATGGTTCAGCCAAGGACTTCAGTTGGTGTCCTTTACGTGTGTTGGGAGGGGAGGAGGCGGCCTGCCATGGCGGGAGGTCAGGCACTTCTCAGCCCTCATTAAAAAGAGATCCATTTTAAAAAAAAGAGAGAGTAAGGAAAGAGGGAAAGAAACAGGAAATGCATCAAATAATAATAAAAACGTACCCTTTTTTTCCTACCCTGAATGTATGCTGGCGCAGTGCATAGGGGATTAATCTCTTAAAAAATAAGTGCCATGTGAGTAGACAGGCAGTGATTAAGGTTTTAACTGATCAGTCTGCATCTGACAGTGAACCAGCTATTATCTTAACGGAATCAAACGAACATTCAGAGCCTCTGCTCAGCCCCAAACATGAAAGGAGATGTCATCCGCTGGCAGTTGGCAAGCCGCAGGGGGAGAAAGAGAGAGAGGAGCGGGAAAGCAAACCAAGGGTGAGAAAAAGAGGGGAAGAGAGGTGGGGTGGGGGGGAATGCAGAGTGGGTTGGGAGAGGGGAAAGAGAGAAAGGAGGATGGAGAAAACAGGGAGGGAGGAATAAAGAAGGGAGGCAGAAGAGGAAAAAGAGGCAAAAAGAAAAGGAAGGACAGAGGAAATAAGGAAGGAAAGAGAATAGTAAAGGCAAGGCTGGGATTCATCTTTCCCATTAGATTTCTTCCTTTCCCACTGTCCTGTTGGGTTAAGAATCTGCCCCTGGACAAAATGGTTCATTTTCTTTGCACTTCTCCATTCCTTATGAAAATGTGGTGCAGGAACCTTTGCCTGGGTCTTTCCCACATTCGCTTCAGCGCCTGCTGTCAAGGCTTCCTTTAAACCGGGGAGGTCCAGCACTCTTGAACCTGAGGTCAAAGCCGAGAGGGTGGAAAAAAATGGCCTTCAGGCCAGGGTAAGAAACCAGGGCAACAGAGCTCTTAAAGTGATAAAAGGGCTTTATCTAGAGGCACTTAAACAAAACACACAAGGCTGAGAGAAGGGGCTGTGTCAAGTATCTGCCATGGCCATAGGGGAAACTGCAAATCCCTGACACAATAAAAAGGCTCTGTCTTTAGACTAAGTAATCAGTGGAAATAGATCAGTATGCTGTAGGATTGCACAGGCTGGCGCAGGTTATCTCCAGTGCGGATACAAACCAGGGCACCCTGGATTTACCTTGGCTGTGTGGGCCGGAAGCCAGCTTCCTAGTGGCAAGAATTCACCCGCACCACAGGCATGGGAGTGGGTGATTATAAAGGCAGAGGGGCACAGGCATGCAGAGCAAGGCCATGCAGAGAGCTGAAGGGTGGATTTGGAGAGAGGCAGAGCCCTAATGAAGATGACCGAGGGCAACAGAGTCCCATTTCCTGGAGTGACACTGTCACCCAACCTCCTGGTCTCCGCCCTGACGCTGGTTTAAATCACCGACGCTCCACTGCCTTCAATGGAGTTCCAACCTGTGTATGCCAGCTGAGGATCTAGCCTCTAATGTTTAAAGAGCAGAGGTGAAATTCTGGCCTCCTTTGGCCAAATTCTGGCCTCTTTTGGGATCAATGGCCAAGCTCTCATTGGTTTCAGTGGAGCCAGGACTTTACCCTAGACGATTTAGAGAGAGAGAAGATGTGGAATAGGCGGAGTGGGCTCCAAGGTTAGGGACGAAGTCTGTGAGGAGGTCAATAGGACCCCAGAATTTATAGCGTAGAGGGCAAAGTACAGGTTGGGGTGGAAGCAGAATGAGCGACATGGAACAAAGGGGAGTTGTTAGCCAGGAAGAAGCTCTAGTCCCTAGGAAATGGGTCCATGGCCCAGAGTTGACCGAGCCCAGGCAGACAAATGGGAGAGGGAGCCAGGGGAGATGGAGATCCCTTGCAAAGGAGCCAGGGACAGAGGCAAGGGGAGGGCCCAGTGGGCGAGGAGAGGGCAGAATCTGGAGTCGCTCCATAGTCGCCCGGGGAATGAGAGGGAGACGCAAACAGGCAGCCAGCTTTGTACTCAGCAGAGAGCCAGGGCAGTAATCAATGGTGTTCAAATCTGCCTGGCTTCCAGGAAAGTGAATGTTTTGCAGCTCACCTGTGCTCCAGGTTGGTGGCTTCTAGCTTCTACAGAGCCAGCGAGGAGCGGACATACCACGCCCTAGGCTCCCAGTGCTGCACAGGCCGTGGTACGGCCTGCCTCCAGCAACCTCTGTTATGATGATTGTGGGGGCATTTGGCTCTCCGCCTCAGCGAAGGTCTCAGTCACTCGATCCCTGACTGAAGGCTCAGCCCCTCCCCAATAAAGACACCCATAAATTCTTCGCTCCCTGCGCCCCCTCCCTATGTCCACCCGGGAGGGCCGAGTGCCCACGTCCCACCAACTTG
Organism: Sternotherus odoratus; assembly: GCA_032164245.1. Taxonomy (NCBI): domain Eukaryota; kingdom Metazoa; phylum Chordata; order Testudines; family Kinosternidae; genus Sternotherus; species Sternotherus odoratus. The sequence goes on along the minus strand of JAVMKO010000022.1, from coordinate 10,961,621 downwards.
GAGGGCTTGATCCCACAATACTTTGTCACAGATGAGCTCTAAGGAGGGATTTTATGGAGAGCTTGGTGACTCGCTAGGCAGGGTATCTCCTCTGATTAAAGGTGCACATCCCTCTCATTCGGGATTCAGTCCCCCATTTCACGTAGGGGGTCGGCTTCTCCCTCAGCAAAGGATGGGCACCTCTATGGGTGGGTAATGCCTCTCCCCCAAGAAGGGGACCACACTCACCCCATGAGATTGCGTCAAGGGTCAGAGCTCATCTCCCTATCTCATTCAGGGCATGGCAAGAGACACTTTCTAAATGCCACCTGTGGCACCCCAGAGCATCTGTTGGGGGGCACCCCACTGCTTGCCATTTGGGGAACTGGTGATTTCAGCATTCCTCCGCCCCACACTGGGAATAAAACTTTCCTAAAGTCCCTCTGTCTATCACTCGAAGGGGCTAGAGTCCTCTAGTCCAGCCCTGCGAATTGCACGCGACTGCCGAGGTGGCACCCACGTCCCCATGGGGCGTGGCGAGTTGCAGCCTGCTCAGAATATTTAGGGGCCGGGAGGATATGAATTTTCCCCTGGCAGAGACGCCTCTGCCAGGCGGTTCTTTCCATGTGCTCTCCCGCCTGACTCCATCTGTCTGCGTGCTGTTGCCGCTCCATGCCAGGAGGGTCCGGAGCACTGCCAGGGTCACGACTGCCCCATTACGGGGTGAGATTTATCATTGGCAGGTGTGCTGCAGGATGGTATATTATCCAGGATTATGAACTGTAACAGGATAATCTCTCTAATGTAATTCAAGCTCTCGACATGGCTTATGGCTCCTTAATGTACCTCAGACTGAAGAATTACAAGAACATTCTTCCCCCTCCCTCCCTTGTCAGCTCCTAAATGATTTAGGCAATCGCCTGAAGCCAGTTCTCGGCCTCCAGTCATAACTCAGCGCCGTTCAGTAAATATGATGGGGATGGAGTTTTCCCTGCTTTGCTTTCCTCTTTTCCTTCCATGGTACTCAGTCCTCACCTGCCCACAGGGGGGCAGGAGAGCCAGGATGTTAACTGACACCGCCCCGTCCCCCAGGGCTTTTCCCTGTTGTTATTTATATCTGTACCTTTTATGGATAAGTAGCTGCCATGTGAAGCCCAACCGCAGGGCAAGCAGTTGTCTCAAAGGCCTCAGCACTTTGGTAGCCACTGAGCTATAAAGATAGCTCTCTGCTGTGGGACCCTTGTTCAGTGGGTCCAGCCTGCAAGACCTCTGCGGGGACCCTCAGGCAGCCTGTGGCTAGCTCAGTGAAGGGGAACAGTCTACAATCTGGTTAGACTCCCCGAGGGAATGACTTACTTCTCCAGCACTGCTTTTCCCCATCCCACTGAGCCTAGAGGGAGACAATCCGGGCCAAGGTTTTCAGAGGTGACCAGTGACTCGATCACAGTCTAGGCCCAGATCTGCGAAGGTTTCATTGGTAGTGAGGTTAGGCCTCAATGATTTTGGCTGCCCAACTGAGATGCCCTAAAGGGCCCTGGTTGTCAGATGGTGAAAATCAGGCATCCCAAATTGGTTGCCTAAAGTCACTTGCCACTTTTGAAACTATTGGTCTCTTGTCCCTCTCGTAACCGTGACAACTAGCTTGACGAGGACTCTCTGATGCCTTTGGAAAGACCCACCCCTCCCTTTCTTAATGCATGGAAAAGGGAGATCTTCTCTGTGCTATTCACGGGAAAGATCGATACCCAACCAGCTGAAAGAATTCTTTGTTCTCTTGGAAGCTTCTCCAAGACATAGTGTCATAAATCTCCACTACCAAACCTCCTCAGACACCAAGTTTTCTGTGCTCTCTCCACCTTCCTAGCTCATCCTCCACTGGAAGCCATGGAAAGACAGGGTGGTCTAGTGCATAGAGTATGGGCGGGGAGTCAGGAGGTCCGAGCTTTGTCACCAGTTCTGACTGTGATCCACTTTGTGAGTTTGGGCAAATCACATCCAGTCTCTGTGCTTGCGTCTCCCCTCCCAGCCATTGTATGTATATTGTTTGGGACGGGGTTAGCTTTCACTAGGCTTATATATAGCAACAGGTACACTGCAATCCTCATTCTGGGTGTGGCGTCCCATGCGACTGCAATACAAATAATACCAATCGATTTTCCTTTCTGCTGTCATACTTCACCTTCAGGTAACCAGGTAAGACAACCATTGAATCGAGTGCAGATCCATTGAGAGTCAGCAATCTGGTACCGAACCAGTTGTCAACGGTGGTTATTTCTTGTTTACGCCATGGCATTCTGTACCCTTCCATTACATCAAGAGGGTTTTTTTGTTTGTTTGTTTGTTTTCCATCCACTTTGATGACTGAGCCTCTCATCATTGTCTTTTCCCCTAAAGAACTGGATTGGGGAGGCACGGGGGATATTAGTGGAGAAGAAGTTAATTCATTTCCCACTTCAGAGTGTCAAGGTAAAATTCTGAAAAGACGGGGAAATAAAGGGAGACACTGCCCCCCCTGTCCCGTCCCCCCCCCCCCCCCCAAAAATAAATAAATAAATAAATACAAGAGACAAGAATAAAGAGAAAAGAGAGAGATAATAAGGTCTAATGATGAAGGAATAATGCATCTTACTGCATACAGAGGCAGCATTGCCTAGTGGATAGCACGACAGATTAGCACTCAGGCGATCTGGGTTCCATAATCAGCTCTTTTGCAGCCTACTGGGTGATGTTGGGCAAGACACTTCATCTCCCTGTGCCTCACTTTCCCCATCTATAAAATGGGGCTAATGATACAGACCTCCTTTTCAGTGTGCTTTGAAGTCTATAGATGAAAAGAGCTATGGAAGAGCTAGGTGTTATTATTATTGTGTGTTTATTGGGCCAGCAATACTCTGGAAGGTGGGTGTCTACTTTAAACAGAGAAAGTCTGGCGCAAAATGAGTCTCTCCCAATGACATCCAAGTCCTGCTTTTCTAGGAAGAATCCACCCTGGCCATCCTGGCATTGAGCCACTTAGAACATCATCCATCTTTACACTCTCCATTCCTGTTTCCTCTCTACTTGCGATTCCATGCTCTTCTGCTAGGAGGAGCTGGCTGATCTTACCCCAAACATATCAGCTTTACACATTACCCCCCACCCCCCAAGCAATGGCTTTGGTGCCCTCTTGGAGGTCAGACAGGAAAGGCAAATTAAACCTTTTTTTTTTTTAAAGAGCAGAGATTACGAACAGGAACTGGAGAGAAACTGACTCCACCCGGTAACTGGCTCTTAAAATAAATACCAGAACCAGGACAGCAAAGGGACCTGCTGTGGCTTTGGAAAGGGAGTGACTTTGAGAGAACGATGCGTCTGTGCTACGGGTTTTAGAAATAGCTTAGCTACCCGTGTTCTTGTAAGAATACGTGCATGTGAAAAATGCTGATGGGTGGGAAAAGACAGATGGAAATGGGAAAAGAAAAGGGAAGAAAGCAATAATGAATGAATGAATGAGATACATAAGGATGAGCCAATGAACAATTAAGAGAAAGATTAACTAAGCTGACCTTCAGCAGAGGAGGAGATAAGGAGGTATATGTGCATGACCATGAGATAACGGTGTGCTATTAATGCTGTCAGCTACTTGGGCCCGGATCTGTGTCCACAGACCCCTGGCCCTGCACAGAATCCCCAGAAGTCCAGGGGGCTCTGCATGGGTCCCCCACATGGAGCCTACAGCTGCTAGAGTTACTACATAACTGGTGCCTGTGCACACGACGCTCCTTGTGTTGGCGGTGCCTCGATTCACATCCTCACCGGGAGCGTGTGAATCAAGATAGAGGTCAGCGTGTGGCGTTTTGGGACAGCTCCGGGAGGCCAGTAACAACCGACATAAGCAACGCGGTGTCTACGCTGATGTTGCGTCGACCTAACTACAGCGGCTGTGACTCTACGCCGCCCGGGGAAGCGTTGTTATTAAGTTGGCAGAGCAGGGAAGTTTGATCAGCGGTAGTAAAACTCAAGTGTAAACACATCTACAGCAAGGTCGATGTAAACTGCCTTGCTATTGACTTAACCATGTCGTGTAGAGCAGGTAAAAGACTGGAAACTACCAAACCAGTGAATTATTTGAGGGCTGGGCTATCTTTGTCCCTCTTGGTGTTATACAGAGCTTTGGGCAGGAGGGTCCTGACCCGTCGCTGGGGCCACTACGTGCTACCACGTGACAAATAAATAATCACACCAGAAGGGAGTGAATGAATTAAGTGGAAGAGAAGGAGCTGAAGAAGCAGTTCAAAGAGAAGCAGACTAGAGGCTGGGAAACAATAAAGCCTTTGTAATTACTTTGAGGGGAGAGGAAAAGAAAAGACAGGAGCTGTGTGAGTGCCTGCGCGGAGGCTAGAAGTGTATAACAAGAAAGCAAAGAGTGTCCTCTTGAAATCGAGAGGCAGTGTGTGTCTTGTTGAAGCATGACGCCCTCTCTGATCCCCAGCCTGTGGGCCAATGCACCATCCAGTGAGAATCAGGCAGCTGTATTTACTGTTGCTATTTGTTGTTGCCCTGGCAGCTCCCGCGGATGTGAATTTTCTGTGTCACTGACTGAGAGGATTCCAAGCAGGTTTTTTGATAATGTGGTTTTTTGTAAAACAGAGAGAGAGAGAGAGAGAGAGAGAGAGAGAGAAGCTACAGGCTATAAACACGGCTGGCAGGGGCTCTTAACTCCTTAGCTACCAACGCCGTTTGGATGGAGTATGAGGTTAAACTAGCTGAGAGAGTTTTTCTGCTGGCTAGGGTCTAATCTGCTGGGATAGAGGGCACCGCCCTTTATTATTCCTGCCTTAGACGGTAACTATAATAATGAATGCTAATACTATTATAATCCTTGCCTTCCCTTATGGGAAACTCCTGGAGAGAAAGATCACCTCTCTATAGTATTTTCATCTCAACTTTTAGGATTCTGTAGCAGGGATATACATTCTATTAAATTGCATAGGCTTTTAGAGAAATCTTTATAGGGTTCTCTTGGTATCTTCATCTTTAAATTGTTTAGGGGTGTTAGAATCATTTTTGTAGATCCTGATTTAGTTTCTTTGGAGCCTTCCCATTGAAATTGTGTAAGGGCTTTGCCACAAGGACAGCAAAAATTCGACTTCCCGGGGCAGGTGATTGTGCTTTGCCGAGCGAGTGAATGCTCATTTGGGTTTTTTCATTCCCATCCTCTCCCTGGTAAGGGGGGAGGGGGGAGTAATTTTGAGCCAGGGCTGGTAAATGCTCATGTTAGTCCTGCCAGGCTGTTGTATCCTTATAGAGATGTCAGCCAATTACTTAACCCCAAGTATTAGGAAATTAAACCCCAACCATCCTTCTCTGACAGGCAATAATAACTCTCTTCCTGGCCAGTTCACACCATTGATTCTCTTCAGCTCATCACTCCCTGTTAAATCATCTCCATCCCCATAGGCCACCCTTCCCCCACCTCCGTGGAGGGGCCTCTCTCGTAACCGCTCTGTGCCTCAGTTTCCCCCTCAGTGAAAGAGAGAGCCTAGCAGCTCCCTCTTGTGAAAGTGATGGCAGAAGCAAATGAAATGATCTGGACTCTGGTGGGGGTGTTGATGGGAAAGCCAAGAGTCAGGTAAGAGCCCCGGCACACCCATGGCTGTGGCTGGAGCTAAATCTCATACCCTCCAGAGCCTGCGGCTCCCACCACTTGACGGCCCAACGTAAAGCACGGGGGAGGGCAGGGGGGGGGTATTAATCTCACCATAAATAAATGCGAAATCTGAACATGATCCTCTGCTCCTTTGTTTTCAGGCAAGCAGAGAGTAAGGGTGTCTGTCCCCTCCCGCACTGCATATCTATCAGCACACAGGGAAATCATCATCATAATTCTTCCTTCTTTGGTTTATGCTTTGGGTAATTAGTGTATCATGAAGAGATAGCATTTGGGGGCGGCGGTGTGGGGGGGGGAGATGCTGTTTATACAGTGAGATCACTGGCAAAGCATCTTCAAACAATCTTCCCCTTCCCAGGCAGCGCCTCGGAGTTAACCCTTTCCCTGCCAGGCCAGGGGGAGAGGGAGACTTTTCCTGCTCGGTTGGGCCCCCGCTTTAACCTCACTTTGCTGGGGAAGGAGAGATTGTGACGCCAGGCTGCGTCTTGGAGCAAAGGACGCTCCTTTGCACAAATGTGGGACTGCCCAGTTCTCATATCTGAAAGAGCTTCCCAGGTGGGTCGCTCTATGTCGTCCTCGTGTTACTGAGGGAGAATCAGACACAGAAAGGGACGAGACATGACTTTGCCTAAGGTTGCAGAGCAAGCCCGTGGCAGAACCGAGCTCCAATGCACCAGGTGCTTCTCCAACCTTTACCCTGCCGGGGAGCCAATGGACATAGCAATCTAACCCCTTCTTCCCCAAACTACAGGAGCCCCCCAGTAACCTCCACCCGCTCATGCATATGCTTGGCAGAATGTCACCCTTTCCTCACCGGGGCAGGAGAGACTGTGGGAGCCAGTTGGTTTGGCACATGACTGACATTGCTAATTAGCAAAACGAAGGCAGCTGGATTCGACTCAGACCCCGGAAGGGCTTGGGATCCAATTCCCTTCCCTTCGAGCTCCACTGGTGGGCGTTTTGGTTTATTCAGTGTCTTTTTTTAGCCCTCTGTGAGACTCTGTGTCTTGTTCCCTGGATGCCATTCAAATAGCTGCTCATTCACTTCCTGTTCGGTTGTCAGAAGGTTTGAGGCAGTTGTCAGCACCTGTTTGCATTTCCCCGGCTCTGGGAAATCCCCAGGTAAAAGAGGAAACTCCCTCTATTGTGACACATTCCAGCTCAGCATTCAGCTGTGGGAAGAGACATCAACCACCCAAGGCAGCCCAGGAGCCAGGACGCTGCCACTAAAGGATGAAGGGAGATGCAGACAGTGCAACACTGATGATTTTCCTCAAGGTGTGGTCAGGAGGTTTTTCGACCTGTCTACTCAGCTCAGGGAGTTGCAAAGAACCACGTCAAGGGGGCCCCATGAGACATATGCATGCCAGGAGTGTGCGTCCACCGCCGGGACAGGCTGTGCATGGAGTTTGTCTCTCTGGAGATCTGGGTTTCTTCTTTCTCAACGTTTTTGACTCATTTCCTCAACTCGCAGTCAGATATTTATTTAACCTTGCAACTGAACTGCATCAGGAATGCCAAGTTTGGGGGCTGCAAGCACTCTCACTGATGCTGTGTTTACATACGCAGGCACACACACCGTTCTACATCCCCTGCATGTATGCACACGCAGTACATCCGCATGCACCAATGCGCATACATACACCGTGCATCACACTCAGTCTCCAGGCAGCGATACAATATGCACTTACACGCATACAGGCAAGCACATGTATGAACCCATATACAAAATCCACAGTACAGGTACAGGTATACATATAATACACCCTCACACCACTAATTTCATATGACCGACCCCAAAGCCCATCTCAACTTGATAGAACTGCACAAAGGCTCCACTTCTTCCACTACCGAAATGCAGTCCAAGACACACAGTACCAACACCCAGTAATTTAGACCAGGAAGTCGAGAAGGATCCTGTCTGGCTCGCAGATGAGGACTAACACCACTACTCTTTCAAAAAGTACCATCGGGTCTTTAATGACCAAAAGTGGTCAGTGGGTTGAATCCAAGAGACAGCACGCGCCATAGCAGAGCGCCTCCTAAGGCAGTGATGGAGTCATTACTGACTTGGAGGAAAGCGCCTACCCAGCTCAGTCACCCACGCTGCCCCCTGCCAGCATCCTGGAGCATTAGGGTCAGCACTGACTCACAGAGAAGAGCACCACCTATGAGCCCCAATGACTCCCCGTCACTGCTGGAGCTGATCAGTGAACACCTCACAATCTTGAATGTATTTATCACCTCACTACTTCCCCCAATCCCTGAGATAGGGCAGGGCTATTATCCCCATTGTACATATGGGGAAACTGAGGCACAGACAAACGAAGTGACTTGCCCAAGGTCACAGAGGGGCAGAACAGGGCACCGAAGCCAGATCTTTCAAGCCATAGGCTAGTGCCCTGACCACTGGGCCATCCTTCCTCGCCTAGAGCACCACACTCCCCAACATCATGCTGGGATTAGGGTCAGCCCTGACTCAGAGGGAAGAACACTCCAGGCGTAATCGCTCGCCCTGCTTCCTGAAGCAACAAAGGCCGCCTTTGATCTGAGACAGCTTTCACCTGCAGGAGCGGAGAACAAACAGCTGAAACCTCCTGGACGGGGGCCACAAGCACATTTCACACCCTGCCTGATGGGCCAGAGAAATCTCATCCTCGCTAGAGCCGGAAGCCAGCTGACAAGAGAGATTTCCAGGGAGAGGGGAGAGTCACGGAATGATCGCACTAGAAGCTGAACAAGGGCCCGAGAAGGGGCAGAATGGGGGAACCACAGGTGTGAAGGTGGTGGCCACCTGCTGAATCCAGCCTCCCGCCTTCCCACTTCCAGGGTCTACTTTAAGATGACATTGTATGGTCATCTACAGAGCTGGGAGAGCTACTCACAGCTATGCACTGGGAGTTTTAAATGTGTTCACGTTGGCCATGCTCAGACCACGAGTACCCATAGGAGGATGTTTCCGGGCACAGCTGTTCACAACCAGCCAATAGCAAAGTTGCACACGTGGGTCTTCACGCAGGAGGTGATTGGAGATCACTCCAGTGAGGGAAGAGAAACAAAATCAGGAGGTTTTATCTGACTAGTTGCCATTGAGCAGGGTGGCTAGAAGAGCAAAAGGCATGTGGGAGAAGTTGACAGAGGATGCCCCCAGGTGAGTTCACGCAAGAAAAGTCACTCACAGAATATCACACATGCAAAAACCGGGTGCTGAATCATTCCGAATAGCAAAGGTGGGCCCAATCCACAGCCCAGTTAAATCACTGGGAAGACACCCACAGATGTCCGTGGGCTTTGGATCCAGTTCTAATGTGCTGGGGAAGAATCTATCAGCTTCTGAAGTAGGCGGCTGAAATAAGTGAAATTCTATCCAGGTGTTAAAGATGCTAAAATGGGGAAGGAATTCCCTTTGGTCCTAGAGTAACTACAACACTTTTATTTTCGCTTTTTTCTGTATGAAGCTGATGGAAATATTTTATTATTAATTTAAAAAAAATAAGTCGCTTGAAGTCAGAAATGGTCATGTTGCAACATGCTCCTATAGAGCAGCATCTGTGCCCCACGCCTGCTGTGTGTAACCCCCATCCCCACATGCACACACCCTCCACCATGTGCCGCTGGGGATTAACCCCCCGTGTGCCTTTAGGGAGTTTAATTATCCCGTTCAACAGCAGAAATGACAAGCAGAGACACTGCATGTGCCATTGTAAACTAGAGATTGCCAAAGTGTCCCTCGGGCCAAGATTTCAGAGCACGTATGGGAGGGAAGGAAAAAAGTTGCAATACTCCTGGAATTTGAAAGCCCTCCTACTTCCCAGTGCCTTAAAATTCAAACAGTATTAGTGATTAATATTATGATCTATCTATCTATCTATCTATCTATCTATCTATCTATCTATCTATCTATCTATCTATCTTAGAACTATGGTGATAGGAGCCATATAAGTACCTAGACAGATAAATCAAATGATTAGGATGTATGGTGATATCTAGTGTGATGGGGCAAGGCCAGATGGCTATAAGAAAGTGATGAGGAACAGATATGTTAGTCCCGGGCTAAACAAATCCTTTGTCCCATTGGAACCAAATGGCAGTTGTTCCAGGTTAATCAAGACACCTGGGGCCAATTAAGAACCTTTTAGAAAGCAGTAGAAATAGCTAGCCTGATTGGGACACCTGAAGCCAATCAGGGGCTGGCTGAAACCAGTTAAAAAAAACCTCCCAGTTAGTCAGGTGGGTGCACATGTAGGAGCTGTGGGAGGAACTGTGCTGTTGGTGAGACTGGGTGGTAGACACCATACGATACGCAAGGAAGGAGGCCCTGAGGTAAGGGTGACATGGAGTTTGAGGAAGCGGAGACTGCTGTGGGGAAGTTGCCCAGGGAATTGTATGTGTTCTGTTGCTAAAAGGTCAGTCATCGTAGCTGATACTATTAGGGTCCCTGGGCTGGAGCCCAGAGTAGAGGGCAGGCCTGGGCTCCCCCCTTTCTGCCTCCCCTAATTAATCACTGAGATTGGGAGACAACAGAGGCTGTGCAAGGAAGGATAGCTTCTCCTCACCTCCCTCAATGGCTTCTGATGAAAATAGCTCAATAGGTTGTGACCCTTGTCTCTAGAGAAAGAAGGGCTACGTGGAGGGTCACAGTGAGCCTCTGAGGCTAGTGAAATCCTCCAGGAAATGCAGGATCCATGGAGACAAGGACAGAGCTTTGTCACACTAGCTAATTAGGTTCTTACACCCTGCCCATCACTGGAGCGTCTGATTGCTTAGCAGCTAAGTGTGTTAAACTCCCCTCTTTTCTTGAGCCCAGCATCTCTTCCCCGGAAAGCCAGTGGTTGCCAGGAAGGAGGGTCCTGTGCTGTGTTCCTGATCCCTTAGCATTACTGGGTCCTTCCCGGAACCCTGCCTTCTGGAGTTTGGTGTTGCTGGGAATGAGGTCACATGACTGTTGGTTTGGGGTGCCTTCCAGGGACGGTGGGGATCCAGTAAGTGGACCCTGTCACCATCTGTTAACCTCTTCTTTGCAACAGGTGTCTCAGAAAGTTATTGTAGGAGACAAGCTATGCATGACTGAAGGAGCAATTAGGACCCACTGCAGCGGCTTCCAAAAAGCAGGGGGACTCCGTTCCAAAGAGCTGTCCCACTCTGTTCGTCCTCTCCCAGGACTAGTCTCTATTTCCTGGACTCAGACTGGGGCTGCATACAGAGAGACGTGGCTTCCCTGGGCTTTTGTATTGGGGGTAGGCGAGAGGGAAGGGAAATCGGTTTCCAGCCAACCTGGTGCAGCAAAAGCCAAGTCTGAGGCTCTGCAAATCTCTTGCCCATACCTCAGGGGTTAAGTGAGCCGAGAGAGCTGTGTGCTAAGGTCAACAAAAGCTGCACCTGCCCACAGGCTCCTGTGTGCGGCAGCACAATCGGTGGCTTGTTCCTTTCATAAGTGCCGTTGGAGCACGATGCTCAGGCCCCGAGCCAGCCTGCTGATCATATAAAATATTATTTGTGTTTAAAAATTCCAGTAATTGACTATGCACCGGTTTTTTCCAAGCCCTCTGCCAAGGGCAGTAAAATCAAAATCCGTCCCAGGTTATTTTCATCATGCAAATTCCCATTTCTGTAAACAGGAGTAAGCAGCAGGGCCTGCTGCTTCCAGCAGCTCTGAGCCACTCGGCTGGGCCCGCTTCCAGCATGTGGTGGGGTGCTCGACAGAGCTCTCCAAGAGGCAAGGAGCGGGAAGTGGAGGGGGAAGCAGAGAGTCCTACCCTGCAAGGTGCAGCAGATTAAAGGAGCCTCCAGGTTTGAGCTAAAGTGACCGGCTTGCCTGAGGGTGGGAGCTTAGTGGTTTACTTTCCAAGGTACAAATGTCGTGTCAGAAGTGGAGGGAGGCAAAACAGCCCCCAGATCTACAGATTCCCACACTGCTCCCCTGTTCCCAGACAGTCCCTTTCTCCAAGCCCACTCCTGCCTCCTTGATATCTTCCTCTCATTCTCGGCTGTGATTCTCATCTTCCTCCCAAGTCCTATAGCTCAGCCCAGTTGGCAGCTGGATGGGAGCAACTGGCTGTGCACCCATCTGCCTCCTGTTATGCTGCCACTGACTTACTGCTGCACCTGGCACCGTGGATCTTGGGATGCCACTGATCCTGCCTTAAGCTCCTTCTGGCTTTAAAGTCTATGAGTCTTACCTTAACACACCCTATTTCTGTTTATTTACAGTTCTTGCGTCTTAAACATCAAATTGTCCCGCAGAAAGGGAGTGCCTTTTAGACATGATCCCAGTGTTATCCAATGGAATTCCCCCTGCAGGTAAGGTGAAAATTTAAGGTTTGGGGAGCTATGGATCGTTTACAGATAGCTTTTTCTGTGGTGCATTGGAAAGTTCAACATGCAAGCCATGCACAGATGTGTGCAATTGCACAAGCGGTTGTTTGCACATTTGCTTGCTGATGTTAAAGACCACGGAATTTATTGTGCATAGGAGTTTTGTTTCAGTCACAGTGAATTTCCCCTACCCCTTCTCATCTCCTAAACCCCAGCCCTGGCTATTCAGGAATTACTTTGGTAGCAAGGTGGATTCAAGGTGGAAAATTTCATTTTGGATCCGGGATTCTGTACTTGGAGAAGGGGATAATGTGGATCGGGGTTTGTAGTATGAATGACTCCAAAGTTCATTTGTGTTTATACTCCACCTCTGCTACTGAGGTAGACCACCATTGAATGAGCACTTAGCAGCTTTTTAACAGAGCATAGCAACATTGCATAACACCATGTCTGGAAAATAAACTGAGCCCTTTGGAAGATGCATGTCCAGCAGAGCCAACAACAGGTCCCTAAAATCCTGAAGTGATTTGACATTTTGGGGGAGATAATCTAACCTTTGAATAAAAACTAATAGTGAGGATTTGTCTTCCCTTTTTTTGGGTTGATAATGATACTTGCACAATCAGAATCATTGTAAGCCAATGTAGTTCCACCTTAACTATGGAGTAATTAATGTATATAATTTTACTGGAAATCCCAATACTGAAACAGACTTCCTTAAAAAAAATCTTGACCTCTGTGATGTTTTAAGGGAATAATACTAATAATTATTTCCATCTAGTGGATGAGATGTAAAACTAAGTTCCAGACCACTTGTGGTTTATTAAAATGTCTTGACATTTTTAGCATGGGTTTTGAGTTAGATAGATTCCAGTTATTTGGGTAATTCCATTCTGCCTCTGTATTGGCTCACTGGGATTTCTAGTGGATACTTATATTCTTTTCGACTTCCTCATCCTAAACTGTTCTGTGGTGCTGTTAAACAGATGCAACCTTCCACCCCAGAGGTGGCTGCACTCCAATGGCTGGTGAAGGAATTGGATAGTTGATGCAAGTAGCAAAATGTGTAAAAGGTGGGAACCATCTAAGTGAAAACCCAGCCTGTCTCAGTTACAGATCAGAAGTAGCTCCACTGAAGTGAGTAGTTGCATCAATATGAAATAGGTGTAAGAGAGATCAGAATCTGGCCCGATATCATTATAAGAACAGAAACACCACATCCAAATACAACCGAACTATGACAAAGTCAAACTCCTGTTCTGGAATTGAGCTTGGCAGCTTGGACCCATGTCTTTGGTCAATAACACTCTCACTACTTCGCGACGCAGTCTATAGCTCTGTCAATAACTGTTCTTACTTAGATACTGTGGGACCCGCGCCTGTGTTCCCAAACCCACCCTTGAGCATCGTAAACCTGGATTTAGAATTGCTGGACCCGAGTCTCTCAGCTGTGCTAGTGTCCATACTGCCCTGCACAGACCTTCTGACTTTGGTCTATGGCTTGACCTGTATCCATATTGCAAAACAGGGCTTGAACCTGAGTCACAGTGGGACTTGGGTTCTGACACCCTCCCAGCTGGTTCCTAGGACCCAGATCCTCGCTGCTTGATGACCTGAGTCAGACTAATTTGTGTGTGGACAGAAGAGGGACGTGGACTCAAACCTGAAGCAGAGCCCGGGTTTAGTGTGCACTGCAGACATGCCCCATTAGGCCCAGCATAGGCATTGCAGGGGGCTTTGTACAAACAAGTCTACGAGAGGGAGCGGGTAGGCATCTTGGGTTTGAAATATAGACTGTACACACAACACATTTCAAATAAGACACTTGTGGCATAAGTGAGCAAAAATAACAAATGGCGCAACAGCAGATCGGAAGGAAGTGGCACATGTTTGTGTGCACTGCGTGCATATGGAGTTCAGCTTTCAAAATGAACGATTAAAGTATGGCTCAGATCCTGTCAAATGGAACTGTGCTAATCTAATCACAATCCATCTGGTAGTGCCATATCTGTCCCAACACCTCCACCTCTTCATTTAAAATCAGCCTGAAATAGTAGGTAATTATTAACGTCTACCAGCCTGTCAGCTGGAGCGGAGGATTCCGTTATCACTCAAGATCGACTAAACCCAGGCACTGATTTCAGGTTTAGTGCCAGACTTAGATAACAATAGGCCATTCACCCTCAGGTCTCAGGCACCACTCAGACTGAAGAGACATACTTTCTTTTACTGCCACCACACATGGTCAAATGTGAGTGGGGGCAAAGGGAAAGAGTCCTGCACAGACCCCAAATTCTGCATCAGTCTGGAATGAAGCATCTGGCTTAACATAATAAGCAATGCTTCTAGGGCACTTTCCATCAATAAATATCAAAGCACTTTAGAAAGGTGGGTGAATATCATGATCACCATTTTCAAAATGAGGAAGTTGAGGCACAAAAATTTGCCCGCGGTCACACAGAGAATTGTGGCAGAGCTGGGACTGGAAGGCAGCTCTCCTGAATCCCAGTCTAGTGTCTCGGCCACTAGATCTTGCTGCCTTTTTGTCCAAGTGTCACCACCTGACATAAATCAGCTGAAGCAAATACCCATCTAAAGCTGAACAGTGGGTAAACTAGATGGATGCAACCCCAGACCATGACTCCAATGTTAGGAGCAATTAGATCTGATAAGAAAATTTGGTTCTGAGCCAAAATTCATAACCAGCGTCTCTGTGCAAAACAGGCTGGACCAAAACTTTGGCTAGCCTCTAAACTTTGGGATTGTTGGCTCTAGCTGGGAACTTGGCACCTCTACCCCAGCTCTGCCTAATCAGAACCATACACCTGTCCCAAACCAGTGCTATGTAAAACGGTGCTGCTTTCAGTTCTGGTTTTACATGCCACATGTTTCACTTCAAGATTTGAGTTTGTTCAAGTTTATATGCTGGGGAAGGCAAAACTCAAATTGAAATTGGCAACTTTCATCAATTATTTTTATTATTACTTGTATTGCATTAACCCTTCCAGGGCCCAATCATTGACCTGGGATCCACTATGCAAGGTGCTGTACAAACAAATCATGTTCAGTGGGGCTCTCTATCCCCAGGAAGACAGCCACATGCCATCATGAAATCACAAAACTAGAACCTGTCCAGTTGCCATTGAAGTCAATGGAAAGATTCCCTTCAAGTTCAATGGGATCTGGATCATGCTCTTTGTGTCTAACTGGAGACAGCAGTGTGTTTCATTGAGAGCTGCGATAAAAATTTCAATAGGCCTGGAAAAATTTCAGCCAAAGCTCCATGGGTGTTGTTTTCAAATACAAAGCCAGAATTCACTAAATTCTCCATCATTTGGGCTTTGTTGCGGAGAAGTGCCTGAAGACAAATAACAACATACCTGGAAACTTTGGGGAAGTTTGGATCCAGATTCCTCGGGGTCAGAACTTTTCAGTTTGGGCCCATCCCTAGAGCCAATCCGTAATGACCAGCCAAACTAAACAGTGAGAATCAAACGTCTCACCCACTGTTGCCAACTCTTGCAATTTTATTGCGAGTCTCCCAATATTTGGAGTTTGTTTTAACATCCCAGAAACCAGAAAATCACGTGAGAATCTCAGCTTTCATTTTTTTAAAAAAAAAAGTTTGTTTCTAGCCCTGTGGTTACGGAGAAAAGCTGGAAAATGTGAAACGTAAAAAAGCCGGAAGGTAAATGAAATCCCAAATTTATGCTTTTTAAAACTTGTGATTTTTTTAAGTCAGTCTCTTGATTTTGGGGAGCTTGACTCATGGTTTTGGAAAGCTTGGAGTTGGTAATATTGCACCTGACCCAAAGGAACCAACCAAACTAAGCAATCAGACCCAAACATGTCCCTCAAACTCAGCACCAAAACCAAGCATCTGGTCCAAACCAAGTCATTCAAACTGAACCACTGACTTAAATTAAACATCTGAGCTTTTGATCCGTCTGAATCTCTGCCCCAAACTGAGCTGAACACAGAGTGACAAGAGGAACACGGTAATAGGATGTCAGCGTTAGGAAACAGACTTTAGAAAGTAGAGCAATGATCAGACAGTAAATACCTTCTGAAAGTTGAGTGAGCTGCCTTTGGATGTTTACAGAATAAGTTACCAAATAACCAGTGTCTTGGGGATAACTTGTGAGCTCTTGAAACAAATATTCATTTTTTTTATCAGTGCTATCGATTCTTTGCTGGCGCCCAGTGCTTAGATGGATTTGGGGGTTGAAAGACACTCCGTTGCAGTTCACAGTTTGTTCACAGACAAATCCTGCTGTTTTATTTGTTTGGCCGCCTTTCTTCTTGGAGAACTCCACACAGGTGAAGGAGACAGCCACTTTCACACCACTCGGGGCATTTTAAGCAGGGCAATTAGAGGAAGATGTACAGGAGGGAAGAGTTGTGAAGAGAACCGCTTCCTTCCACTGCTTTACCATTCAGTCCTGAGTCTGTGATTTCTCTAGACTACCTCTGTAGCTCCATTGCTGATTTACATCGGATGAGGATCTGGCCTAGGATTTTAGAGAAGAGACAGGCAAATTATGACAAATGGAGCTGGGTGAAATACTCACCCAAATCCCCAAGTACCCCAAAATGCACCAGACATCACTAAAGACTTGATATTGTGATCAGCTTTGACAAAATGGCTTCTGAGGTCTCCAAAACTTTTTGAGCACAGATGGACTTGAGGGAGGACATCTAGATGTGGTTTCAGCCTCCCCCAGCATTTGGATTCACTGACACTGGTTCAGATGTAGACACATCCCTGTTTTGTTTTGTGTTTTGTTTTTTGTTTTTGCTGTGTAGAGTTCCTTTAGATTGTAAACTCATTGGGCAGGGACCATCTCTTTGTTCGGTGTTTGTACAACCCTTAGTACACTCGGTCCTGGCCCATGACTTAGGTTCCTAGGTGCTACCACAATACACATGATAAATAATATTCACACTAACCCATCTAAGGGAGCTCACCGAGTTCCTCAGGCTCTAACTCCAGTGCTAATCTCAGAAGAAATACACTTTCCCTGGTGCATATTGGCATGACGATACCTGCAGGGGCTTCCCAATGAAATCAGCAAAAGGCCTTGTGCACTCAGCGGACACACAGCCTGTGAGCTTCCCTGGGAAAGGGCCATTCGCATGTGTTCCTGCTAGGCCCAGAGAGGCTGCATTTGGGCTCATGTGACGTGTGATTGCTGTGTTGCCAACTCTAATGGCCTTACTGTGAGTCTCATGTCCCAAGCACCGTAGCTATGCTGAACTAACCCCAAGCTAGGTCAACAGAAGAATGCTTCCATCAACCCGGCTACCATCTTACAACAATGAAAAAACACCTTCCATTGTAGCCTGTCTCTACAATACAGGGTGATAGCGGAAGAGCTATGGCACCTCAGCTCCTCTGCTATAGCCCCGTAGTGCAGACAACCTTGTGAAAAGGGCCACGTGGTATTTAATAGCCACAAGCGAGCAGGGTCTTGGTTTTATAGCTTATCTGAGACAGGGCTGCTCAGCAGCACAGCACCTCCACACACTACAGCATTGGCTCAGGGGGGAAATCAGCACCCACTGAATCATCAACCCTAGCCCTTGTACCACCTTTGGGGGCTTCCGGTCCAACTACCCGCCTTGCTTATCTTGTGAGGTCACCTCTGGTCGTGGCATGGCCTTTGCTTGGGAGCATAGGTGAGTTAGTGTTAGAGTTAGTGGGGCTGGAGTTACACTAAAGACAAGGGATGTGGACTGGTTTGGGCAATGGGATTATATGTAGAATGACGTGGTTCTGCCTATCACTTGGTGCCATTTTCAGGGACAGAAACGTGCACAGCACTGGCAGTTCCCTTCCCTTGACCTCTCGTTCTCCATGATGGCTCCGGCTGTGTTATTTCCCCTTGTTCCTCTCATTCTATCAGTTTAGCACACTGGAGGGAGCAGGGACTCAGTTTTGTAAAGGGCCACAAACATCTATGGAGTGATATAGCAATAAATAAGCCTTGTGAGTGATTCTCATCTCTTTGCAGCACTCCACACCCTACAGTCGCACCACGCTCCCAAGAACAGCCTGTTAACGGTGTTGCAGTGCCCTGCACACTCCCTACATTCCCAGGGGCAGCCTATTAATACAACATGGCAATGCCCTACTATGCTAACACAACCTGGCGATAGCCTACACTCCCACGGACCATCTACTAAGGCAACGCTACCATGCCCTACAGTATTCCTACAGTAATACTTGCCTATAGAATCTCCTGTTGGTTGTGTAGTTGTCTACACCGATCAGCACTCTACACACTCAAAGGTGCAGGCTGTTGCTATAACTCCGCAACACTCTGAAATCTCAGCTACACTCCGAGGGGACCATCTGCTCATGCGGTACTGCAATGCACAGGGACAGGGTGCTAATGCATCGCTGGAGAGCCACACGCCCTCCCCCTGGTCCCAAGGCATGGCTGTGAGAGCGCCTTTTGCTTATTCTGATTTTATATCTCCCCTCTCTTTTAGATTGAATTTACCATCTGGACAGATTATTGCTATGACCACCAGTGGGCGTGCGACAGCTTGCCTAGCACATGGTAGCCCCCTGTAATTTAGTAAGGCTCTGAACTGCACAACCTTTCTATTTGAGCTCCCCCCCCCCCCCTTTTTTTTTTTACTGCCTGGGATCATCCCTGGACACTGTTTTCACTTTGATCTCTCAAAACTTTGGCATCGCTCCTAAAAGAAAAAAGCCAAAAAGCAAGGCCTTTGTTCTCCACAGCTGTCGTCATGCTGTAGAGAAATCTCCGCACAGGTATTAAACACTCGCCATTGATCAAACAGCCGGTGGTCCAGCTTTATCTGTGTATACCTGCCGAAGTCAGGCTATTTACACTATAAATAATTTGGTTCCTGAGGTCTCGCTCAAGCAAAAGCACAGGGTGGAAGGGAACAGGGATGGGATTATGCGGAGGGGACAGCAACGGCAGGCTCCCATCCCATAAAATAACACCGCACTCCCCCTGACAGACTGTTAATGCAATACCACAGGCCCCATCAATAGCACCACACTCCAAGTGGTCACATATTAATGAAAGGCAGAGAATCCTACAGGGCCGACCTCGGAAGGCAGTGATGCAATCCTCAGTAACAGAGACACCAGACAGCACTGCTGTCCCTTTCCACTTCAGACCCGCGCTCTCCTGGGGACTGTTTGCTAATGCTACGCTCTAGTCCCTGATGGTGCCCCCCTGTAGTGATATCCTACACTGCAGCCTCCTATGGTATCCCCTCTACCACCCCACACTCTCCCAGTGATATCCTACTGTGCTAGCCCTGGTGGTATCCCTTCAACACACAGATAAACCCCATATTGGTGTCTCCCACAGTATTCCCTCCATTTCACATGCCTAGTGGTGGCCTCCAAATGCTATATACTCTGCTCTGTGGTATCTTCCCAGGCGAGAAGTGTCTTCAGTCCCTGCCGCTTCCATTTGTTAAACTTTTGAATATCTTATTTTTATTGCACTTGTAGCTCATTTCTGGACTTCGATGCACGATTTGTATGCATGATTTATCGCTGTCATATAAGGTGATAAATGTGCACGCTAGGCTCTGTAAATCTGTATTTATATCTCCCTGACTGACCGGCGAGGCCCTGCCCCTTATCTAACCACGAGGGCCCGGCTGACAACGCTCAAGGAGCTCTGAGGTAAAGGAACTCTCAGAAAGGCTGGAAGGTTCCATGAGATTCCACAAGGGTCCAGAACATTCTCGGAGGCGGGTGACAAATGACTCCACAAACCGAATACCTGAAACATGTCACTTCAAACGTTCGCTTTTCCCTTATTTCGCTCCCCCCCCTCCGAGTCCAGTGCCCCCCGAGCCCAGCACCCTAGATGGTCGCCTGCCCCTGTACACACGTTCTCTCTGCCCTGTGATATCCTCCACTCCCTATCCTGAGTCGGGGGGAGTTGTTTGGATTGGGCAGGGGGAGGCTGGTCTCTTCCTCTGAAGCATCGGGGGTGGCCATGGCTGGAGATGGGACAATGGACTGCGCTCTGACATGGTACCAAGCGTTTTTCTCTCTGGCTGCTTCTTGCTCTCGTGCTCAGGGTCAAACTGATCGCCATACGTGGAGTTGGGAAGGTAATGCTGAGGGAGGTTTTGCCGTCTATCGCCTCATGAGAGTGGGGGTCACGTGCCAGGATTATATGTCCTCGGGCATTGGTGCACCTCTGTCTCTCCTATTCTCTGCCTGTGGCACAGAACAGTCTAGTCTCCTGAGGGCTGTGATACTTGGGTGTCGTTTTGGTTGTTGGGTTTAGTGCGCGGGTTCTGGGTGGGGTTGGAGGCTCTACAGGAGGTCAGTCTGACGATCCGGTGGCCCCTTCTGGCCTTGAACTGTATGAAATAAACCTCCCTGGGCATATCCTATGTGCAGTCCCCTGCGTTGTCCGCACACATGCAGGCTCCCAACACTAAACTGCTAATGCTACATGGCCGTCCCTGCTGGTCTCCCCCGCCCCCACCACATGCTCCCAGCGTCAGCCGCCTGCTAAGTGACTGGATAAAACTGCAGCAACGGGTGCTGTCTGGGAACGCTCGGGCCAGCAGGCACTAGACTGTACGCGGACAATCCAGTTGTGCCGGAGCCAGTCCCGGTATCAGCAGCAGCTGTGAAGCTGTACCCGGTTGGGCTCCTGAACTCGACAAGGTGCAGGTTACCCTGGGCTCGCCTTGAAGAAGTGCTGCCCGCTCCCTGGCTGTCTCCTCTGGATTTCCTGCACCACGAGGTGCATTCCTCGGCTGCTGGGAGCGACTCCACACAAACGGCGGTGTAACCAACGCCTGCTTCCTCCTGCTGTGGGTGACAGGCGGCGCGGCCGATAGCTGCCTTTGGGTAACCGTCCGCCCCGCCAGAGCCACCTCCTCCCACATGGCATCCGCCTCATGCGGTGACTCTGGGATGTTCCCTTCCCCTGTCCTTCCCCCAAACGGGGCAAGAACAAAACCGCGCCCTCCCCCGGGAGGTGAACTAGATGCCTACGCGCAAAGGTGTGACTTGAATCGGGCAGGCGAAGGAGCCATCCCGAGCTGCTGCAAGTCAATAAAGCTTGGAGGATATGGGAGCAGTGGGGGGAGGTTTGGGGCAGAGTCTGGTTCCCACATGTGCTGTGGTCGTTCGGAAGATTTATAGGGAAGAATGCTGGTCTTTTTCTTTTTGCTTTATAATAATACATTAGGCTTTTAACCTCTGACCGGGAGCGGCACTAGGGGGTGATTCAGAGAGCACCGCCTCAGCTCCCAGCCCTGACCTAGGGGACACCATTTCTTTTTTAAGGCTGTTCCTTCGAGCCCCGCCGGGCCATGGCACAAGAGGGGTTAAAGCGGAGCTGTGGAATGCCAGAGTTTAGTGAGAGGCGTGCTGCCTTGAGGTCACCTGTGAGGGATTAGCTGGGGCCCGGCAGACAGTTGTTGTTTGAGGACTGTCTGAGGCCCATGGAAAGGGGGTGGCGGTAGAGCCGGGGGCGGGGGGGAGGGGAAGTTTGAGGAGGATTTGGGGATGAGGGGAGTGAGTGTGAGTGGGGGCAAGAATGGCTCTGTGGGGGGGATCTTCCTAGCCTGCTGGGATTATACAAGTACCCGATGCATTTGTGAAAGCCCCACTGTAAACTCTCTTGTCTTTTTTGTGAGGGAAATAAATCCATCACTAGTTTGAGAGGGGCGGCGAGGGGAACCCCGAGCCCCTCCACTCAGCGTGTTTCAAGGAAAGGTGGAAGCGACACCACGGGGAAGACGCAGCACACATGTTGGCGAGCGACAGATGCCGCCGCCCGGCTCCTCAGATACCGAAGAGCCCTTTGTGGCCCCGGGGCAGCAGGGTTCCAGGGGAAGCCTTGTGTTCTCTGGCTGGAGCCGGCCAGGCAGGACAGTCAGACTCCTCCTTCGGATAATCTCTCTGTGCATGAGGCCAGAGAGAGCGCTAGAGATTGCTAGGAATCCTTGGGGAAAGAGGGATTGGAAGGGGAGACTGACAGAGATGCACCCAGCTTCGGACAGGTTAGAGTGAGGGATGGAAAACCTGTTTGTGTGTGTGTGCCCTTTAAACCCTGGCTGGGAATCGCCAGAAAAACCCAACCCACCCTAAAGGGGAAGCAAAATCCCTGCTCCATATGAGGACACTTATTCCAGAATAAGGGCTTAATCTACGCCTCAGGCAGTAGAGCAGCACAGCTATGCTGCTATATTTCGGCTTCTGTAGTAAGTGCCACAGTGTAGATGCTTCCTCCAGTGATTTGCTTCTGCAGATAATCCAGTTCTTCCAGCGGCGGTAGATAGTTGATGGAAACATTCTTCTGTCAACCGAGCCATGCCTATCCCAGGGCTTTGCTTGGCATGATTGTGGTGTAGAGTAGACCTATCAGTGCTTTGTTCCTGCTTAGCTTAATGCACTTTCAAAGAGGACTAAGTTAAAAAGGAGGAAGGCACTCTTTATTGCTCTTCAGAGTCACACCCTACCATAATCTGAAATGGCTTTCATGTGTAGGCAAGACTGGAAGCTCCTTGAGTGCTGAGACCTTCAGTGAAATCTTGGCAAAACTACTACTGATTTCAATGGGTCAGGGTTTTACCACTTATATTTCGCATGTTTCTGTGAAGTGCCTAGTACACACTGGGCCACTGGTAAGCCTGTAATGCCAATTAACTATAACAAAGAATTTCATTGTACATTATCGGTCTAGTTTTGCAGATTCAATAAATCTGAATAAGCATATTATATCTATCTATCTATCTATCTATCTATCTATCTATCTATCTATCTATCTATCTATCTATCTATCTATCTATCTATCTATCTAATCTCCAAAATATTTAGAAAAAGAAATTGCAATAATATTATTTCTTTCTTCTCTTCCACCCAACAGGAGAAATAACTGGATTAATTGATACATTATTTTGTTTGTTTCCTTGTGTGTGTTGGTGTCTGTGAGTGGGTGTGTTTTCTGTGTGTGAGAGAGGGTGGCTGAGTTGCGTGTCCAGGTGTGTGTGTGTGTGTGTGTGTGTGTGTATACACATTACTGAGAGAGATTAAACTGAAGGATGAGTTTTGCATTTGGCTCAGAACAAGGCAAGGCCTATGGTTAATCCAGTCTCTTGTGGGAGCAAGCTCTTAGTCAAAGCTGATTTGAAGGAAGCATTTTCTCATGGGATCAGTACTCTTGGGTCCCAGTATTGCTTTTACCACTGACTCACCATGTCACATTGGGCAAGTCACTTCACCTTTCTGGGCCTCGGTTTCCCCATCTGTAAGATGAAGATCATGATATTCACCAACCTTTGCAAAGTGCTTTGAGATTCTGATCTATTGTATGTAATTCTAACATGCTCATCACTGTGGGATCTGGACTACATCTGCAGATGAAAGGTGTTATAGGAATGAAAATTCTGTCATAATAATAATTAAGAATATGTTAACATATAATTTATTAACATAATTATATTACTCTGCAGCGTACAACAATGGGCCAGATTCTAATCTCTCTTATGCTGGTTTCATATCAGGGTAACTTTATGCACTTCAGTGGCGACCTACTCTAGTTTTACACCAGAATGACTGAGATCAGGCTCCGGGACAGACTCTTTAGTAGACTGCTTATTACTCAGTTTAATACCACACAGTGTGTCTCACTGTCAGAGGTTTCCAGCTCATTCCTATACTGTGACAGCAGAGAGGCAGTGCCAGAGGTGTCATATGTTCAAAGGAGCTCAGCACCCAATATGCTCAGCTCCTTGGAAAATCTACCCCTTAGTGTCCCAGTGCTGTAGGTATCCTGATGTTTAGCTGTAAAGTAGCAGGGGCAAAAACAGTCATGTCTTGGTGATGATTTTATTGCAAGTATTTGGTGCTTTTTCTTCAAGCCTCAGCTTCTGTAGTCAGGTGACTATGTGAGAATCTTAATTTTAAAAAGGTTTGTTTTTAGCCAGGGGCATGTACAAAGGGGGGGCAAACAGGGGCACAGGCACCCCCCAATATTCATATAAAAATGTAGTTTGGCTGCGCTAACGTGCCCCTCCAAAAGCAGTCAAATTTAAATTCCTGTGCATGCCCCTGTCTCTAGCCCTCATCTCATGGAGCCTTGAAAAGTAATCCCCGAAGGCTCAAAAACCAGAAGGCATATTTAAAAAACCTCCAAATTTATTATTCTTTAAGGTCTCATGATTTTAAAGCCAATCATGATTTTGAGGTGGGGTGGGAACTACACGTGATTTTTGAATGCCTGGGGTTGGCAGTATAATATAGTGCAGTTAAAGCAGTTGTGTGTTTGCGCTAGAGGTTTCCACTGATAAAGGAGTCATGATTTGACCAAAGTCCCAAGATGTTGTGTAGCAAGGCAATGCCATCATAGATGAGGTTTACTTCAAGGAGACCTCTCTTTTGTATAATGCCGAGCCTTTATGGTGAGCAAAACACAGTGCTCATGATTGTCCTACCCAAACTCTGATTAAGAAAGCTTCTAATACAATGAGAGGTTCCCTCAGGCTAATCGATGCATTTTTTACACTGGCACTGTAATAAAAGAGAAAATAAAAGAATTTTATTGATATTAAAATGCAAATGGCACATTTGTCTCTCTCTACCCACCCGCCCACTCCCCCAAGTCACTCCCTGTCTAACTGCAACATGGATCGAGTAATACAACTACTTTGTGCTAAAGATGGGTCCAAATCAAAATCTGGGAACCAAAGACCCCCAGACTTCTAGGGGGTTCAAAATCTGGATGCTAATTTTTCAGCGGAAGGCAACCTCTCCTTTGACCATATGTAATTATTTCTTTACTTGAATCCCAGTAACTGAGATCAGGGCCCCATTGTACTAGCTGCTGTATGAACACATTGCAAGACACAGTCCCTGCATCCAAGGGCTTTCAATCTAAACAGGAAAGGGTCAGAGCAAGGATTATTCGCCCTATTTTACTGATGGAAAACTAAGGCAGGGAGGGGTGAAATGACTTGCCCAGGGTTGCATTGTGAGTCAGTTGCAAAGTTGTGACCAGGCCCCAGGCTGCCTGATTCCCATTCCCCTGCTCTAACCTCAGCACAACGCTCCATTCCAAAGCATTTTGACAGCACGAAGTGGCCAGCATGACAAATAACAGGATTCGGACTCGTTAAGCCACTACTAAATGCTTTACAGTTTAGTTTGCGTTTATAACAGTGCAGTAACTTTGTGACTCCAATCTGTAATTACACAAAAGACTGGTTTGAACTACCCAAGTGCATCACCAAAGCAGTTTGCACAGAAACATACAGTACAGATGTATGGCACAACTTCCATGATTTTCCTGTCTGGCTTTAAGGGACAGTGAAAGAGTCTTGCTGGCTAGTAGAAGGCAGCTCCAGCCTACAGGAAGGATAGCAGAAAGGTCCGATCTGCTAATGAATGGAGCAGTGCTTCTTTCTTTATTGAGGTGTGGCGGTTCATGCTGGCAGGTGTGGTCCCTCTGTTAGACCAATCCCTCATAGGAGGGTTCTTCTGGTTAATGGTGATGAGGTCAGATTACACTGGACTCTAGATTGAATGTGGTGTATCTGAGATCAGAATCCAGCCCATGGTCTCTTGGTTAGAAGATGTAGAGGGCCAGGCTGGCTGGCAATGATTTTTCTCTGAGCTCGGGAGACAGGAGTTTCATGTTAGCGGAAGACATTCAGGGCCTGATTCTGATCTGATCTCACCTGCACCCGTCTAGGTACACTGATTTCAATGGAAGCTGATTTACCCCAGCAGAAGGAGGTTCATAATCTGACCCCCTCTCTGATTCAGAGAACACTTCTCCTAGGCCATAGTGAAGGGTGCTGCTGTGGCAGGATCCTGCTGGCGAATGGAAGCCGTCGCAGAGTTGGTGGATGGGGTCTTGGTAGCTAGTGATGGACAGGATAATAAAACAGGAACAAATTAACATGTAAGAAAACAGAGCTGCACCTGGAGCAACAGGAGCAAAGGGAACTGATGCAACTAGCGTCAAAGCCAAAAAGGAACCATAACTCATAGAAATATGTTGGTGCCTCCACCCCCAATCTCTTCCTGCCTCTTATTTCAAAGGCAGACAAACACCACACTGTACTGTGCGGCATCTCCAGCCTTAAATCAATCTGTCTTCAAGTGCTTGTAACATGAGCCAGCTGTCCAGGCTCTGACCCGCTCGGGGGGCTTGAGGGGGCATAGAGTGAACAAGGAATAGCGAGAGGGAGATGTGGGGGGGAGATACCTGCTTTATTCCTGCCGCTCCACATTCTCCTCCCTCCTGCTGCTATTGGAGGAGCTTTCTCTGCCCTCACGTGTTCATTCCTTGCAGGGCTGGCGACAAAAATTTTGGGGGCCCCCCCCAGCCCAGCCGGCGCTTCCCCCCCCCCAACTGATAGTGGCTGCCCCCCCCCAGCCCAGCCGGCGCTTCCCCCCCGGACCTGGGGACGAGGGGCTGGGGACGCTGCGGGGGGTCCAAGGAGCCTGGTTCCCAGCCGGGGCGCAGGGCGCGGCTGGGCTGGTCCCGGGAGAGAGGGACACTTCCCTGGCCGGGGGCGCCAGACAGGGACCGGAGCCCGGCGCCGCCGCTGCCGCAGGGTCTCGGGCGGGGCCGATCGGGAGCTCTCCAGCCCGCCCCGGGACCCCTCTGCCCCCGGCCGGCAGCGCCAGGTGCGAACCGGGCCCGACTCCCCCTTACCTCGGGCTCCGGCTGCGGCAGGCCCAGGCCCGGCTCCGCTCACATCCTCCGCCGGGCCTGGGCGGGCTCCGATCCCCCGGCGCCCCCGCTCCTGGGCCGGCCGCGGCCTCTCCGCAGCTGCTGCCTCCGAGCCCCGGGCTGTGCCGGCAGGCCCGGCGACAAGGGGGGACGACTACAGGACGGGTACAGCTGTGTACCGGCCCCCTTAAGTCCGGGGCCCCCCTTAAGTCCGGGGCCCGGTACAGCTCTACCCGTAGTACCCCCCTGTCGCCGGCCCTGATTCCTTGCTGTGGTAGATCAGTTCTGCTGTGCCGAGTGGAGCTAAGCAGGCTCCCCCAAACAAGCCGAAGCACAGCGGGTGTCATTTGAGTTGTTCTGTGTAGAAAGAAGGCTGGCCTTGTGTCTATGGCACCGCCCTAGGAGTCGGGAGAGGTGGGCTGCATCCCCACTCGGCGTGTCACTCGATCGCTCTGTGCCTGCTTTCCATTTGTAAAATAAGAGCTGATGATAACACCTCCTTCTTCTGCCTGTGGCGACAATAGCCCACTACTGCTGCCAGTTAGAGGAGTCACTCCTTTATCTCAAGTGACTGAAGTCTGTGCTGCTGAGGATCCTTGGTTCAGACTCTGCTGATGACCCACATGTGAGGTCATAACCCGTGCTCCCTCGATTGTGCAGGTATTGAGACATAGGAAATGGCAGAGGCACGGGGATAGAAACAATCAGAGAGTCGATGAGAGGGTCAGTTCCTTGGGGCGGGGACCGCCTTTCTGCTCTGTGTCTGTACAGCGCCTAGCACACTGGGATCCTGGCCCAGCCCTGGCACTCCCACAAATCAAATAATCCTAATAATGAGATGAGAGCAGATGAACTCCAACTCCTTGAGTCTTCTCTGCCAGTACCTTGGTCTTGATGCCAAGGACCATCTGCTCTGAGACTCTCAGGATCTATTAAAGCAGGTGGAACGGGGTGCTGATGTCAATAAGCTCAACTTCCTGGAAGGTAGGGAACTTCTTGCAGGAACAGTTCCCTAGCTGGGCTGGGGGAGTCTTTCCTTCCCTGTGGAACTGCCATCCAGCAGCTGTGCCATGCAGCCGGCGGGAGCACGAAGAGCTCTGCAAACACTCCTGAAAACTTCAGCGGGAAAGGCAAAAATTTTCCACTGTTTAACCTCTGTGTTGACTGCACGGGGATGGGAACCTCACCTACGAGACTCCCGGCCTCCCTATAAAAGCCACTCTGTGTAAATCTCCCATCCATTTAGCCCCTGGCTCCGCTGCTCCTTGTTTATTTGGTCTCCACTCAAACATGGCAGCCTGGAAGCATGTGTCTCTTGAGTCATTTATCTCCCCGTGTCAACATCGAGGAAGAAGTGGCCAAAGTTTAAACTGTGTTTCCAGGCTGGAGAATAAATCATAACTCAACCAATCCCCCCACAACTTCCCTATGTCTCAGCCTGTGCTCCTGCGAGGGGGAAGAGAAGGGGAGGGATAAGATTAGATCCTGGTTTACTAAGATAACCAGGAATTTCTCTACAAGCTGCCCATCCTCTCCCCAATATGCTCCGGAGCTCATCTGCTATTTCACCTTGTTTGTGTCACTCATAAAGATTGGGAAGGAGAGAGGAGCTCATAAGGGATCCAGCCCCTCCACCATTCTGGACTGGAGGAACGAAACCCATTGTCAAAGAAAAGTCTCCACAGTCCTTCAGCAGGGGGATGCACAGGGGGGATCAATAGGAGACCGGCTGCCCTTAGGTTACAGAACATAGGGTATGTCATAAAGTCTCCCCCTTCTCCCAGCCCATATTCCAACAGGTGCGTCAGTCCCTCCCATTGACTCTGCCTGGGAGAGCACTGTGCAAGG
Source organism: Sternotherus odoratus (assembly GCA_032164245.1). NCBI lineage: Eukaryota > Metazoa > Chordata > Testudines > Kinosternidae > Sternotherus > Sternotherus odoratus. The sequence continues at coordinate 10,933,118 of JAVMKO010000022.1, read as the reverse complement.
CGTGTGTCTCTCTCTTTCCCTCCATCAGACCCAGCCACCAGTACTGGCTCTTGCAGGGGAGATGTAGGGACAGGGACAGCACTGAGCACCCCCCCAGACAGTGCTCCTGCACCGTCCCCAAAAGAGCCTCCTGCTGGGGTAGGCTGGGACTGGAATAACCATGAGCTCCCCCCACCACCCGGGCTCTGATACCGTCCCCTGCAGCAGTGCGCCTTATCCTTTTCGATGCCAGGAACTGGCTCGCTGCCTTACGAGACTGTGCCAGGGAGATCTCAGGAACCGGCGCCGGTCCATGGACTGGTCGCTGAGAAACACTGCCCCAGAGCGCCTCACACTGGACTGATGATGCTGTGAGCTCCTAGCCTTCTGCTCAGACTTTTTCCCTCCAACTTTGAAAGCTGAGGCTTGTTCAGAGCCAGGCTTGTGATGAGCATAGTCTCTGGTCCTGTATTTTTAATGCCCTTCATTTTGCCCTTTAAACTCCTGGGATCCATCCCTTCCCTGGTGCAACTCCATTGACACCAGCAGGCCTCCACCAGGGATGAACCTCTTCCACATCCCCCCCCCCCCTCCTCCTTGTACTTTTAAGGCTGAGAATTACAACTTTTGAGTCACAGGGGGCCGCCCGCTGCTTCCCAATGGAGCCGGCAGCCCCCACTGTGCGTGCGACTCACCTCCCTCTGCCAGGGCTGCCTCTAGCACAGCGAGACATGTCAGTCCCAATGGGGAGCCGGAGGAGCAGGGAAGGTGAAGGGGGGCAGGTTGCCAACAAGCTTTGAAGGCATCAGCAGCAGAGCAGAGGGCAAAGGTGCCCTCCCGCCTTCCATCGCTGGACCCATCCGGTATTTCCCCCATCCCCAGGCCTAAGGTCCTGTTTGAGCCAGTGGGAGTCATGGCTATCCTGCTAGGGATAGAAGAAAGAGGCTTCTGTTACTAAATCAATGAGGTGATGGCATCGTTAATTGGAGAGCACCGTTGGCTTTGGCCATTGGATCAGCGCTAGGACCCCACAGCTTGTGTGTCAATTTCTTGTGATTTCATCTTCAAGAGAGGGTTAAACACTTGATCCACTTTGATTCTCTTGAATTTTTTTCTTTCTTTCTTTCTTTCTTTCTTTCTTTCTTTCTTTCTTTCTTTCTTTCTTTCTTTCTTTCTTTCTTTCTAAAAAGACATAAGGTCTCTCTCTCTCTCTTTCCCTTTTCCCTTCTCTCGCTCAGTGAGAGCTGATGCAGTTAATTGGAGCTTCTTGAAAGTGTGCATTAACACAGACAGAGCCAAGAAGACGTCTTGGCAGCAAAATATCATTATCAGTTCTTGAGCTCCAGCCAAAATCCCCTTGCGGTCAAAACACAATTCTTTAAACTAAACAATTAAAGATTTGTGCAAGTGTGGCTGCCATGAGTTATCAAGGGTAGGGAGGGGCTTCTCCTTGCCAGTGTCAGCAGAAGTTAACAATCCGCTCTCTGCCGGGGAAACAGGTGACAGGCTGAAAACTTAGTCAGCATGAAAGCCTGGGTAGGGGCCATGGGAAAAGTCCCGGCATAGGCACCACCGCACAGGGGATATTGAAAATGTATGTTACCCTAGCTACATCTCTCAGGGCCATGAAAAATCCACACCGGAGGAACATAGCTATGCCAACCTAACCCCTAGGTCGAGGGAAGAATTATTCCATCAACCTAGCTACCGCCTCTTGGGGAGATGGCGTAACTATAGCGATGGGAGAACCCTCTCTTATAGAACTCCCAGACCATGTAGACAGCCCTTATCACGCTGTAGAGTTCCCTATTGGACCTACTCCCAGGTGAGAACATCTAGCAACCCAATGGTCTTGTGCTAGGCTTCTTGCATCTTTATGGAGCACAAGGCAGTGACTTCGCTCAGACACAGAACATGGAGGTGCTTTGTCAAATCCCTCTCAATGTAGGGGTACTGTAACTTGTGGACAGCACGCCCAAACTTTATCCCAAGACACTGAAATGTAAGAGCTCTATCTCCCGAACATCCAACACTGTGACTGCAGTAATATTGTTTTACTAGAGTTGAAAAGAGTTGAATAGCCCCTATCTAGCTGCAAGCAAACATAGCATGGCATAGGTTTATGGAGTAAAATATACAATTCAGGTTTTGGATGAATTGGCCACAGAAGCCATTAAAATAATATCCATAGACTAGCATCTTCCAGTGTTACAATGTGTACAACATGCAATGTAACCAGAGCGTGTTGGTTTCTGTGCTACACAGCCAACCGGCTGGCAACTGGACAAGATTGAAAGAGTTAACTGAAGAGATGCTTTTAATTGTCATGAGGTGGAGGAGGGGAGATTTTAAAGAGATGCAGAAATATTCCAGGGTAATAAAATATCCCCTTTTCAGTGTCAAAGTTAATGTTCCAGGCCTCAGGTGAAATCGGCTTCTTATCAGAGAGTGATTCCCCCTGGAGAGGTCCGACAGAGCTGAGAATGGGAGAGACAAGTGCTGCTTCCCCTTCACAGTATGATGAGAAGTGGCTCTGGACTCCAGCTCTGAGATGCAGATTATTCAGAAAGACAAAGTTACAGGGTAGGAAGTGAGAGAGTCTGAGCAGTCATCTAAATAATACAGACGAGAACAATGTCATTCATCCAGCTGGGCCTGGGCTTTCCTGGGCTTGCTTCTAAAACATATAAACTGCCAGATTGCATCAGATCTGTGGTCCATCTAGTGACAGTCCATCTGTAAAATGGGTATAATGACACTGACCTTCTTTGTCACACAGTTGGAGATCTACTGATGAGAAGCACCACGGATGTGCTAGATAATAATAATAATAATTAATCATTTGTATTATTGTAGTGCCTAGGAGCCCCAGCCATGGACCAGGACTCCATTGTGCTAGGCGCTGTACAAACGTATTGGACAAGTACAATGGCACTCAGCGCATTGAGGTCATTCTTGTACTCCGTGGATTTTGTACACTGTTGCTGAGGCAAAAGTGTTTTGCATAATTTAGAGGTTCTGAATGAGACCAGGTGCCTGGCCTTACAAATCTCACCTCCACTGACTGGAACGGGAGCCATGGGAAGTCAGACCCCTTGGTTAGATGGCTAAGGATGGATTTAGACTGGGCCTCCAGGTTTGAAGATGTTGGCCTTGTGTATGTGTGTGAATGTATCTCGGTGTATCCGTGTTTCTGCATGGACCTGCGTGTGTGTTTCTTTCTGCAGACAGTTCTCCATGTGTTTTGGTTGGTCCTGCCTAGGAGTTTTGCGTGCACGCATCTGCATGCAGCACCGTGAGCATGTCTCCATCCAGGGAGGGCAGCAGCTAAAACTTCCTAGGGTTCTATTCTTTTATAGACCGATATATATGGCCCCTTTCTAAACAAATAAGTAAATAAATAAAGCCGTTGCCAAGGCCCCTCCTAGCATTTCCTGGAGAGAGGCGCATTGCCACCTGTTGCTATGGAGAAGGCTCTTTTATCATAAACACTGGGTAAACAGCTGCTGCCAGAGAGCCCCTTTCTGCCTTCTCTGGGTTTATTTGGAGAAAGTCAATAAGGAAAAATAAACATTCCTCGTCCTTATGTATATAGATCCTTGGGACTTGGATCCTGCAGCAGTGCTGGACTGGGTGTGCTCGGAGTGCTGTCAGCTTCCAGATGATTCTCAAAAGCCAGGATGCTGGGCATGGCCCCAGGGCCTGACTTTAATGGCACCCAAGAAGCCACGGGATTAGGAAATGGGAAATTTATAACTCCTGGACAAACATCACCTGTACAGCTCGCTAGGCACGGCCCGAGCCCCAAAATTCAGATCCAGAGTCAGATTTGGAAAAATGTAGACCTGAGTGTTCGAAGACTTTCAGATGCTTTGGCCCATGCCAGAGCTATAGCCCGACGACAAATTCAGAACTAGATTAGTGCTGAGATTCCAAACTCTTTTCACCCACCACTGAAAGGCAGCCACCTCTGAAGTGGCACAGGGCAGTGGTTTAACAGCACACAGTAACATTCCACAAGAGTCTAACATTATCTAGCCATCTCTCTCGCTGTCATTTGGGAGTTCTGCAGTGCATGGATCTGACTTGGAGGGACCGTCCATACATTGACAGTGGAGTACTGTCTCCGTTGCTCATTGGATCCTCCATCCCACTACCTATAATAATGCCAAGTATTGCCAATGGCAATGGGTTATTTTGTGATGTGATCCATTAGAAACAGCCATGAGTTAACCAACCCATTTCAGAGAGGTCCCCTGTCAGACACTGGCTGAAAATAATCTTTGCTTCTCAGTGACTGGATCTAGGCAGATGAGCCAGATGGCAAGATTGCTATGTTCTGTTATTCGTCTATAATATGCCCAGCCACTACTGTGGCATCTAGGTGTCCCACCCACTAGGCACCCTCTGCTCCCCGGCATTACCCCATGTTGTGTCCTGCACGCTGGTATAAAAGCGCTAGTTTGGAGACAGGTCTTTGAAGAAGATCCCTGGCCACACTCACATCCTCCCTGCAAGAGGCGCATCCACCTTTTCTTCTCCTGCAGGTTTTTTCCCAGAGGCAAAGGGAGAGAGGCACTGTGGACAGGATCCCCCATTGAGATGATAGCTGCAGAGCCAGAGCCGGGAATTAACACGCTCAGGCTGTAATTACAGCTTCAGAGCCGTGACACCTCCACAAGTGTCTTTTTTTTCAAAAGCAGGTAAATTTGAGGTTTATAGGATTGTGGGGGCAGGGGGAAATGGGTTATTTTTAGCATCTTCCTCATGCCGGTGATTGTTAATGCCCTGCGTGTTTGGCGGCGACCCACTGAGAGACAGGGGAACGTACAGACACGATGGCCAAAGACACTCAGCCTCATATAGGTAGGGGAGGGCATATCTGGAAGGCGTGGGAAAGAGGAAGCCAAATGCCACCCACTCAACATGGCATGAAGGTAAGCAGAGAGATTCAACTTAGAGGTAGGTCCCATAAAAATAATGTCAATGGGAAACCTACTCCTCTTCCTCACTCTGTTTGTCTATCTAAGTACCTATATAACTATAATTTTCCTATCATGATAGCCTCTAGTCAATGGGTCTTGATGATCCCTGGTCTAGCCTCCAGTGAAATCGGTGGAGTTAGAGCAAGGATGAATTTGGGCAACTTTGTCTATTCTAGCACACCGCGTCAATGAGATGCTTGCCAGGTTGAGGGGCCATGTTTCAGAAGAGGAAGGACGTTTGGATGACACATTTTTAAGGGATGTGCACAGGGGGGAACACAGGGGCAGTTTTACCTAGAGAGAGGCCTGAGCAGACAAATTTGGATCCAGATAGTGGCATGTGGATCTGGGCTGCCAGTTATAGGGACAGCTTCAGAATTTGAATCCAGATTCCGATGTCCCAGCACTAAAGTTCAGAGGGAATTCAGATCTAGGCCCATTCCTAGATTATTATTTTTTTGACAGCTGCTGCTTTCTATACTCAAGGCAAGGACATTAGTGCTGAGAGGAAAAAAAATTTGATTTTAATGCAAGCCCCAGTAATCAGCTATTTGTGATGGAATTTTATCTGTCCTGGTCTCTAAGGGATGAGAAGCAAGCAGAGAGGGAAGAAGGGTCAGAAATTAGTATGCAGAAATATCTGATCAGCCAAAGTAATTTTCTTTAATAATCGTATTCATACTGGCTGCTCTCCGCTCACTAGAAGAATTAAGTATTTAATAGTAATATATTTCATCTGGCAGCAGTTCCGTTTCGTTAGGAGCCGTGATGCCTCGTTGGGGTGGCAGGTGGGGAGAGATTGAGGAGAGGGACTGGGGTGAGGAGATTAGAAGGGGAACAAAGCTTTACTAGGTGCTGGCCTGCCTTTGACCAGTTAAGCGCTTTGGAGGGACAATGCCACCCACCCCGTATGGACATAGTGGAACCACTTATCCCTTTGCAATGGGTGCAGAGAACCGCTCCTCAGCCCCTCCTCCCCTCCTCCCCTCCCGCATGTCATAGATCATTGCTGAGTAGCAGCCTAGGGATGAGTTGGAGAGTTTTTCATCTTGGGTCTTTAGCTGGAACATGGGGGTTGGCAGCATCCTAAGGATCTTCCCCCACAAAGGACTAGTGCTGGACTGGAGCTGGCATTTATATGGCTATATGGACAGACCATTGATTCTACGGCTGTACCACCCTGAGCATGCCCAATCCTGTCTGATCTCAGAAGCTAAGCAGAGTCGGGCCTGGCTAGTACCTAGATGGGAGACCTCCTGGGAATACTAGGTGCTGTAGGCTTCACACCTGGCAGTAGGTATAAAATGCCTCCAACGACAGATGGAACGACACATCAGTTGGCGTATACCCTGGTCGTATCACTGGTTCTAAGCGGACCCTGCCATAGTGTGGGAATAACACTAAGAAAAACACACATGGACAGACCATTGACATATGCTTTATACTGGGCTCAGTGCAGGAAAGACTGATTGAAATTCTCTGGCCTGCGTTACCCAGGAGGTCAGACTAGACAATCATAATTGGCCCTTCTGACCTTAAACTCTGTGGATCTATAATTTTCTGGATACTTTATTATTATTATTATTACTGACCCTGATTTGGGAGATCATTTAAGTATATGCTTAAAGTCAAGCATATGCATAAGTCCCATTGATGTTAATGGGTCTTAAGTACATGCTTAAAGTTAAAGATAGCTACATGATGTCCTGAATAATGATGTCAATGCCTTGACACCTGTTCTGGCAAAAGGAAGGCAGGGCTCTGATGCTGACCTATTTCACCTTAGTGAGAGCTACCTGCCTGAACAGCGAGTCTCCAGGCATTGCCGCCAGCCATCTCACAGTACTGTGTCCTTGTCGCAGAATCGGAAATCACGCCGAGCTTGCACGAGGGCCTGGGTGCCAGGGGCCGGCCAGGTGCCGAAACAGATTCAATCAGCATGTCAAGGTCTCAGTTGATCTAGTTGTTAGAACAGGAAACTAGAAGTCAAGACTCCTAGGTTTGTTAAGTTCCAGCTCTGCCACTGCCTTCCCCTTACTGACTTTGGGAAAGTCACTTAATCTCACTGCCTCGTTGTGTACATTTGTAAAACAGGAATCATTAGAGCTGAGTGAATAAAACAGCAACAAATAATGAGCTAAGGAAATTCCACCTCTTTTTCTGTTAACAGAAAATCCACCTTCAGATGGTGATTTTCTCTATTTTATTCATTCACCACATTTATTTCATGGATTATATTTCAAGGGTTTTAAATTCAGTGGGTTGATCTTGAAAAGTTGGCTGTGAGAATTAGATACTCAGTTTTCACAATGGGAGCTGTGTAGATAGTTGGTTTGTCAGCTAAGTCACATGGTATCGTTTCTCTCTGCCTGATTGGATGAGCCTACTAATTTAACTCACACTAAGAACATGTGACTCTTTGTCCCCTTCCAGTGTCCAATCCTAGACATTTAAAAGTTGGTGTTTGTGAATACTTGTGCACGCAGCTTTGAAATTTGCTTTCTGCCAAAGTTTGTGCCATTGAAACGCCATGTCTGAAATGCTGGGGCAAACCAAAGCCAAAAGATGAAGCACAAAAATAGAGGAAGCAGCTTGGTTTATAAACATGAGCAAATATTTGCCATAGAAATTCTGCTCTAGTGAGCATAAAAGCAGGCTTTCGTGATAAAACCACTACAGTGATCATAACAGTGAACTCCAGTGACAAATATACTCTAGTGATGATAATACCTCGCTACCAGGGATATTGTGAGCCTAAAAGTGGCTTGCGATACCCTGGCGAAAAGCTGCGTGTTATTAGACATTGATTCCTTTCTGATCAAAGCTCATTTTCATTCAGCATCACGAAGGATCTCTCCATTACTGGGAAAGCTGGTCCATGAGTGCCAGAGACCCTGCTCTGCACCAGGCTTCATTATACCTTGCACCACATGTTCTAAGGCTGTTACCTGACACTGGGCCGGGCACCCGTTGCCTTGTGCCCGCGTTTTAAGGTGGCTGGGTGCCTTGACCCAGCTCTCACGTGAGGCTCCTCCACTCAACACTTCAGCTCATTGAGAGATGCCGGCAGCATTTTAAGACCAGGGTCTGAACACTGTTTCTGTTGTAAGGCCGCGGGGAGCCCATGCCGGCTGGCCAGCTTCCCAGAGAACTCCCTCTTCCATCTCTGGAGCTGGTGACCCGGGGCATCAGTCCCACATGCCTCTCCTTCCTTCCTTCCTTCCTTCCTTCCCTTTCTCCCCCCTCCCTCCCCTGCCCAAAGTGCTGTCTGCAGAGCGCGTGTTTGTGAGCTCACAGGGAACGGCGGGACACGGGCCTTTCTCTCGGCTCTAATGAAACCCTTTAATCATATTCAAATAGGTTACTGTTCAGGGGGAAAATAGAAATATGGATTTGATAGCAATAAATTTCCCTGGCTGGCTAAGCCCAGTTCTTAATTGTCCTGTCCCAGGGCTCGCACATTTCATTGTTCGTTAGGTGCTTAAGTCCCTGCTCTCATTTTGTGGCGGTGACATTACCGCTGATGGCTCTAATACTCTCATAATTTGAAAGGGGATTTGCATGATAGAACGCAGAGTATTAAAAGAAAAAGAAAAAAGGAGAGTTAAAAAAAAGGAGGGAGGGGGTGAAGAACGAATGCGGGGGTGGAGGGGCAGGGGAGGACTGGTTCCAGCTTTCACTTAAAAAAAAAAGTCACTTTCTTCAAAGTCAAATCATTGTTTTCATTAAAGTGGCGGAAAAAAAGAAAGAAAGTGTCTCCTCTGCACAGTGAGTCCGTCCGGCCGCTGGTATTATCCTTATTGTTGCTAATGGTTATTAATTATTATTATCCTGCTGCACTGTGCACTGCGGACGTGATGTCCCCAATGTCCTTGGGACAAAGGGAAAAAAAAAGACGGGTGTCCATACTGGTTAGGGCTCTTTACAGCTGGCACCGGGGAGCAGAAGAGATTTGGTCATCGTTTTCAGTACATGCTGGTTCCGGAGCAGCGGAGGATCTTCTAGGTGTCGATGGGGAACACGACCTCCTTGTGGGTGCATTTATTTCTCTCCATGCAGTCTCACTGCTCTGGGTGTCCTGGGTTGGAGGAGTGTTTGCTGGAGGGTGGACGAACCAATGGGATCTGCTTATCCCTTTGTGCCGCCTCTTTGCCCCACATTTTGGATAGAATTTAGAGATGAATGCAAATAAATAATCATGAAACTTGAGAGTTCCCCCAGACTTCCAGGAGATTCAGAAGCCAAACTTGGAACCAGACCCTGACTTTGCTACTGTATCTTCTATCATGAGCCAAGCCAAAATACCACATCCAAACACTCAAAATCGATGAAAATTCAGATCTGGGTTCCAGTTTGGATTTTCAACCAACTCTAAGGCCAGGTCATCTGAATTTTCTGTATTCAAAGTCTCAAACAGCTGGTGTATTAGAAACCCAGATCTGGATTTTGTGTCCTTGAGCTGTGTTCTGGATAAATATAGGACACAGATCCCCTGGGTGGGGTTTTGTAAGAGAGAGCTTTATGGGACAGGCACTGTCTTTGTTCCTTGTCTGTATGTCACCAAACACAATGAGACCCTGAACCTTGATTGGGTTCCGAGGGGCTGCTGCAATACAGACACATAGTAATAACAATAATATAAAATCAACCGCCGGGTTTGGCCAGGTAGTTTTACCCAGAGATTAGGAAAGTATTCATAATTCATGATGGTAACTTTATAGTTAATTTCCTGAAAATTATTTAGAGCCACAAACATTTCACACAGGATTCCTTCCCACTCCCCACCCCCAGCTGGGCCATCGAAGAAAAGATAAATGCATCTAGAACCAAGACCAGAATTTGTTTTCTCTTATATCCTGGAAATTGTCCTATTCTCCCTGAATCCTCACTTGCTTCCAATAGTATTTATGGTTCAAGAATGTTCAGTTGGAAATGCATGGCAAGTCGAGATGGACACCAGCCATGAAATTTGGAATCAGATTTTGAACCAACAGCTAAGTTTGGATCCGGAGATTTGGTTCAGGCTCATCTCTGCTGATTGTCTTGAAAGAAGACTCCTTGTTCTTACCATGAATCAGGGTGGTAGCCGTGTTAGTCTGGAATAGCAGAGTTAACAAAGTCCTGTGGCACCTTAAAGACTAACTATAAAGTTTTGAAGCATGAGCTTTCGTGGGCTAATACCCACTTCTACTGCCTGCATCCGACGAAGTGGGTATTAGCCCACGAAAGCTCATGCTTCAAAACTTTATAGTTAGTCTTTAAGGTGCCACAGGACTTTGTTAACTCTGTTCTTACCATGACATCTCCAGTGGCTCTTTCTCTTCCAATCTAATTCACTTGATGGATACGAAACTAGAACCTCCAGGCCATAAACTAATTTGAGGTTCTTGTGTTATGTGCCAGAGTAAATAACACATCCCTCTTCCTTTCTCCACACCAGTCATGATTTTATAGACTTCAATCATATCCCTTGCCCCTTAGTCATGACTTTTCTAAGCTGAACACTTTCAGTCCTCATACAGAAGCTGTTCCACATCCCTGATCAGTTTTGTTGCCCTTCTCTATGCATTTTCCACTTCTAATATATCTTTTTGAGATGAGGCAACCAGAATTGCATGCAGTATTCCAGGTGTGGTGGGCATTATGGATTTATGTAATGGCATTATGATATTTTCTGTTTTATTATCTACGTCTTTCCTAATGGTTCTTAGCATTCTGTTAGCTTTATTGACTGCCGCTACACATTGAGTGGATGTTTTCAGAGAACTATCCACAATGACTCCATGATCTCTTTCTCGAGCGGTCACAGCTAATTTAAACCCCATCATTTTGTACGTATAGTTGGGATTATGTTTTCCAATGTGCATTACTTGGTACTTATCGGCATTGAATTTCATTTGACATTTTCATCCTCTCTTTCTTTTTATTTAATATTTTAAATAAATTCTGGACTGCGAGTGGACCTGGGTGAGTAATTTATTCAGCAAATTTAGCCCCTTTTCTGTTCATGATTTTTCTGTAAACACACTTAGTTTTCTCAGGATCCATTTGTGATTAGAAGTGGTTCCACAGTCTGTTAATGTGAATGCATTTCAGCCTCTAATCACGCACTGACTAGTCACCATGACTGTAGTCAGATGGAAATTGCTATTGGTCCTTGTGTTATCGGTCACTTAAATCACATGATGTTGTTTCTGCTCCTTGACTGGATGAGTGCTAAACCTACCGATAGCTTTTAAGAAGGTCGCAAGGACATCTCAGGTGTGAGGACCCCGGCAAATACATGTTCACAAAGCATTTCCCATCCTGCCTCTGAATGTCTTAGCAAACCACATTTCACTCACACTGGTTGTGAAAAGTGAATTAAAGGGCCCCTAAGCAATAGAGAATTAATATTAATATATTTTTATTGCCGTCGTGCTGAGAGGTCCCAAATGACAAACAAAGACGCAGTCCCTGCCCCAAAGAGTAATTCCCAAATCCTACTCAGATGAATGCTTGCTGATTCTCACTCTGTTCTAATTGTAAGTAACTCCCGTATCAAAGAGTTTTCTTGCCCTTCTCAGTCTATGGACTTGTCTATGCTTGAAACGCTTCAGCAGCGCAGCTGTGACGCTGTAGCACTTCAGTTGTAGACACTACCTACACCGACAGGAGGGGTTTGAGCATCGGCTTAGGTAATCCACTGCCCCGAGAGGTGGTAGCTAGGTTGACAGAAGAACTCTTCCATCTATCTTAGTGTTTAAAAAGCTGCCTGATTTTCATGAGCCCTTTCCCTTGGAAACAGAAAGAAAAGGAGGGAAGGCAATTTAAGGGAGGAACTGGAAATGGGTCACACCCTCCAGGAAAGTTCTCAGACTTTACAAAGTGGAGCACACCGAGAGTCCGGGGACTTGGCGTTTTGGCTTCAGCTGCACAAATGATCCTGAGGCATTTTCTGCCGATAGCAGCAGTTTCAAACAGCACCGTGTTTGCTGCCAGCCCCACCGTGCAGCGACTTGCTCCCCGATTACGTCATCCTGCATAAAAGGGGATTATTCAGACCTTGGTTTCAGCTAAAACAATACTGCAAATTAGCTAAACGTGTGCTCCACTCTCCTTCCCTCCCTTCCCTCCAATCTTCTAAGGCACAAGGGCCGCCTGGTTCAGATGAGGAGGGCAGGTTGAAATTAGACCTGCTCCGAGGTTCAGGGGATTAAGTCACTGAATCCGATTTTGTGGGGTTTAAAAAAACACCCATTTCCTTTGGGTGGGGAAAAAAAACCCTTTGAAAACAAGACCCACCACGAGAGGCATTTTGAGCAGTTGGTTTGCAAGAGGGAGAACCCGCAGTGCCTCTGCTTCCAACCCCCGGCACCTTCCCAACCCGCAGTCCCCGCTGCCCTGCACTGCAGGATCCCTGCTTCTCTCCTGAAGTCCCCATGCTTCTGGGCTTCCCAAGACCCCTGCTCTTTCCCATCCAAGAGATCCAGTGCCCTCTGCCCCAGGATCCATAAATTTCTCCAGCAGGCCCCATGCCAACTCAGTGCTATGTACCCTGAAAACCCCCATCTCTCCTGCAATGCCAATGCCCCTTGCATACCAGGCCTCCTGCATGCCAAGACCCCTGCCTTTCTCTTGCAGCCCCAGTGCCCTCCCATCTCAAGACACACACACCCATGTACCTCCGCACTCAGCAGACCCTCTCATTGCAGGATCTCTGCACCCTGCAGCCGAACCAGTTCTCCCCACCCTGTATTCCAGGACCCTCCCACCTGTCCATCTGTTAGGCCCAGACCCCAGGACCACCAACCCCTTCCAGAAGACCCAACTCTCTCCCCCACCCCAACCCCTCTGCCATCCCACCTCATCTCTACCCCACCAAGCCCGACCAAACTCCAAGGAAATACAAGAGCCGAAGCGAAGCTCAAATATTTTTGTTCTCGCCGTTCACTTGGGGAAGCGGGGTGGGGGGAAGTGAGAAAAAGGGGAGGGGGGGGGACAAAGGGGGTTTAATAGGCTTCAGTGACAGCACAATGTCCACATTGGGAAAAGATTAATGATGAAAATTAATCGCATGACCTTTCTTTCGAGGAGCTGGAGGTGAGGCGAGCCATTAAAGCCTCTTATGTTGTAATTAACGTTTGAGGGGAGAAAAGACTGGCTTCAGAATGGATGTGATCATTTAATTAGGGTTATGCGTCAGTGCCACAACAGGTTCAGAGAAGTCATAATTTAACTATAGCTTTAAATTACCCCGTCAGAATGCGGATGGCAGGGTTTAATGGCAGAAGAGTCATGCCACCGAGGAGTAGGGAAAACAATTAAATAAACACCTCCGATGGAAGAGAGCAAGGGGCGACAGACACAGAGGCAGAGAGGGGCGTCTCCGCAGGGAAATGGCCAGGATGGCAGCTTGGCTTTGTTGTTAGGAGAATAGTATAAAATCAGAGCGGGACAAAACCTCAACCCCCTTTCATCCAGATACACCGGCAGCCTGATGTGTCCCAGCTGATACTGGCATAAACCAGCCCTCCACTGGGCCCCGTTGGCCTCTCCCTCACCCCTGGGTAAAGCAGGAGTAACTCCACCGAAGTCAATGCTATGCTGGTGTGAAGCTGAGGTGTTTGCAGAACCAGGCTCTTTGCAACTCCCTGGGGTCTGTGATGATCCGCCCCCTCCCCCCCCATATGAATAAACCTGAATATAGAAATAAACCCTGGATCCAAACAATGATCCAGCTACTCCAGTGTTCTGTTTCTGACAGAGGCCATTAACAGATGCATGTGTAAAAGGTGCAAAAACACCGGTGAACAGTTACTCCCATAAGTCATCCCATTACTTTCAATGTGTGTGAGTAACTGCTAACCAAGTGAGTAAAAGGGTCACAGCCTGCCCCCATAATACAGTGCAACTGACTCTTTAAAATCTCAGAAGCCCTGCAGGATGTCTTTTTGCAGGAACTCAAAGTTCTTTAATGGAATTCCTCCAGTGGAATTTTTAGGCACCACGGCTACCTTTCAGTCCGCAAGGATTTTAGGGTTGTAGAGTTAACACATGAGCTGCTCTGCAAACGATGATCAAAAAACGGAGGCAGGATTATTATATACAGTAATACATGCCGCAGATAAAGAAATATAATTTCATGGTTGTTCATTGACTTGTGCTTAAATGATGCACGAGCATAAGAAAAAATTAATTATTTTTAAAAATACATATAATGCTAGAGGTTGGGGTAGATATGGGGATTTTTTAGATAATGAAAAAATAAATGAGAAATAAACAAAATATAGACTCAGAGAGGGGTGGGATTTTTTCTTCTTCTCTCAAATATGCAAAAATGTCCACCTGGCAAATACACCAGCTGCTTAAATGCCACTGATGAAAGCACCTCTTTTCAGTCGATGAAACAGGAATTGAGTCCCGCAGGTCTGCTAGCAACAATGCAAAATTCTGTTGAAAAAGCTCGGCATGCTGACAGAGGCGGGAGCTCTGGGCTCTGTAGGGCTCTATTGTGGTGATTCTAAAGAAAAAGTTGTGTTGCGTTTGAGTTGGGTACATTTAAAAGATGTACTGGCTGTACGGTCCAGTTTGCATGGGTGCACATGGTGGATGGGAGGTAGAGGGGGACACATAGAGTCTAGGAAAATTATATACAAATATATATATATATATATATATATATATATATAATGCAAAAGAAAAAGCCAAAACAAAATAAAAAACCTTGCTATATTGAATATGTTATTAAAGGTCAACATTAAGACATGCTCAATATTACCAAGCATGCAAAAACCATGAGTCAGGTCCCCCCCCATATCACGAGATTGCCTTAAAAATAACAAGATTTTTAAAACAAATACATTTTGGGGTCTTTGTATATATGCCTTCTGGTTTCGGAGCCTTGAGGGGGCACGTTTTCAAGTTTTTCTCTGCAACCACAAGGGCTAGACACTTACCGTTTATTTCTGAAATGAAAGCTGAGATTCTCGTGTAATTCCATGGCTCTGTGAGCTGAGGCTTTAAGATAAATGCCAAATATCATGAGAGATAAAATCACAAGAGTCGGCAGCCCCATGATTCAGAAGTAAGGAAATTGAAAAATTAAGATCCCCAGCAACAATGCTAAATCAGACACACTGCATAGACTATAATATTAAAAAAGACAATGTCAGGTTAAATATTGCAGGTCAGATTCTGTTCTCATTTAGACTGGTGCAAATCTGAAATAACTCTGACTGCCAAAGGAGATGCTTGGGAGTAAAACTGTAGTAAATTAAGATCAGCATCTAGCCCTATTTTTAAAAAATATCCTTACTAATAATAACAGCTGAGACTGGTAAAAGTGAAGGAATTTTAAAACTCTCCTTTATGTTTCACTATTTACTCTGCTTTTCATTTCAGTTTCACTCAGCCACAGGGACTGTAAATACAGATGTGTGTGTGTTTCACTTTGGTTTATTGTCGTTTTCACTTTCTGGTTCTCCTGCCCTAGAGCAGAGGAAATGGGAGGAGAAAGGATTTCCTGTCCTGCAATTTCAAGAGTAAAATTTTTTCTTCTTTTTCAGATTGGGACAAAAAGTTAAAATGTTGAAGATATTTGTATATACATATATATGTTGTTTTTTATTTTGGGCCAATTAAAATGTTTCATTTCAATTTCAAACTTTTTGAAACCCCTTTTCTCAGTTAAAATAGCTTAACTTTTGAAACCACAATGTCATTTCGATCCAGAATACCAGACTTTTTCATTCTGAAAATGTCACACTGCAATGTTTAGACTATTTCAAAACATTTTTTGCAGAATTCTTTTAAATCGGGAAATTCATTTCACCTGACCTTGTTTCACAAACAGGTTCAGTTCTGATGAATTGGTATTTCTGAGGGAAAAAATTAGTAATCAAAAAAAATTCTAAGCAGTTTGGGTTGCAGACTGCAAGGGAAAATGCTTGCATTTGAACAGACTAATCAATAACATTCTTTAAATGAGGTAAAAATCTGAAAAAGTATCTTATTAAGCTATAAACATTAATATTAGTTTTTGGGAAACATTTTTTTTGTTTTAAAAAAGTGCTAATCTGAGACTGCCCTTTTAACATATTATACTTGTGCTCTGGGGACAAGTTGCTGTTCTGGGAAACTTCTGAATGTACTGAGCTGTGATTCTCCTCTCACACTACTTTAACTTTAGAGGCTCTGCTGATTTACACCAGTGTGAGAGGTGATCACACCCCTGGCCTTTTCTGCATTAGGATGCTTCTAAGATCAGTGGAAGCTTTTCCAGTGACTTCAATGGGAGAAGTACCAGATCCTTAAATTAACATATTGTCCCTCAATGTTGCTTCAATATAGAGTTTGTTGTCTGGGTGAAGATGGGACAGCACATCTTCACCTATGTGTTTTGCTTGTTTTTTTCTAGAAGGCAAATAAAACAGAGAAAAAGGTGTATTTGAACCACGGTCCATGTTAGCTCCAGCCATTCTACATTGAACATTTTTATGCAAAAGCAGGGATGCAGCCATTATTTTCCTGACCTCCAATTAGGGTGACGAGCTGTCCCAACTTTATAGGGACAGTGCCGATATTCAGGGCTTTGTCTTATATAGGCGCCTATTACCCCCCACCCAGTCTCGGTTTATCACACTTGCTGTCTGGTCACCCTACCTCCAATCTAGACAGTTCAAGGTTTTTGCAAGATTTGCAGGTTTTGCAAGCTGGGAGCATTCATTTTAATCACTCTGCAAAATTGCATTTCCTCGCCCCGCCCCATCCCTAATTTAACTGCCGTCTTGCGGTAGCTCCAAACTGCTTCTGCGCAGAACTGCCTTTGGCTAGTTTAAGGCAAAACCTTGCACTTCCTAATCAGAGAGCTGCACTGGGGTGGGGGAGAGGGGAGTGGAAGCAATGGGATGATGCTGGGTTGGAGGCACGCTGTGATCGGAGTGTTTGATGTTGGTGTGTCGCCAACAGAGGTGGGGGACTAAGGTATCCCCCACCATTTTCCTGGTTCCTATGGTCCCACTTCAGCAAAGCACTTACGTATTAAAGGCTATGCTTTACTGAGCCCAATCTGAGCCAAATGCATAAACAGAGGCAAGCAGTACTCAATGGGACTGCACAGATGCTTAAAGTGAAGTCCATGCTTAAGTGCTAGGCTTATATGTGAAAGACAATCTGTACTGCTCATTCATGTACCTCCCTGTTGTCTCCGTGGTTTGACTGAATTAGCAACCCGGGACAGCACCATTCATCTGACTCCACTTTGGCTTTGGGTCAAATGTGAAGGAATCCAGGATTCATGAAAAGACCTAATTTGTGACCTGTCCATGATTTTTAGCTCTCGCGTGGTCTCATAACATGGTACACAACTGGGTTTTTATTTCCCTACTAGCTGAGCGAGAGTTTGTTTTATTTTCTCTCTCTCTCTCTCTCTCTCTCTCTCTCTCTCTCTCTGTGCTATTAAACTGATACAGAATAAATAACAAGAAGGTGCAAATTATAGGCTATAATCCCATTATAGGTTTTAAGGATATTGGAAACGGCCTTCATAATCATCCCATTTATAGCAGACAAGATAATCATCCCATTTATAGCAGACAAGCATGGGAGAGGCTGCATGGTAGAGCGGGTTGACCAGGGGGCTGCGAACCAGGGCTCCTGGGTTCTGTCCCTGCCACTGTGTTGGGGTGAGTCACTTCACCGTGCTGTACCTCAGTTTCCCCTCCTGTAAAATGGGGATAATGATGCTCACTCTGGGGGAGGAGGGAGAGGCAGACTAAGAGGCTTCTTCTGTGCATATGTTTTAAGGTCCTAAAAAAGAAGCACTTTCTACAGCAAGGCCATAGGCCTGCATCGCACAAGGCTGGTGGGTAAATGGAAGAGGACCCCAGCAGCCCGCTTTGCTGCATGACTGCACAGTTACTCTTGCCTCCCAGCAGGAGTGAGACCTAAGCCAGGTGCAGATAGCTGAATGCCTTCATTATTATTGTGTGTATACCGAGATCAGGGCCCCACTGTGCTCACAATCTAAATAGACAAGAGGAGCAAAGGGTGGGAGGGGAAACTGAGGCAGGGGGCGGGGAAGTGGTTTGCCCAAGGTCACCCAGCAGGTGAGTGGCAGAGCCAAGAATACAGCCCAGGTCTCTTGAATCCAGTGCCCACCCATTGGACCAGACTAGCTCTGTGTTAACATAATGAGGATCAGTCTAAAGGCCCCGAACTAGCACCCCCTGCAAATAGTCTCATTGATGTCAATTGGGCTGCTGACATGCTTAAAGCTGAGCACTTGTTTAAATACTTTGCTGGATTGGGGCCTAAAACCTCATCTCCTCAGATCTACCCACATGCTAACCTGTGGGGGACGGTAGCAACCGGGACGGCAGCAACCCTCTTGAATTCTTCATGCCCTCATGGCTGCAAGAGGATTTGGCCCTTAACCAGGAAGATGCTCCGAAAGCAGTCGATGGCTGAGAGTGCAGAATCTTTTCAGCTCCTGATGTTTTGAGGGTCGAAGCTTTTGGGATCGCCTGTCACTTCCGCCCCGGCCTTCCTCCATTTCCTACCCTCCAAGATTCATGCTGCCAGGCCCGGCTTTATGGGTCCACATGCCTGCAAGTGGAAAACCTTGTCAATCTTCACCACTGACTGCTCCATAAACCCTGATGCCCTCAAAAGGGGGGGAGAAAAAAAGGAAATAACTTCTCTCCTTCACGGAGGTCTTCTGGCCTTAAAACTTAATAGTCTCTCAAATGCCGTAATGCAAGAAGGGGCTTTTATGGACTTGACATGGGATAATATTATTAAGGTGTGTTATTATCTTAATTCTGGTGTTTCGCAATTCCAGTTTCACAAGTTTGGGATAAGGGGAGAATAAAGCCCTTTGGCTGAGGAGTTCTACATCTCTACCTTTTTACCTGCCATGGAGGTGGTTCTCTCCAGCTAGGGCGGACCGCCTCGGCCAGCTTTCTCTGCCATCGTCATCGAACGATCCCTCTCGTTTTTCAAACAGATGGTCAGGGTCCTGGTGAGAGGTTCAGCCCCGGGGCAGCTCTCTGGCACATTTGAAGCGTGACGGGTTCAGACGAGAAGGTTGGGTAAATAGCCTGGTGACTAATGACCAACAATTTAAAGCTTGTGATTGAGTCAATGGAGAGCAGATGGAGGGGGTTGGGGGTGGAGGAACTTCGCCGCAGCATTGGGAGGAGTTGCAGGCACACTGGGGAAGAGAGCGAGGAAGAGACCTGTGCTGGATTTTCTCCTAGACGCTGCACCCTGGTAGCTCCTTGTATGTACTCAGGGCCTCTGGAAATCTGCTCCCTAGAGAGACAGACCTAGATCACCTCACCACAGGAGTGTAGATCGCCCTGGGGCAACACGAAGTTACCTCCGCTTTAAGCAGGAGCCTGGCAGTCAGGACTCTTGAGTTTTATTCTCAACTCTGCTACTGATTTGTCCTATGAGGCTACATGAATCTTTTTTCTTCTTTGTGATTTGTGTGGATCATGCTTTTTGAAAAATGCTTTGAGATCCTTAGACGAAGGCCAGTATATTCTAATCACCAAGATTTGCAGGTGAGAAAGAGCAAACACACAAGTATCTATTCCATCCTACATTAAGACACCCGATTGGAAGCAAAGGCATCCCCAGCAATTTCCTCCTGCCCTGTTCACACTTTAAACTCACACCTCTCTGTTGCTTCCTTTTCCTTTTCCATTTGTTGCTTTTGCTCTCCGTATTTTCCTCTTTTCTCTCGCTTTTACCAATCTGAGCCAAAGTGCCTGCCGGGAAGGAGCTGGGGTGTTGGAGTCCAGCCACTGCCCGGCTTTCAGCGTGTGTGGGCAACCCCAAACAAACAGACTGTAAATAAAATACCCTCTCTCCCTCACACATGTGCATATTTTCTCCATTACCTCGGCTAATACTGTCTTTCTTCCATCTTGAGTTCAATGTTGTTTTTTGTCTCTTTCAAACCTCTCCTCATCCTCCTCCCTCCCCCCTCCTCAATTTATTCCAGCTGTGAAAACCTTTTTGCCATCTCCTCTGTCACACGGGCAGATAGGTGAGTGGCAGGGAGAGAAGCCTCTCTAAGCCACTGTGGATAATCTATTCCACATGTTCTTGCTGGCAGGCACTCCACCGCTAGCGCTGGGCTGGATTGCACGGCTCCTGCTGAAATCATCTTGGCCGCTAACAGGCTCTGGCCCGGGCGTTTCGCCTCCCATGCTGGAGGAAAGCAGAAGCACGGATGCAACTTCCAACATTTTATTTCATGTCTCTTTATTATTATTATTATTTATTATTGAGGCTTATTGCTTTGGGGGATAACACAGATCAACTTAAGAACCCGGGGAACAGAGGAGAACAGACAGGGCTGCAGAAGTGAGAAAAGGAAAGAGACAGAAAGAAAAAGGAGAAGAAAATGAGGTTAAAACTGGGGGGCTAACCAAATGCCCAGCCCTAATCACCCCCATATTTTGTGGGTTCACAAGCTGAACCTGGATCTGCATTTTACAGCTAGGCTCAATCTCTGTTTCAAAGAGTTTAAGGACAGACTGGACTGGTAGATCATTTAGTCTGACCTCCTTCGCCTAGATACATTGAGCCCAATCATTTTAGTGAGACGAGAGATGTCAGTTCTCAGGAGACTAACTGTTGTGTGCCACAGGCAGAGACCAGGAGAGACTGGGGTTCACCAATGCTGGAGGCCCCCAGGAATTGGCGAGAGGAGATACACCCAGGTGATTCACGTCCTGGGCTGCAGGGGAAGGCGAAGTATTTTGTCCTTTTGCAGGACCTGCCACACACAGATATCAAAGTGCTTTAGAATTAAGCTTCAAGAGGGCCTGCTATGAGTTAGGTGTCTTCTTCCCCGTTTTATAGCTGAGGGGCAAAGAGATGAAGCGGCTTGCTCAAGGCCAGTGGCAAAGCTGGGACCAGAGAACCCAGCATCCTGATACCCAGGCGCCTGCTCCAACCACCAGAGAACACATCCTCAGAGAGCTGGGCATGGGACCCAGGTGTCCTGACTCACCGGCCTTACGCGCTAACCCACTGGGCCCCTTTGCGGCTAGCTGGCCTATAAGAGAAATAAACCGCATACACTATTGCAGTCACGTGATGCTATGTTAGTCAGTAACGTGCCCTTGATCATAAGAACAGATATGCAGAGAAAGCTCAGACGGCCAAATTCACCCTTTCTCTCTGTTTTGAAATATATTTTTGAGGTTTTCAAAAAATAAAATGTAAGCATTTTTGGCAGTAGGCAGGACTTTGGGCCCAAGCCAAAGTGAACTCCTGTCAGCCAGATTTATTTCTCCATCACTCTGAGCTGCCAGTCAAAGGGATACAGGGGATGGATCACGCAGGGAAGGTCTGTTCTTTTCATTCCCTCTGGGGCACCTGGCATTGGCCACTGTTAGAGACAGGTTACTAGGCTAGCTGGACCATTGGTCTGACGCAGTCTGGCTGGTCTTACATTCCCTGGAAGAAGTCTGACAAAGCAGGCCTTGGAGACTGCTAGTGAGGTTGGGGGTGGGTTGAGGTCAGTGAAAGTTTTTAGTAAGATCATTTTATTTAAGGGATGGTTTCTATGAGTCTGTTTATCTGGCTCCCTTACCATGGTGTCTGAACGCCCCACTACCATATAGGAATTTACCTCCACAATCCCCCTGTAGGCCAGGCAAGGCTGTTACCTCCACTGTACAGATGGGAAACTGAGGCAGAGAGAAATTAAAGGCCTTGCTCTTGGCACACAGGCGGTTGGTGGAAGAACTAAGAATCAAACCTCCTCATCCAGTTTCTTACCCACAAAACCATCTCTCGGTGACCATAAGCACCCCTGTATTTACACCCTATATGCATTGTAATAATCTTTGTAGGAACCTTGTGAGGTATCATTTGAAACCTGACAACTCCCTGGTCAATAGTATCATGGAGAAGTGTATGTAGCAACATTATATGTAAAGTTATGAAATCCCCCTATATGAAATTATTAGCACACGTTGAAAAACCATATAGTCCTATCTGGTCAAAAGCTGTTAAACAGGTCTGTCCTGTTTACCTCAGTTTACATATAAGTAGTAAACAGAGTCCTCAAGACAGCAAGGGGAGGAAATGGCAGGAGACAAAGCAAATTTGCATTTCAGCAAGCACAGATGAGAAGAAAGAACATGGAATCTCCTACCCCACCAGGGTCCATGTTACCTTCCTCACCATCTCAATAAACTGTGCTTTGAAGGGTAATCTTCAGAAGAACCCACTTTCAAGTTTTCACTGTACTATAAAAGAAAGGGGCAGAGAATCCCAAGTTGTCTCTTTGGACCTCTGGGAAACATCCTGACCAAGGAGAGGGTCAGTGACCATATGGCTGGAAGACTGTGACTGAGAATGGCTATCTTGAGCAAAAACTGGCTAGAGTAAGTTTTGGACTTTTAGATGCATGCTTTCACTTTTATTTGCTTATAACCATTTCTAACTTTATCTCTTATGCTGGAATTCACTTAAAATCCTAGCTCCTTTTGCTACTAACCTTGTTTTATTAATTTAAACCAAGCCAGGGCTGTGTTTAAACTGAGCTGTTTGGTAACCCCAGTTAAAGTAGCAAACTCTTGCATATTGACTCTGGGCAGGACTATGAACCTTAATATCAGGGCTGTCCAGGAGAGCAGAATATATCCCTTAGTCTCTGGACGGGCCCAGAACAGACCTCTGGGGAAAATTCAGGACTGGGAGTGAGTTGGAGCCACCCTGCAGGGCCCCATGACTGTAATGGCTGATTACCTCTTAGTGCAAGCATGCTCACAACACTTCTGCGAGGTAGGACAGTGATATTATCCCCATTATACAGTTCAGTTCCAGCTGAGGACTGCGCATCTGTTTCCCCCTCTGTGAAACGGAGACACCCAGGGAATGACAAATTGGCACCTTACTCTGCTCTGCCATGAATGCACCTGGTTTCTGACCCAGTTACCGCCTGATGCATCGCTTGCACCAGCGTTAACACTGGTGCTGAATTTGGGCTGGAGGCATCCATGAGAGTTGAACGTGTTTATCCAGGCTGCTTTGCCTGACCTTGGCCCAGTGGGATTACCCACACACACCGAGCCCCTTTTCACCTTTACTCTTGGCTAAGGCCCCAAGGGTGAAAATTGTGAGATCCAATGAGAAGCTATGTACTAGCAGCATTTCCAGCTGGACTAGGAGGCCTGCAGGCTGAAGTGGGTTGATGATGCCAGATGAGGAGCAGATGAAGTTCAGAATGCTCACCCAAACTTTCCATCATCACTAGCAGAGATAGAGCCTCCTTCCATAAACACACACACACACACACACATTCCTGATTCGTGCATCTCTCTAATTGTCACTTAAGGCAACTCAGTTATCTCCCAACACACAAAGGAGAACAAACCCAGCTCTATCTATCTACCTCTGTATCACACACACACATTTCTCTGGTGCCCTCTTCTGTTTGTTGCCCCTGAAGCATCGGCATCAGCCATTGTTGGAAGACAGGAGACTGGGCTAGATAGGCCATATTGGTCTAAGCCAAGCTGGCAGTTCTTATGGTTCATCTTTAAGCCTTCTTTAACAGATCCCTTCCTGTTTCTCTCCCTCCCCTTTGCTATGGATTTCAAACAGGAACCAAGGTGAAAAGGAAGCAACAGAGAGATCAAATGAAATCATGTGACTATAAATTACCAGTCAGACTCTTTCCACCCTTCTGGCTTCATGCTTTGCTGCACACCCCTTTGTCTTTGGGTCCCAGCTCTCTTTGCAAAATCTCTTGGTGGGGTAACCCCGCTCCATTCTCATCTCTCTGTGGACTGAGTGCCTTGCATTGCTCAGCAGAGACCTCTCTGGTCATTCCAAAGGCAGCAGTGATGGCTCTGAGAAGCATCCCAACCTGTCCTAGGGATGTGAAAGCCTTGCTGATTGGAGGAGAATGTCGGGAGACTCTTTTCTTCATATTTAAAGTGCATTTAGCATCACTGAAATGTGGTGGCCTGTTTGAGCCCAGTATTAGGGGCTGGAGCCTGTCAAAGCACCAGAAGGCCCACCCGTCACGGGGCCACAGCATCACTCTAAGACCAGGGACAATAAAATGATGGGGATGCAGGTCATAGGGTTAAAACAGGGGTCTCAAACTCAAATGACCACGAGGGCCGCATGAGGACTAGTGCACTGGCTCGAGGGCCGCACCACTGACAGACACACACACACACACCCTCGCTGCCCCGGCTGTGCCCCCACTCCACCCCTTCCATGAGGATTAGTGCACTGGCCCGAGGGCCGCACCACTGACACACACCCCGCCCTTGCTGCCCCAGCTCCGCCCCCACTCCACCCCTTCCAAGAGGTCCCACCCCTGCCCCACCTCCTCCTCTGAGCACGCAGCTCCCCATTCCCTCCTGGAAAGCGCTAGGCACCACCAACAGCTGCTTGGCAAACAAAGCAAGAGCAATATAGGAAGTCCAGAGCTAGAAACACACGCGGCCCAGCCAGGCAGCAGAGAAGCCTCCACTTCTGGCCCCTCTGTCCTGCAAACTGCTATGGGGGGACCGGGGGGAGCGCCAGGAAGCTTGGCGGGCCGCAGGGAAGGGCTTTGCGGGCCGCATGTGGCCCCCGGGCCGCATGTTTGAGACCCCTGGGTTAAAACAAGGGAAGCAGCGAAGGGACAGAATGGGCAGTGGCAGGATGAGCTTCCCGCTGATGGATTCAATTTGGATGGTCTCTCTAGTGGGGACAGGATGGTCGTCTCCAAGCTCATTCAGCCCCCCCTGGGCCATTTGCTGAGATTGGCAGCATGTAACTGTCGTAGGGGTGGGGGTGAAATTCTTGATGTGGATGCTATGGAACTGGGCCAAGCATAGTTGCTGGAACCTGGGGGGGCAGGGCGGGGGGGCTGCCGCACCCCTGAGCTTGAAGGGATTTCCATTGTTTGCAATTTGGTTCGATGGCTCTCAGCACCCCCCACTATACAAGTTGTTCCAGCGCCCCTGGGGCCAAGACACAAACTCATTTCATATGGGCCACCAAAGAGCCATCGGTGGTGGAAGCTTTTGTTTCAAATATGGCTGGGCCTGAGTTGAGTGCCAGCCTGCGGTCTAGGTTTGAATGTAAAGTCAGGCGGCACAATGCATGGCCAAATGAGGGTGTCTAGGGGCAGCTTCACAGCACCGGCAGGGCTGCACGTGTCCGTGGGAGGAGAAGAAAGCTAATCCAGCTGCTGTTGCAGTTCTCCCCATTGGGATGTGGTCTACAGACTTACACAGAGACCCTGAGGCGGGGAGAAGAGAGGAGAATAATCTCCTCGAATTTCCCCCAGATGTGCGGTGGGCTCCCATGATTGATGGCATCTGTCTTTTGCTTTATTAAACTTGCGCAGCCATGATCAGCCCTGGATTTGCAAGTGGCTTAATGAGCATTAGGGAGGAATCTTTGGCAGGATGGAGTCATTTTGGGGGGTTTGCAGTGGCAGGAAATGTCCCATACAGCACAGTGCATCCTGTGGGGAACTCGATCCGAGACATTGGGAGGAAAGGCCAGGGCAGGAGATAGGGACGACAGCTCACATTCTGCGGTCCTGTAGCCCATGGCGATCAGGGGAAAGGTTCCGCCTGCGCTTTGAATCGGCGCCGACGCAGGGAGATGACCAAGTTAACAGAAAGCTTGGAATAGAGGTGAAGCCTTTTAAACCCAGCCAGCAGGGATAAGCGAATGAGCCAGGCCACTGCCAAATGGTGCTTTTTGCTTCCCAATTCAAATCCAGCTTGAACCCATTACAATTCAGCGGCCTCCACGGAACAACTCGGTGCCTTGGCCCATTTTCCAGTGGACTCGAAAGCCACAGCCGTGACCGTCGGCCCGTCGGCAGTCTCAGCACAAAGGCCAAGCACTGGGCTCAGGCTTGCTACCGTTGGGGCAGATCATCCAGTTTCACTTACACTGAGCAGCACCTTACTGTGCAAGCAATCCCAGCGAGCCAGCTGGTGACTTGGATTCCGTGCTCCCCCAGGTGAGGAATTCAGAACACCCACCCCCCACCATCCCGTACCACCACTGCATCCATTCCCCAGACCTTGGGGCTAGGCATCCAGGGTTTATCCTGGAGCAGTGAGGGTGTGAATAGATAGATCCTCGACTCTGCCCCTCCAATGCACCAGCCAGCAATTCGCTGCTTGTGTAGGCCGGCAGCAAATGATGACCATTTCGTGAGAGCAAAGAGGAAGCAGGGAGGGAAATGAGTCTTAGACGCTTGTCCTGACAGCACTGAGCCTCCTGGGGTCTTGCAACTTATGTACATCCCTTGTTCCGGGCTCTGCCTAAGGAAATAGTGTAGCCCATTGATTTCAGTGGTAAGGTACCACTTAGTGTGAACAAAGAGGGATACTTCTAATGTTTTCTCTCTATTTCAGCCTTTTCTAGTCTCCTCTCCTTACTCCTTTGACTCAGGCTGAGAAAACATTTCACAGCAGCTGTGCGTATATACCTCGGTGTGTGTGTGTGTCCATAGATAGATGTATAGATATAGATGTATAGTACTTTTCATTTGCAAACATTCACTAATTACTTGAAGATCTAATTCAACATAAAACTTATTCAGCTACAAAAGAATGTTTTGCCTCCCCCACCTCGGCTGCACCCATGGGAAATTACTTCAGGATGTTTCTAAAAAGATCGCTGGGCACATCTTACAGCACGGAACACGAGGTAAAACTTACACATACAGTATCCCTGGCCAGACCCACTCCACATCAATGTTCACTTGGTGAAACTCACCCATCGGCAGGGCCTGGCATGAGGTATATGCATAACCAGGCCCAGACAACCCTCAAAATAAGCAAGACATTAGCCTTTGTGCTAGATCGCTGCATTGATCATAGCTCCGTCAGGAGCGATTCACCTCCCTCTTTTCCTATCTGCTCTCTTTCCAGGGGCTCTTCTCTTTCTCTTTCTACTGGTCTCTTTTTATGCCTACCGCCTGAGCTTGCATCGTCTCTTCCAACTTCTGCAAGGTTTCTCTTGCTCCTTCTTCATTATGATTATCATTATTTGTAGTACTGTCGAGCATAGGAGTCGTAGTCAGGAGTCAGGACCTCTCTGTGCTAGGTACTGTGCTACTTAAGTCTTTTCTTCCTCTGCTAGTCTTTTGCCTTCAATCCTGTTCCTACGCCACACCCTCTGCTTCTGTCTACAACATAGCCCACCCCCAGGGTTTAAAAATCATGACTTACGCCCCCTCCCTCAAAGGTTGACATAAAAACCATGAGTTTTTTTTAAAGAAATACAGTTTGGGGGTTTTCTCATTTACCTTCCAGTATTTGCACACTTAGTGGTTATGTTTTCAAGCTTTTCTCTGCAACCACAAGGACTAGAAACTTTCTTTTTAAGTGAAAGCCGAGAGTTTTGGTGATAGCTTGATTGCAACAGCTGGGGATTTAAGAAACACCCTGGCTCCACTTCCCCGCAACCAAATATCACAACAAAATTGTGTGAATGGCAACACTACAGTCCACCAGCTCTGTTGGCACCTCTTGTCTCTGTGACAGAAGGCTGTGGTTGGATTCAAGACTCAGGCCTATGGGGCGCAGGCTCATCCTTCCCAGCCTGGACAGTCTAGGGCCGCATTTGGGCCATCTTGCAGTGCATGGAATCTGCAAGGAGCCACATTAACTCAAGTCCCAGCTCTGAAATTCAAGTGACTTTGAAATTTACCCATGATCCTGTCTCTCTCCCTTTCCTTCTTTGGCCTCTATGTTTCCTTCCTCCTTTCCTTGGCCACCTTGTTCTCTTCAGCGGCTTTTAAGGGCCTCCCCGCCTTGCTTTCTGTCTCATGTTTTTTTGTGCCTCTCTTTGTTGGAATTAGTCAGGGCTCAACTGCCTCCACTCCCCAAGGAGACCCTATTTCACCCTGACTAAAGTTCACCGCCTTGTCAAACCAAGCTAATCTCCTGCAGGGGAGGAAAAAGCCTTATTTCAAACTGCTACACATTTGGGGAGGGGGGTTAGGGGAGAGGAGGAGGAGGTCTTCCTGGCTGCAGCCTGAAAAGACCCAGGACAATAATACCCCTTTTGTTCTAAGCCAGTGGGAGGGGGGTAGGCGGTAGAAATGAAAGATGGGGAATATTAAAGGAGCAGGTGAAAGACATGTGTCTTCAGCAGTCACAGATAAGAACCTACCCCCTTCTAATCTGACTGAAGCTTATTATCTTACTACCACAGTCATTACTATTAATATGAAATACAGAAAAGAAAACGGCGTGAGACAACAACCTGAAGGGGCTGGCTTAAGGCATCAGCAGACTCAGAGGTAAAGCTCCTGCCCAGGCCAAATTTGCCGCTGGGGTAAACAGTGCCTGGCTCCGTCGCTGTCAATGGAGTTATGCCACTCCTCAGTGAATAATGTGGTGCCCCAGCAATAACTCTTTCTATGTGTTTGAGACTGCAGGCTCTCTGGGGTAGGGACTGTTTGTTACTTCTCTGTCCAGTGCCCAGCACAATGAAGCGCTGATCCTTGATTGGGGTTCCTAGCCATATACCGGGATACCAAAATATAATATAGGATCAAATCCTGATATTGTTTCTTGGGGAAAATCCTCCTAGGAAAGTAAGTCTGAGAGAAGACCCTGTAAAGCCTTCTGAATCTGACCCACTGTATGTAAGACCAACCTGTCAAATTATTCATTCATTCATTCTGTTTTTTTGTGATTGAAACAATTCAGCCGATTCAACACAAATTTGCAGACTGTTTAGCATCAACCCAAATCTGTACTTTTCAGGGAAAATAAGTTTCAGTGAATAATTTCAACCAGCTCCTTTATTCATTACTTATATAGCAGAAACATCTGAAGGTGTCGATCAGGATCAGAGATGAATTGTGCTAGTAGAAATACATAGAAAGACACAATCCCTGCCCAGAACCACTCATATGCTGAATCTCTCTGCCTCAGTTTCTCTGTCTGCAGAGAACATAACAATACATAACAGTACCCATCAGTGCTTGTTGCAATATTTGGAAATTTAAACAAATATCTGAAATTCAAAATTTAATTTACAAAAAGCAGGAAAATTTCTGACAATATTTTCACCCCCTCTGAATTTTTCAACCAACTGTCGAGCAGGTTGGAAATTTTTACATTTCAAAATTTTGTTAACATTTCCGGTTGCAAAATTTTGAATTAAGGAAAAGAAAATCAAGAAAAATAATAGAAATGTTTACAAATGTTCCACCTTTTTTGCACACACACTCCTCAGGGGGCAGGTTATGAATATTATTTAATTAAAGGAGGCTAATGCATTCCCATTGTAACACTACAGACATGAAGAGAGTTACAGCAGGGAGGAATTTGGCCCACAGTTTGCAGATTGATTTAAGGTTGCTGGAGAGGAAGAGTGGATCTGTGGTTAATGCCCTGGTCTGGGATGCTGGAAATCTTGATCCAATGCCTGGCACTGCCCTGAACTCAATGGGCAAGTCCCTGCATCTCTCTGTGACTCATCTTCCCATTTGTAAATTAGGGAGATTAATATTTCCTTCGCCTATCTACAATGCAAGCTGTTCAGGGCAGGGACTGTCTCTTACAGTATATTTGTACAGCACCTTGCACAATGAGGCCCTGATCTCAACTGAGGCCTCTAGATGCTATGGCAATACAAATAATACTAATTAAGTGCTAAGAATCTGTAGAAGAGGGCATTTCATATTAGGGGCCAAGGCCTGGACAAGTTGTTGGAGGTGACTCTCAGCTGTTACTGGTTAGTCCCCAAACTCCCCTCCTCCCGAAGCTGAGCTGAGTACACAAACAATGAATAAAAGGAGCTCTCTAGCAACGGGAGGGGTTGGTTTTGTTGTTGTTTGACAGACCATGTTTCTGGAATGCGTGTTGCCTGTGGCTAATGCTTTCTGTGCACTGGGGCATGAGCCAGTGGACACACAGTAACATGGGCAAGTTTGGGAGCCTGGTCTCATTGCATATGTGCATTTTCTGAACGTAGGAGGGGTGGGAATGGCCAGCTATTTCTGGTGGATGCCTTCTATGCCGGTGTGCAGAGGGGGGGAGGATGAATGTGGGGCAAGCAGGACTGAATTAACCCTTGCCCTCCTAGCCAATTCTTGCTCCTCTCTGGCACTGACTTGCCGCTGTCTTGAGGAGATAACTTGGAGGGGAGCCAACAGCAGCAGGCATAGTGAGGTGACACTGCTCCTAAGATTTGCAGCACATTTGAGTCCGGGCGTGGAGTGCCTCCTGCTATTCCGGGATCTCCACTCTGCCCTGACCCAGCAGCACCTTCTGCTGTCCCAAGGCCCTAAATCCTCTTACCCTAGTCACTGCTCTGCCAAGGTATCTCTGCCCTGCTTGTGAGTGTAAACCAGGCACACCTCTCCTCTCCCTCCGCAGTCCAGTCTCATCCCAAGTCCGCTCCCTCCCTCTTCCAGCCTGTCCCACCTGCGCTCCACCCATGACCCGCCTTGGGATGTCTCTGCACTACACCCACACCCGGGGGCTTCCTGCAGTGGGAGTATTCTCTTAGTCTGGGGGAGGAGGACTAATGTCTACCGGATGGTCCCTTCCCGCACCAGCCTAACTCACACCAAGAGGCCCAAAGGCGCAGGAGAACTGGGCCCTGCAGCACGCGCCCGAGCAGAGTCGCCGCAGTCTTTCCGGAGACGGAGTTGTCAATGTGATTCCAGCTCAATTCAGCGGCACGCCCCCCGCTCTTCCATTCCAGCATTCCCGGAGCAAGTGAGGCCGGGGTGCTGAGGAGGGAGGCCTAGAGAAGAGACCTCTTGCTTCGTTCCCGACTCTTCAGCCTAACCCAGGAGCCAAGCCCCCTCTCTGAGGCAAGCTCAGGGCTCCTCCCGGTGCTATTCCTCCTGCCAGAACTGCTGAAAAGGAAGATAATGAACTTGACTTCTGAGCAGGCTCTTTGTGGCAAAGGCTGGAGAACAAACAACCAGCCTTTCTGGCACAAATAGGACGTTTGCTCTCCACGCTGACCTTTCCGGTTCCGTCTTGCATCCTCCCTGCTCCATTCCCAGCTTCTCCAAAGGGGTGGGGGAAAGGTTGATGGGGGTTCCCTACCAAATGTGCTCAATCTACGGGTTTCCCTGCTCGATGACATCAGACAGCCCTCGACTGCAGCTGTGTGCGCTGGAGCTGGGAGAAGATCCTGACAGCCGAGCCGCAGTGCCGCAATGAGCCGCGTTCCCTGATTTGTTTGGATCGCTGTTTGTTGTGTCCACAGGGCCACGTTGTGCTCTTGTATGACTCCGCTGAGATGGGGAATAAGGTCCCTTTCACACACACCCAACTCGGCCTGGGGACTCTGCGGCTGGAAAGTGGGGGTGTGGAGAGGGCAGAAGCGTGGTTAGTCACTGGCCAGGTGACCTTTTCCAGGGCTGCAGCAACTTGCCACTGACCTCCTGTGAGCGAGCGAGGAGCCAGGGAGGAATTGTGAGGGATGCTCCAGGGCAGGAGCAGTTACATGACCCCACCTTACTCAGAGCTCATCCTAGAGGCTCAGTCTAGTCCACAGGGCTCATGGTGCGTTCAGTCCCACCTAAGGTCCTGATCCTGCAAACACTTCCAGCCCCATTGCTGCTGGAGAGGTAACAAATTGCCCCCGGCCTCCACCTGGGGACTCACTGCGGCCCTCGGCTTCCTCGCACCTGGATAACCAAGGGCGGAATCGGGTCTGCAGAGTTCAGCCCAGCCCCGGCAGCCGTTCCCAGGGATACCGGGGGGCTGTCAGCCTCGGTGGGAGGGCTGGAGTGAGGGTGAGGCAGCAACGTGGAATGTTTGAACGCGGCCTCCTCGTACAATAAACATGAACAGATGACCCCAGAGCAGCATGCGAGGGTTTGAAATAGTTTGTCTGTGCACTGCAGAGGCGTGGGAATGCGAGAGCTGGTTACGTCATGCCGGGGACACAGGGCAGCCTCCGGGACCACATTTGTATCTGTGGTCTGCGAGTCAGAGCGGCAGCTCTTCTCTCTGCACCAGCAGGGTCTCTGATTCACCCAACTGCCTCTCACGCACAGCACTGCAAACACAACCCATGCATACGAGACATAGTTGTGTGCAAACGGACTAGATAGATCTGAATCAGAACCCAGGGCCCATCCCCTGACCTGGAGCCAAACTTTACAAACTTGGGCCCTTCTCTTTAGTGAGTCCATATCAGAATCCCAAATCCAGTTTGTCTTTGACTGTAGGAAAGGTTGGGTCAGGGCCAACTCTTCTTGAACTGGGCTTGTTACAAATCTATAGTCAATAGGCGTCAATTTGATACTGTATTGAAAGGGTGATTTTTAATACAGATGTAGATTAGTGACAAAGGCAGACTTTAAGGTTTGGTGTTTGGGTTCTGTTGGGATAAAGGCCTTGTCTTCCTTATGCAAAAAGGTGTGTTTCCTAACCTCAACCAGCTAATATAGATTAAAATGACAACTGCCTTGTTTACACTAGGCTAGGGTAATAACGTGCTAGCAAACGCCTATTAAATTACCCCTTTTTTCTGTAGTGGCCCAAAAAACTTATCCAAAAAAATGCTACAAACTTGTTTGGTCTCCAAAACTGGCTTGGATATTTCAAGAGAACAGGTTTGATCATAACTATTTGATGCACTTGGTTCTAGTCCCAGAAAGAAACTGGAAGCAACTGGGGGACTCATATCGAAACAGTTTGGAGCCTTTAAAAGATTTGGTTAAACAGAGTTTTGGAATGAGTGAAGTTCCAGAGAGGGAACACAGCCTTGTAGTTAACATGCAGGATCAGATGGCAAGAGATCTGGGTTCTGACTCTGTTATGATAATATACCGTTTTATGTGTTTTTAAAAGGTCTGATTTCGGCTTGTCCTGGCTTCTAGGTTACTATTTTTTTATTTCATACAAAAAGGGCAGCCCTTTAATTTCATTCTGAATTAATTTTATTTTAGATTAATCAAAACAACAAACAAGAAAGAACAAGAGTAATGTGTCCATGAGAGAGAGCACACTGTGTGTGTCTCATTTGCCAGTCTGTATAGAACTGAATCTAAAATGGATGCCTGCCATATGATCAAAAGAGTCCTTAGCACTTTAAAGGTGCAATACACAGAAAAGAAAAGACACATCAGGTCTCCTCCATAACCAAACAAGACCTCTTCAAACAGCTTAATTTCAAACTATAATCTGGACACTTTTCTATACACAGTATGGGTGACTCAAAAGATCATCAGGAATCTTATAGCTCTTATTAAGTTAATAATAATAAAAAAAAATAATAAAAAAGTTGTGTGTTGAAAGATGACTTGCTCAGTTTAAGACTGATACATGTTTTCACAAAATTAGTCCATGTAAGCAATGTTAGGGACCCAAATAATATCAGGCATGCTGGCGGTTTTCCAGTCCTGTTTTTCAAAGCTAGGTACATAGGGTTTTTTTGCTCTAGACAGTCTGAATGTGCAGTTTCTTATCTAATCTGGTATTGATGTGTCTGTTAGACTAGGTATGCAGCATGTGTCACTTCTGAATGCTGGCATTTGGGATTGGTGAACCAGTCTGGATAAGCTACGAATACTTTGCACTTCTGCCACACAGAGGTTTCTATCTGCAGATCTTAAAGCAGTGTGTTAGGTAATTAGTTAGTTAGCCTTTAGATTTATAAAACAGTAACACAAAGTGCCCATCTAGACACAGTAGAAGCCTCTGACGTGTACCTAAAACCACATCAAATCAAGGAAAGAGACAGCAACATTGTACACATAACAATGCTAAAGAACCAGACAGGCACAAAAAATAAACCAAATTCCCCATATTACATCAAATTGCCCAGCAACATTTGCTTCTTTCGTAGCTCTCCTAAGAAGAAGGTACAGGCGTCCCTGAAGGTCAGCAGTTTGGGGCTATTTTGAACATAACAAGCATTAATTAAGCCTCATGAGGTAGGTATTTTGTTGTGGCGTTTTCTCCTTACACAACAAAAACAATATGAAGAAACTACATAGGCACAGCTGGGTCCCAAATAACCATGTTTGCTACACACACACACACCTAGCTACATACATATTGTTGCTCCTTTGACTGGTTTCTTCTGGTGGATTCTAAAACAGAACACGGTGAGCATCTATAAAGGGCTCACAGACATTTTGAAGGGATGCTATCCTATTTCCCTATGCTACTGCATTATTTCTGTTTTACAGATGTGGAAACTGAGGCCCAAAGCAGCTAAAAGTCAGCATTTTCAAAAGCAGCCTCTGACTATAACTGCCTCAGTTTTGAGGGAGCCCTGGGCCTGATTTTCAGAGGTGCTCCCATTGACTTCAGTGGGAGTGTGGGGGTTCTCAGCACCACAATGCTTTAAACTGGGCTCTCAGAATCAGAGGCTCCCCCTTAATGATTCATTGATATTTTACTCTACTCCCTCAGAGATGGGATGTCAGGCGTTGGCTGTGATTTGAAACATCGCCTGGCTGATAGCTTGGGCATCTGTTTCTATTGTACTGTCTCCTGCATATGTCTCCTATTTCAGCTCAGCTCATCCAGCTAGGTATCTCTTCCATTCTTGTCCCTATTCTGGGCCTAAATTGGGATACAACAGGCTCAAGTCACTCCGGACAGTTACTGACTTCACTAGAGCTGTGCTTCTTATTCCGACAACAATTAATATGAGCATCGCCTATTCACAGACATCTTTCTCCCACACTGGTTCCAGTCTACTGTGTGTGTGAGTTTGTGTGTGTGTTTTGTCTATAGGATGTCTGAATAGGCTAGTGGGAAGGTTTGTGATGCTAATGCGAACATGCACATGTGTTATCTATCTTTACATGTGTTGTGTGTGTGGTATATGCATTTGTGGCTTGCTAAATGCCCTGGGGAAAATGCTGACCCCACTGATGTAAATGCAAAACTCCTTTTGATTTCACCCCTACCTTTTTCCTGGACCTTCAAATAAGTTAAACTACTGGTATTTGGACCCTCCCCTTCTATGTGATCCTCAACCCTTCTGTTTATATAGATATGTGTTCTCTTATTGTGGTTGTATTGTTATTTATCAACATGCCAACAGTATGCTAGGAGCTTTATACAAAGTCTTCATTTCATGCATTGCAGCTTGGAGAATAACATGAGAGGATGCCATGTTCCCCAAAATGAAACTGCCTCTTATTTAGAGAACTGTTTACAGAAAAGCTACAGTGGCATGGAAACCAGCCTTCCAGCCCAGTGCGTGTAGACTGGCTTCTGGGTGCCTCCTCCAAAACTCTTCCTTGCTGCAACCTGTTCTCTTCCCCCCAAGTTCCATAAAGGTTGCTAGAGTCTCTACCCCAAAAAGCTTGAAAGTTATATAAACAATAAATCATAGGACAGATGAGATGGCAGATACGTCTACATGTGGATGTGAATTCTATGTTTCCACTCTGTGTTTCCAGTAGAGCCGGTCAGAAAGTGGTGGAAGTTTTGGAAAATTTTGACTTTTGAGCAAAAAAAAAAAATTTACATCTGAAATATTTCAGCTGAAAACAGAAATATTTCAATTCCCAAATAGTGCCAGAGAGCCTCATGGGACTGGTATTTCAGATGCTTCATGCTCCCATTCCCTACTGTAGGACAGACTCCCTGGTCAAACTACATTTCCCATCATGCATTACTGTCACCATTTTTGAAAGTGGAGCCAGTGTTTCCTAGGACTAGCCTGGCCACAGCAGTGCATCATGGGAGATTGTGTCTGTCTGGGGAGCCCAACCCACAGAGCTCAGCAAACTACAGCTAAATTACTCTGGTGGCCTTTTTGTTTGCAAATATTTTTGTTTTCAGGCATTTGTTGTTGTTATTTGATGAAAAGTTGCTGTTTGAAAGCAGAAAATGTGTTTTTTGACTAAACAAATTTCCCATCAAAAAACAGTTTTGACTGGTCCTAGTTGACACTCATTCCGGGCTGAGGGCTATGTTTATGTTCTTATACCTTTATGTGTCTATAAGCTGAAAGGCCCAAACTTTCCAGTCAGAGTGGATACCTAAACTTAGGCACCTAAATCCATATTTAAGCAGTTAAATAAGTAGCCTGCTTTTCAGAGTCCTGTAGATCCCACTGAAGTCAATGAGAGTGGTTCCTTCATATGCCAGCGCAGAAATCAAACCTCTGGGTATTTGTGCATGTGTCTGATAATACACTCAGTGTGTTTGCCTATACGTCTGAGGGCCCATGTGAGCTGGGTCCACATAGATTGCATTCACCATGCTATTCACCAGAGCCTCAAACAGATCCTGGCAAACATAGGTGCTAGAACTAGAGGTGCTGGGGGTACCCCCTGGCTTGAAGTGGTTTCCATCATACATAGGGTTTCTAGTTTGGTTCAGCGGCTTCCCCGCTATACAAATTGTTCCAGCACCCCTGCTAGCAAAAGAAAAAAAACAACACTGGAATTAATAAAAAGTGGGATCTTTTTTTAAGATACAGAAGTAAGAAAGCTCAAAAGGAAAAGTAGCTTCACCAAGTGACACTTAATTCAAAGCTTTTACTTTGACTTTTCCACCTCAGAAGCATGAAAGCAGCTAAATTAGCAAAACAGAAGTAAACTGTTGACTGCTTCATTGCAGGATTAAGTGTGATAAATGGAGGTTTTGTTCAGCCTCTGTCCAGATGTTGTGTCTACGTTGTGGGTTTTTTCCCCCCTTTTTTTTCTTTTTTTCTTTTTTAACATTCTTGGCCCAGGGCCCATATATATTTTGGATACTGCAGGGAGTATATAATATCATTGGAAAATGATGTGGTCTGGTAACCTTTTAAATAACATTTCCTCCCTCCTCTCTTTTCTAATAGTTTGTTTTTCTTTCCATGTTTTCCTTTTATTGGGGGGGAATTTTTTTTCTTTTGGAAATTAATGAGGCCAAAGCTTTAAAACAAAAAATAAA
Organism: Sternotherus odoratus; assembly: GCA_032164245.1. NCBI lineage: Eukaryota > Metazoa > Chordata > Testudines > Kinosternidae > Sternotherus > Sternotherus odoratus. Next base: position 10,896,283 of record JAVMKO010000022.1, on the reverse strand, counting down.
GTTTGCTACTTTCCTCCCGTACCGAGAGAGAGCAGGAGAGAGAGTAAAGGGACTCAGGGGTGCTGGATAAGGATGTGTGTGATCAATTTTTTTTCCTGTCTAAAAAACTTTCCTGATTATTTTTGAACATTTGCAGAAAACTCAGCTCATCGAGCACAGTAGGGATTTCCCCACAGATTTCAGGTTTTGCTCACCTTTTGCCTTCAATTGGCATTCTTAAACCCCCAGAAGGTGCTGCTCTGAGTTTTCTAGGAAGTACCTGCCACAGCTGGAAGCTTTGTGTGAAAAGGGGACGTTGACTTGCCTTTCCCAAGTTTAAAAATACGGTATCCGGCAGGAATTCAGACCTCCCAATTTTAAGAAAAACAAACAAAGCAAAGATTGTCAGAGCAGACCCCAAAGAGCTGACCTGCCACCAGTCAAGTCATGTAGTCTTTGCATTCTTTTAAACCTGGGCCTGCCTTGCTTTGGACAATGCCCATTCTGCTGACATTCTGCTCCAACATCCTGTGAGTAGCATCGAAAGGAGAGAAGATCAGAGATGATTTTTCTGTCTCCCTAGCAGAGAGTCGGGGTCAGAGCCCTGGAAAATGTCTCCTGGCTTTGTACTTTCTCCCTGTATTTCAGGGTCCCATTAGGCAAAGAGACATTTCTCTACTGCATTTTTTCACAACAGGTTGGCAGCACTTTTCAACTTTGGTCCCACAAGGAACCACATTACCCAGCCTGCTTCACTTGCCACAGTGTTGGGCACAGAGGGCCAGGCGTTCATTGCTCAGGTTCATTTGTTGTATCACTATTCAGATTTGTTAGGAGTATTGTGCTTTTGTGATAAGGAGCCTTCCAAACCCTCAGCTTGCAACATAGTGACTAAAAGATCCTACAACCTGCCTACAATCCAGTTCACCTTTCAAACTCTATGACGTCCATAGACCCAGCTGCAACACAGTAGGGTCCACGTTCTCTAAAGAACCTTTTTGCTTTCACTTATGGAGATGAGACCAGCCCGACGTAGCTATGTCATCCTAACTTTTAAATATAGACCACGCCTGAATCACATGCCAGCACTGAACTTTGTGAGACCATCACACAACTTGTTCCAACAGTTAAACACCATCCGGGTCTATCTACATGGCAAGACCACACTGTGTTTTAACTGTGTGAGGGTGATACTGCATTGAGTCAAGGCCCTGTGATGGACCCAAGGACCTTTGATCCTGTCCGCACTATGTTAGGAACCATTCAGCGATTAAACACAGTTTCTAACACAGTTTGGATAGCCAGTATGGACAGGGCCAAAATGGATTAGAAGAATCTGATTTAACTCATCTATACCAGTAATGATATTAGTACTGTAACCTGTTTACCTTGAACCAGATTTGAAGCAACTTTAACAATACTTAGAACTGTCACAGCATGGATGTGTCCAAAGCACTGTATAAAGGATAATAATGCTCTCACTCTCACTGTTTGTCTTGTCTAAGTTGTAAGCTGTTCAGGGCAGGGAGAGTCTCGCACCAAGTGTATGTACAGCACCTACCACAATGGGACTTTGATCTGGTTTGGCGTCTCTAGATGCTACCGTAATACAAATAATACGTTGGCATCCTACTAGAACATCCTCCCAGCATCCCAATGATGTGGATTTAAAGATGACCCCTTCCTATCACGAGGTGGAATGTTAACATAGAGAGTGCCTGGGTCCTTCGTCACTGATCCAAGTTCTAAACCAAACACAATGACCTAGTACAGTGGTTCTGAGCCTTTTCCATACCACAAACACTTCCTCAAGGCTCTCATCTGATCAAGGTGAGTTCTAGCCAGGACCCACCTCCCAATATGGGGAGGAAAGGGTGCTTGCAGCCTGCCACAGGCTGAAAGCCCCTTCCACATAAAAAGTGGGACCCAGACTCACAGGTCAGATCTTTTTTCCTCCCATGTAAGACCGAGGCCTTGTCTGCATGGGGCGTTTGCCCCTGTTTCAGCTGCCAGCCTCGCTGCCCCAGTTGCGAACCCCTGAGTGTACCCTGCGCAAAGCCACCATAAGCTGCGATTTGCACAGATGCCGTTCGCAGCAGGGGTGAGTGGCTTTCCCTGCCTGCTGCGCTGATGCAGCTACACTGGTGGCTGCAATGGGGGCAAACCCCCAGCTACAGGCAAAGCCTCCTGTGCCTTTGATTCAGATTGGGCGGGGGATATAAAAAGGTGAGAATTTCAGAAGATAAAACTGAAAAGCAGCAGCCGTTCGCAGCAGTAAACACCTTGGAAACTTGCTCCCAGTTTCTCTTTCTCTCCCTCCCCTCCCCTTTCTCTCTTAAGGTAGCAGCATGGGAGCTTTGCCAAAACATTGCGGTCCCGCGGGGAAGCTTTCCTCTCAGTGAAAGAGTCCTTGCGCCTGCCAGCCCAATTAAAACAACGTGAAAGGAAAGCAGCATCTGGAATTGCACTGCCTCTCACAGCCAAGTCACAATTGTTTAGTCTGAAAGTCGTTTCAGGGAGAGCGGGCCTGGCTGGCTGCGCAGTGGCCCCCACATCTGGAGCTGCGGCTAGACGGCCTCTTTGGCTGCAGTCCTGTGTGCATGTGCATTTTTAACTTTAGGATATGCTGACAAGTTAAGAAGTCAGAAAGTCAGTCACAGTAACAGCCTCCGTGGCCCCTTCCTCCCTCCTCCCCTTTCTGACACACACCCACAGAGTTGACTAAATACAATTTTCTGACATCCTTTCATCTGGAGAGAGTTTCTTCCCGTTCCAGCCTGCCGCTCTGGTCCCATATGAGTTATCTGTGCCAAGCCAACACATACGAACAAAAGTCCTCTCTTTAATTTACACTTAGAGCCCTGTCCATGCTACTCATGTTCCACCTGAAGTGAGGTTCCATCACGCCTGTTACTAGGTTTCCTTGAGGACGGCAGGCAGGAATTCTATGTCTGAGAGTCACCTCTGAACCATATTATAGATGATCTCAGGGATGTTGCTCACATGGTCCTCAGGGAAGCTATGGTAGCCGTGACCATGATTTGACATGGTTGTAGCCTCAGACGCACCACAGTCAGGGACTTGCATGATACACTAATGCATCTCAGCAAGAAGGTAGGCCGTGGTGTCTCATGGGAGATGTAGTCTGGCCAAGGGCTCAGTGCATAGAGGAAATTTGGGGGCAAATGGCACTGGAACTACAACTGCCATGAGGCACCGCAGTGGCATTTCCAAATTGCAATTTTTGCTTTTCAACCAAACGTTTTTCACCACATTTTTTCAGTTTTTTGGTCAACAATTTTTCAATATTGTGCTGAAAAGTCAGTTTTTTCCCTTCATTTTCTGACCTGTTCTAATAGCCAAGACCAGAAAGGACCATCTGATCATGTTTGTGTCACTAGCTATTGATTAATTAATATATGTATATTTATTTTTACAGCACCCAGAAACATACCAAATCCTTTACCAATATGAGTCCTCTTGGCTTCCCAGGACTCTAGACATGCCCAAAGCACCTGGGAACTTGCCCAGGTTTTTCTGGAATTCACTGGCACAAAGGCAGTTATGACAGCAAGGTAGGCGTGAGCAGGCCAACTTGCCTGCCTTGAGAAAAATGGTGCTGTGCAGGTATGTTCAGCCAAACCATGACAGATGGGCACATCGGAGGCTGGTTGTACTTCCCATAGTTCTGCAGGAGCAGCCATGTAGTGAGAGTTCCTAGGAGAAATCTCTTTTTACGATTGAAAGTCTTCCCTCCGTGCTACTCAAAACATCGCCACAATCTAGCTAGCAGCTCCTTGCCAGGCTTAGATTTTTATCCTCCTCTTTGCCCAGCTGTGCTTCTCCGGTATTAATCCACATGCTGTTTCAAAGCAGTAAAAAAAACAACAAAGTAAGGGAAAGTTTCCATTTTAAGAGATGCAGTTGTAGCAGACCGGAGGACTCTGTCTGCCATCTGCAACCTTTACTTAGCAGATCCACGCTTGGCCCCCTAAGATTTCTCAGCATTTTCATTAAGGCCACACATTTTCAAAAATGGCCACTGATTTTGGGGTGCCCAATCTGGGGCATCTAAGTCTTGATATTCAGAGAGGCGGAATGCCCGTTGCAGCAGCTCTCATCAGCTCCAGCAGAACTGGCTCCACTGATCTCGTCAGAGGAAATGCAATTGCTAAAGGATCTGAACACTAGCGGCTCTGAAGTTCTGTGTTGTCCCTTTGTGTTCGATATCTTGGTCTCATGTTCCTGTTGGGAACCCACCCCACATCCTCACAAGTTCTGCTTTGGGCTCTGGGTTCAAATGAACCATAAAATTCAAATAGAGCTTCCGATGATACCGCTCCACTTTGCTGGATTTCAGGTTCAAACTCTCTGAGGCCACCAAATGTTCCTTTGTTTCCATCTAATGCCATATATTGTCCGCTGGCTACACAAACCTCAGCCCGAACTCGCTCAAACCTCAGCCCAGGTTGACACCACACTTGTCCCAGGTTCAATGAGATGTCCAGCACAAGTTCTGGGTTTGGAACAAAAGGTTTGTTCAGTTCTCATAAAGACTTGCTGCTTACACAGATGGGCCTAGGTAGGCTGCAAGAGAACGCCTTTAGCCCCTACAGGTTTGGGTTTAGTTATTGTATGCTGATCTGTGCTTTTATTTTAAAATTACCTTTGGGTGTGTTTGCCTGTATGGCTAGAGACGAGCGGCATTATTCCCCCGCTCATGTACACATACTCTCTTAGCTCTCATCAAACTAGTGTGAGTAGAAATAGCAGTGTAGCTAGGGGAGTGTCGGCTGAGATGTGCCAAGTCCAGACCCACTGGTTTCATCCAGGTTTGTACTCACCACGGCAGAGCTGAGCCTTCACTGCCGCTACCTGTGCTACTCTGGCTACATTGCTATTAATACTCCCTGTAACAGCTAGTGCCAGCCTGTATACAAAATCAGGGGAATCACACCCCCTCGCTCCTAATGTAGATGTAGTCTGTGTGTGTGTGCTTGTGTATATTTTTGGTGTGACGGTGTGTATACATGCATGTGTGTGTGTGTGTGTGTACTAAACAGGTTTAACAGCTCTTTAGGGATGGGTTATGTTGTTTCCAAAGTCTCACAAAACAATACATTGTTCACCAAGCTCTCCTGTATAAATAAATACCCAGCATTTTCTCTTCTGACCTTTACTCTCTTGCCGGGTTTCTTGAAAGTGCAGAGCATACAAAATAACCTTTTATCATTAAAGAAGCCTGCAGCACTGTACCGCTCTATTTTTTGTGTGCAATTACAAATCAGGGCAATTGCAGTGGCTTGTCCAGAGCTATTCTTGGGCCATGGGAAGAAGGATATTGGAGTATTGCCAGCTCCAGCATTCAATGATCATGAGTCAGGCCTCCAAAAATCCTGAGAGTGGGTTAAAAATCATGAGATTAAAATTATTATTAATAATAATAAACGAATGCAACTGGATTTCTTTTTATCTGCATTCTGGTTTTTGAACCTGAAGGATGTACTCAGGTCATATTTTCGGTGTCTCCAATTCTTGTGATTTTATTATGAGACTCGTGCCATTTGGTCTATTACTTAACCTTCCCGGCTCCCTGGAGTCTTGAGAATACAAAAGAATCTCAGCTTTCTTATTTCAATTTAAAGTAGTACATTCTAGTCCTTATGGTTGCAGAGAAAAACTTGAAGATGTGACTCCTAAAGTTTAAAAGCCAAAAAGCTCATTAAAAGTAGTAAGACAGGTGGGACTGGTAACTTACATAGTCAGGGACATGTAGAAATGAAGGCATTGAATCCAGCCCCCTGCACTGAGGCAGGACCAAATAAATGGACACCACTTCTGACGGATGTCCTTAAAAACCTCGAATGCTGGGGATTTCACAACCTTTCTTGGAAGTTTATTCCATAGCTTAACCACCCCTACAGTTAGAGATTAGGAAAAAACTTTCTAATCTAAATCCCCCTTGTTGTCCACTACTTCTTGTCATACCTCAGAAGTAAAGATCCAGCCCCCGGGGGGGAAAGGGGATGCACATATATCACATAAGCTTCTTGTAAGAGTAGAAGGCCCACAAATGCCTGTCCATTGCCCCATACCCACCAGAGTCCAACCTAAGGTCAGTGGTGACTTCCCTGCAAGTAGCAGAGAACCACAAATGTATTGTTTTTAAAGTGTCAGGATTTTTAAGCCAATCTCATGACGGTCGGGGCCTGCTTCAAGATTTTGGAATGCCAGGGAATTCACCTCCTGTGACTCAGCCACCCCACGACTGCTATGATGCACCAAGAGAGGAGACTGCAGTGCAGTCATGGGAGATGTTGTCTGACCAGGAGTCCCAGGCTATGGAGGAGCCTAGGAGCATGAACACCTGAACTAAAAATCCCATGAGGTACCGCAACAGCATTTTAGACTCAAACTATTTCAGTTTGGGGCCAAAATATTTTATCCAAAACTTGAAATTTTCTGTTGAAACACCTGTCCCCCCCCCCAAGAATTTCTGACCCACTCTAGTACAAACTGCTTGATGTAACTCCCTCCCTCCCCCTGTGGTGCCTCCATTTTCCCATCTGTAAAATGGGGGGGGGGGAGAAATGACCTACTTCTCAAATGTGTAGTGAGTCTTCATTCATTCATGCGGCTACTGTGCTTTGAGATTAAAAGAAAGGACAAAGTATGATCATTATCACTTATTTCAGGGAGCATTTAAAAAGGCTAATTCTTAAAGAGAATAGGCCTAATACTGATGCTCTTTTGCGCTGGTTTTGCATCACTCATCTTAGTGATTCACACCAATGTAAGGGCAGAATTGGGCCAGGTTGTTTGATTCTCCAATGGAAAAATCCAAGGATGACAAAGCGTGTCTCTAATGTAGAGCTCTCACCCCATGGTAGGGACCCTCTGTGCAGTCTCCCTGGTGGAAAGCAGTGTTGATAACTCCCTGAGGGATGCCTTGTTTATCAGTGTGGGTGTCCTGTGAGCATGTGACAGGCCGGGAAGGGCTGTCAAAAGGATGCTGTGTAATAATGCTACAACCTTGTGGGCCACTTCAAACAAAGGAATAGATTCCTATCCCCTTGACACACCTTACAGCGGAACCGGGGCGGGCAAACTACCACTCGTGAGCTCCGGCCGGGGGAGCAGGGCCAGTGGGGATGGCCCACGCGCGGGGAGCCGCGGGTCCCGCTCTCCCACCACGGAGCGCCAGGCCGAGCGCCACTACCGCGGTCCTGCTCTCCCGGGCCGAGCGTGGGGAGCCGCGGTCCCGCAACAGAGCGCCGCTGCCGCAGTGTAAGCAAACTGAACTTGGGGTCCAGTCCTCCATGACCAGACCAAAAAGGAGGGACTATTGAAATGGGAAACGTACTGTCTTATGTGGATATATATTGTCTTGTCTTACACTTAGATTGGAAGCTCTTGGGGTAGGGATTAGCTTTTTGTACAGCACCGAGAACAATGGGGTCCAGGTCCCTGACTGGAGTTCCTACAGGCTGTGGACAGAAATTACCAAGTCTGCTGTCCCCAGAGAGACAGTACATACACCCCTCTCCTGGCTCAGCTGAGGTTACCTGCCTCACTTTCATGCAGGGGTCGGCAACCTTGGCATGCGGCCCCCCTGCTTTAATGCAAGAGCACTGAGATGAATGGATAATAAATCAAGAATTAGTTTATTAATGAAGAGCAGGGCTTTAAGTGATATTATGCAGAGACAATAGAAACGGAAAATGGTTCCAAATAAAAGTATAACAGGCTTTCTAGTGACTAAAAGTTGACAGGCTTCAAGCCTCGCCTCAGGCAGTTTTCTCACCTGCAGCTATTTTGTCACCAGCTCACATGGCTGGGTATCCACCATTCATAGATGCAAAGAGCAGACCTCTTTGTTCCCTCAGGGATGGATAACAATGATAACATCCCTCAGGGATGGCCTTTTGCTTCTTCTTATATATTCTTTAAAGTTTCCATGTCTTCGTCTCAAGAGCCAACATGATCTCCTGGGATTCAGACTCCAGTATGTCCTGACACCACACTGTTTCACCCCCCCGGCATATGGTGTTCACCACAGGTGCAAAATAACTGCCCATTGTCTGACCCTCCTTCTTGTCTGAAAGAAAACCTGTTTTTCCCTTTGTTTGGTTACAGACTTTGAAGCATAATATCAGTAAGTATCCACAATTCCTCCCAGAGTGCTAATGTTTCTCCAGCTTCCATGTGGTATCTCACATGACATTCTTCATAGACTAATACTCTGATAGCACTGTGTTAGGTGCAGTGAGTTTGTCAGGCTTGATGGCAACTGCTGTTACATGGCAGTGAACTTTTTGCCAGTGGGCTGTTAGGGGCACAGTCATGTTCGGCAATCAGGGTGTTTGCAAGAGTTCTGCTTTTTTCTTTGCTTGGGCATAGCAACAAGAATGCCACAGCACCGCACTCTCCGTCTGGGATGCTCACCCCTTAAAGGCACAGTGCCCAGTAGCACTTCTTCCCTTCCCAGCCAACATTTACCACAGTACAACTAATAAATGATAGTTATATCTGTGCCCCAGTCTGCCTGGACTTCCACCAGTGAAGATCCTGGCTAACCTGACTGATTTCAGTGAAGTTACTTTGCAAGGGAGTGAGCTAAAGCCCACTGAAGTCAATCCGATGAATGGTGTTACTCTGGATTTACAGTGGTGTAAATGAGAGAAATATCTGTCCCTTTCTTACACTGATTTCCCACCTCTAGCAGCAGGGGGAGCCTCAGAGCATGTCCTTCCTTGCCTGTTTATAATCAGATCCATTGCAATCTTCACCTTCTGCAGTAAATGATCTCTGAATGCACCTTTCCGTGTCAGGCTTTCCTATCCAGGTGTCTGTACTAATCCCAGGGCTTTCTGGTCTCTCTCACTCTCTCTCCTACCTCCTCCTCCAAGTGCTCAAGCTTGTCTCCAGAAGGGGAGGAACTGGCTGTGAGATTTCAAGTGTTGAAAAGTCTCTTTGGAGGTGAACACAAAAGTATTTTGCCCTGGGGCCAGCAGGTAAGAGCCAGAAAAGGGGCTGTGGGCAGGAAAGGCTGGATGTTTTCATGTAAACACCAAGAGCAAAAGCGGCTTCCATCTGCTTGAAGGGAAGGGACCGGGGAAATTAAAAGCCAGAAATGTTCCTTCTCTCCTTTCTCTCCACTGTGTCTGGCTCAGGAGATACCTGGTCTAGAAACGTCTAGCAAATAAAAACTAAACTAGGAGACAGTCACACTGATTTAAAGGAGCTTCTTTCCCTTATCCACACCAGGGGTGTTGTGCTGCTTTACCTATACCAGTACAGGCACAGTGGTGTGTGTAGACAAGGCCTTAGCTTAAATCAATTAGGGATCAGTTTAAGCTAAACTGAAATAAGAGTGTCACCCAGGCGTCCACAGTGTAACTGCATCCACACCGAGGGAGCATCTTGCTTTAACTATACTGGCCTAATTCAAGTTGTAGAAGATTTGTGTGTAGAAAAAGCTTCTAAGGATATGTCTCTACTGCTTACAAAGCCTCGTTACATCTGTTTAAGTTGGATCAGCAAGACTTGGGTCCTGGGCCCTTGGATCCTGCTGCTGGGGCAGGTAAGAGCCCAAATCCTGCTGAGACTTAGGTCCCAGTCCTGTGCATGCAGTGTGGATTCAGCTCAAGCCACAGGCCCAAGTCCGACGGCCTGCATAGCACAGTGTGGACGCATTAACACAGCTGTGAGACCTAGATCCAGCAGTAGTAAATCCATCTGTATAATGTAGCATGGCTGCACAAGCACTGGCCTGGAAACACAAGGTGCACAAGTGTGGGGCCCATAGACCTGGGCTTGGTGTGTAGTGTTGACATACCCTGAGTCATCATTGCCAGTTGGGCCATGTCTAACCACAAAAGGACTCTGCTTTAACTAGAAGTGTGCTTTTTGAAGTGATGAATCTGGTGCAAGCCCTGGCGTAGATGCTCTTCAAAACTGGAAAAAGTCAGGTTTAAAGTCATTTGTTTGTCTCCATTCAATTACGCTCAATTGATATAAGCTTATTGGAGACAGTGTGGCCTAGTGGAAAAACCATTGGACTGGGACTCAGGAGACTTCGGTTCAACATCTGGATCTGCTACTGGTTTGCTGAGTGACTGAATAGATTGCTTCACCGCCCCTTTGCCTCAGTTTTCCCATCTGTAAAATGGGGGTGATAATAGTGATGCTTTTGTAAGCTCTTTGAGATCTACTTATGAAAGGTGCTCTATAAGAACCAGGCATTATTATTACAATGATTTAAGTATCCTGACAGGGGTGTTCCCTGATTTAACTAAACTAGTTATAAAAAACTGTTAGTTAAACCAGTGCAACATTGCGAGTAGCCCAGACCTTAGGTTACAAATTTGCCATGAGATACTAAATATAATTTCAGAGACATCTTAGCCAATTGCTGAGATGAAAAACTTCACAGGAAGCATGGAAGTTGCGGCATAAGGACACGGGATGCTGTAGCCAAGGAGGAAGCATGTTGTGTGCAAAACTAATGAGAACCAAACTTTTCACTCACCCTTCCCCCCACACGTGCACACGGTTTCTGGGTTTATTTTATATTTTTCCTCATAAAGGTTTGGGCCTGTGTTACTCTCCTATCAAAGTCAGTGGCGGCCCCTAGGATAAACATGCGGTCAGAAGACAGAAAACTCCAGGCTAAAACACTGTTCGTTTCACCCATGGCAGCATAAACTGAGAGGCTTTTAAGAAGGGCGAATGGTTTTCAGTAAATCTCTCATATCAGCAGAAACCTTTGAAAGCGTTTGTTTAAAGGCTGTGGAGATAAACAGCCCAGTCAAGTGTTTGTTTAAGATGTATGTACTCTGTGTCGACTGGTAGGCTGGTATTTATATCAATGAGGGCAGGAAGGAGAACCAGGATCCTTTTGACCCTTTACTAGCTCCGAGTGCATGAGCAGGGCGTTTTAAGGGAGGGGGGTACCCCATCCTTCTGGCACTGGCAGTCTCCTCTGGGTGTCATGATGGGAAACCTGGATGCAGTTATGGGTAAAATGAGGCAGTGGATTCAGAGCTCTGAGAAGTACTGAGGGGTTGTATATGATCGCTGTTATTTCTTTGTCCTACTTTGTGCTTAAAGGTCCTGTCCAAATTTGGTGCCCCATTGTCCTAGGTGCTGTATGAACAAATTCATAGTAAGAGTCTCCTTGCCTTGAAGAGCTTACAATCTAAATAGACAACAAGGTGGGAGAAAGGCAGTATCTTTAACTCCATTGAACGCAGGGGGAATTGAGGCACAGACTTGCCTTAAGTCACACAGGGAGTTTGTGTCAGAGCTAGGAATTGACCCCAAATCTCCTGGACTTGCCGGTCTTGTGCCTTAACCATGCGGCCCTCCTCATTACAATGAAAGTCAAGGGCTTTGCTGGGGCTATCAGGGTTAAAAAAAAAAGTTGGTTTCCAAAAAAAAAGGCCATTTTTCAACCCAAAATAATTTGACTGGCTTTACTTGGGTCACAAACCAGGTAAGGAGAGAGGTGTTTGAATCAAGAGAGGTTTTGTTGTCCTCCGCTGGACTTTCTACAGTTTGTCCACATCTTTTTTGTAGTGGGGGCCCCAAAACTGGACGCAGTACTCCAGATGTGGCCTCCCCAGTGCCAAATAGAGGGGAATAATCACTTCCCTCTATCTGTTGGCAATGTTCCTACTAATGCAACCCAATGTGCCGTTAGCCTTCTTGGCAATGAGGTCACACTGCTGACTCATATCCAGTTTCTCATCCACTGTAATCCCCAAGTCCTTTTCTGCAAAACTGCTGCTTAGCCAGTCGGTCTCCAGTCTGGTCCATTTGATCCTCAGCCTCTCTGCTGCTGATGGCTAGGAGCTTAGTTAATATGGTGGTGAGGGCCAGGTGAGTATTTAGATGGTTTTGTGAGGATAACACTTATCTACTAGAATAAAGATTGAGACCTACCAAACATATTCCCAGCCAGCCACTAATGGGTGGTGGCCCCAGATCTGGTCTTTGTCTTGCTCCTCTTCTAATTGTATATTTACTTAAGATAATACTTCCTGAGATGCAGCTTTCCCCATGCAACTGGAAGTCATGTCTCTGGGATTCTTATTGCCATTGACAAAACACCTATTTTCCCCCACTAATTTCTGTACAAAGGAAAACCCTGTGTAAGAAATTGATTTAAAACCTAGAAGCCGATACTTTTCTTTTCAAACCTCTGCATTTCATCTTTCTCCTAAGAAGGGAGGAAGCCCCTTCTGTTGAGTATACAGCCCGTAATTTCCCTGTCAGATCCCAGCCAGCAGGTCAGTGTTGTGACTGACTGTGTGAGGATAGCTCCCTTAAGGGTAATTACACTAAATTCCCTTTTGAAGGACAGCTTTCTCTGGATATGATACAAGGAACCTGCTTTTTCCATTCACTTAAATTCATGGATTCAGTAGCTGTCACTAAGAACCCAGCAGTTAGAGACTTACATCTATTCCAACTTCAAGGTGAGTCCTGAAGAGGAGGTAATGACAGTATTGGAGACTGAGGGGCTAATTATTTAACACCGGATGAAATGCTTGGAAGGGAAAAAAGGACCAGAAAGCGCGAAGAAGGGAAGCGTCTTCTCAGGTCTATGTCGGCAAGTGTGGAGAATGGGAACGTCACAGTTCCGGGACATCCTGGATTGAGAATGTGCAGAGTGGAAAGCCGGTGGCTCTCAGACTGCCCTGGGATGGTGAGTGTGGAGAATGGACATGATTTGACCCAACAAGCATTTGCAAATGGAGAGTCAGGCAATGGAAACACCTTTTCTTCCAGGAGACTCAATGAAAGAGAAAGCCAAAAGCTTAGTCTTACTTTCCTCGAACTGTCCAGGTGGGGAGGTTGTGACATTTGAAGGAAATAGGCTTCAGTTTGGAGGTACCCAAGGAACGATTGGAAAAGTCTTGGATCTGGAGAGAATGAAAATACTCCATAACTGAGAGAGTGAACCAGAGAACTATCTCCATCCTGAGACTGTCTAGTATGGAGAATCCAGGAAAGGGATGGGGAAGTGCAGAGAATTTGGAGGATACGCCAGAGCTGAGCATCCCCACCTGAGGGACAACATGTTGCTGAGATGTCTAATTCCTGGAAGAAATTGATGAGGATGGGAGAAAGCTGGGAATTTGATCCAAGAATAGTCCCTATACATATATGAACTTCTCTTTCTTCCTTTCACCTTCCCACGACGTCATTCCTTCTCTGCATCCAGATAGTTGCTGGGGGTGCACCCTCGCCATGCATCCAGGAGTCACTCATCAACAACAAACAGTTAAAAGGAAGAAAATAGGCTGGAAATATCAATGCACTTTGGTAACAATAAACCCTGCTTTTAATTTATGCTAATATGTAGGGTTGTGGTGACAGTAAGAACAAAATTACAGAGTGGCTTTCTAGCTGGTAATTATCCCCCCATTTTCGTTGCTCGGGAAGATGGACACACAATTATGCTCTCTTGCTGTATATTAATACGGATTCTTGACATCTTCAGCAGACCTGGAGCTGTCATCGGGCTTTTTGTCTACTTTAATTGAAAATTAATGGTTACTGTGTTACCACGGAAACCGTGGCAATGGACGCCAATAGCGCTCACATATCAAACAGGCACTGGTGGCATTATCTGTCCCTGTTGACCTTGAAAGTTAAAAGAAAAACTTAAATAAAAAAAAGGGGGGGAAGAATCCACCCTGAAAACAGAGGGTTGAATATTGTATATTGAAGGGGGGAAAGAGAGGAAGAGAAAAAAAACTTGGTGTCTTTTGTATCTTGAAGGGGAAAGGGAGGGGGGGGGAATAAAAGGGCCTAAACTGAAAGTGTCAGAGTGGCAAAGCGGAGAATTATGTTTGAGTTCAAAAGCATTATGGCCTATCTTGTGAGCAGCTCTTGGTGTGGTATTGATGTTCTGATGGGGCTGTGAGGTGTATTATACCATCAAAATTCAGAGGATAGGCCCGGGCTAAAGAGTCACGGTGGAACTGACACAACATTGTGTAGACAGTAATGATGGAGTGAAAGAGTTGTGTCTGCCGGGCCATCAGTTTGAAGACATAACAAAAGAGCTCAAATGGGTCAGGAGGATGGGGGTGGGAGAGGGAGAGAAGAGGGGTGTGTGGGAAGGTCTGGGGGGGGAGAAAGTTAATGGTTGGATAGAAGATAAGAGATTTTAAAAAAAAAGATGGAAGAAAGAAATAGACTGGAGGGAAGAGAACCCAGATTTGCTTCAAATGGAAATGTTGACGGGTGATTGCCGCAGCGTTTGGTTTAGAGGGGCCAGTAACTGCTCTGGAAGGATGTTTGAACTATCCTACCTTCCAATGCTTAATTTGTAATGAAAGAGATGTCGGAGCTCAAGCCATTAGGTGTTGGGGCTCAAGCAACTTTTACATTTTCATAACTGATACACGAAGCCCAGAGGTGCCGGGGCTCTGAGCGGCCAGGCCCGGAGGTGCCGGGGCTCTGAACTGGGCTCATGGTGTCACTGCCGCCATCCTATAGGTTACATGACTTGAAGGAAAGGGAAGCTAGCAGCAGCTGGGAGTAGTGGGATTCCATATCGGTCACCATAAGCAGTGCCCACCTCTTCTCTCTGTCTTGAGGGAGGATGGAGCAGTGGTTAGGGCGCCAGCGCGAGATGTGGAAGCAGAACTGGCTGGGAATTTTTTTTGACTACACCGTTTTTCATTGGAAAGTGCCGATTCTTTGAAACCAACACTTTTCACGGGAAAGGAGTTGACTTCAACCGATCTTTTTCTGGAATGAATTTCTGGTCAAAACAGAAAAAACCGAGGCAGAATGTGTAGGAGAGACATTGGAATAAGCAACGGGTGAGGGCCCGCACCTGGGATGTGGAGACCCAGGTTGAAGTCCTCCCTCCAAATCAGGTTCTTTTTGTTTGTTTTTGTGTTGGGGGGGTGGGGAATGAAAGGTCTGTTTCGATGTGCAATAGGAAGACGTTTTGAAATCTTTTAAATTTTTTCATGAGGGGAAAATCATTTCCCATCCAGCTCTACCTGGGAGACCTGGGTTTGATTCGCTTTTCCATCACAGACCTCCTTGGGCAAGTCACCTGGTCTCTCTGTGCCTCAGTTACCCCCACCCACCCGCAGTAAGATGGGATGATAACACTGCCCTACCTCACAGGTAGCCCTACCACACTCTGAGGATGAATACTGTAAAGATTATGATGTCCTTAGGTATTATTGTAATGGGGGCCATGCTTAGTACCTTAGCTAGACAGAAGATTCATTTGCAGGGCACCCATTGTTTCATAGCAGGGTCTTCAGCCACTCCTGAGAGAACAGCTCAGATAAAGTAAGAAAGGAGCAAACAAGCATCCATGATTCAAACTAACCTTCTGTGCAGGTTCACAAAACGTTGGTTAACTTCTCCCTCTGCCCCTTCCAAATTCTGTTTTCATTGTTTTGCTGCATCTGTGTTTTCTGATTCCTACAGAGAGCCCAATGAAGGCCAGAATGGCAATTCAATGTTGGAAGCAGGAAGACTTGGAAGTTTTGAGACCAAGCATCAAACTGAGACATGAGGTACCTCAATGAATGACTGTGAGTGAGCATCAGACCCTGTCCACAAAGACATTGAAAGTTCCAGTGTGACAGGTAAGTGATCTAGCTTGTGTGCGCACATAATAATCCTTGGTTTTTAACAATGACAGCTAACCATGTGTTGACTTGACCAACCGTCTGGCACAGGGTTGTCTTCCTGTAACCAGTTCTTGCACTTTTGATGGGATCACCTAACCGTGCCTGTATAATCGCTTTGGCCTGGCTTCCTTCATGCTAGCTCCTTTTGAGGTAGGACATCCCAGAGTGCGTCGGTCCATGTGTTGCTGATATTGTGCTGCGTGTGCGTGTGTGTGTCTCCCTGGCACTCCATCCAGGGAGAACCTGCTGAGGCATTATGGGATAGTCTTCCCAGAACGCATGTTCACAGTTCACAGTTGTGAAAAAAGATTCCAGGTGAACACAATTGAACTGGACTTGTACGCAGCTATGATGAGGAGGCTTGACTCATGACTTAGCTATAAAATATGGTTGTATGTTTGGAGGTGTACTGATGAAAGTGCTGTATAAGAGCTAAGGATTATTATAGGTGTACATGAGGTTTAAGGAAACCTAAATGGGCACAACTTACATGCTGAGGGGCTGGAAAAAGGTGTAAGTTACCCCAGTTTTACACACCAAGGGCCAAATTCATCCCTGGTGGGGCTGCTCTGGGGATGGATTAGACTCCTTCCACATCACATCTGGATTTGGCCAGGACGGAATCATTACTCGAGCTTGCCCAGCCCAGTTATCTAGGTCCAGGGGTTCGGGGAGGTTCAGAAAAACAGCTGGAAGGTGAGGTGCTTATCCTGAGGTCTGAACCTTCAGAGGTTTGCCTGCCACACACTTGTTGTGTTAACATAAGTCTTTGGAGGCGGCAGCATCTAAGTGGTGTTGAGGTGAACACCGGGCCTTTTCAGGAAGTTAATCTGGGGCCTTTTAAAGTCAAATGCCCAGGGAGTCAGTCTTCCTTAAGAACAAACAAGAAGACAAACACAATAGAAGCACGCCTGAAAGCCAGAATCTTTTTTAATTTCCCTGCCTCCCTGATCCCAACCTTAATCCCTGCTCAGAATCCTGTCAGCCCGACTGTTCTAGAACTGACATTGCTGCAGGCATCTTCTCTGCTGACTTCCCTCAGATCTGCCTCCTCCCGGGATGTCTAAAGAGGACTCAGAGATTTCTCTGTTACTGGATGATTCACGCCGTGCCCTCAAGCAAAGCGTTCCGTGTCCCTTGGGGGGGAGAAGCAAGCGGAGGGAGGGGGCAGAGAGAGGGAGGGGAAGGAGGGGAAGGAGGGAGTGTAACGCCATCCCGTGCTAAGGGGATAAGGGTTATGCGGTGTAGTACGCGAGATGTCTGATTGCATAAGTTGATCATCAGAGCTGGCGCGGCGGCACAAGCGGCGGCGGTGTTCTCTTTTTAACATCATCGATCCCTGATTCTGAGAGACGCTCATAATGGAGACACCTTGCCGACGTGGCTGCCGGGTAGTGATATCACCAATCCTCTGTCCTTCTCCAGAGTCTTTCACACTGATGCTGTATATGTTCAGTGGTAGGTAGGTAGATAATCATGCTAATAACTAGAACCAGGCAGCAGATCTCAACGCACTTTATAAACATTTATATCACCATGATATATTTTCCATTCTCACCATGATATCTGAGCACCTAAGAGAACCCTCTAAAAACTGCCGTTGCTGGGTTCTCTGCTTATTTCATCCAGGTGATTTTGAGTTCAGATCTGCTTCGCTTACAAGTAATAAGATGCTTTTTGTCTGCCGGTCCTGCCAGTCCTGTTAGCCAAACTGGGTTCTTCCCTTCTTGTGGACCATCAGCAGTAATACAAATCCAACAGACCAATGTTTGCCCTAATGCCTGGACAACCCACTTGCCTTTAGCATGGTGGACCAGAAGCAACTGAGGGCCAAATTGTGTCCTACACACAGAAGTTAGTTGACAATGCTATGAAGGATGTATGAGACAGAATGGAAAACAGCTCCCTCTCCTGGGGCCATCTTGGTTTGGCAATATTAGCTAGAAGCAAAGGCAGTGGCCAACTTGTTTTCGTCTCTAAGTCAGAAGATCTGACTCACAATACACGCAGGGAGGGGACTAGTTCTGTGAAGTCAGAAGCCAAGGCACCGAGAGGAAAAGGGCACAAACAGTCCAATATTGCACATTAACCACCTTCTCCCACTCCAGTGTTCAAGTCAATCAATCTTTGATGGGAGCGACTTGAATCACTTTAAATAGAGAGACCTCCACTGGTGAAATACCTTTCCCAGTCTTTTAACATATGGTACAGTCTCGGGGTCATTGTGTGTGTGTGAAAAAGAGAGAGAGAGAACAAGCCTTATTTTAGAAAATGGCCCTTTTTAAAAATCCTCTTTTCCATGAAGGACTTCCACTGTTTGGTAGGGTAATAGAATAACCGGAGGAGTAACAGTCAGGTGTTTTACCTGATGGAATATTACCCTCATCCTGGGTTTGTTGCTAAGCGTATGTCTAATACTGTATGTCCAACTTAACTGGTGATGCATATATGATTCCAGCTTTTGTTGACTATGAATGGTTGTAGGATGGTTTGGGCAAAGATAGAGAACTAGCAATATAAATCAGGCCCTGTTAAGATTTGCTCCGATTTTCAAAAGTCAAAGGTCCCCCAGGCTGCTCAAAGACACTTAAAGTGCTTGAATCTAAACGCAGAAAGGATAAATATTTTGGTGTCTTAAACTATGGCAGGGCCTTCCTGGAATAGTGTCGAATTCATAATAGAAGGCAGAGAAGTCCAGAGCAGAGGAACAAGAGGATCAAAATGCCAAATGTGTGTATGTGGGATGGAGGGAAGCTGGCTGTGTTCCTGCCAGGCACTTCAAAATTAATATACATGAAATCTCTTGAGAATGTTTTTCATACATTTTAAAATTTGATCAGCCATATGAGGAGGTGTGTTTGCTAAACTTAATTGATGTAATTCAAACACAGCCAAGGCTTTCAGATTATGGTTCTACAGAGTAGGTGTCGTATCGAACATCAAGTAAAAGGTATGATTAAATGCTAAGTAACAAGACCTGGACCTCAGTGTAAGGTGGACCGCGTGATGGGTCAGGGAGTCTGGTTTCAAGATGTGTGTGATGGAGACACAACACTTAAAGCTATTTCAGGACAATGGCCCACATTTGGCCCTGGTATAATTCTACCAAAGTCATTAGAAATTACATTAGAGATCCATTTTTTTCAATTCAATCCAGGAATCTTATACCATTCCTATCGCCCAGGTAGCGGAGTGCCTGATATCTAAGTTGGCCCCAGAACTATGTAACGATTCGCTGACTGTTTACTCAGCAATGGGATTGGGCTCCAAAGCAAAAAACCGACATCTGAACAGCTGATTCAAGCTCACTGGCAAATGTCAGGTGGTGCTACCTAGGGTGCAAACTACTTGTAAACAATGGTTACCTCATCTGTAGACATGTCTGATGTCACCAGATAATTGCTTTCCCAGAACTATGTGTGGGAAAGGGGTGTGAGAAGGGGAACAATGTGCGGAGTGCCGCTACGAGAAAACCTTCAGAAGGGCAAAGCAGGACTTCTCTACCATAGAGTGTGGGCTCTGCACTCGAGGTAAATCACAGAAGAGAAAACACTGATTGCTAAGGGATGGTGCATGGGCAAATTTAGAGGGACAATTCTATTTGAACGCCAGAGAGACTAAGGTAGTCCATTCACAGCAGTCACACACATACACAAAGAATGATAAAAGTAGCTTCACTGAAGAGCATGATTGGGTCCAAAGTCTGTAAAGTGATCTGGGATAGTCCAGTGTGAAAGGAGGTATTTACACGTGAGATTTTCTTCCTTCTACATCACCACAACTACCTTGCCTCGCCACCTCTGCTGCTCCTTTTCTTCCTCTGCTGACACCATCACTGTTGCTTGTTTTAGTGCTAGAATGAAGATCCCCCCCCCCCCCGCCAACATGGGTTCTCTGGGAGTCTCTGAGTGATCGGATGTTCTAGGACTTCTTTGGTCCTCCCAGTATCCTCTAATGAGCAACAGTGCAGTAGCCAGGGGACAGGTCATGGAACCAGGCATCAGCAAACCTGCTCACCTCTGCCACTGAGTCAGTGACTTCCCTCGATTAAGTCATGTGACCATCGTGCCTCAGTTTCCCTAGCTGTAGAATGGCGATAGTGATGCTGACCTGTCTTTGTACATCACTTTGAGATGCTTGGATGAAAAATGCTATTGATAGGGCTGTTATTATCTACTATCATCTGTTTAGGCCTGTTTCTTCTCCCATGCTGATGTAAATCAAGAGTGATGCCACTGAAGTCAGCCAAGTGTAAAATTGGTGAAAGCTGGTAGATGATCAGGCCCTCTATCTCTGAGGTGCTCATCACATTCAGTATCCGGGTGCCCAGTTTTCAACTGGATTTCTTCTCCAAAGAGCCATGTTGCCTGAGGGAACTCCCCTCTTCTCCCTCCCCTGAGAGCAATTGGGTTTGAGGAATCCAAACCCAAAAACTTTTGTTATGGGACCAAAAAAATAGCCAGTGTATGGAAAAAATCAACTCTTTCCTGAAGGGGAGAAAAAAAAAGCATTAGAAAAAAATGCGGACGTATTGAGCTGTGACATATGGTTACACAAATAGAAACCACAGAGGGGAAAATCATGTTTTCTCTTTCATTATTTATCACTCTCTAACCATCTCCAGCTGGGTGAGTAAACAGCCTCATTGGGTTGTAATGAGAACAGCCTGCTGCCACTGTGCACGCAGCTGCCGGATTCCAATGGTGCAAGGAGTGCGTGTGTGCGTGCGTGTTTGTGTGTGTGTCACCTCGCCTAGCCACTGTCTTGGACAGTAAACAGGGTCCACGGAGACAAATCTCCAGTTGGCTTCCTCCCACTCATTGCTACTGCTGTCCATTGTTCCTCTTTTTCACTCATTCCCCACCTCCCCCATCCCTCCATCCCATTTGCTTGTAGCTGTCTCTGGTGCAAGCAGGATGGATGCCATCACTGTCCCAAGCAGGATGGGTACAGTGCAAACTGGGCCATGCAAACCCGTGCAATGTGCCGGCAGCATTCCCCTCCGACCGAGCGCTAACTCACTGCAGACTTGCCGTTAAATTAACCATGCAACTCCCTGTTATTGTTCAGGGGAATTATGTGCCCAATTTCCCCCCTGCACCGCATTGCAAATTGACTCCTAAGTGTCCCGTGAAATGGCTGCATAATTCACACATTTAGGAACTGGTGGCACAAATGTGTTCCAAGTCGGGAGATGATGGAGAGCCAGATACTTTATTTTATTGTATCTTTTTTGGCGCTGTCTCATTCACCTTAATCTGTCTCTTTTAAACTGATCTCTCATTATAGAAATTAGGGATGCGGGGAGGCACCTGCCCCCCCTTCTTTCCAGGATCTAAAAGCGCTTTAAACACCTTAACAAATTAAGCTTTACCACCCTCCCTGTCCTGTGACGTGTAACCGGGATCGATTTCCACTGTGTGACCCCAGAGATTCAGAGCAAGTGACCTGGTTCCCATGACTGTACTTTAACCCCTAGACCATGCTCGCTGGCTGTGAGCCTCCAACTCCCATTGGAGGAACCAAAAATCTCCACTGAGCTCCAGGGAAACTGATCAGATCCTATGGGCTCATGGGAGATTTAGCATTGCCTTTATTGGTCAACCTCGAAGGGCCTCACCCAAAGCCCACTGCAACCAGTGAGAATACAATCGGCTTCGGATCAGACCCTCAAATTAGGTCAGAAAATTGTGCGGTTTCATCCCTCTGCCCCAGCTGCTGTCCTGTTTTACACCCATCTCTCTCCCAGGGTAAATACCCAAAATGGCTCCTCTCCAGTGAGACCAAGTTCTGTGGCTTTACTCCCACCCTAGTAGGTAGCTCGTCCAAGGAAGCCCGAGAATAGGAGCCCATAACACACCTACATGCCACTTACAAACACAAGGCCAGGAAACATTCTTGCAAAAACCAGCTTCAGCTAAGACGAGAGTGGCACAGTCTTTGGCATGAACAATGATGAGCAGAGAAGTTCTAAGTCAGAGACTCCTGTCAGGGATATCTTGTCTTCCCGGCTTTTCTATGCTGTACTTAGGGGCAGTCAGTCTCCCAGCCTCTGGGTTGCCCAGTAACAGAGCCAGGCCTATTATCATAAGCAAATAAGTGTGAACATTTCAGCATCTTGCTGAAACATTGAAAATGGCCTGAATTTGGTGGGGAAAGCATACCACGAAATCAGTGAAAGCAGGCCACTTTGAGTGACAATAGACCCGTTTTTCAAGTCAAGAAGGGCCATGTTGCCATTTAAAATGGGCAATAACTGGAATGACATTTGGTCGTTTATGAAATGTGTTTGTAAACAGACCAATCTGAATGAAAATTGACCGGATTTTTTTCAAGTCAAATAAGGACAACATTTCCAACAAAAATGGGCCACATTTTGATTGAAATTAGGTCAGTTTTGAGCAAAGACCATGAAAATGTGGGAAACATTTTGTATGGTTTTTTCCTATGGGAAAATTCTGGCTTAGTGACTTTTTATGGAAATCTCCCAAAACTAAATGACAAATATAGTTGCAAAAAAGGTGTGAAAGAAAATGGAGTTGTCTTAAAAAAATCAGTTTGAACCAATTAGAAAGTGCACCAGTGCTGGCACTGGTGTATTTTCCAAAGGGTTTGGAGAAAAGGACTAAACTTGCCCTGGGTGGAAATGATGCTTAAACCAGATTGATTTTTCAGTCAACTATGTAACTCCCTCATACACAGTTAGCCAGGCCAGGATTACACAGATCTGGTGATAAATTGTAATGATATTTGCATTAAAGGCTCCTTTATTCTAATAGTGTACACTTAGTGTAATGAAGAGTCACAGATCTTATCTAAAGTTAGGCACCAACAATTACCAGGGCCACTCCCAAGTGAGAAGCAGGTTAGAAAATTTGGCCTTGGTTGTGATTCAGCCAAGCATTTAAGCATGTGTTAATTTTAAGCACATGTTTAAGTCCCATTGGCATGGCATTTAAGCAAGCATGTGCTGTGCTGAATTGGGCCCTTTCTACAGTACATAGAATTCTACAGTACATAGATCATGGCAGGTTTTCCTCTAAAGTGATTGCTCATGTATGTTCCGACACAGCTCATTGTTTCTGAAATCAGTTGAGGTTAGAGGAGCACTAAGTTTGAAAACAGGAAAGGAAAACAATTTAAAAAGAAAAACCCAAAACAAAACCAAAGGTAGTTTGGATTTAGCATCTTTGGTGCTTTGAAAAGAAGATCTAAAAATAATGTTTTAAAAATTCCAAAAGGGTTGTTGAAAGGGCCACTTGTAGGGAGGAGAGCCCTGAAATGTTTGTATTGCATTTCATATTCATGTGTGAAAGGCTGTCAGACTGGGAGTCACATCATAAGTGATTTCTGCCCTGCTGCTCTTCTCATTTTGCTGAGTGGAGACAAAGGGCTTGATTTTCCCCCTTTTCCTTATGCCGGGTGTCATCATTCAGTCCTGGACAACATGGGCGTGAAGCGTTACCCTTCTGATGCGGTGCAAAGATGGGGAGAATCAGGCAGGGAAACTCAGTTTTGCCCTTGGTTTGGAAGAGAAGAAGCACGGAAATCTGATTAATTCCAGGGTGAAAATGGTTCTGATCCACTCTGCTGGAATGATTCTCCATTAACCTCGATTCTTTCCAAAATTCTACAGTTTTTCCTTTTATTGCAACAAATAATTAAGACTCCAAAACGTTAAACTTATGTGCTCTCCCCACATTCTTGAATAGAGACTTGGTCTAACTGATTCATGTCAGATCTGACACAAAAAGGGAGGGCTCAGAAGATGAACTGTTTTATTCTGCAGCACGGCTGCTCAGTGGGCTTAAGTTCCAGCAGTTCATCCTTACTCATACACTTAAGTATATGCTTAACTTTAAGCAAGTAGGCTGCATTGAAGACAATAGGATTTAGGCATGTGTTTAAGTGCTGTGCTAATCTGGGACAGATTTAAGCATATGCGTAAGGGCTTTGCTGAATGGGAGCCTAAAAAAGCTGTAACGTACACAACATTTTTGTCAAAACAGATGTCCACTGGAAAAGACCATTTTGAGCAAATCATTTTTGTGTGTGTGAAATCATATCGATTTTGACCCCCCTGAAAAAGAGGGGGGTAGTTTCCCAAATGTGGTGAGAGAGACAAATTTGTAAGCTACACAGAGCCCAGCCCTGAAACAAAGCTCATCTTTTTCACCAACAGAAGTTGGTCCAATAAAAGATATTCCCTCATCCGCCAGAGTTTTGTGAACTCTGAATTCCCAAGCAAATCCCTCCTCACCTTTTCACTCCATGGGGACAGATTCTGATCTCAGGAACCCTGGAGTAACTCAGGATTTATAACTTGGAATCACAGATCAGAATCCGGCCCCCAGGCATCTCACCCAGCCAGACTGCTGGGAGGGTTATAACACCATCTTCTCTCAGCGTTGGTGGCTTTTTTTCTTTTTTCCTTTTCTTTTTAGTTACCCTGTTAACATTCTCTCCATGTAAACTTTAATGAACTGTCGTCAGACAAAAGTAATCGCCAATCAGCAAAACTTAATTTTACAAAAAGACAAAAAGAGGCTGCGCTCTAATTGATGGAAAATTGGTCGTTTCTTGTCAGGTTATTGTTCATTTCCTGGTCGTTAATGACTGTGTTTTCCACCAATCAGGACTCTGAACAGAGATCCCATAAAATATCTTCTAGTTTCTTATGCCACTGAACTGTACATTACTTGCTGCCCTTTAAAGTAACCTTGTCAGGTCACATTTGGTCCTAAATGTAGATGTTCTAAAGCCTAAAACCAACAGAAATATGTTCATGAATAAATATTTAATGAAAATTCCAATGGAAATATTTTTTAAAAAAAATAATACATGCCCTACCCCCCAACATTAGTGCATCCTCTTGCTATTGCCTGAAAACCCAACAGTTGAACTGACAAGAAACAAAATGAAACTGACCAATCTGTTTCCATCATGGCAAAATAAATAAATAAAACAAAGTCAATAGGGAAGAGTTAATTTACTTTTTTAAATTCCTTTCTCTTTTAATAATGTGAGGTGTTTCTGGTGATTCAAGTAAAGGAGGTCTCTGGTCCAATTCTGATCTCACTGAAACCACTCTAAATCAGGAGTAACGTCACTGAGCTCAGTGTTGTTGCAATAACAGTATAAAGGCGATGTCAGAACAGGACTGTTTTTTAAAAGATGGGATTTTGAAGTAGTCCTTTATCACACTGCTCCTGGGAGAGAAATAAAACACCCTCCCTTTTCTTTTCCTGCCAATACCGGCCACTGAAATTTCCCCAGAACTGCCCCACACTACTCCACTCACTATTGTTCACTATTTGTAGTATGTATGGTAGTGCCCAGAGGCTCCAATTGAGCCCTGTTTTGCTAGATAGTGTACAAATATATATATATGAAAGTCTCTGCTTCTGATATGGCCGGTCTAAAACTCGAGTAGTTATATAACAGGTATGGGGACAGAGTGAGGAATGAGGGGAGAAAGTAACTACCAGACATCACCAATGCCCCCTTCCCAAATACACACAACACCAACCCAAGGGGGCTGCTCTGGAAAAATGCATGTTCTACACAGGCTATTACGGTAATTTGATAAGCCAGTTCTTCGTGATATGAATCTTTGCCTTCGTTAAAGGGAGGAAAAAAAAAACCATTGCATTTTGATGGCTCACAGGGACAGTTCATTAAGCAATCAACTCTTTTAATGAAATATTTCTTTGTTAAAATATTCATTGATCTGCTGCAGTTTTGCATGGAGAAAGGAAAGGACTGTGTCCCAAATGCTTTTCCGTCGGAGTCCTCCCAAGCATGTACTTAAAACAGAGGATTGTGCCCCAGCATTACAAACATGGTAATTCATACATCAGACCTTGTCAGGTGACCTTCAGGGACTCCAACCAAGACCCCCGGGGGGGAAGCAAAGATTTCTTTTCCCCTCTCTCTGACCATTATGCCTACTGGTTTTACACACCGTACCCTGGTCGTCTTCTGAGCAAAGCAGACAGAAAGTGGGATGGGCGACCGGCCTATATTGTAGGAAAATGAAGGCCCCCGTGTAGCTAGAGTAACGTAGGTATGCAGGGGCCAGCTGGTGTAGCTTGCTGGCAGCGCTAGAGAGAGGTGAGTTTACACCAACTAAGGAATCAGCCCTTGATGTCTGGGGCAACACAGTGCCAGAGCAGCAGGGGATGGGGCGAAAGTTGAACTGAGAGTGAGGGAAAATAGGTGAGCATGGGTTGAAGAAGAAAACACTGGTGTGAGGAGCAGGGCAAGCGGGAAGTCAGGAGCACAATGAGCAGAGGGTGGCATAAGCAGGGAGTGAGGCAGGGAAACAGAGGGCCTGATTCTCTTCTCCGAGTGGTGGAAAGCAGGAGGGACTCCTTCAAAGTCAATGGGCCTAATCCCCAGCAGGTGTAAATTGGGACCGTTCCATTTGATGTCAGTGGGCAAGATCCCTAGCTGAGGTACATGAAGTTGGTGGAGCAATGGCAGTTTACACCTAATGGAGATTTGTCCCAGTGCAGTGACATGACTGTAAACAAGAGGAGGATCAGACTCAGAGAGCAGGAAGGAGACAGAAGGAAGAAAAGTTAGAGAGAGAAAGAAAGAGAAAAACGAAGGGAGAGAGATTAAAATTCCCAGCCCAAGGGCTGAAATCTGCTTCTTTTACTCGCCCTGACTACTGCGTTGCCCTGTGAGTAACCCCACTGCTTTGAAAAGGGGAGGCCACTCACAGAGTGAGGTACCACTCCCTGAGTGAAAGGATGGCTCTCTAAGGAAACCGTGCAGACAAACACTGAGTGGTGTGTACAGGATATGTATGAGTAACGTTATTTGAAAAGCAGACAAATGAAAAGGGGTGGGGGGAACCCGCTCCGGGCTCACCGTGTCCAAATGAGCGAGCAGTAAAGCATAACCAACTCTAGGCAGGTGGTACCGCAGCCCTTGGTCCCTTTCCATCTGGCACAGCATCAGCATTAAGAACTGGTCAGCTGTACATAGTTCTGGAATTACATCATTCTCCCGTGTTCAGACACAGCCCCCTTAAACCTACCAGCTTTTCTTCTTTAAATCAGGGAAGCAAACCTCCCCCCCAATGTAAGCCCCTGATCCAGGTATGAGGATTCTCAGGTGAAGCAGGGATGTTTAGAGGGTAACGTTCCAGTCCATGAGAGCCCAGGGTTAGTGTGCTTTGGGGGTCTGGGAGAAATAGCTGTCATTGGAGTTATAGGGCAGAAGGAGCAAAATCAGACAGAGTTTATTATTAAAGGGATGATCTTTTAAGGAATGTTTCCCTTTGCCCTCCTCAGTATAAACTTGTTTGTAAACCGATTGCCTTGATACCTGTTACCATTTCCCCACTAATATGTAGCACTTAAAAGCCTTTTGCAGGCATGGATTGATTAAACCTCCCAGCCACCCTCCCTTTCCCCCAAGGCAGGTCAGTATTGACAACCCCATTTTACAGATGGGGAAAGCAAGGTGAGAAGCGATGAAAGCTCCCCTATTTTACAGATGGGGAAAGCGAGGCAAGGAGTGATGAAGGGATTTGCCCAAGCTCACAGAGGGAGTGGGTGTCAGAGCTGCACTCCAATTCATGTGCTGGCTTGCAGTCTCTTGGATTCTTTTATCCCATATTCCAAGGGGGCAGATAACTATTGCTCCTAGTGCTGGTCACACTGGATTGTCCCTGCCCCCATTCTCCTAAGTTCAGGGCTCGTAAGGAGAACCACATCACTTGAGGATGCTAGCTCAGGAAAACGTGATGGCAAGTTTTGTTGACTAATGCCAGTGGAAGGCAGGCAAGGTGGATGGGGCAACAGTGGATGGGGGACAGAGATCAACTTTTAACCCACTGCAAAGAGGAGTCTGTTGCTTTAAATGTGGAGCCAGGCGCCTTCTCATCACTTACAGTAAATGTATCACATCATTTCACTGCCTTACGCAACATGAGCTCAGTGTCCAAGCACTGGCCACAAACCCAGCCGGCAGATCCCAGACAAATGCAAGGATTTCACACTGATTACACAGGGCTCACAGAGGCCGCCACACACCAGGGGTATGTGTGAGCCAGGGATGTGGGCATGCCTGGCAAAGACACCAGCCACCTTTGCTCTCCCGGAGGCCCAGGAAATCTGAGAAGCCCCTGGCTTCAACCCACCCTTTGCTTCTCCTTGGTCCCGTGATTCTGCACCTCCCCATGCATTCCCTATGATCCAATAAGTCCTTAGTGCCCACACTTCTCCTGGGCTCCGGTGATCTTTCCCTCACCTCCACCGGAACCATGGAGATTCGTCCAGTTCTTTAATTCTCCTGTGAATCCATGATGCTGGCTTCCTTGGGTGAAGACAGAGCTCCTTTTGCAGCCAAAGCTCTAAGGAGCCAAGTCTCCTAAATAGGACAAACACGTGTCTCCTGAAGACACAGCAAAGCAGGGATGGGGGCTAAGCAGGCTGGGTTTGGGTTTTGCAAAGGTAAAGTAGAGGTGGCTTGAATCCAGGTCCCATTTGCTCCAAACCACTAAAGTTGGGGGCAAGGAATCGGGATAAAAGGTTCTGGGGTTTGGCCCGGCTCCAGAATTAACCCCCCTCGAGACCAGGATGTTGAGGATCAAAGGACGAGCAGGAAATGTCAAAAGGCAGAACGCAGCTGTTGTGCAGTCACCCTCTCAGGTCGAGGACACACGGGCCTTGGCTCCGTGGCCATTTCTGGAGCCGATATTCTGGAGCGGCTCAAAAATGGGGAGTGTCTTTGGCAGAAAAAGAGGAAATGACGTTTACGTGACATTTTTAATTTAGAAATTGAAGTTTTCAGATTTTTCTATAAACTCTGTCTCCTCAAAATGAAAGCGAATACTTCGTTTTTCAAACCCCCCAAAAAAGTTTGGCAATTTTCAGTCATTCTCCCTCCCTCCCCCCACCCTTCTCTCTTTTTCCTTTCTACCTTTCTGGGTATTTTTTTATTTTTCATTTTGCCACTGGGAAAGAACGGGGAAGAGGGAGAGAGACATGAAACTGAACATTGGGGGGGGGGGGGGAGGTGGATTTTATCTCTTTGTCAAACGATCAGAAATTTACTTTTTTAATGAAAATTTCCTCTGAAAAGTTTTATTTTGAAAAAGGCCATTTGAAATCAAAGAAATCAATGAAAAAGTTGACCCAGCTCTAGCTCATCTGCTCTTCACAGCACATTAGCGTCACAGTCGGTGGAATCCGTCCATCCCTACAGCTGGGCCATGAGATCGCACCCCGGTTCTTTGGTGTCCCAATCCACTACCCTGTCACACTGTGCACCTGCTGGGTCATCAGTGGGAACTACTACATCCTCCTCCGCTTGAGCAAAAGAACTGAGGCCGCTAGCTGGAGCAGGAGTGCCTCTTCTGTAGATCACCCATTAAAGGGACAAAGGCACATGTGGCCAGTGTTTTGCTGTGACGCTTCCTTGGGGCCTCCAGAGCTAAGAGTGACCTTGTTACCCATCTGCCTCAGCATTAAAGGGATGTGCTGGTGCTAAATTCAGTGACAATGCCTTGCCACTAATGTTTGTTAGCCAGCCCCACAGATTCCGTAAGACTCCACCAGTTCTAACTTTGCCTTACAGATAACACTGGGTGCCCCCAGTTGCCAACCCCTCTGGAAGAGCATTCACCTGCAGTATCCAGGACCCTCTCTGAAATTACCAAATCCACTGGCTAGAGACAGAATACGCACACCAGTCTGCCGGCTCAGCTGTGGATGCACACCTCACTTGAATGTAACAGCTGAGATGGATTTGTAAATCCTGAGATGGATTTGTAATTAAACAAGCATCAATCCATTAATAAAGACCAGAGCTTTCAATGATACTAAGAAGAGCTAATAGAAACAGAAAATGATTACAAATAAGTGTCCCATGCTTTCCAGTGATTAAAACTTGACCCAACAGCTTGCAATCCTTGTCTAGGAAAAGTTCTCACCTAAAGCAACCTTGCAGCGTCACCCACCCACATGGCTGGGGATCCACCGTTCATAGAATGCAAAGAGCACTGACCTTGTTATCTCAGTGATGGATAATAAAGGGGTTCTCTCCCCTTCCTCTTATAGTCCTATACCCTTTGAGAGGTGTTCTTTTGACTGTATCCCCAGAGAAAGTTCTCCTCCCCTGCTGCTTGTGCTCCAGGGAACCAGGCTGCTTTTCTCACCCTCCAGATAACTTGCTCTTCTGTTGACTTAAAATGCAAATACAGAAGCCTTTGTGCTGGTTTCACAATTCGTGATTCACAGCAGGTACTTTGGCACAGGTAAATCCACTGTCCTTTGTCTGGGGAAGACTTGTTTATCAACCAGGCTTGCTGGCATGGTTTCAAACAAATGTTTAGTGTACACAGACCATTTTTTAGTTAACAGCCTTACAAGGTGACCAAGATGACATATGTTTTCATTTGATATCTTACATTAAATTCTTCATAGACAAATACCCTGACAGGTATTAGGTGTGTTAGGTGTAGTGAGTTTGTCAGTCTTGATAGGAGTTTCTATTACATGTCAAGAATCAGAGAGGTAGCCGTGTTAGTCTGGAATAGCAGAGGTAACAAAGTCCTGTGGCACCTTAAAGACTAACTATAAAGTTTTGAAGCATGAGCTTTCGTGGCAGTGAACCCTTTGCCAGTGGGCCTTGCGGGGCTGTTAGGGTCACTGTTACCTTTATGATGCCAACTCACATATGAGACACTAATCCGCAGTGTTGGATACTATGAACTAGGTGACCAGATGTCCCGATTTTATAGGGACAGTCCCAAATTTTGGAGCTTTTTCTTACATAGGCACCTATTACCCCCATCCCCTGTCCTGATTTTTCACACTTGCTATCTGGTCATCCTACTGTGAACTCAGGATGCAATCTGTCCTCTCTGAATCATCCCGCTAACTCCGCTTAGATTTCTCCACTTTGACGCTCTGCCTTATTATCTGAGAGATAAACCTTCCAGGGCCTGATCTAAAGCCCAGGGAAGATAATCGTGATTTTTCCATTAGCTTCAGTGGGTTTGGGATTTGGCGCTAGATTAAAACTGTCCTGAAAAGTGAAGGGTCTGAAAACTTTCAGGGTTTGAATTTTTTGTTTTTTTGGATGAAAAATGAACATTTTCAGGTTTAGTTGAAAACAGAATTTTTCATTGAAAATGTAACGGAAAAAGTTTTCACAGCCCCAGTGGTGTTGCCTGAAAGAGGCTCCAGTGTCATGACCCACAGGCCTTAAGCTCAGGTCCACAGGAGCAGCCATGCGTCAACCCTCCATTTGGCAACACAGGAAGCCCAGCCCCAGTTTGAGGCTCCGCCCTGATACCCTATTGGTGGATATGCAGAGCAACTGATTGGCCCGCTGGCCCTTCTTAAGCCAGCAACAGGAAGTTATCTGAACAATGGTGATTCACTCTGCTCTGGACTGTATACCCTGTGCCTCCTGCTCTCCCAGCTTCACTTCCTGGCATCCCCATCTGGCTTAGCTCTTGACCTCTGACTTGTGGTTCTGGTTTCCAGTTTGTCTCCTGCCTCAGACCTCCTAGTATCCTGAGCCAGCATGACTCAGGTTACTGACTCATGGTTCTGATCCCATGTTTGTCTCCTGCTTCTGCTCTCCTGATTGTTTGACCTGGCTGACTCTTGACTCCTGACTGTGGACTCTGGCTCTGACCAGTAGGGATGGCTGCCTATGACCCAGCTCTGACATCAGGCAAGAGAAGAAGTTTGTCAAACTGAGATAAGCCACTTTTCTGGAAATGTAATAGACTGTATATGCCTTTGGGATGACCTGAGCTCTCATGCAGCTAAAGCTATACTAACTCTTTGTTCTCCCATCTGAGGATCTCAAAGCACTTTACAACCATCAGTGAATGAAGCCTCACACCACCACTGAGTGGTACATGAAAGTATTAGCATTATCTTTGTTGCATAGATAAGGGAAGCGAGGCATAGAGGGGTGGAGTGACTTTCCCCAAAGTCTTACCAAAAATCTGTAACAGAGGCCTGATCTAACATCCAGTGAAGTCAGTGAAAAAACCAAGTTATCAGGTCACGCCTCCCCGCTAGAATCCAGTCTCTGCAAATCCTTCACTCTGGGTTAAGTCATGCTATTGTTTTCAATCTATCGGCTGTAAATCCTGCTATGTCTCTAAACATCTTCATGGCCATTCTTGTAAGAGCAGATAATACATGGCTGAATCTTTCACCATGGTGAAAACCTATTCTTTCTTGCTTGCTTGCTTTGTCTGTCTGTCTGTCTTAAGGGGACTAAGGCTGGCCCTCAACTGTGACTCATTAGCTACTTCTCATGTGACCAATCAGAGGCTGCAAGTGACCTGGTCCTTAGATAAAAGGTAGTTGAGAGTGGATATGTAGGGAGGCTTCTGTAGGAGATCCTGGGTCAGGGATCAGTCAGCGGGACCTGGTTTAACTTATGTTGGATTATTGGGAAATAAACCCCTGCCTAAAGGCGGAGATGGAAATTCTGCCAATGTTGGGAGTTTTATTAGGTGATGGGATGGCCCCTCTGGCTTATACCAACGCCCCGGGCAAAGTTCTACCTCAATAGTGCCTTCACACAGCATCACAGAGTCGTGATTGGTGGCGGTGATTCCCAGGAGAACCCAATTTCTCAGCCTCTCTGAGGGATTCTCCTCTCTGGGGTTGGCTCTGCGTTTGCTAAGCAGCAGGGGCATCTCCCAGGCTTGTGAGAACCATCCCGGGCGTTCAGTTTCCACCCCGCAAAGAAGAAAAGCTCCGTGAGGAAAGGGACTGAAGATGATTCTTGTTTTCACCTGCAGGCTGCAACGTGAGGCTTGAACTATGATGCTGAGATGGGGATGCGAGGGGTGGGGGTGTCAATGGGGTATGGAGCTTTTGATGCAGGATGGCCATATAAGTCGATACCGCTCCAGGAAGCTGCTGATCTGAATCCATCCTTCAGCAAGGATTGAAGATCATTACCACCTTGTGGCTGCTGGACTAGTGGAATGAGTTTGGACACAGTCCATCTCCTGGCAGTGAAGTGCCCATGTTGAAAACCATGGACATTACCTAGCAATCTCAGCAGAGAGGTCAAGATCTGATTGGATATGAATGATGAGCTGTTCCCTAACCCTAGAAGGGTTCCCTCCAGATCAAGTTTGAGGTAGGGGATGCTAGCACTGCCATTACCTGGTCTGTCCCTGCTCTGTGGCTCGCTAGAGCCTTCAGTCCCCGGGGCAGTGTATCGAGTGCCTTTTTCCCGCATTGAATTCACTAGGAATTCTGTGAAAGTTTCAGCGATATTTGAAGATCTCCGGTCTGACCCAACGTATACTCACTGGTGGGCAGGGTGCTCTTGGAACCAGTCAAAGATCTTGTCAACATTTTGTTCAATGGAAAAATGACTCTCCAACAAAACAGAAAATGGTGTTGTGGGGGAGATCCCAGTGGTTTCCCCCCCCCAAACTTCTCTCTGTCTTTTGCAACACCCGTCCCCCAAAATGTTGGGGTTTTCAACAGTGTGAAAACATGTCTGCCCTTCCTGAAAAGATTTCAGGCACTAAGTCCCTTTGGCTCTGCCGGACCCACACAAAGGGGATTCAAGAAGGTGATTCAAGAAGGGATTCAAGGTGTGAAGATGGGGAAAAGAAATGAAGGGGGCAGTGGGGACAGAGGAACATGGGGAGGGGAGAGAAAGGGGGATTTAAGGGGAAGCAGGATTGAATGTGATGACAAGGAGCCTGGACTCCATCCCTAGGGAAGGACAGCACTGCCTGGAAAGCTGTTTGGTGACAAGGTGCAGGGAGCTCTTTCTGCACTCCGCTCTATTGTGTTCCATCCAAACAGTGTCTCGTTCACCCTTCCCACGCTCTGGGGAAAGGGGAGGAGCACCAGGCTTCTCGAGCAAATGTTTCCACTGCCAGGGAACACTTTGTCCTGGGCGCTCCTTTAGCTAAACGCTGGCTGGGCCCTGCCCACGAGTAACGTGCACCTGAGATGGGGAGGGAGATACCTGTGCATTCAGCATCTTTCATCCCACAGCATTTTACAAGCATTCCATCTACAGGAATCACTTCGTCCTCCATTAAAGTGCGGCCACCTCTGGGGTGGGACATGGCCTCTGTTTAACTAGACGCCGCAACGCTGCGTGCCATTTTAGGAGGGAGAGTGAAGAAGGCTCCCATATGAAATTGAAACTGCACATTAGCTAGTCTGATTCATTCTTCCGTCTCCTTGCTGGTGCCACAACAGGCTGATGCTCTGAGTACACAGTGATGGTTATGTTTCCACCCTCCGAGGGGCTAAGCTGCACCCCAGACTGCCAGCTATCATCCCGTATTTTCTTGCAGCATCCTTCAATATGTGTGTGGGGGGGGAGGGGAGGGGGGTGTTCTTTCCCACTTGCTCCCCTCCTGTAATAGACAAACAGCACCATCCTACAGCTGAGAACCTCTTACAAGGTGCTGAAGCCAATGGTAGTTGATGCCCGATGTGCACCAACCCTGAGGCACTCAGTACCAGGCAGGATCTGTCCCAAATTTAGTCCTGGAAATGGGCTGCCCAGGGCTCCCTAAAACCCCAAGTGTGTGAAGAGTCTTGATTTTTTTTTCCTGGTTCTTTTAATTAGTTAATTAAAATCTTCCCCTAAATTATTTATGGGACTTTTAAAAATTGTTAGTTTTAAATCCTTTGCAAGCAGATCCTTGGGCACCAAAAGGTCAAGACCCGTTGGCTCAGAGGATTCACTTCGACCACCACATCATACCAATGGTGCCATGTGTTCGGAAAGAGAGCCAGCCCCAGTCACAGTGCTTAGCACTATTCATCGGTAAAGTGCTTTACACACATTGATTAA
The DNA here is from genome assembly GCA_032164245.1 of Sternotherus odoratus. NCBI lineage: Eukaryota > Metazoa > Chordata > Testudines > Kinosternidae > Sternotherus > Sternotherus odoratus. The sequence continues at coordinate 10,861,796 of JAVMKO010000022.1, read as the reverse complement.
TGCACACGTTCGGTAGGGAGGAGGTATTCTAGCCGCCCCATTGGGGAGCAGACATGAAGGAGTTAAGCACGTGATTATTATTTTTCCCCACCGAGTATCCAGAGTTGGTGCTGGGGAAAAGGAGTCTGTGAAACGTTTCAAAGTTTCTAAGCTGTCTCAAAATGGGCTGATTTCCATTTTTTATGATATTTGTTACTGGTTTTACAGAAGTGACAGAGTCCTGTGGCACCTTAAAGACTAACTAAAGTATTGAAGCATAAGCTTTCCTGGGCTAATACTCACTTCATTGGATGCATGCAGTGGAAGTATCCCTGCATGCATCTGATGAAGTGGGTATTAGCCCACGAAAGCGTATGCTTTAATACTTTAGTTAGTCTTTAAGGTGCCACAGGACTCTTTGTCACTTCTGCAAATCCAGACTAACATGGCTACCTCTCGGATTCGTTACTGGTTTTATTTAGTGAAATGACCTTAGGAATGTTTTGTTTACCGAAAGCCCAGTTGTCAATAAGAAAACATGGTTTGTGATAAACTAAAGCTTTTGATTGAAATGCATCATAAAACAATGTAAACCAATGTCTGACAGAGCTCAGGGTGAGCCCGAACTGGGAGTGCCGGCGGGAGGCAGATTATTTTACATCTGTAGGGTGATTACTTCTTTGTCTGAAGCTGGGCATGTCGGAGAGAGAAGACTGGGCTAGGTGAACCTTGGTTCTGATCCAGTCTGGCAATAGCTATTTCCAAGCATGGAAAATGTTGTAAAAAAAATGGGAAATTTGGATAATATCAGCACTTTTTTGCAGGGAGGTTCTGTTTTGACCCAAACAAGTCAAGTGCCAAAGTGTAATTCTGGTCCTAACGGTGACCTTCATCGGGAGCCACAGGTGCCCAGCTCTTCTGAAAGTTGGGCCCCCAGCATTACATTTTCAAAAGGGCCCTTCACCCACAATTGGGGCCAGATTTTCAGAAGTGGGTCCATGATGGATGTTAAATTAATCTGGCCCTGATTCAGGCCTCTTCAGGATCTCAGAATGGGCTGACTCTCACTCTTGTGGTACAGGCCACTAGCCTATGTTTCTCTCTGCCTCTGCAACACCCCCATGCCATAGCCCAGATGTTAACGGTCTCCCGCAGTTCTTACAACTGGGGTGGTGCCCTTTTCCCACTCCATGTAGTGGAAGAGATTTGGGACAAAACTAATGCCCTACCAGAAACCTAGAGGAAGGCAAAACTGACACCTACAGCTGTGTGGCAACCAGATTTTTTGATTCACAGAAAAATCCACAATTTTGAAAAATGTTCCACTCCAAACCAGACTGAAAACAGGAAAAAAAAATTCCTGTGAAATGAAATTCTGACAAAATTTGTTTCAGGTCCATCAAATGGTTTCATTGTAGATGAAACCAAACTGGCACATTCCAGTTTTGACCTTTGAAAATGTTTTCAGATGCCTGTCTTATTACAAAAAACAACCACCCAATCAATTTCATGTCAGAAGGTAGTTTCAAAAGGAAGAAATCGACACCCTTGGTTCTGAAAAGGGACGTTGTGGAAGTGCTTTGTTTTTGTTTTTTCAAAACAAAATGTTGTTGAAATGGACACATTTTCTTAAAAGTTTTATTTGATGCAAATGGCATTTTTTTAATTGAAAAATGTTTTGATGAAATATTTCTCACCGGCTCCACGGAGCCCCCCACCCCACCCCATGAACCCCAGCATTGCGAATACAGCCAATGGGGCATTCAGCCCGGCTTTCTGTGCTATGGATCAGCTGGTAGCTGGATATTTGCTCCTCTCCCCAGAGATGATCTTCTCTCTCCTTCCTTTCCCCAGTGTGGGGAATAAAGGAGATTCAGGGATAACCAGATGAATGCGGGAGGTGGGGAAATAGATTGGCTGTAGGGATAATAAAGAGCAGGCTTGGAGAGGGGAGAATTTGGGTATGAGGAGCAATAGTTTGATAGAGTAACCAGTTCTCACTTTATCTCTCCGGCCCTTAATGGCCACTTACAAAGTGTTCACTGCCATTTAACAGCAACGCTTATCAAGCCTGACAAACTCACTACACCTAACACGGGGCTGCCGCAGTATTTATCGGTATAGAGCCGGGGTTTCAAACACCTGGCCTGCGGGGTTATTTCTTGCGGCCTGCCAAGCTCCCTGTGCCCCTGCTTCTTCCCCCTGGAGTTATTTCCTGCAGCCCGCCAAGCTCCCTCACCTCTCCCCAGCATGCCACATCCCATTCCTCTGCTTACCCCCAGGCGCTTCCCGCTACCAAACAGCTGTTTGGCAGCACTTTGCGCTTTCCAGGAGGGAGGACTGGGGAGCCGCATGCTCAGGGAAGGAGGTGGAGAAGAGGCAGGGCAGGGGTGGGGATTGGGGAAGGGGGGAAGGGGCAGGGCCTCTTGGGGGGGGATTTGGGGAAGGGGTGGAGTGAGGGCTGGGGCAATGGAGGGTGTGTCAGTGATGTGGCCCTCGGGCCAAGGTACTAGTCGTCTTGTGGCCCTCCTGGTGATTCAAGTTTGAGATCCCTGGTATACAGTGTCGTGTGAAGTATCAAATGAAAGCTGGTGACACATTGGTCATTAATATCAGTGAATGATATATGGCTGGCTGGTGTGCAAAGTGGTAGTACGTGTGCTGGAAATGTATTCCTCAAATATGCTTTGGAGGCTGGGTTGATCAACATGTTTGTCCTAGACCTAGAGAAAGGCACGTTGCTTTACCTGTCTGCCCTGGGATCAGTTGTTGATCAAATATTGTGCAATCAGCACAAAGGACAATTCGTTTGCATTTTAAGTCAACAAAAGAGCAAGTTATCAGCTTGGCCATCAACTTCCTGAAGCATAAACAGCAGGGGAGAAAAACTTTTAGAGAACACCTCTCAATGGTTTACTGGGTCAGAAAAGGGGAGAGAACCCCTTTGTGATCCATCACTGGGGGGGAAGGGGGGGGGGGGAGAAAGGCCTCTGTGTGTCCCTGAACAGTGGTTCCTCAGCCATGTGGGTGGCTGATGTTAAAGGTTGATTTAGGTAAAAAAACTGACCATAGGCCAGAGTTGTAACCTGTTGAGTTAGGTTTTAGTTGCTAGAAAGCATGACTATACTTTTGTTTTATTTGTGACCATTTTCTGTTTTTATTATCTCTGCCTAGTATCCCTTACAGCTCTGTTAGCTATTGATAAATATATGCTTGTTTTATTATAAATCCACCTCAGTGCTGTTACATTAAAGGGAGGGGCGCATCCACAGCTGGGCCAACAGACTGGTGTGACAGCAGACTTGGTAACTGCGGTGAGTGTCCAGTGTTAGGGGCTGGATATTATGGGGGAACGCCCTCCTAGGGGGTTCAGGAACTGGAGGCATCAAGGATTCCCTGCAAGTTAAGGAAAGGACCGGCAGAGTCCTTAGGACATTGTTGGGCTGGTTAACAGACTGGAGTGTCAGGGAGCTGACACAGTTTAGCACCAGAATATCTCTCTCTTGCTGAGGCAGAGGGGTGTAATAAGATAGCTTACAGTTCGGGGGCCCCCAACAAGGCATCACAGGGCCAAATCCACAAAGGGTATTAAGATCTCTAGCTTCTATTCAAATCAATGGAAGTTAGGAGCCTGAATACCTCTATGGATCTGAGTATCTGGACTTTACTTTCCCTGTCTGTAAAACAGGATGATAATCCTTTCTGAGAAATTTTGTCTGTCTTTTGTCTGTCTTTGCCCATTTAGATTGTAAACTCTTTGGGACAGGGACTGTCTCTTGCTATGTGTATGCATCTAGGAGATCTAGGTTCAGTTCCTGACTCTGCCACAGACTCCCTGAAGGACACTTGGGCAATCGCTTTGTGCCTCAGTTTACCCCTCTGTCAAATGGGGATAATAATGGTTCCATTCTCTCATCCTTTGTCTATTTTGAGGGTAATTTCTGGGAGACGGACTGTGTGTTCCCGTGCAGGGGTGTGCAGCGCTTTGCACAGCATGGCACAGATATCTGTCTAGGTGTGACCTCAACAGACATAATTATTATTAATAAAACAATAATGATCACGCAACAGCTGGGAAGAGAAATGGAACGGCCGCGCAGCCTGACCCCTTCACGTGGATTTCGACATGGTCCCTATTCAGCAGGATCCAACCCGCCGGATCCCTCATAAAAAGAAGAGATCGGTTTCCTTTCCTTTAATTTCAAAAGCCTCGCCCCTCCCCCCCCCCCTTCCCCATCACCTCTTCATCCCCATGTGGCGCCTTCCTCTTCCCTCCTCCCGGAGCTGTGGGGTTGGAAAAGAGCTGCACCTGCTTTAGATGGATTATGGTAGAAGTGGAAGTAACTCTCCCTCCCTCCCCTCCCAGATCTCAAGTCACATCTCCAGTGCAGACATAGCCCCACTGATTAGAGCCTGCTCTCCCCATGTGAATGGGACCGAGAGAGAGCAGGGCGCAGCCTGACCCCCCCACCCTACCCTGAGCAGAGGAGGAAGAGGAGCAGGGGTGGGGGGAGGAAGGAAGAGGGAGCCCCAAGAATTATCCAGCCAAGGGAGGTTGGAGCAGGCAGCAAACCCCAGACATGCCTGACCAGGTCTAGGGGCTCTCCCCGGGCTTTCCCCGAGACGGCGAACTTTGGGGACCCCCCCCCCCCACTTTCCCCGGAACTGGAGAAGTTTCTCATCCCCCGGCGGAGGTCTGGACGAGGAGACGCAGCCGCTCCCCATGCCCCAAGCGGGGGGTTGAAGTTGAGAGTTGATTCCCGACGCTGTCGATCCAAACAGGTTGGTGGTGGGGTGTTTTTGGGGGGTGGGAGGGGGGGGTTGTATTTATTTCTCGCTTGGATGAACTCTCAGTGCGGGGGGAGTTTCAATCTCCAGCCCCCCCCCCCCCAACACACACAGCCTGTTTACACCGGGACTCGGATTCCTCCCCCCTTTAAAATATTTTCCGCCACTAACCCCAGAAAGTTGCTAAACAGGCTGAACAGCTGTTTTCTTTCTTTCTTTCTTTGCAGGGGCGGCTTCTTTTTAAACGGGGGTGTGTGTGTGGAGAGAGCTGTTCGCCTGGTGGGTGCCCCAGGTCTCTTTTTTTGCCGGGGGGGGGGGGAATTGCAAACACTTTACAATCTATTTTTGCTCGCTTTGTTGTTTCGAATTGTACAACCTGCTCAGCTGAACTGTCTCTGGAGTAACGAGCTCCGGGAATCTCCTTGCATTCAGTTTGGCTTCGCCATCCGCAGTCCTTTTAGGGGGCTGTTCTTAGTTTCCCTTTGGGCAGGGTTGTGTGTGTCGAAGTTAGAGGGTTTGTAGTCTTAACCCCCCCCCCCCCCCCAATCGATCGTTTGCATCGTTTGGTCCCAGGGGTCGCGAAGTTGCATCAAACAGCTTTCAGACAAAGAGAAATCTCTGGGAGAAGCAACTTTTCAGCTGAGACTTTGCATGGAAGTGGCGTGAAATGCCAGGGATTTGGGGAGCGGAGGATTTTTTGGTGGGGGGGGGTTGTTTATATTGGGGGAGAAGGGGATGAAATTCAGAGGTGGGGGAACTGGGAAAGTGTGTGCATGTGGGGGGAATTGGGGGAGTTGGAGGTACAGTATTGATTTGCCTTATTGTGTGTGTGCTTATATCTTTTGAGAGCCCCGAGGGGGGGTTAGAAGAGACTGCTCCTGGGGTGTGTGTAGATCAGTCAGCCCTGGGTGTGTGGCATGGGCTTTTTTGTGTGTGTGTGAATCTCACAGTTTGTGCTGATTGACGGGATGGGCAGATTCAAAGTTGTTCACATTTATGGGGCTCTGAGTAGAAAGTGCGTGTGGGTGGGGGGGCACATAATGTGGGGACAGCTGTATTTCTGCCCACCTCTCTCTCAGCCTCACAAAGCAACTTTCCCTGGGAGGCCTGTGGAGATGAACAGGAAACTTACAACAAGAAAACCTGCTCTCTGGCAGTGTCTTTCCTGTTGGATTCTAGACTCCAAGGAAACTTTTGCTGACAATATTTTTTCTTTCTCTTCAGTCCCAGAACCTGCTGTGGTCTGTTATTTTTAATACTCGCCAAGGGAGTGGGGAACATCTTTAGCAATTAAGAAATTGCTTTCACTTTCCTTAATTAATTTTTTTTTAAAATTTAACCTTGAGAAATACTGTAGGTGTTTAAATTAGCCGTCTCTCTGCTAGGGGAAGTAATGCAGAATAACCTCAACAGCTATTGTAGTTCAGTATACTTTGCGGGGACATGTTGCATTTGGTTTTCCTTTGTTGGTACCTGTCTTTTTATTTCCCCCATAGGCCGTTTTTATTTTAATGATGTCTATTGCTGAGTGTTTAAAACATAATTTAAACACAAAACCTGCTGATCTGGGCCCAGTGATGTCCCCCTGTTTAGAAATACCAACTCAAAACAAAACAAAAGTTTTAAAATCTCTGCAAATTCCCTGAAGAAGCAAACTGACCCCAACGAACTTTAAACAACCCGCAGAGAAATTGTACTCTGGTTTGAGAGAAATAAATATTTTAAATACTTCAATTTTAATCTATATAATAAATGAGAGGAGGCAAAAATAAGACCAAAACAAAATATTTTGTATTGATTATTAAATACTTTATACTGATTATTAAAACTTATAGGGCAAGGATTCTAACTCAGCCCCCTGTACAGTGAAATTCCACATTGTGATTTGCTTGTGCACATCTTTCCCCTTATGGCACAGTTTGTGAGCCTTTCTATATTTCTTTGTTTTAAAAGTGTGATGAGGGCTGTTTTGGGGTGAGGGGGAATCCCTAAAACTTTCGTAGAATGCCTGCTAGTCCATATGAGGGTGGATCAGGTTCACTGTCTAGTTGAGCCCCTGTAAACCATCGCTAATAACAATCATTTGGAAAGAGTTTATTATTAAGTAATATTCTTCAGGGAGTTCAGAAATCCCAGGCAGAACATGTTGTTAAAACTGATGGCTAGTTGGTGAGGGATGTTGCTTTCATCGGATCCCCCCCATACAGCAAATAGCTTGGTTTTAGACAAATTCCTAGTGCAAATTTTGGCAAAATGAACGTTTTTTTGGTTCCTTCAAAATTGTCGTCCGTCTTGGGCTTCTGTCTGCCCTCTGTATCTCCTCCCCTGCCTTACCTCCCCCCCCACCCGCCAAAAAAAGTTTAGTAAGTGGTGTGTTAGCAGCAGATTACTCTGAATATTTTTTTTGAGGATAGGAAATGGTTTTGAGCAGGCAAGCACATTTCTAAGGTGTGTATGGAGGAGAACAAGTGGAGTATAATTTCAGTTAACCTTACTGTTTGGGAATGGCTTTTAAAAAAATAAGAAAAATGTATCATTATTCTTTCCTCCCCTCTTCCCTCCTTTGTTAATTCAAATAAAAATGTTAATAGGGGAGAATAGGAATAATTCACGCATATCTAAAAACTAAACTTAGTTTGCATTGTTACTCAGAGCAACATTAAAAAGCAGAGAAAACACACTGTGATTTCTCTATTCCTAATATAGTGCTCAGGAATTTCAGCAGAGATTCCTATCCAGGATCTGTTGCCGGCTTGAAGTAATTGATCAGCCCACATTAATTTTGCTTTGGAGACTAAAATGTACATACATTTGTCATTTACCACAGTCAGAACCAACGTAGCATCCGATTAAGACCTCACTTTACAATGCGTTTAGAAAGACTGTGGGGTATACAATAAAAATGTTATTAGATTCTCTATTAAAAGATCGTGTTTTTAACCTAAAAAAGTAGTAGGATTTTCTGGTGAGTGAAAATTCTTCCTGTGAGTTTAAAAATTTACACAAGAAGTGTGTTATGCTGGAGAATAGGCAGTTTGGTGTCAAATCAATACACATCTTAGACAGACGATGTGAGCCTGGCAGTTGTGTATTTGTGAGTGTGTTTCATGCCATACTAATATTGTTGACTAAACATAAGTAAATCTTAGATTTTAATGAAATCAAGCTCACTTTTTGATTTATTTTGAGGAAAGTCTGTTTTTAAAATTAGGCTTGTTTATGCAGATACAAAAATTATTTGTCAAATTTACTCCCCATTTTTTTTTAAATAAATACCTTTGAGAGTTCAGGATGGAATACAGTGAACGTAAGGACGAAAATTTTATGTGCTGACTGAGTCGGGGAGTGTTTGTCAGTTCTGCGAAGCAGTCAGATGGTTCTAATTCCAGTCTTTATTCTTTACTCCTTGTGGAGCAGGGCTTGAAAGGGGAGACTAAACCCCTGTGTTTTAAAATGTTTGGGCTAATATTCTTGAGTTGCTATTTTTTTTATTATTAAAACAGTCATTTTCCCCTTCTATCTTTTCTTTTGTGTTGAACGTGGAGACAAGGAAACCCTTTGGTTAAAACCTGATGCAAATAATTTGTTTTATGCTTTGAACTGATGAGGATACTAATATAGCAAAACCACTTCTATCATCTGGGCCCCATTTCAGAAGAGAAAGTTTGACTAGGGGGGAAATAGTCTAATGCATTCAACTCCATCCAACCTGTCTACCCTGTTAAGTGTCTAGATGGGGGGTGATGGGTTGCATCTCTGTGCTTTCCAAGATTCTGCTGCTGGTGTTAAGTGAAAATGTTCCGTTTGCAGCCAGATGCACCCAGTGGACTGATCTTTCCCAGCCCAGTTGCGTGTGCACTTGTAAAGGAAGCTAGCAATTCCTTCTGCTGGTCCCCAAGCCGATGGCTTCAGCAGAAGCAATAAAAAGGAGTATGCACAATACATCTACTATTCGGATTGTCGTGGCTCAGTGAATCTAAGCAGAAAAGTTGTTTGTTGCGTCTGTTTTGGCGAGGGGAGAAGAAAGTGAGATGCTAAGGAAAAAATGTTTGGGCCGAGTACATTTTTAAAAAAAATGATGATGATGATGATTCCTAAGTGGATTTACCTGGAGCAGAGGATTTTAAAATAAATTCTATTAAACGCCTTCATTTTAATTCCCCATGAAAATCAACAATAAAATTTAAAAAAATCCAGCAATGCAACAGCAGAGGAATATGGTAAATTTCTAATTCAGATTCTCCCTTCTGAAAGAAAGGGCAGCGTTTATTTAAAAATCACCATGATCTATAAAATCAAGTGACACTAAAATATCCACTTCAGGCGCTTTCTCTTTTTCTTTTCTAATAACCAAGCTGGAATCCAAGTGCACTCTGTTGTGAAGTTCTTGCCCAGAGAACCCTAAGAGCTTTTCTTTTCTCATGGTGGATAGGGGATGCTTTGAACCTGATAAGGTTTGTTTCTCGCTAGGGGGCTGGCTTTGAGTCTTTTGGGGGGGGGGATTGTTTTTTGTTTTTTGCTGGCTGGGTGGAGGGGGAGCAAGGGGAAAATCAGAGGGGGGAAGAGGTACTGCAAAGATTTTCCCTTTGTAGCAACAAGGTTGGGGGGAGCGAGCGCTGTGGAGCGGGAGGGACAGTTCTCCTTCCTATAGAAAGGAGGGATAATTCAATGTGTGCAGCCTTTCCCCCTTCTTCTGCATGTGTGTGTTTTTTTTGTTGTGTTTTGTTTTTGCGGTCTTGTTTTCCGACAGGGAGCGAAATTTCATAGCCTGGCTCCCATGTATTTAGGAAAAGTCTCTTCTTTATTTTCAGCCCAAACAGCGACCATTCTCCCCAGCCCTACCCGCTGCTATCTGTCTTTCAGTGGAGTTAAAAGATGTCTCTTGTCATTCTCTTCCCATCCCACAGCCCCTATTTCTAGCTGGCAGGTGTGTTGGAGAGGGTGGGTAGCTAATGAAGATGTCCTTTGCAGCAGGGTTATGGGAGGGCTTCAGGCCAGCCAGGGTTCCTTGCCCTGTGGTAACAAGGCGACTTATTGCCATGTGTGTACCTGGTGCTGATGCTTCAGGGAATTGGAGTGGGATAGGAGGATCAATCTCTGCCTCCGCTTTGGCCTTCAGTTCAGAAGGGACTCATATCTGTTCCCTTTGGGTGACCCTGTATTTTAGTCACCCCCCTCCACTAATTTGCTAGGACCCAAGTATCCTTAAGCCATGTTAATAGTTAATCGTTTGTCTCTGTCACCTGCCACTTGTTAAAGTGATAACTTAGAAATTCCACTCCTACTTGCAAAGTCCTCTTAAAAATATTTGAAATGACATCAACCTCACAAAATTGGTTGTCATTTTCTGTGACTTTCTCCTCTATCTGTTCCGTTTTTTCCCCTCTTACCCTCCATACTAGATCAGGTCATTTCGCTCACTCTTTAGAACAAGCTTACCTACTGGGGTGCTGGTTCTTTTGGTGCCCCATAAGCAGCTCCCTTTGCTCATTGGAGATAGAACTTTTATTTTATAGAAGTGGGGAGAAAAGGTCTGAGGAGTGGCTAGTTTTTAGGGTTGGGAAAAATCCTATGCCTGTATCTCAGAGTGAAATTTACCCTCCAGAAGAGGAAAGGAGGTAGGGGAATGCAAAAGAGTGGTTGATTTTAAAAACTTGTTTTTAATTTTTTTTGTAACTGAAAAGAAGTGATGATATAAAATGCAGGGGGGATGGCGATGGGTCTGGTCTTGTTAAATCTCCTGTCCCCTTCTGAATGAAGCCACTTCAGGGGATCGAGCTACCGGTGCTGCCGATCCAGCATAACTTCATAAGGTGCAGCATCTTCCTCCCTGCCCCCATCCCAATGCTTTACTGAATCAGACAGCAACAGGGGGAGGGAGATCAAGTGATGGAGAAAAAGGTAATTTCATCTGAGATCTGGAATGAGATGGAATATAGAGCACAGTTCATCTTTCCCCCATCCATCCTCAATTTTGTTTTGTAAAGTTCTTGTTTCCCTGGTTGAAGAGAGATTGTATCAAGGGTTCGGATGATAGTTGTTAACGGATTGCACGAAAAGTATTGCATTGGGACATAAGTAGCACGTAGCTGTGCTCGTATGTAGATAGAGAAACGGTCGAGTTCTGTGTTCATTAGGCGGCATGTACAGTGGGTCTAACTTCTTAAAGTTGTACCTAAAATTTGCTTTTGCCAGGTTGTGAGTTTATCCTCCCTCTTAACAGAAACTGGCACCAGTGTTTACCCTCGGCTGCAAGTGCCTCCCATGTTTCGGGCCCTGGCAGATTGGCAGACCGAGATCCTTTCGCTCCACTCTCCAACGGAAACCCTTCTGGTAGGTCGCAGATGTCGGATCCAGAGGAGCCGCAGCAAATTTTTTTAAAAAAATTGATTTTCAAGGAGGGGGTTTGTGACGTGGAAGGAAAATGCTGCTGCTCTGCCGGGTTGCGCTGGAGCCGAGAGCTCTGGCTCCAGCTGTATGGATCCTGTGAGTGTTTGTCGCAGGGACGAGTGGAATAATAAAACTTTTTTTCTTCTAATACTAGGACTTTGAAAAACATAGGCAGCTGTGAAAACACGTGAGGGCTTTTTTTTTTTTTTAAAGGTAGTTGGGGAAAATTTGCCATTGGGGGGGCCCTGTGTTACAGGTAATTTGAAAACTGTTTATTCTGCCTCCCTGGCAAACCTCACTCACGTGACCTCAGCTGGGTAGAGAGTTGGAATTCTCTGGTGATTAAATTGCTGGACTGCGAGTCGGGACCTGGGTTCTGCTAAACTGATGCGAGAGTTTTGGCTAGTCCCTTCAGCTTGCTTTGCCAGGCAGTATAGTAGGGATAAGGCTGTTGACCCCTTCAGTTGACAGGAACTCTGGAGCTTCAAGGGCGAGAGAAAATTCCATATTCTCTCCTTCTCTATGCGAATATAAGAATGTGAGGGGTTGATGTACATTATGTACAGTACATTCGCGGACCAGATTCTATTCTCATGCTGTTGAAATCAGCGGTGTTACTCTAGACTTACACTGGAGTAATTAGAGCAAGATTTAGGTCTGGCTCCTTGTATCTAAATAATGACTGCGAGCAGGCTGGATTTACACGGTAAATGCATGTGTATATGGATGTTATGTAGGAGGCACGGGGAGTGAATTCTGTGTGTGAGGCAGAGTGGTTTGGATGGGTAACGTGGCCAAGTATATAGCACATAGAATGAAGGGTGTACTGGGTTTCAGGCTCTGGTTCAGGGTCTGTTTGCATGTGGTACGGCTCACACATGCCCCGGGAACCAAGCAACTTAAGCACACGTGAGGAAATTCCATCCCCACGTTCTCAGCGTGTGTTTTTGTTCAGGCCCCAGCACCTCCGTTCAAACAGGCAGAGGGAGAGGCCGGGTTCTTAAAAACGGTTAAGAAGCAGAGTCCGCGGCATGGCTCACCAAGGTGCAGGCAGTTCGGGACGGGATGAGCTGCTCCCTTATTGCAGACCGTGTTGAAATAACGAGTTTCAACACCACTCTGGTTGCTTGCAGAGTAACTAGATTTATCTAGTGGGATTTAATTGCACGAAGGTTAATCAATACAGAAAGCTCCAACACTGCACACAACCCACCCACCATCCAGGGCACCAACCACGATTGAATGCATTCTCCTTTTTCCTGCCCACCCTTCCAACCCTGTGGCCCTGTCCAACTCCCAAACCGGTGGGAAGTCATGCAGGGCTGGAATTCTTTCACTGCCCTCCCCGATCAGAACACCGTATTGACTCCCCGTCCTGGTTGGTGGGGGGGAGGTTGTGACTTCATGCTGCAGAACCTTATAAGAATCTAAAAGGTGATGTGGCCTTGTGACGAAGGCACTGGCATGGGACTACGCGTATAAACCATGGGGTGCTACCGTAATGCACAGGTGATGCTCACTTTAGCGGATAGGGAGAGTTGCAGTCAGATGGTGTGTTGAGCACAGAACCCCACAAGAACCTAGGCCAAGATCTGTACAAGCGTGTTTGGAGCTGAGCAAAGAGTGTATTCAAATTCTGTCTGGCTAGGCATTTTATCTCGTGGCCCTCATTTAGGTTTTCTGCCTGAGAGTCGTCGGCAAGCGCAGGGTGACTTTGCTCATACGTACTCATTATCCAGAATCCATTTGCCCATGAATTTCCGCAAATCATTCTCAGCCTGTGGCTTGTTTGCAAGTATGTTGAAATTCAAGCTCTGTCGGTGGGTTCCAATTGGACGGGGAGAGTCACGCAGTATTGTCTCTGCTCCCTGATTGGATTAGAGCTGCTTGTGGGGTCGGGTTTCTGGCACGAATGCTCCTGGTTTTTTTTTTTTTTTGGTTTTTTTTTACACGTTGGTCATTGGCTCTCAGCAAATGTTCCTCGGTTTCCGTGAACGTTCCTGCTCATGTTGGCGGGAAAGGGGAGCCCAGCTCTGAAACAGACGGTTTCATGGCTAGACCATGTCTTTGGAGAGGTGGACATGCTGGCTTTGGGTGGCCTAAAAGTGGTGGCAGCTAGCTGGGTAAATCAACTGGCTCCTGCTGGAGAGTTGATTCAGGGCTGGTGAGAGCGACACATCTCCCCAGTGACATGACCTTGCTCCATCTCCTAGTGGTGGACTGGCAATCCCGCTCCTATGCCCTCTTATTCAATGAACAGAGGCAGGCCGAGTGGAATGCAGCACCTGGGGCCTTCACCTCACAGTAGATGTCAGGTCCTAGCCTGGCCTTTCTCCCACCCATCTGAGTGCCCTGTGCTGGACGGTGTTTGTCCCGGGGCTGTGAAAGAGTTAACGTAGGCCGGTGGGAGAGGCCCACCAGGCCTCCCCAGTGGGTGGGCTGACTTGTGGCGAGAAATACCAGGCAGAACAGTTTCTTGTCAAGTGTCAGTGGAACCTTTGCCTCCTCCGGACCCGGCTCCTGAGGAAGGGGAGACGGGCTGATGGAGCGTGGGGGCCGGTGGATGAGAGGAGACCCAAGGATGCTGAGGGGCAGGAGAGGAGCGTGGAGTTACATGCTGGGAAGGTCCCAAGCGTTGGTCCCGGCCCTGCCCAGCCCAGCAGTGGCCTTTTGTCAGGCTCTCGTTTCATCAGGGGCCCCGTCTCCCTCTTAGTGTCTTGGTTTCAAAGGTAGGGCCTGCGACACTGGTTTGCTGGGATAAGGCCCCCTTCCCCTCCAGTTATCTCACATAATCCTGTCTCCACCATAAAACTGCAACAGCCATCCAGGGAGAGACGCCTGTCTTGGGCTTCTTATATGGCAAAAGGAGGGGGAAGGCATTTCTCTCCCTAGATCCCTGAACTTTTTTCATTTTTTTTAAAATTCCTAACTGAGCTTCGAAGCTAGCAGGAGCCAGATGGTGGCTTAACCTCCCCCTCCCCACACGCACAAACCAGCAACAAATAATTTATTGTTGGGACTCCCCCTTTTCCAAAGGCAGTGGCATTGGCAGCTATGAAACCCAACAGGTTGCTCATTTGAGTCCAGTGCCCTGGCTTTGTTTCTTCTCCCCCTCACCCCTGTTCTTTGCAGGGGGAGATTCATTGAGCTGGGGGAGGAGTGGAGAGGCGTGATGCTAAGATGTCTGCCCACCAGACGTTTCTTTTTTTATTCTGAAGAATAAAGTCTCCCAAATGATCCCCCTCTAAGTGGCAAGAAGGTGGTAGGGGAGGGAGAAAGTCCCTGAAACAAGTAGTAATCCATAAAAACGAAAGCAAATTAGTCCTTATTTTTTTAAAAAATGCTCAAACTTCTGTGGCTGATCAGGCAGGAAATGTGGATTCTCAAAACATGCTGCACCAAAGGCCACCACAATAAACACTTATCTTGGTGAGATGGGCGCGGGTTGGTGGGGAAGCCACAGACTTTTAAAATTAAGATGCACTCCTTGCCTTTCGTCAACTTGATTTCCATCATATTCTCACTTTCCCTTCTCTGCTTCCTGCGGCCTCTGACAGAAAATAGCTTTCACTTCGGAATGGAGAAACTTCTTTATTTATTTACTTCCACAAGCAAAAAAATCTCTAGTGGGGTTTTTTTTTTTGTTTTGAATGGGCCCGAGGTGGTATATTCCCATCTTCCCCCTCCCCGACAAAAGGAACTGATGTTTGGACCCATCTCCATATATAAGCAAAGAAAAATTGATGTGAGATTTTGTTTCTCGATGAAGTCCAGATGTTCGCCATTAATAAATTAAAACCTCCAATATAAACGACTTCTGGTTTAAAAAACAAAAGGCGCATTTGTTTCCTATCATGCTAGTAACTCTGGTTTTGAGGGTTGTGTTCAGTGTTGAGGGGGGTGAGTCGAGGAAGGGGGAGACAGTATTCAACATTGACTTCTTGATGTTTGTTTGAGGAGCATTCTATATTTCCTGTTGCTCTGACTTCATTTCAGCATCCTTTCAGAATCGCTGGGCCTCTCTAAAGCTCCCCCCCCAGTTGTCTTGCTTTATAGTCCTTCAGATTCATTTCCCCCGCCCTTCTCCGGCTTTAAAAATTAGTGGATTGATTGTGGTTGTATTTTTGGAAGCTTCTTGTTTAGGCGATGAGACAGTTCAAGCGGACGTGCCTGGCACTCTGATTCAGAACACATGACACTATGGGGACAGGGTCTGTTGAAAACCTTGGGCTAAATAAATAGAAATAGATGTGAAATGCTCCAGCAGTACTTAATGTTGTGGGCCAAATTCCCTCCTGGTGTAAATTGGGATAGCTCCATCAATGTCAACAGAGCTGTGCCCACATACTTCCTTTTGTTTATGACTCTACTGGAGTATTTTTTCACATAATGCACAGTCAACCTGTGGAACTCCTTGCCAGAGGATGTTGTGAAGGCCAAGACTATAACAGGGTTCAGAAAAGAACTAGATAAGTTCATGTAGGATAGGTCCATCAATGGCTATTAGCCAGAATGGGCAGGGGAGCCTCTAGCCCAGGGTTTCTCAAACTGGGGGTCGCGACCCTCCGCAACTCGCGGCGACTGGGGCCGGCGCGCTCCCGGCAGCCCCCCCACGGTGGGGACGGGGGTCCGGGGCGCTCCCGGCAGCCCGCCCGCCCGCGGCGGGGTCGGGGGTCCGGGGCGCTCCCGGCAGCCCGCCCGCCCGCGGCGGGGTCGGGGGTCCGGGGCGTTCCCGGCAGCCCGCCCGCCCGCGGCGGGGTCGGGGGTCCGGGGTCGCTCCCGGCAGCCCGCCCGCCCGCGGCGGGGTCGGGGGTCCGGGGCGCTCCCGGCAGCCCGCCCGCCCGCGGCGGAGACGGGGGACCGGGGCGCTCCCGGCAGCCCGCCCGCCCGCGGCGGAGACGGGGGACCGGGGCGCATGCGCTTTTTGTGTGTGTGTGTTGTTGTTGTTGTTGGTTTTTTTTGCAATTCGGCGGCTTTTCGGCGGAGGGGGTCGCGCCGCGCTACCGGATCACAAAAAGGGGTCGCAGTCTCAACTAGTTTGAGAACCGCTGCTCTAGCCTCTGTTTGACAGAAGCTGGGAATGAGTGACAGGGATGGATCACTTGATGGTTATTTGTTCTGTTTGTTCTTTCTGCGGCACCTGGCACTGGCCACTGTTGGCAGACAGGACACTGGGCTAGATGGACCTTTGGTCTGACCCAGTATGGCCGTTCTTATGTAAAGGATTTGGCCCATTGATGATGAACATGTTGGAAGGGCCGAAGAGAGATCCTTTACTGAGTTCCAGCAGAAAACTCTCCACACTTCCAGGTGGCTTTTTAATGATCAAACCCAAATATTTATCAATGCCCAAATTCACTATACCAAGTCAAAACACTTGTGTGAGGGGAGCTGGGATCCCGACCTTCAGAAAATTTTCCACTGTTTCTGACCTTGCCCCAGGTTCAGCATGTCAGATGGCTCGGGCTGGGACATCTGAGCTGTCCTTGCTCAATAGGGCACCGGGGGGGAAGCACTATGGGTCTGTAATGGGGAGGGAGCGAGTGAATTCCACCTGGAGATACCCCATCCCCACCCATTGGCTTTGATAGATGATCTGCAGGGGCCTGGTCAGTGGAAACCAACCCCTTCCTCTGCCGTGTGTGTGGGTCTGTTGTCGGAAAGGTAGAGCATCGCTGTGATGAGACTTCAGGGGCTCAGCTCCTGGGATGTTGAAATAGGGGGGCTCTGCCATCGGGCGTCTGCCCCCCTCCTCCAACATCCCTGTCTGCGTGGAACATGCATCTCACCAGTAAGGGCGACGTTGTTTGGCCCTCTCCTTGCGGATGGGTCTGAGTGGGGGAAGGTGTCAGGGATGGGGGGACACCCCTCTACATTAAGCATCCCCCTGCCTTTTGTCTCTTGGCAGCATTGTGGGTCACTAATTAATACCAAATAAAGAAGAGGCGATTTCCACCCTCGTCTCCCAGCAGCAAGGGAAGCAAGGTCTCCTGTCCGTCCCCGGAGGGTCCAGCCAGGCAGATAGGGTTTGTCAGCACCCTTGTACTCCAGAAAGGGAAACAGGCTGGTTTGGAAGAGCTTCAAATCTGAGACTTCTGTTAGCCTTCTGCAGAGAGCCAGGGCGGAGGGGGAGAGTAGATCCAGGATTAAGGGATCCCAGTGGGCTGCGATTACACTGATTTGGGAGAGACTCCGACCAGAACCCTGGATCTAAATTAATCACTCCTGCCCCCCAACATCCTTCCTTCAAGGGAGTGTTCAGGTCCAGCTCCGGATCTCACCGTTCATTCCTGGACCTTACCAAACGTTAGAGATTTGGGGTCTGAACTCGTGCTGTGGCCCCATCTCTCTCCACTGCAGGGGCAATGAACGGGGAGAGGCTGACCCTGGACACTGCAGTGACTGGACCGGCCTCCCTTTCACTGGACTGATCTGCTGATCTAGTGCAGGTTTTGCTGTAGCTGTGGTATCCAAACATCAAGAGCCATCCTCCACACTGCTCTGTGGGGCAGGAATAGATTTTAAAGGATCATTCCTCCTCCTGGCTCAGCATCATTCTGCTTTGGGACACAGACAGTTTTCCCTATAATGGGGGTTTCCTCTATCCCTGGTATGCTGGGGGGTGGATGAGGGGAGTCCTGTTTTAAGGCCCTGATCTAAAACCCACTGAAGTTATTAGGCGTCTTTTCCTCAACATCAGGGGGCTTTGTATTAGACCCCTGATGACTCTTTTTGGGGTAAGAATGGACCCAAGCCTTGGATCTTAATTTTGGCATCTCCAAAATTAGGGGATGTCTGATCAGCCCCTCCCCAGATCAAACCCTGCCTTGTGCCCTTGCGCTTCCCACAGAGGGGGCGGAAACTTCATTGCTTCGTTTGAAGGTGGGGGGAGGCTAACGCAGGTTTGTTGCGAGTGCCGATTCCCCCCCCAGGTTACAGAGCTGATGGAAAAGATGCTCTGAAAGGCTGTGAGAGAAAGTTTAAGTGTGTGTGTGGGGGGGGATTGTTCTGGTGAAGCCCTGAAGGTCAGCACCATCTAGTCAATTTCCTGCAGTGTGATAGGAGTGGCAGCCTCCCACCCAGGCGCTGGTGGTGGAGACTTTTGGTGCTGCTGGGTTTTTGGCCTCGCAGGCGCGTACCCCCTTTAAGCAGAGTGCGGTGCTGTGGCTACTGACGGTAGCAGCTTCCAGCAGTCTCTGGGGCTGGTCTTGTAGAATACGGGGGTGCTGAGCCAACGACAGAACCTGTGCCTGAAGAAGGCCGGTAGAGAGGGAGTCATTCTTTTCTCTAATGGCCAGCTCCGGCTCTGTGAGTGGGACCCATGTCTCTCACTCCCCAAGAATTTAAATCTGCAAGGTGACTTGCCAAAATGCACCCACCCACCCCCGGAAAGGATTGTAAGTGCAAGGAGAGCAACAGCTTTTACTGGGGGGAGGGACAAGGATTCCTTTGTAGCGGTGGCAGCAGCATTTCCCTGGGCGTGAGGTGGCCAGAGGTGGCTGCAGCTGGAGGGCAAAAGGGGTAGGTGTGTGTGTCTGTCTGTCTAAATTGTCGCGAAGGTAAAAATTCCCTGGCTCGCTCTGAGAGCAGCTTAGTGTCGTCTGTCTTGTTTTGCGATGATTTGATGTTGGGGGAAGGAGGGCTGTGCGTCTGTCCGTCCCTCCCGCCAGCACAGCGGCCTCTGTGATCTGATCTGGACCATTTCCCTAGGGATGCCCTTCCTTTTCCCCCACGCCTCGATCGCAGGGATGGTCTGTCCGTTTCTCCCTGCTCTCTCTCGTCAAAGTTCCCCATCCTGGTCTGGTCAGCCTGGGGAGCCGTGAGAAGAGCGGGACCTTACCGTGGATTTTTCCTCCAGAGCCTTTAAAGACAACTTCAAGAATAGCAGCCATGTTAGTCTGTATCTGTAAAGAAAGCCAGGAATACTTGTAGCACCTTAGAGACTAACTAGTTTATTTCAGCATAAGCTTTCGTGGGCTATAGCTCACTTCATCGGATGCATAGAATGCATGTTACTTCTGTTCCATTCTATGCATCCGATGAAGTGAGCTATAGCCCATGAAAGCTTATGCTGAAATAAACTAGTTAGTCTCTAAGGTGCTACAAGTATTCCTGGCTTTCTTTAAGGACAATGAGCATCCTCCAATGTGTGTGCTCCAGGTTTTCCTGCATCTAAAGCAATTGCCAAAGAATTCTGAGCCCTGATGCAGCAACGCTTCTGCTGAAGTGACCATAAGCCTGCACGGCTTCCAAGCCTCTGGATTTGACTGGCCCGGGGTATGAAGTAGCCAGCGCGGAGACTGGTCTGAGGACGGGCTCGCGGACAGGATGCTGTGCTGCTGATGTGGTGAAGAACACTAGCTCGAGTTCTGCAGGTTGCTGATGAGCTATTATTATTTCAGTGCCAGCAGGTGTTCTGGAATCAGAAGACTCAGTCCCTACTCTGAAGAGCTGCAATGGGATGCATGCTTCCTGAGCAAAGTAACGCCGGGCTGCCCTGATCAGAATAAGGCCCCGTTGTGTTCTGTGCCGTAGAAGTATGTAGCAGACTGTCCCTGTCTTGAAGAGTTTAGCGGTGGCAAACGAAGGGAGCACATGCAAGGGAGGGGGTGGGCTGATGGGGGCAAGGGTAACAGCTGCCCTGGGCCCGGGTACCCCTTGATGCTTCGCTTGCTGCTGGTAATTCTTATCAACCGGCATTGAGAAGGAAGTGAATCTTGAGGAGGGACGCATGGGATAGGGAGGTGTTGGCTTAGTGGGCCTGGGTTGGGGGCATCCCAGGGAAGAGGCGTCCTACGTACGGCCTAGGGATGGTTATGGGAGTGGCAGTCAAGCAGGATCTGGAGTCTGGGGCTTTTGAGGTACAGCGGTACCTGCTTTAGACACGGAGACCTCAGCTTTCATGCTAACCTCTTTTATTTTACTTCCCTCCCCCATCATCATCCACACTCGTTGGTCTATTTTGTCTGTCTGCTGTGTCCTGATTGTACAAATTCTCTGGGACGAGGATTGTAGTCTTGGTTTGCCTGTACCACTCCTAGCACCATGGGGCCCTAATCCTTGATTGGAATTAGTCATGCAAATGATGACTAGCCCTCATCTTGGGGAGGAAAGGGTGCAACTGAGGTTCTGTGTAAACCCAAATGCCCCTTTCTGCCCCCGATACCCTGTGTGCCGGGAATTGGTGGGCATGGATGTCAGGTGGAGGCACGATGCCGAGAGTTACAGCTTGCAAGCCATGCATCATAAATTAATATTTTAGAGAAGGAGCCTTTTTCCCCCCTAAAAGGAGAGTGATATTTTTCCCCCCAGGTGTGCTCTGAAATGAGGATGTATCTGTAACGCCACACTGCTGTGGTTCTATCAGTCACGCCACATTAATGGTAATAATCCCTTGGAGTTATACAGTGCCTTCCATCCCGAAGCATTTTGCCAACTATATGGAATAGAGGGATGGCTTCACCTGCTGCTGAATTGCAGCCACCTTTGGGGTGGAATGCTGGCAACCACCTCCCACTTCCTGTTTGTTTAATGTTTGTGCACTGTTAAATTCAGTGTGCTGGGAAGCCTCTCTTCCTTGGGTGGCAGGCTGGTCCAATGGTTAGGGTGCTCCAGGTTCAAATCCCTGCTCTGCCTCAGGCTGTGTGACAAGTCACTTAGTTGCTATGTGCCTCGGTTTCCCATCTATAAAATGGGACTAATATTTCCCCTAGTTCACAGGGGTGTTGTGAAGATAATTCCTATAATTGATTTCCCATTAAAGATTGTGAGGTGCTTAGATCCTAATAGAGGTCTGATAAGTACCTTGGACCTCCAATGCTATGGTATTAGACTGTAAATTGATAAGTTGTAAATGGCCTTTATGTCGCGCAGGGTCAGTTGCGTGACTGGCGGGAGAGCCAAGGGCTGGGGAGAGAGGGTTGTTAGACACTCAGCCAGATTCAGCCTTGGCATCTGGAAGTCCAACTCCACACAGGTCAACAGGCCCTAAATTGGACACGTGTTACCTGCCTTGGCTCCGTATTGGCCTGTCTGTTCTCACGGGTAACAGAGTCCTGTGGCACCTTAAAGACTGACTAAAGTATTGAAGCATAAGCTTTCATGGGCTAATACCCACTGCTTGCATCCGACGAAGTGGGTATTAGCCCACAAAAGCTTATGCTTCAATACTTTAGTTAGTCTTTAAGGTGCCACAGGACTCTTTGTTACTTCTGCTATTCCCAGACTTAACACGGCTACTTCTCTGATTCTTGTTCTCACTGGGTGGGGTTCCAATATCGGCAATGCTCCTTGCATTGGTAAGGGGCGATGGTAAGGGGACCCCCGGCAGTTAACCCTTGGGCTGCTGCTTGTCTGGAGATGGGATTTGGCAGCGCCAGGTTCCCAGGAAAGGGCTGGGAATGTTGTTTGCTCTTAAGTGAGAAGGGAGCTAGAGATGGATACAAGCCACCTCCTTAGTGATAAAGCTTGAAGGATAGGGCACAGATGCTGCTGATACAGCTGGGCAAATAACATATTTTGTGGACCATTGGAAATTTTGAAAAGGGGGGGGAAAGAGATTGCTTCAGGTTGGATAGAAAATGGAAAATTTTTGTTGTCAAAAAGTTTATTTTTTTTCCTCCTGACCCAACAAAGCACTCTGTTTGTTTTGACCAAGTGTTGTTGTTTTTTTTGTTTTGTTTTTAAAAACGTCGCTGAATTTTTAAAATAAGCAGAGAGGAAGGTTGGATATATAATAATTTCAAACCAAAAATATGGGAACATTTTCCTTTAGCAAGATGTTATGTTTTGATTCTTTTGGAATTATTTGGCAGGTGTTTTCAGAACAACGTAGTGAAATCGACGTGAATTGGTGAGACCTTGTGCTATTGCCAAATCTGTATTTCATGCCAAAAAAGTTCTGACTGCAAAATTTCTCACAGCTCTCAATGGGGGCATATTGTATTGCCTGCAAAGTCCGGTGGAAGTGGTACTTATTAATATAGAGAACTAGGGTTATGCTGGGTGGTATTGGCGGTCTTGTTTTGGGTGACTTTGCATCCGTAAAATCTGTCTTGTGACATTTTAGGCGATGAGGCCAAGGGCCCCTCCCTTCTGAAGCCTTGATGAGAAAAATGACTTTTGACCATCCCCCCCCCCCCATAATTAGAAGTGGTGAAACTGTTATGCCTTTATTTTTGGACTTAAAAGGGGACCCTGGCTTCAGGGAAACGGTCAGAAGTTTGTTTGTGGGATGTTTTTTGTTTTCTCAGATTTTTGATATATCAAGGCTACATCCAACAGATTCTGAAAAAAACCCTCCCAAGTTGGAGCTTGGCCTTTTATTTCATAGGTGCATAGATTTGATTTGATTTTTTTTAAAAGCCAGAAGAGGCCTTTTTAGTTATCAGCTGGTGGGATCTACTGCTTACCACAGATCATATCTGTAGTCTCACCGAGTGATTCCTGCACTGAGCCCTTTAACTTCTGACTGAGCTAGAGCATCGTTTAGGAAACCATCAGCCTTATATCTAGCATGCACAGGGTTGGATGGGGCTCTGTGCTTCACTTGGTGTTCTCGATGGTGTGCAGAAACCCCATTTCCTGCGCCTTCCCCAAGGGTGTACGTTTCCTGTGCTTTGTGTTCTTCAACGTTCAATGCCGATGGCCCAGTGCGCCCCAGTTGCCTAGCTTGATGGCGTCTCTCCTCACTTTGTGGGGTCTGTGCTCTTTGGGCCGGGCTTGCTGAGCTACTGAGCACTGAGCAGACTCCTTACAGCTGCATTTCTCCCAAGAGCTCCTCCCGCAATGTGCTGGGCTCTCCTGAAACTCTGCCCCCAAATGACTAGTTTCTTGTCCTTCAGCCTCTTGCTCCATCTCTCCCCTGTCCCTTTGCCTCCCTTTTGGTTACTCTTCTGCTCCACTCTGATTCTCCTCTGTTCTTTCCCTCCATTGGTTGCTGTCTCTTGTCTTGACTCCTTCCCTGACTTTTAGGGCCTCCCGCTAGGATTTGGCTCCCCTGAGCTGAGGAGCTTTGCTGGTGCCCTCTCTGCTCCCATGAGCACACCCTTCTTCGGCCGAGCCAAGACCTGAGCGGAGGAAGGCTCCCAAGAGTTCCCAGTGCGGAGGAGCCCCGCAGGAGCAGACTTGGCAGCATGGCCAAGGGCAGGTCTTCCACACCACGAGACAGAGCGTGTCTTATTGAAGGATCGACCCAGGCGAGCTGGGACGCTTCTGTGCAGCCCATAACTGCCTAGCCCAGCAATATGTAGCCTTCTGCAGCTACCGGATTAGATCCCTTAAAGTGTCTGCAGGTAGCCCCCTGAGTAATAAAGGCACCCATTACACACAGCCTGATGAGGGGCCAACCTTTGCTGTTGGCGTGTGCTTGAGGGAAGGGGACGGTTCCCTCCCTTCTCCACTGTCTCCGGCCTCCCATCCCTAGCGGCGTTATCTGAAGTCGCAGATGGTTCATGGCAGAGCCCACCAGGACGCTCAGATGCAGCAGCCCCCTCCTAGGGACATGTGGTGCCATTACCTGTCTGAGGCAGAGCCACCCAGAGAAGCCGCTAGGTAACCCCTGCTGGGTGGAGGGGCACTGCAAGGGTTGGGTCATCGGGTGGCGTCACGAGGCTGTTTCCGAAAGAAGGCACAGGGGAGAGAGCAAAACTGGGTGAGGCCGGCGTGGGCCTGAGATTTTCTCTGCTGGTGCTCCAGGCTGGTTCTTTCTCTTGGCAATTGCCTGGGTGACGTGTCTGTGGTAGGACAAGACCCATTCAAAATGACTCTGTGAGCTGGTCTAACAGCGGCTGTTCTGAATTGGGGGGGGGAGGGTCCCTCCCGGCCGAGGACTCCTACAGATAGCGAGGCTGTGTATAGGCCTGAGCGTCCCAGCTCTAAAATTGGGGTAGATATTTTGCAAACGGTGACCTTTAGACTTGTCCTCAAGTGGTTCAACATCTTTGCCTTCAGTGAAGCGGCATCCACTCATAACGGGGCTGAATTTATTTGATGTCACTGTGACTTAAGCATGCAATGGAAGGTGAGCCTGGGTTTTCAAGCACTTCACTAAATCTGTTCCTGACCCAAAGCCTGTGGCATTGGAAAGACGTTGTGGGACCGAATCAGACCCATAGAAACTGGTATTCTCTGGTATATGCCTGCGTCACTGATAACGGGGTAGCCACGCAGGACACCTATTGTGCCTACATGCAGAGATACTTCAACCTGGGTCTGAACTGACAAACTATCCAAGAATTTGTGTGGAATGTTGTTCTAACATCGGCTGTAGGTAGTGGTATGTGAGTATTGCTTTCTAATGATGGTCAGAGTGATGTGTGGGTTTTAAACTGTAGCAACTACCAGCCCCCCTCCCCCTTTTTTTTAAAGTAATAAGTTTGAGGATGCATTTGTAGTTGTAGGGTTTTTTTTCCCTTATGCCGATCATTTCAAACCAACTTCCAAATAGGATTTTGAGGCGGACACGTTCAGCGCATGACAAACTAAACTGAAAACCTCCCCTCTGATCCACATCTGGGGTGGTCCATGGCTGAAATAAATGAGAGAAAGGAGCTGAATAAGGCTGTGTCTGTGGGTTGGACAACATGATAAAACAGCCAAGCTGCTCTTGGGACTCCAAGCCCTGAATTCAGACTCCATTGACGTGTTTGCTCGTAGCTGACAGTTACTTTGCCGTGTGATTTGTGTGTGACACATCCTTAGGATATCATACGTGTCTGTATATGCGTGCATGCTTTTTGGCTCTCTTTGCGGCATTCTGTCATGTTTAGCCATGAAATTCTTGTTAATCCTCTCATGAGGTTAATCCTTGCTTGTCTGAAAATATTGACCCTTAAAACATAAGCGCTAAAACTGGGAAGGAAAAAGAAGCTTCCTTTTATTTTTCGGGGGACTATGAATGTTTCATGTCCCGTTCCCTGTGTGAACGGAAATAGCAGGTCACTCTGCCTAGGATCCTAGGGCCTCTCTCTGTTAGCAGTCTCTATTGGGAGAACCATATTTTTTTTTCTAGGGTTTTTTTTCTCCCCTGGAGTTTGCATTTTTGTTCCCTATGATTTTTTTCCCCCTTCCCTTGTTCATTGTTGGTTTTGTTAATGAGGTGGCGATGGGAAACTGTTTCTATCCAAAAACAAAACGGTTGAGAAATGTTCTCCCCCACGCTCACCCAAATGTATGGGCGCACGCGTCTGAGGAGAGATGGTTGGGAAGACGCATTTTTTTTAAAATAATTTCTTGATAAAGCTCCTTAAGAGAAGCCCACTCCCCCCCCCAGACGCTGCCACCCCCCTAATTAAACGATTTGAATTTTCACGTTAACCGCTTGGCGCTTCCTCGGCGCCTCAGATGATTAGAAAAGGATATTCATTTATGCCTTTTAAACGCCGCCCCGATTAAAATCAGAGAGATTTTTTCCTTCATCAAAATCTAACATCCTTGAAAAATTAATTTGATGCCTCTTGTTATCAATTAATTGAATCTCGTTGGGAAAGAGGCTTGTACGGCGGGTGGTTGGAGCTGGCCCTTCTGTTCTTAGCTGCCTCCCTCCACCCCCTTTTTCCGTTCTGCTGCTGCTTCCAAACACGGTGACATTATAAAACTCTCTTCTTTTTTTATTTTACTCATCTCATAAAATAAAATAAATGAATAAAACTTGGTGAGTTCTCCTCTGAAAGGAAAAACCTCTTCTCTTTCTCGGCCTCCTTTCCTATAACTTCACGGGGGCGGTGAAGGGGGGGGGAGCAGGAGAAATAAAGTTAGTGCCTTAGCAATTCCTCAGCGTAGCAAAGCAGCCGGGGTCTGTCTGTCTCTTCCTTTCTTTAAATGGGGATATTGGATATTTCATTCGAATCTCCCTCTTTTCAATTAAAAGCACACGGCTCCTTCTCTTAAACCCGCTCCATTCTCCTCCTCTGTCTCTGCAGCCCGAGAAGCGATTTTCCTTTCTTTAATATTTCAGCTCTTCCCCCGAGACGGGCTGACTGCGTTTTTTTAATAGACTCTCTACCTCTGTATTAAACTTTTCCAATCTTTCCCCACGCTCCTTTCTTCCCCCTCTCACCACCTTAAACAAAAAAGGAAAAAAAAGTTAGAAAATTAAAAGAACTGGGTTTTCACAGGTTATTTAAATAATAATTAAAGAGTAGAAGAAATCACTTCATTTTAACTTTTCTTCTCCTTACTATGAATCTGCCAAGTTATTTAAACTTGGATGTCTCTTCGGTTAATATACTCCTTGTTAATACACTCATGTGAATTGAAGGTGGTTAGTGGGTGAGTTTTTGATCTGATCCTAACTGTGTAAGAACATAGTGACCATACTGGTTCTAACCAATGTTCCATGTAGCCCAATAGCCTGTCGTCTGATCCAATTCTTTTCTGAACCCAGCTGGTACTTAGGCCTTCACAAGTCCCACAGGTGGACTGTGCATTATATGCAGAAGTACTTTCGTAGGTTTGTTGCTTGTTAATTTCATTGGGTGACCCCTTGTTCAGGTGATTTGTAAAGGAGTAAATAACACTTTTTCTCCACACCACTCATGAGTCTATAGACCTCTGTCATCCCCCCTATCTCCCATCATCTCTTTTCTAAGCTGAACAGTCCAAATCTTTTGTGTTAATTTCATTGGGTGACCCCTTGTTCAGGTGATTTGTAAAGGAGTAAATAACACTTTTTCTCCACACCACTCATGAGTCTATAGACCTCTGTCATCCCCCCTATCTCCCATCATCTCTTTTCTAAGCTGAACAGTCCAAATCTTTTGAATCTCTCTTCAAACAGAAACTCTTGCATACCCCTAATACCCCCCCCCCCCATGTACTTTTCCCGATTGTAATTTTTCTTTTTTTGAGATTGACTGACCAGGTCTTCACACGGTATTCCAGGAGTGGGTGCACTATGGATTTATAAGGAGAATTGTGATATTTTCTATCTTCTCTACCCCTTTCCTACAGTTTCCTAATATTCTGTCAGTGTGTTTTTTTTTTTTTGTTTTTTTTTTGGTTTGCCGCCGCACATTGAGTTGATGTCATCGGAGGACTAGGCACGAAGGCTCCCGGATCTTTCTTGAGCGGTAACAGCTAATTTAGACCTCATTTCGACTTTGTTCTCTCAGGGGTACCCTAGTCCTGTTCAAAGTAACTGAAGTGAGAAATCCCTGTGGTATTAACTTCGGTATGAACGACTGCCCACCACGCTTGTTCACCCCGTTGCCCATCTGCTGGCTGGCCTGTCTCCCTCTGGGATGGCCGATTTTGGTGTCTTTAAAGGAGTCTGGATACCCTGAATGAGCATTTAAAAAAAAATCCTTTACATTATACCTATTGACCAGTTTGCTTGAGACTCGGTTGCTGGAGAGTATGCCTAGAATTGAACGCTGGGAAACTATAATTGAGATCCCTGAAGTTTGGTGTTGTCTGTGTATCTGCAAAGCCAGCTCAGCTTTCTCCAAGCTGCCTGCCCAGAACTTGTTGGATAATTCACCCTTCCTGCCTCTTTTGATATCTCTGCTGGAACGTGCCCGTTAGAAGGGTGGCACTTGAGAATTAGTCTTGGGGTGGCAGCTAGGGGCCCCAGCCGGGATAAGAGTCTCACTGTGCAGAGCGGGAACAGACTCTAGCTCCCCTGGCTCCCTACGCAGTGACCGACCCACTGGACCATGTACAATGTGGATTTTGCTCCCATAGGGGCTGGAGTGAGATCACTGAACTTGCTTTGTAGTTTTACTGAATAATCTTCAGATGGTAGCCGTCTTTGTTCACTGGAACTGGGGTTCTGGAGGTGAAAGGCGCCGTCTCCCATTTCCTACTGCAGTAGGCCATCTAGCCTTGATATATATTTGGTGTCTCCTGAAGAGGGTGTGAATGTTGCCCTGTGACAGAGGGCTGGGGGGGGGGGCAAGTCGTGACCCTGCCTCCTTAGAAATGTGATGACAGCGGGGCTGGGTCCTGGAGCTTTTCGTTGAATTGAATTTCCACGTGCACTTCCTCTGGGAGGAGAGCAAGTAGTTGTCTCAAGAGCAAACACCCCGGGGCTACTGTAAGCCCCTCCCATTTGATAGGATGGAGAATGATGAGCCCGATGCTCATGCAGTGTAAATTAGCGTAGCTCCATTGAAGTCAGTGGAGAGGGGGCATCAGAACTTTAATCCCAGACTTTTTGCTCACTAATGGTAGGAGGAGGGTTAACTTCTGCTCAGAAGGGGAGAGGGTGGGAAGCAAATGGCCTGTCATTGGAATGTGTCCTCTGTCTACAACCTGAGGACTGAGCTCTAGTGTATCATAACAGGCACTTGCAGTAGTTGTCTCTCTAAGGTGGGACGGTAGCATTTACCCCCACCTGACAGCTGAGGACACCGAGGCACTGGGAAGGGACGAGGACTTGCCTAAGATCACACAGCCGGGCTGGGGGTTGCCTCTTGACAGATTATCAACCGGCAATACACTGGTGAAGCTGTGTGGGAGATGACTAAGTCCCATGTAGCTGTGCCATTCCCAGTCGATTGAAACATCTGCTGTGGATTGGCAGGTGGACTGGAGTTTCCCAGGCTGTCAGATGTCCCTCTCCACCACCCCCACACAAATGAAAAAAGCAGTAGCTTTGGGAGAGAGGACAAGTGGGGCATGCACACCGGTCTGCATGATGCAAACTATGGGCTGGTGACGCTTTCCCAGGAGGTTCCGAGTGGCAGCTCCAGCCAGCCCAGTGAGCTCTGTAGGGCTCTGTCAGGCCGGACTTTGCCTTGCAGGTTAACCCTTGGTGTGCTTGAGTTCCCAAACTCTCCAAAAACGTCTCCCTGCAGCATCCAGCTCCTGTCTCTGGCTGCCTACAGAAATCCCAGAATACACCCCCCAGCCTATTGGCTCAGCTGAGGACGTGCGCCTCACTCACTCTAACATAACAGCACTGAGAGGGAGTCACAATAAAACAAGCATATGTTGATTAATGAAGAACAGAGTTTGAAGTGATACTAGGCAGAGAGAAATAGCAACAGGAAATGGTTATAAAGAAGATCATGATTTCTAAAGACTAAAACTTGACCCAATAGGTTACAATCCTTATCTAAGGTAGGTTTCTCACCTAAAGCAACCTTTCAGGGTAAATCTCACCCCTACGTTCCCCCCACCCACTCCACTCCACATGGTTGCGACTCCAGGGAGTGCAAAGAGCACCCACCTCTTTGTTCTCTGAGTGATGGAGAACAAAGGGGTTCTCTCTCCTTCCTCCTATAGTTCTTTTGACCTACATCCCCAGAGAAAGTGCTCCTCTCCTGCTGGTTGTGCTCCAGGGAGCTGACGCCAGGCTGTTTTCTCACCCTCCTGATAACTTGCTCTTCTGTTGACTTAAAATGCAAATGCAGCATCCTTTGTGCTGGTTTCTCAATACTTGATTCATAGCAGGCACCTTGGCAGACTGAGGAAAGTGGATTTACCTGTCTAGGGGAGACTTGTTAGCGACTTCGCTTGGTTACTTGATTTGAAACATATGTTTCATATCCACACACCACTTTTTTATTTAACACCTGTACGTGCATCATACAACACCTTTGATGGCCTGTCTGATATAAGTTTTCATCTGACATCTTGCGTAATGTTCTTGGTCGACAGATACCCTCACCACACTGTCTTGGGTGTAGTGAGTTTGTCACGCTTGACAGGCGTTGCTGTTAATGGCCGTGAACCTTTTGCTCTTAGCATCACAGGGCCAGTCCTTTCTCACAGAGCCATCGCAGTTCTGATTGCTAGAGCATTGTGCTTTGATCTTAGTGCCTTCAGGAAGGGTACCGGGAGGAGGGAGGGGGAAGGGAGTGGCAAATTTTGTGGCAGGCACCGTTTTTGTTCTGTTTGTACAGCGCCTAGCACAGTGGGGCACCTGAGTACTACCCCAGTATAAATACTTATAACATCCATGGTATGGAGCGACTCTGGTTTGTCTGTTACTTCAGAATTCTCTGCCCCGCCTCTTCTAGGCAGCCAGAGAGTTCCAGTTCGGAGGCAGGGTCTAGTGGACTGGGATGCAGGAGATCTGGATTTGAGTCCCCATTGTGCCCCTGAACTGCTGAGTCATCTCGGACAAGTCACATCCCCGCTCTGTGCCTCAGTTTCCCCTCCCATTTGTAAAGATTGAGGCATGTATTATTGTCTCCCCCTGTGTGTTTATACAGCTCCTAGCGAAATGAAGACCAAATCTCCAATGGGGGCCTTTAGGTGCTATTGAAATACAAACAATATCTGGAACGTGGGGAGTCTAAACTCTGCTCCAAGGTACCTGGCAACATCATGTGTGGCTTTTGTGCAGTGGTCCCTGAAAACTCCTGGTCTTGTTGAGAATTGGAACTAGTTAGATGAAACGGGCACAAATTGGAATCCCATTTCCCCCACCCACCGAGCTTTGAGAGCGCTTAGGTCTGCATCCCAGCTGGGCAGCTCACACAATGGACTCAAGTTCGGAGCCTGACTGAACACTTCCCAACTTGGAGTCACTCTGGAACCAGATCTGAGTGTTTCAGGTGGGATTCAAGTCCGTTTTATCCCTCCCCACTCCCCTCGGCCGTCTTCACACTGATAGGCCTTCTCCCAGACCTATGTAGTGCTTGACGGGTGTTTGTTCTAGCGCTGTAACAATAGATGGGCCCATGGGAAGGCAGCACACTCAAACCAGTCGCCGTTCATTGTATAAAGTGCCCACTGGAGTGAAGTACAAACCAAAGGGGGAACCTGGGAACTGTAGTCCTGTCTTTTATGAATGGGGTGGGACCAGGTGCCAGCAACACCCTTACTACTCAGCAGGCTGTGGCTAGCAACCATCCCTCCAGTCACCCACATATCCAGCTCCCAAACAGCGAGACAGGAGCCCCTGTGTGCAACGTCACTATTTAATTAGACGTCCCTGATTAACAAAACTTGGCGTTCGGCTTCCTCCTGCCCTCATCTTTCCTGGCTCCGAATCAATGGCTTTGATATGCTAATTAGGGAGTAATTTAATTTCAAAAGGCCGCAATTAACAAGGGTGTTGTGGACATGCTGTAGTTAAGCGGCGTAATCTAATTTGCATTAGTAACAAGCAGGGACTAATTAGAAGCTTAATTAGACACTTAGATGGCTCTTGTGTTTACTTTCTTAATGAGATGGAGTGGGGCTCTTTTTTTAAAATCTTTTCAAGAGCTCAGCAGAAGGAAGCAGCAATCCCAGCTCCTGGCACGTGCCCTGCACCTTCGCTGGCTTTCGGCCGTAGCCCTGCGTTGCCAGAATAGCCTCTTAAGCTTGACCTGGGTCGCCACATCGGTGCAGCTAGGCTCAGATGTTAGGAAGCTGCTTCTTTTTGTTTTTTAAAGATGGACGAGCTGTTCCTAGTGCTGATGGGGAGGAGAGGGGGTGGGCTGGGATGAATTGAAGGGATTCATTGAACAATCCAGCTGAACGGCAGTTCCTGCAGCACCTTGCGTCCGAACTGCTCGCCAAGCTCGGGATGGCCTTGAGGCAGGAGCGCAGCTGTCTCTGGGGTGGAAGGTGGCGGCTGGTTGAACAGCTCACTTCCTGTCCCAAACGGAGGTGAAGAGGGACACCAACGCGGCATCCTGCCAGCTTGTGGAGAAGAGCCAGTGTCGCTTACCGAATCCACAGGACCGCGGCGTTCCCCATAGCGACCTGCTGGGCAGTGGTTTGGTGCGAAAAACATCCCCTTCTAAAGCATCCCAGCCTTGAAACCCTGGCAATGCGGGGACGATCCTCGCTAGAACTCTCCTCTGAGCAGGGTCAATTGGAGACCACCAGCGAAGTGCAGAGGAGCTCATTTTGGAGAGAGGTCTCCGTTCCTACCAGCGCTCTGTGCAGGGTGAGATTAGAATCCCCAGCTTTGCTCATTCGTGAACTTTTCCGGCCTGCTATCTGCTCGCCATGCTGAATCCTGGCAAGCCAGCGGGTTCTGTGGGCCGATCTCTGCTTTTTGGACAGTTGTGCGTGGAGCCTTCAGCTCAGATGTCCAGCCAGACTCTCTGCAGTTCCAAAATAGAGGGACCCAGCTTTCTAGGGGCTGCTCTTCCACAGGTTCTTCCCACTTCACTCCTGGATAACAGGAAAGACTAAGTGCTCCGTTTGAAACCTGCACACATGGCCTCTTCTCTCCTGCTGGTGCATCCAGAAGGATTGGAGCCTGCGGTCGCTTGCTAGATGTCTCTAGAGCCAAGGATGAAAAGCAAGGTACCTTGGAGTTGGGTTTAGACCTCGGAAGTTTGCCAGTAGTTTTGAGAGGGGCCGTGGTGTTGGGGATCATAAGCATCCGTGACCGCGTTGACGAGGTGGGTATACGCTGCCAGACCTGCATAGAGGTTGCTTGGCATGTTCCGGAAGGTTCAATGAAATGTGTCCCCTGAAAGGAGCTAAAAGCTGGTGCAGTAGTTGGAGTATTTGAGGCAGGGAGGGTACTCACTGAGGGGTTCATCTTCAGTATTCTTTCGTGGGGTGGGGAATGCCTCAGAGGTGGACTCCTTCCAAAATACCTTGCTGGGTGGGAACAAGATATACGTGGGAGATGAAAGTGCCTGTAGGTGCGATTCCCATTAAAGTGGGACCAATCCCTGGTTCCTTCAATCTCTTTTAATTTACGGTGATGCTTTAAATTAGTTTTAGCGCTGCCAGCTGTTTATTCTAATCCCCTTTCCACATTTCCATGTGTTTGTGTGTTAATTAAAAGGGTAAAAAGCCACTCTTGGGGCTGAGCCTAGTCTTTTAGGATTAGAGAGTCACTACCTGAAGAGATCCTGGTCCCCAGACCCGGGGAGATGGGCTGGCTTCACTCTCTGTGGCTCAGAGCAGATCTCTTTTTGTGGTAGCGAATCAGATCCATGTCAGCAGCCTCTCCTACTTTGCATGGGCCTTTTTCTCCTGGGTTATAGTTATAAAGCATTCCCTGGGGTCCTGAACTACAGGTTTTCAGTGCATCTGAGATGTAATCTTCCTTCTCCACCCCAATGTGCTTCCCCAGTGCTGCCAGCCCCTGCCGCGAGTACTCACATGCAAGACCGCTCTCCTGGGTATGATGTCAAGAATCAGAGAGGTAGCCGTGTTAGTCTGGAATAGCAGAGGTAACAAAGAGTCCTGTGACACCTTAAAGACTAACTAAAGTATTGAAGCATAAGCTTTCGTGGGCTAATACCACTGCTTGCATCCGACAAAGTGGGTATTAGCCCACAAAAGCTTATGCTTCAATACTTTAGTTAGTCTTTAAGGTGCCACAGGACTCTGTTACCTCTCCTGGGTAGCTGCACTAAGATGAACATGCTCCCTGGAAATCAGTGCTTCAGGGAAAGGCCTCACTGTGCTCAAAGGGGCCTCTGTCTCCTCCTGCCTGCCTTGCCTTCGAACCTCAGTGAGGCTGGAGTCAGAAGGAATACATGAGGTAAACTAGTTTGGTTAAAGCTTAGGGCAGGGCTTGAGCTGCAAGTTGGGATGTCGAGGGGATGCCCTCCAGGCGGCGTTTTGGATCTGGTCGAGGGCCTGCCATGAGTTAGAATAGCTCACCAGAGCCTCTTGCTGCTTCTGGCCTGGCCGGGAATCCTCCCTCTTGAGTCACAGCGGCAGGCATGTTGCAAATACTTGGCCGAGCCGCTTTTACGTTTTCAGCTCACTTTCGCAGCCCAACGAGGTACAGATTGTTCTGAGGAGCATTGGAAATGCCAGGTACTTCCTGACCCTGGTAAGCCTGGAGCCCTTTGGCTAGAGGGGACTGGGGAGAGAAAAGGAGAGAGACATGCCTCTAACCTTCCGCCCTCCTTGTTTTAGCCAACTTCCTTTTTTGGATGAAGCCAGTTTTGCTTTCTCTGCAGTCCACGTGGAAAGGAACTCCTCATGACAAGCAGGGAGTGGGGGTTGGATTTTCCCTATACTGAACCCTCGCTTCCCGCCCCCCCCCCCCCACTTCCGAGGTGTTGAATTTTACCCGCTGACAATACCTAGCGCTGCGGTAGTGCTTTCCCAGGGCGTGAACCAGCCTCCTTACCCCTTATTTGATGGAGGGGTAAAAGCAACTTGCTGCACCTGGTGGATGGTTGCAGTTTTCACTGTTTTGCATCCCTCCTGCTGCTGTATTTATAATGGTAAGAAGGTGGCAGGTGCTTTTCTTTCTCCTGTGATTCAGATGGTGAGCCAGAGGGGTTGGAGGTGACTAAAAGGGGCAGAATTATCTAAAGGGAAGGTTCTGTGGCAGTTAACCACAATGATTTGGAGGGGGGAGGAGGAGGTTTTAAATGAGTGAATTTACTTTACCCTGGCTTCTCCCTATGGGGGCAAAGGGACCAGAAGGTGTCTCCCACGGCTCACCATAACTGAATGGCAGAGGTACGGCTACCTCTCTGATTCATAACTGAATGTGTTTTCCTAGGGATAGCAGAGGCTGGGAGGTGAGTTACTGAGGTTCTAGCAGGAGATGCACATCTCTGAATGGCTGTAATCACTGCCCCTACTACAGGCCATGTGTACGGGGTAGCACAAATATTGCTGCCCCGCTTGGAGTAATGTGGAGGGGAGGGATGGCAGATCAGAGCCAAGGACAGGGGAGTCGGGGAGGGCCTCCGTTACTAAACAGTAGCACGTGACTCAGTGTAGGGTCCACTGTTGGGCCACTGATTGGTCCTGTCATCTAAGAGCAGGGCAGTGAGCTCTAAGCTCTGCCATGCCAAATACCCCCGTCTTGCAAGGGGTGAGAAGGGAGACGAACACTGTGCTGGCAAGGAAGTTGGAAACCCAATTGCCAGCTCCTTGCTCCCACTCCACACAGAGGGGAGGGAATAACCTACTACCACTGTGAGCAAGGTGGGGAGGGGAACACGCTGAGTGGGCTGGCTGATCTCCACGTCAGAGGCTTCAAATGGGACTGGCCTTGGACCCTGGATCTTCCCCAGTTCCAGGGCCCAGGCGCATCCGGAAGTTTCTATGCAGTTTAGCCGACGTAGTTTTGGGCGGGGGGAGAGAATATTGTTGCACTGCACTTTCTGCTCCGCTTGTGTAAATAATACCCCTGCCCGCTTCCGCTCCTGGATAATCTGCTCCTGCCCCTCTCACACTGTTCTTAACAATATCCACACTTTTGTACGATCCATTTCCTAGATAATGTGAGCCTCTATTTTGTGCCTTTTGAGCCCTCAGCTTTGTCTCTCTTCAATTCTGTGTTTGTTCTAACTGGGTTTGTAAAATCTTCAGAGCAGGGACTGCCTCATATGTGTTTGTACAGCGCCTAGCACACTGGGGCCCTGATCTCAGTTGGGGCCTGTATGCCATAATCGAAGTAGTCGTCTCTGTAAAATGCGCTATAAAGTTATAGGCTCACTAGGAATCTGTAATAAAAACAGAAGGTAGATGAGGAAAAAGAGCTAAAAGTTACTTATCTTCACTCGCTTTATCCACCCAGCCTCACTGTGAGGCAAGGCAGTGTTGTTATCCCCATTGTGCAGATGGGGGACAGAGAGACTAAGTGAGTTGCCCAAGGTAACACAGGAAATCCGTGGCAGAGCAGAGGATTAAACCCAGGTGTCCTAAAGTCCCAAGCTAGTGCTCTAACCCCTATACCATCCTTCCCTCCTCTGTATCGATACATATAAATGCTTGCTGATGCTGATAAACATTGCAAAACCCTGATGTGTATGCCTATGGAAGAGCCTAGCACTGCACATATGTGCATCCTATAAGTGGTCTCTCTTTAAATCACAGAGATGTGTTTTGTGCATGTGCACGCTCAGCAGGAGGTCTGTCCCTATAGCAAGAAGAGCTGAACTGCGCTCCTTCTCTCAGGGAAACTCTGGGCATCCATCAGTCTGTTAATTGTGCTAATTAGAGAGTGTGGAGGTGTTAATTGGAAAAGCATGGTATTGTGCCTGTTTGGGGGAAGAAAATGTCAATAAAAATTAATTGATGACTTGGCATGGCGCGTGTGCTTTACAGGTTAGCAGCGAGTCAAAAGATGTCAAGGCAAATGTTACTGCTCAGATTAAGCAATTGTTAATTAAAAAGCAACAGTAATTAATATTCTCTCTGCCATATGGTACTGCTAAAGACAGAGGGCTCTCTCTTTGCCCTTTTAGTAATTCTCTCTTGTTTCTCTTTTCTTTTCGATGTCATATGAAAAGTGCACACTAAAGCAGGCAAAAATAGACAGTAAAGTGGAAGGGCAGTCGTTAAACAAAATTATTTTTGATTCTGGCCGCAGGAAAACAGTAATCAGTGAGACTTTTTTCCCCTGTGAGGCTTGTCTTCTGAGGCAGTTTCTTGGGGCAGGGCCCATATATTAGTGTATCCATATAAGTGCCCATCACGGTGGGCCCCTGATCCTGACGGACCCCTTTCGGTGCTGCTGTAATAAAAATATTTAACAGTAAGAGATGTATGAGGGGAGAAAGCGAAACCAAGTGAAATTTTCGACTGTGGCTCTGATACCGCACATACTTTGTTCATTCACTCGTGCTTACGTTGAACATGTGTTCAAGCGTTTGCAGAATCAGGGCCTGAGTGTACATGTTGGGACAGACAGACTATTTTTTTTCTCGCTCAACCTTCCAGGATCGTACATGGATCCACCAGCCCAAACTGAGCCAAGATTCAGAATAGGTTCTGATTCATAATTTTAAAGCAAGGCTGTAACAGGTAACACACATGTCATCGGTTTAAATTTTGTAAGGTTTTACAAAACCTTAATGTGAAGAGTGAGATTTTCATTATTATTCTGTATTTTAAAATAAATCTTAAAAAATATTTTAGCCTTCCCTGGCAGTGCTAGGAAACCAACACAGCTATATCCCAGTAGCATTGATCTCAGAAAAGTGAAATTTACTGGACTCATTGTGAAACTGACCAGCGTTTTGTTATTAACCATAGGGATTGCCAGACTGGACCAAGCCAGAGGCCTATCTAGTCCAGTATCTGATAGCAGCTAACATCAGATTTTTCAGAGGAAGAGGCAAGAAATGCCGTATTTATGCAAATAAGCTACCAATAGGGAAAGTTTTCCTCCTAATTCTCAATAGCTAGACTTGAAATTACACCCTGAAACCAGGAAAGTTTAAATCCTCTCCAATACTCTTTTAAAAAAAAAAAAAACATTTCCTATTATAATTCTGGAAATTCTTGTCATCCATATAAAAATCTAATCCAACTCTTTAAAGCTCACGGCCCCAAAGACCGCTCATGGCTTCTGGACACAGAAAGAACCCGGGTTTCTCTTTGCTTCTCCCGTTGAGGGTTCTTTTTCATTGCTTTGCTTCTGGACAGACTTTTATGGGGACCAGTCACTTCATCGCTCTGTACCTTGCTCTCCCTATCTCCAGTATAGGTGCATTAGCGATGCTTCTACCTACCAAACTGGGGATGCATGGATTGGTTTGTTTGGAAGGTGCTTTGAGATCAGTACTCGGAGCCCAAGCTCGGGGGGTTGAATGCAGTTGGAACGTGGATCTGCCTACATTTTGCCCACAGTGTCCGTAGGCAAACATTGTCTCTTTTTCTGGTGATGTCTGTGATCCCTTCTTGGCAACCACCTCAGACCGTGGAGCAACGTTCCTCGATCTCACACATGTGCCCTCGCATCCTGCAAGTGACTCTCTTATATCTTAAATAAAAATAAAATACAGTAATCCCTTTAACCTTGAATTCTCCCGTAGCTACAAGGATGTCACTTTGTGCGTATGTGTTCACGCGAGTGTGTGTTTTTGATAGTATGAGGACTACAGGAGGGAGCCAGCAACTCCACATGGGAATTAATGTCATTCATACACCCTGCGGAAATGACTTTTGAAATGCATATAATCTCAAACATGCAAATGAGAAGCTTGCTTCACCCTGTTTAATATGAATGATCAGCTTCTGAATAGCTATTATTACACGCCACATTTCAGCAATTATGTTGTTCGCGGTTTGTCTTTCTATCTTGCAGAAAGAAGAGAGACAGAAAAGAAAGAGGATAGGAGGGGAAAAAAAGACAAGCAGCAGCTTTTTTCCCCTCTCAGCCCTTTTTTTTTTCCTTTTCCTGTTTCAAACTTGCTGACCATCTCTCTGATCGGCAGCTGGTGAACACCAGGCCTATTTCAGTTCTCCATTTGCCAAGGAAAGGAGGTGGCTTTGAATGAAGCAAAACTGCTGTATTCTGTCTTCCCCCGCCAAGGAGCAAAAGAAACAGTTTTCCTATCTGGGTACCACACGTCTCCAGTCTGCTTAGAGCGTCAGTGTCGGAATCCCAGATGAAGCCTTCCGGTAGATTGAGTCCAGTGTTATGCCCAGCCCCTTCTCATCTACATCAGTAGGTTGGGTTAATAGATTTTTCTAACCAGAAGAGGCCATTGGCCATCTATTCTAACTGCTTAGCGCAGGACAGAGAATATCATCCTGCGATTACTGCTTCAAGCCCACTAACTTGCGATTGAACTAAAGTATTATCTTATCGGGCTTGATGTATCGATTAGAGACGGTACCTTGCAGCATCTTAGAGCTACATGTTGTGACAGCAGCTCCCATGGGTGCCCACAACCCCAGCTTCGTCAGTCGCGCATATTGATAGCATGCACCTGTCAGTCATACCACCAAGCAGGAACTCCCATCTCAGCTCCGTGTCCAGCCACTCTTTAAACCTGTCCTCAAATCATTACAAATACTGCGCTCTTAAATAGGAGCCTCTAATCCACGGCTCTCCAAGCACGTACCAAAGCATGATAAATGTCATCCTCAGTTTACAGAAGGTGAAACTGAGACACAGAGAGGGGAAGTGACTTGCCTGAGTCAGGCCCAGGAGTAGAACCCAGGAGTCCTGACAACCTGTCCCCTGATTTGATCATACTGGATCATATGGAATAGAAAGTTCCGTGGTAGTTTCACCATGGTCTGTAACGAGAGAAATGAAATGTAATAGGTAGCAGTTTTTATACAAACAAAAGGAAGTGTTTCTTCACACTATGCAGTCAACCTGCGGAACTCTTTACCAGAGGATGTTGTGAAGGGCAAGACTATAATAAGGTTTTAAAAAAACAAACAAGAAACCAACTCGATAAGTTCATGGAGGACAGAAGTCCATCAATAACTATTAGCCAGGATGATGTCCCTAGCCTCTGTTTGCCAGAAGCTGGAAATAGGTGATGGGATGGATCATTTGATGGTTACCTGGTCTGTTCATTCCCTCTGGAGCACCTGGCATTGGCCACTGTTGGAAGTCAGGATACTGGGCTAGATGGACCATTGGTCTGACCCACTAGGGCCTTTCTCATGTGTATGTGTCCAGATTTAATGTTAGGGATATATTTTTTTACTTGAGGACGTGTGACTGTTTCATCAGACGCCTCTATGAAGGGAGGCAATTTCATACAAAAGCCCCGTAACACACATCCCATGGTTTTGAAAGAGAACCCTCCGTTACAGTTAACAAGTCACTCACTGATAAAGCCCAATTGCATGAAGATTATTAATCTGATCTCTTTGAAACCAGCATCTGTAACTTTTCAGATCTCCCACGTTTCCCATCTGTGTAAATATAATGGAGAGAGAGGAAGCATGGGCTAGTGGTTAAAGCACTGAACTGGGACTCAGGAGCTCAGAGTTTAATTCCCATCTCTGCCACGGACTTGGGGAAGTTCTATGTACCCAGTTTTTCAAGAGCTTCGTTCTCTTTTAAGCCTTTAAATGAAGACTAGATTGTGAAGCACTCAGCATACAGCAGCTCTTGTTCTGACCTTCCTGGGATGATCCTCAATAGAGCACTCCATGCGGTGTGCTGGGCTCTTCTAAAAATCTGGCCACCTATTCTGTCTGTACCTCAGTTTCCCCATCAGTGATATGGGGATGATAATCTTCCTTTGCCTCCCAGGGGTGCTGTGAAGATAAAATCCCTTAATGATGGCAGGGTGTTCAGATGCTACAATAATGAAGACCATAGAGAAGCTTCTAGCTAGACAAAATAAAGTCTTCTGGGATGGAAGGCTCTGTCACAACAGCTCACTCATTGCCAAGGTGTAGAAGAGAAAATGAAAAGTTTGTAATTCATCTACTAGTGAATTCTGTCTGTCTAATGCAATTCAAATTCTGTCCCAGTGGTGATGATGCCGATGGCAAACAAGAAGCATGGGGAATCTCACAAGGAATGTTTGTCGATCTCTCTCCGCTTCCTAGCAGGAGCTCCCAAGCACAAATGAATCCAGGCTGCACTGTTCAGATTGAGATCTGAATTTCCCCGTAATTCAGGCGGGCCAAGGGCAGACTGTTAAGTTCTGTCTTAAACTTTGATGTGTTCAGGTCCAATGGTGGAGGTTGTTTGGCCCCAGCTCTTCTCCTAAATCCTCTCACACACCTCTTCTCTGATGACATGCCAGTACTTGGTATACTTAAAGTGAGTTGGAGGATCCACATGCTGTAGTTACAGATGTGTAGGCAGCATTGTGTTCTGGGCACTCATCCCAGCACTGCTCCAAAGCATGGTGCCTTGTGGATGATTGAGCATGGCCTTCTAGACCTAGCAGGTGCCCAGGGGGAGCAGAGGTCATACAACCTATTTCCTTCCCCCAGAAAGTCCCATGATTGCTGGAGACAGTGCGGGCACCTTGGAGGGAGATCACAGTGCACAAGCAAACTGTACCATGGTAGAGAGATGGTACTAAAACTGGATGAGAAGGGCGCTCTTCAGAGGGCAAAGCTCTGCCGAAAACAAACCTGCAGAACTTGTAAACACTTTCCCCGCCTGCTCTCGCTGATGGGCTCTGTACAGACTCAAGGGCCAACTTCATAGATTGCAAGGCTAGAAGGGACCATTGTGACCTGTGACCCCTACAGAGACTCGCCCCACAATAATTCCTAGAGCAGATCTTTTAGAAAAACATCCTGTCTTGATTTAGAAATGATCCATGATGGAGACTCCATCATGACCTTTGGTAAATTGTTCTGATGGTTAATTGTTCTCAGTTAAAAATGTATACCTTATTTCCACTCTGCATTTGTCTAGCTTTAGCTTCCAGCCCTTGGATCATGTTAGACCTTTCTATGCTGGAGTGAAGAGCCCATTATTAAATATTTATTCCCCAAGTACTTCTGGACTATAATCAGGTCATTCTTTAACCTTCTCTTTGAGCTCCTTGAGTCTATTTAGTTTAACAATCTCTCCAGTATAAGGTATGCTTTCTAATTCCTTACTCTTTCTCATAGCTCTTGTCTGAACCCTCCTTCTTGAACTGTGGGTACCAGAACTGGACACAGTGTTCCAGCAGTGGTCACACCAGTGTCAAATAGAGAGGTAAAACAACCTCTCTCTACTCGTTTTATGCATCCCGTTTAACGCATTAGCCGTTTTGGCCAGAGCATCGCCCTGGGAGCTCGTGTCCTGCTGATTTATCCACCCACCCTCAAATCTTTTTCAGAGTCACCGCTTCCCAGGGCGGAGTGCTCCATTGTGTAAGAATGGCTGGTGTGCTTTGTTCCTAGATGTCTACATTTGCATTTAGCCACATTTAACACGTATTGTTTGCTTGAGCCCAACTTACCAAGTGCTCTGCCTCCTTGACCCATCATCTTCATTATTTACCATTCCTCCCATTTTTGTGTTAACCGCAAACTTTATCAGTGATGGGTTTTGGGGTTTTCTTCTAGCTCATTAGTAAAAACACTTAAATGGTGTCAGGCCAAGAACTGATCCTTGCGGGATCCTCCCAGAAATACACTTGTTCAGTGACGGTTCCCTGTTGGCCATTACCTTTTGAGACCATTCCATGAACCAGTTCTGATGTGTCTCATCTCATTGGGGTTAGCTTGGAGTCCTCATCCCCTACCCTCGTCCATCCACAGTGGACGGAAGGTGTTCTGCTTTTCATGGTACTGGTCTGGTTTGCTTTCCTTTCCTTGGCAGTGAGACAAAGCTGTGAGGAGGAGGTTGCACCTCCTATGGTGGTGATGATTAAATCCCATTGCTGGAACTGAGGAAATGATGGACTTGATGAGGAAATGATATTTTTAGTCTCTCCAAGCCTTTAGCGTCTTGCCACGTGTGCGTGGAGCATGTGAACGGACTGATTTTCAGTTACAGGGGATACGCGGCTCCATCTACTATGGATATTTCTCATAGACCTATTCTGCAGCCCCTTGATGACGACACACGCCAGCTTCCCTACCCCTGTGGAGTGAAAGATTCATGGGTAGGTTCTCCCTATGTAATGGCCCCTAAGAAAGAATCCATTTTGACTCCCCTTCCCATCCGCCATAGCATTTGCCCATGAATTGTTAGGGGAGGGGGCAAACAGGAAGGGCTGGGAGTGTGAGAAAGGGAAAGTTGTATGGTGATGCTGGAGCCAGTCCGAGGAGGTGAGCAGCGAGTCAGCCCTGCAGCACCGCCCCCCCCCTCCCCCAGCCTGCAAAAGTCATGAGATCATAAATGAATAAGTTTGGGGTTCTCTCTATTCATCCTGGAGGTTTATGGACCTTTAGGGGGCACTTGAGTCATGTTCTCGAGCCCTTTTCCACAGCTGTGCGGGTTAGAAATTTTACTACTTAAAAAAAAATCCAAACGAAATCTGGGAAACTGAGTCCAGGAGTTGAGGCTTAAAGAAAAACACCAAAACCCGCAGCTGCGTGTGTGATATTGAAGGGCGAGGGGTGAAGAGAAGTCTGAGGGGAGGGTCACTGTCTGGTGCCTGAGGCATCTTTTTGAAGAACTGCTGCTCCTCAAATTTGAATCCTGCGTTCCATGTTGGCTTGGCCCTCAGCTGTGCGCACGCGGTTTGTTCTTAACACGCTCTGCTTTGTGTCTGCACTTGGCAGCATCTCTCTGGTTGGTAGAGCTGGTTGAAAATATTTCCAATGCAACGTTTTTTTTCCCCATTGAAATATGTTCATTCGAGAGAATTGAAACGTTTTGCTGAACTATATCGATTTTTGTCAACATTTGCAACAGGAAAATATCAAAATGTCCCATTTCGTCTCTTTTATGTGAGATTTGAAACGATCAAGTCAAAATGCAATCTTTTGACCTTATGAAAAACAAAATTCTTTGGACAATTTTATTTTTCTGCGAAAAATTCCAAGATTTCTACTTTTTGTCCCAATTCAGGATGAAATACATTTCATGTCAAAATCTTGGAATTTCCCTCCAGACAGAAATTCTGTGTGTTGACCAACCCTCCTGTTTGTAGTACAGTAAATACACAGAGTGTGCTTATGGTGCTGGAGATATCTGTGAACTCTCTCGTACGGTT
The DNA here is from genome assembly GCA_032164245.1 of Sternotherus odoratus. Lineage (NCBI taxonomy): Eukaryota > Metazoa > Chordata > Testudines > Kinosternidae > Sternotherus > Sternotherus odoratus. The sequence continues at coordinate 10,818,441 of JAVMKO010000022.1, read as the reverse complement.
GGGGCTGCCTGTGCGCAAAATTTGCGTATAATTTACCCACAGACCTCTCTGTAGCCACTAGTCTTTCAGTTTAAGGGTGGCTTTATTTTGGTTTAGATTAAACTGATTCCTACTCCCCTAGAACTTCAGTGATATAAACCCACTCTCAGATCAACAGAATAGGGTCACGCACACGGCCTCTGGGACCAGCTTAGTTCAATGTTTACAATCGCAGCTATAATTGAAGCAGTGCATCTCTGTGTGTAGACAGGCCTCACAGAGTTCAGGTGTTAATGCAGGGGAGAGAAAGCATGGGACGATGGTTCAGCTGCAGGAGTGGCAGGGGTAGGAAGGATTAATAATTTCACAGCGCTGAAGACCAGAAAGAGGCCACCAGATTACCTAGTCTGACTTGCTGTGCATCACCAGGCACCAAATTTCATCCACGTGGCCCCTATTGATCTCAAAGGCTCTAGTTAGACTATGCAGTTCAGGCACCTACACAATGTGTCTCTGTCAGAGCACAGGAGAGGCCAGGGCCCTTCAGTGGAAGGGAATGATCAGGTGACCTCAGCAGGCGAGCCACTCCCCACACCGCAGAAGGCGGCAAAAACGCCCCATGATCCCTGCTAGTCTGACCTTCCCAGTCCCAGATCTGGTGACCAGTTAGACCCTGAGCCTGTGAGCATGACCCACCAGTCAGGCATCTGGAGAGAGGATTGATTGCGGAAGGGTGGGGTGGGGAATGGGCTTTAGGGAGGGGTTCAGAGGAGGAAAGGAAGGGCACTCCTTCAAGTCAGGGGTGGGAATGGAGGTGGTGGCAGGGTGAGGAGAGCCCTGGCGGGCTGGGGAAGACTTGAGCGGCTGGAGGTGGAGGTGGATCATGGTGAGAAGATGCCCCAGGTGGATCTTCACAAGCAGGATGGTTGGGTGTTGGAGGAGGACGTGGTGCATAGCCCTGCCTTGCTGGAATTTGCTGCTGAAGGGAAACGGTCCTACAGCCTCTGCTAACCAGCTGCTTCATGTGCCAATTCTGGGGGCTGTAGAAGGGGTAGACGCAAGAAGGGAAGGGGAACCCTGGTGAGGCCAGGGTAGCAAGTACAGACAATGTGCAGTGGAGGGGCCGCTCTCCCAGCGGGTCCTCATAATCCGGGGGTAGCCCCATCCAACGCCTCCAATAACGCTCTGCTCAGGGACGCTGCTGCTTCTCGTTGCTCACTCAGGTCCTGCGAGCAAGTCATGATGGTTGAATCTGCCTCGGAGACAATACGCTCCACTCCCTCCAGCCAGAACGGGGTCAGCAGCCTCACCAACCAGACAGACGGAGGAGGAGGCGGTGGCGGCGGTGGAGGAGGAGGAAGGGAAGGAGGCGGCGGGGAAACCAATGGGGAAATGAGCCCGGTGGAACTCCTGCATTTTCAGCAGCAGCAGGTAGGAAAGAGCCTACTATCTCCTTCTCCCTTTCCGTCTCTCACTATGTCTTCCCTACGTCCTGGTTTTTCTTGTTTGCATCTCCCAGTCTTTGGGCTTTCGGGACATCTGGAGACTTGCATTGGAAATCCTAGAAATGTAGAGCTGGAACGGACCTCGAGCGGTCATCCAGTCCCCTGAGCGGAAGCAGGATCATTCCTGACCTGTGTTTGACCAGAACAATATTAGTCTGTTTTGCAACTCCATCTCATTGTTGATTCATTTCAACTATGAGCCACTATCAGCCCCAGATCCTTTTCCCAAGAACTACCACCTAGCCAATTACTCCCCATTGTGTAGTTGTGCATTTGATTTTTTTCCTAAATGAAGTACTTTGCACTTGTTGAACTTCGTCTTGTTGATTTTCAAGTAAGTTCTCCAATTTTTCAAGATGGTTTTGAATTCTAATCCTATCCCCTGGAGTGCTGGCAACCCCTCCTAGCTTGGTAGCATCGGCAGATTTTGTAACATGCTCCCCATTCCATTATTCAAGTCGTTTATGGAAATTATTGAATAGTACCGGGCCCAGGACTGACTTTGTGGGGCCCTATTGGACAGTGAACCAGTGGTAACTCCTCTTTGAGTACCGACTTTCGTATGAGGGTGATCTCAATCAGACCTCTCTCACATAGTGTCTGCAGCGGTATATGGGGGAACACAATAGCTGCATCTGCTCTGCCTGACCGTGGCGCCCCACGGAAGAGGAGGCAGGTGGGGCGGGGCTACAACTCTCAATACTTCAGTAATCTGCTGCTGTCCAGCAAACCCCACCTCACCTCACTGTGCTTAGCCTTGCTCTGGGCAAGCCTTGTCACTCGCTTTCAGCCAAGCGCATGAGACTCCAAGGGCGCTGTGCTGCTGGAGGGGCCGTCTTGTCAAAGGGGAGTTCGGACCCAGGACCTCGCCTTCTGACCCTTAAAGATTCCCCCCCCCCCCCCCCGGCACAGTCATCACCTTGGTTTTGGGATGTTAGCACCGATGCTCAGGTCGAATTCCAGCATGGCCAATTGCACCCCACCTCCCTCAGTGCTCCTGCAGTTTCAACTGGAGACGGTGATCTGCCCTTTGGACCGTTCTTTAGTGTTGCACTGCACTGTTGGAACAGGTGATGGGCACTGCTACAGAGCTGGCTGCATTTCAGTGCTGGCAGAGTGACCCCTGTGTTGTTATAGTCCATGTGACTCTGGGATCCTTGCATATGAAATAAACGTAAGATGGTGTCAAAAGCTGAGTGCGTGGTGTTGGGACATCAGGGGAGGGAATGGGCTGTGAGTGCTAAATGTTTGCAAAAACCTACTGGGCATAAAGAAGGTAGCTGCTTCTCTCTTTACTCTCGGAGATTACCGTTCTCCCCCATGCTTTGGGGCTCGCAACTCTGTAAGGAGGGGTGCGCTGGTGAGCGTGCATAGGCCTGCCCGTGTGAAATCTGTGTCTCTCTGTACCGATGTCTTTCTGCCAATGCATTTGTGTGCATGTGTGTGGGGCTCGGTGTGCCTGTGGGTATTTCTGTGTGCCTCTCTGGCCTCGTGCACGTTGGCCCCTTTGCCCGTGCCAAGTTGTGGATGCAGGGGTGCATTGGTGCACCTATAGCGTGATCTCTGCATGCACGCGCCCACACGTCACTTGAGGGATACATGCACGCCGAACCGCACACGTGCCCCCAAGTATGTGTGCATACGTGAAACCATACTTGTGTAGTTTGTGTGTATGTGCGTGCACATACAACTTTTGCTCATGGTGCTTGAGTGCAGCTGGGGGTGGGGGGGACACGTATGTAGTTGAGGCTGCAGGCACTGGGGGGGGGTGGGGCATGCATGCCTGCCGGTTACCTTCTCAAAACAAACTTCGGAGAAAACATAAATTTTCCTCCTCGGATACTAAATAAGGCAATGATCCCAGCCTCGTGTGGAGATCGCCTCCCTGAGCCATAAATTCCAGCGTGAAAGCTGTAAAAAATTGCTGTGTCTGATACTTTAGTAGCGAGCGCTGTAAATCCATTACCTGAATAACAGCCGTTTCTCACGCAGTTAAGCCACTGTTCCCCTGATCTGAAGGGTAATCATGCATGTAATGCTTCTCCGAGTCACCCCGCCGAACGAGATGCCGCTCGTCCTCTCCCCTCCCCGACGGGGAAGGGGGGCTGCAGTTGCCTTCGCAGCGCCCTGCAGAGAGGGCGCTGAAATTCGCTTAGTGGCAGCGTGTGCTTCAGACTCTCCTAGCTATGGGAAATAGGAGATGCTTGTTCATCCACAGCCGGGACAAGGCAAAGGGGATGGCAGGCTGTGTGCTTGGAAAGCACAAATGACTTTGCCAGGGCTCTGGTGGCTTTTGGTTAGGCAACGGATAAAGGATGTTTGTTCCCATTAATGCCTGGCATTCCTAGCGCACCTGCTGTCTGCTGCCACCCCCCGTGAATGCTCACTCACCCCCTGGCGTGCACCGGGTCACTCACTTCCCTTCACATGTCCCCGGGTGTTACGTGCAGGCTGCTGGGGGTCAGTTGGAGAGAGCCGTGTGTTAGCTCCAGAGGCTCAGAAAGGTTAGTGAATGCAAGGCTCGCGGTACCATCCGTTGGAGGCATGGAAGTGCTGGTGTTTCATGTATATGGATGGGGGAGAGGGGGCAAGTGACTGGACCAAGGTCGCATGATGAGTCAGTGGCAAGGAGCCCTAATCCTGTTCTCTAGTCACTAGACTGCCATTCCCTCTCAGAGTTGGGGAATGGAAACCAGCAGTCATGGTAACCAATCCTTGCTCTCAGCATTAGGCAGCACTCCCCTTACAGAGCTGGGAACAGAACCTGTGATCCACTAGACCAGACATTGGTCTCTGACAAGGTCAGTGTATCTAGATGAGTGATTCTTGACCTTTTTTATACCTGGGCCCCTTTCCCATCCCAAGCGTCCCTTCTGCCTAGCGACGTGGGCTGGGCGGGGTGGTCTCACGTCCCAGATGGAGAATGCCATGATCAAGACACCCTGTGGTGATGCTGTGTTAGTGGAGGTTAATTCAGATCCTCGTCAGACACAGCGGTGGGAAGGACCTGTGTAGAGGAGAGGCAATTTGGGGATGTGGATTTTAAAATTCTCTTCAAATCTTTTCCAGCCCTTGTGGTTGTCTGGTCGCTGAATCACTGAATGCATTACAAAGTGCTCCTTTAGAACTGGCTGGTGGGCTGAGGAGGAGAATCTACCCATCCCGTTAGCCCTCGTCGGCCTAAATCCTATCCCTGTTGCTGCGGTTTCTTGGCCTTAGTAAATTCTCTCCATCCTGACATTCCAATGGTGTTCGTATCCCAGTTGCCCCAGCCCTGCGGGCACCACCGCCCATCTGGGTCGCTAGTCAGGAGTGATGAGGCAACAGGAGATGTATTTGGAGTCACAAACTATTCCCCCCATTCTCCCCTCCTTATCTTATAACCCAGGAACAAGGGAGTACGGGATGATGATATTTTGGCGCTGCATGTAATTACTCTGTGGAACTCTCTGGCACAAGGTTTTACTTGGTGAACTACCAAACGTGAATGACATCTTCAGTGACAGTAGCTTAAATAGACATTCCTAAGGCCCATCAATCTTTGTGCTTCAGGGAACAAACTGAGCACCAGCTGGGGTCAGGATTAAATGTCCCCATATAGAGAGTTTTGCACAATTAGGTGCTTTATGAAGGTTTTCTACTTTCCTCAGATGCATCTGGCATTTACCCCGTCGAACGCGATATAGTGGACCACTGGGCTGTTCCTGTCTGCTGGTTCCCATGTCCCTGTTTGTGCTGCAGTTCCTGAAATGTCTCAGTTTTTTGTTTTGTTTTTAACTACGTGAATTCCACAGAGAGTTTAGAAAAATCGTTGATGGGCCATTGAGGTCTATGGGGAGGAAATCACTGGGTTGATGCCATCCCGAAAAGAGTGTTGAGAACACATAATCGTCTAGGGTTTAAATGCTTGCGGAGTTCCCACAAAATTGTCCCCAGCCTAGCATAATGTGCGTTCCTTATTAACACTTAGTTTTGCAAGCCTGGCTTAAATAAACCCCTGGGAGGGAGGGAAGGGGTTTTCCTGTTTTACAGCGATGAAATGACTTGCCCGAGGCAGGAAGAGAAGTCAGAACTGGGACTAGAACTGGGGAATTCCTGGCTTCTGGTGCCGGGCTCGGACCACAAGACTATACCCCTTTGTCTCTTCCCGAAGGTGTCTGGTTTTCCGACTGATCGTGGTGGGTGAGAGAGGTCACGGGGAGGATCCTGTGCAGAAGTTTCTCTTTTGCTGAGATGTGGGTGTGGATTTTGGAGCAGGCCCCGGCCTGAGCTTTTCACTGCATTCATTCCGGTCACCACCGGTATATAGCGCATTAGCTTCCCGCGCTGAGCAAGCGCCGGTCTGCAAGCGCCTGTCTCCTGAGCTCAGAGTAAACAAGGCCGGGAAACGTGAGCTGGGCTGTGGAGTAATGAGGTGACAGAAGGAGAGAGAGATAAACAGAGAGAGTCAGAAGTCAGGCATCTGACAGGAGTTTAGACTGAAACAAACAGCGCTGGAGAGAGAGCGCACGTCATTTTTGAACAAGACGGAGTGTCTGTTTCCACGCAACGGGCAGAGCTGAAGAGCTTGTTTAAACAGAGATGAAAGGAGTGAGGTGACTGCACGACTTGCAGCCGGCGCTTGGTCCCAGGAGGGGTTGCCGAATTTGAGTGCAGGAAAAGGGGGTCGGGCCGGGGGATTTCTTGAGAGCTACCTGCCGGAGTTTTGCGTTAGGAAACTCGTCTGTCGTTCTTGGGACTCTCTCAAGCCTTGGCAGACTGCGGACTCATCCCAAAGGGCTACAGAGGAGGTGACCTCCCCGTTCTCACCAGAGCTCTGGCCCAACGTCACCGTGTTGAACTTCCAGTGCTGTACGCTGTGGTTTAGAAGGGGAAGGGGAGAAGAGCTGTTCCAATTGAAACTGCCGTGACAGGGTAAGATGCCAGCACATTGGACTTGCCCACGCTGGACAGGGTCCTTAGCCTTAATGCCTCCTAAAGACCTGAAACAGCCATTCACATGAAAGGGGAAGCTCCCAACTTTTACCTGGCTTTAGACCTCACCGGTCCAGTGCTGTAACCACTATTCCATGTTTGTGGTGTTTGCAAACCTAGGTTTTGCCAGGCAGGGTCAGACCAGAGGTTTTGTGCCCTTTCCCTGGCAGTGGTTAACTTGAGAGGCTTCAGAAAGGTACAAGAAAAACCCATCCTGGACAGTTACCGAATAACCCGCCCCTAGGCAAAGCCTCTCTTCTAGACCTCAGGCAGTGAGTGCCCTGACCCATGAGGATCAACACAGCCCTTCTGTACTCGTGTATGGTCTAACTGAACTGTGGATGTTCTTACTTTTTTTACCCGGGGGTGGCGCTTGAGCTGAACTCAATAGCCACGTGAGTGCAAGTTGCACACTTGGTTGTGCAAAATGAGCATGCACTATGTTGAAAGGGACGGCCTGTGCAATGATGCCTGATTTGTGCGTGAACGCCCAATTTACATACCCAGGGGTTGTGCACTTACTCTGCAACTGCAACCCAGGTGCCGGTGGTTTTAGAAACAGTCTGAATGTCATTTGGCTTGTGCCCATTTCAATACCTGTCGTGCTGTCCTGTGTCTTGAGCAGCATAATATCAGTGTTAACCTAACAGGCCTAACCGAGATCCAAATCTAACCCTTGGTGTCTGGATCCATGTCTGAGGTAGGGTGACCAGACAGCTAATGTGAAAAATTGGGATGGGCGGGGGGGAGTAATAGGAACCTATATAAGAAAAACACCAAAAAATCAGGACTGTCCCTATAAAATCGGGACATCTGGTCACCCCAATCCGAGGGCTCGGTTCTGATCTTGGTTAACCCTTCTGGGGAAATGCAGAGTAAATCCATTGCCGTCGGTGGGTTCGCTCTGGATTTACACTGGGGTAACGGGGATTGAAATCTAGATGACAACCCCCAGTCTTGTCAGACTGGAGCGTTGGAAACAGCTTCCTGCCTCGCTTCCGCAGGCCTTTTCTGAACAGGGTGGAGGGGAGGGAGGGATCTCTCCCCTCCCCATCCCCCAAGATGATGGCGTTCGGGTTAAATCCCTGGATTTCAATGGTGGGGCCCAGTTGAAAAGCATCCTAGGATTCAATAGCGCGCGCTTACATTGTGGCAGGGGTCGCTGGAGGGGAAAGGCCAGCCGGGGTCATGGGAGGGTTGCCTAGCATCTAGGAACTCCCACAGTGGTTGCTGTGGGAACGTCAAGAGACCTCCAGCGTGCTAACATCCTGTAACGAGATTCAAAAGGACCCGGGTCTTTGCACATTAATGAGTTTTTAACTCGGGGGGGGGGGAGGGGCAAAGCCCACACCCAACAAGACGCCCAGTCGGGTGAGAAGCTGGGAAGAATGGTGGAACTTCTCCCTTTCCATGGTCCTCAGTGGGGAAGGTCGGGATGGAAACTGGGGACTAAGGTGGCGAGTGGAGAAGAATCACCCGTAGCAGGATGAGTGATGGGGGGAGGAGGATGTGCCGGATACCCTCTCCCCATTGACTGCCCCTGGCTTCACGAGGGGCACGAACTGCAGGCAGCCGAGTTGGAGGTGAACCCTGCCGAGATGCCCGCTCCAGCTTTCGTCCCAGGCGCTTGGTCAGGTGACCGCCTGGGAAATGGTGGCACCGATGGGTTGAAAAGCCTAGTGTGGTATGGATCTGGTCTGAGTTCGAGGAACTCGTTTGGCCTCCCCTGCCTTCCTTCATACTCAGTGTTGTCGTCTTCCATCTTGTGTGGCTGACTCGATGAATCTCTGCCGGGGAGAGCTTCTGTCCACTCTCTGAATGCTGGTGCTGATCGTAGTCTTGTGGTGGGACTGGGCTGGCCTCTAACTCTTCCCACACCTCACAGGCGTCTGACCAAGATTTTGCACTCGTGATTGGGACGTCTCCCTGTCTCTCCTCCTTGGAGACCAAATAGATGTGCCTTAAATTTGACCTGGGATCCGGAGAGTGCTGGACCCACCTCCTGGCCCCTTGAAGGTTCTTTCCACTTGAGCACTTAAAAGTGAAGAACCCCAAATGTTTTCTGATAATCTTGGATCCAGAGATCCCCTCTTAAAATGGGGGGGGGGGGGGGGGGGAGAGAACTTGGTCTTCAGAATGAATCCTAAAAAGTGATCATCATAGTCTTTCCCTCCCAAAAAGTGGCTCTAATGCTTTGGCCAGACTTGTTCCAAACTTGGTTTGCTCCATTTTGCCTCCTGCAATTTTCCTCACCTCTCCCTGCAGTTTGAGCTAGTTAGGGTATAATCTTCCTGTCTAAAACCAGTTGTGAGCTGTCCAAAGAGCTCAGGGATGGGCGATTGGTGTGTGTATCTAATGTAAAATGAATCTGGAAAGATTCTGGGGGTTGTTTTTGAATCCCTCAGGAGAAAAGGTGCTAGTGGAATGTAAGGGATCCATGTTATGTTTTTCCATCTGTCTTGGTTCCTATAAAGTTTAGCTCTTCTCTCTTCCCTGGCCTCGCCCAGTTGACCCTGCTCTGTAGCCATTGGAGAATGCAGGCGGAAGGGCAGCAGGCCCATTCCACCTCCAGAAGCAGGTGCCGTGGACCCAGCCTTTGGAATAGGTTTACTTCCTACGTCCCAGGTTGTGTTTAAACTTCTGCTTCCCAGCTGGGTCTGGATGGAGTGACATTTCATGCATGCCTGCCCACCCATCACAGGGCGCGGGAGAGACAATGCTCCCCCCCTCCCACCCGGAGAGAGGGTGCCTAGGACCCTCCTCTCCATCTTGCACCAGCGCTCTGATGTTGTCCTCGAGGCGTTAGGGAAGACTTGGTCTCCTTTGTTGCAGGGTTTTGAGAGAGGAAGACATCTCCGCCATCGCTGGGTCACCCAGCATGGGCAGGCACTTCTTTTGTGTGTGTGACTCGCACCAGACAAGGGAACCTTCCAACTCCAGGCAGCGGGGGGAGGGGAAGGGGAGTGAGAAGGGGGCAGGCCGTGAGCCAGAAAGGGAGAAGAAGGGGGTAGGTGGAAGGAGAAGGGGAGGGAGGTTCAAGACAGGGGAGGGGGGGTCAGGAAAGGATTAGGAAGTGTCGGGATGGGAAGCCGGAGGAGGGGGAGATCTCAGCAGGGAAGAGGCGATGGTGGGATGAAGGTGGGGCACAAGGAGGGAGGTGGGTGGGTAACAAGGGAGGGTTTTGTCTTGGACAAACCATGAGAAAACCTGCCTCTAACCCATGGGGTTTTTCAAAAATGACTTTTAAAGGCAGCTCCCTACCCCAAAACCAGCTGGCAGCACGTCCTGGAAGATCAACTTTCCAACCAGCAACTCAGCTCGCTCACTTGGGAATCCATACGGGAGGTTAGAGCCCGGGAGCCCTCTTAGTCCGGATTGAAGGCTTGGATTTTAAGTGCAGTCAGGTGCCTGATGCCCATGGAAATCTTCTCAATCCTACTGAGTTTCACTGGGACTTGAGCACCCAACTCTCCTTATGCTCTTTTGGAAAACCCCAGGTTGCCATCCCCAAAATCAGCACCATCCCCGCTCCTCCCTTTGTCTCTGAACCTGTGGGCCTGAGGCCTCCTGGTAGCATGCTTTCCAAATTGCAGTTATTTAGAAAGGACCCATGTGGAAAAGCCATCCCATCCGTCTGCTGTAATATTTGTTCTGTGCTTTTTTTTTTTTTTTTTAAATACTATTTATTGCAGGCATGTGTAAAATAAATGTTAAGGTATTAAACAAAAACAAGACCCAAACTAATAACCAAATCAGCCATTTTTCATATTTAAAAGGGGGGTGGAGTTGGTGGTGGGGAGACTCTCTAGTGTGGCTGACACTGCGCTGTAAAAGCATGTGATCGCATTTCAAATGTATTATGTCATATGCTATTATTAGGGTATTTAAGATAAAAATGAGACTAGAGCACTTAAGTGAAACTCATCTCTCTATTAGGTTGCCTGATTTACATTTCATATATGACTGAGCATAAATGTTGCTTTTTTCCCCCCAAGCATGGGGAAAGGGGAATTGTTGAGAGCAATGGTCAGACTTGTCCCTTGTGTTCTCCATTAGTGAAAATGGATTTAACCCCTTTAGCCAAGGATGATCAAAGTCCAGAAGCGCTAGGGTGTGTGCAGCAAAGGAGAGAAAATTTAGGGCGAGAGAGAGTTGAAAAGATTTTTTTTGTTTTGTAAAGAAATAGGTTATTTTATTAATGTTGATCTCTTGGAGCCATTTGGTTCTGATTATGTGAGAATGGGGATGGAGGAAGTGGGGTGGGGGAGTGGTTTTTAATATGGCATCATTTACGGTTAATATCCATCTAAAATATCTCTGTGTTTTCTTTTAATAGTTCTAATTCTGGAATGTGACAATGTCATTTTTATGAGGGTAATGTAAAAATAATGTGTAATCTTTTTATTCCCAAAAAGCTCTTTTGGGGTAAAAGGAGATGGGGGGTGTATCATTTTTTATAGTCCCCTTTTCCCCCCTTTTTATCATTGGAGGTTAAGGCCCCATTCAAAGCTTTGATCCTATCCAGGTGGGAATTCCCTTGGTTAGTTTCAGCCCGTGTTTCATCCCCATGCTGTATGGGAATCCACACCCTCCTGGCGCAGGAGAGAGCACTTGGTCTTTTGGCCTCTTCTGCTGTCATGTCTGGGTGGGTACTGTTAATAAAAACGTGCTATCTTGTTGTTTTTTAAAAAAAAGACTTGGCCCTAACATTTTTATGCTTTTATTCTGCAAAGATTTTCCAAAGTGACCCAATGATTTTTGGAACCCCGACTTGAAAAATTAGGCGCCTTGAAGGGGTCGTAAGTGCCTGAGCACCCACCCCTCTGAAAATCATACCCCTTTGGAGCCAGGAAAGCATGATCTAAGTTATATCTGTTTAGAAACTGGTGTCGTGGACGCAGTTATGCCAGTACAAAGGTGCTTAAGCTGTACAAACTGTATACTGGTATAACTGCATCCTTATTAGGGGTCTTCTTGATCTTAACTCTGTTGGCTAAACACCCCTCAGGGAAAAAGTTAAATCAGCACAAAACCACTACATAGATCAGGTCTCTTCCTCTTCCGCCACCACAACATTTGCATCCCCTCTGCCCAGTAACTCTTGCTGCCACTGGTCTTATAAATGGGGAAGCCAGGTGGTATAAGCCGTGTCTTAGATCTTACAAACTTCTTTTTAAAGTGGGCTAATTTACTGATCAAAGACAATCATCCAGGAGACAAATTGGACACAAACTATTTGTTCCTAATTGTGGCTATTGTGCTAATGACTCTTTAAATAGCACTGGGGAGCAGGGCACAATTTAACCCCCCCTCCATTTCATAGATCATTAGCAGGAGGTGAAGCAAATTCTCTTCCAAGTGGGGACCTTTTTGTCTTTTTCACGTGTTCTCAAAATTAAATAGCAAAGGATTATGGGTAACATGGACTCCATGCTTTCTAGCTTTAAGGGGTGGTTTCTTACTGCTGACATCAAGTGTTGCTTTTTGAAGCTAACCTTCTGGTTGAAAGAAGTTAGTTAGCAGGTGCAGGTGACCTGTCCAAAAAACTCGCCTTTCACCTCTACTCCCATCTCAAGGTGGTTCTGGCCCTGGTGGGAACCCCAGGTTGGAAAAAGAAAAGCACCCATTATAAATTAAGCAAGACTTTTTTCAGTGCAGCTTCATTGTTTCCTAAATCAGAGAGGTAGCCGTGTTAGTCTGGAATAGCAGAAGTGACAAAGAGTCCTGTGGCACCTTAAAGACTAACTAAAGTATTGAAGCATAAGCTTTTGTGGGCTAATACCCACTTCGTCGGATGCAAGTGGCAATGGACCGAGTTCACCTCTGGGTGGCCGTGAAAGTGACTCCCACTCATTTTGTTAGAGATGGGACAGAGCTGCAAGGTTCTGGGGTGCTGAGAAGCAGGGTTATGCTTTGGGCTGGTCTCTGAGCCTCTCCTACATGGGCAAAATGGGTCCCCTGGGGATCAAGATGAAGATGAATAATGAATAAAGTGCTGGTTTCCCCCCTGCCTCTCAGTTCTGGCCAGCAGCCGTTCTAGATCTCTCCTGAGTAGTGGCTGCTTCATGCCTGTTTGTCCCATGGGCACTGTTCCTTCTAAGCTGTGCACATATGCATTCGCACACAGATCCTAACCCCCTCGCACAGGGCAAAATACCATGAGTGCAAAAATTTGCACAGAAGCACAAAAATGTGCACAGAAGAAACACGGTCTGCCAAAAATTAGAGGGAACGTTGCCCTTGCAAATGGAGTAGCTGACCCGAATGCTAAGCCCCTGAGAAGGATGAAAGGCTAATGTCCTGGGTCTCCATCCTGGGTGGCTGTCTCAGAGAACCAGGTCAACCCCTTGGGTTTTGCCAGCCAGTGCTAGTTCTCTGCCATTCAATTCTAACCCACCAGCCCAGGCCCTGGCTCTGCCGTGACTTAAATCACACACACGTGGGCCCTGTGGACACCCTGAGGTCAGCGGTGGAGCTCCGGGAGCAAGGTGCTCGAGTCAGTCAAGTCTGGTGGGTTAAAACCAAACTTTCCTTGGTGGCAGGTCCTGCAGGGCACCTTGCTCTGAAGCAGCTGGGGCTGGTGGAGATGGCAGGCTGGAGTAGATGGACCCCGGGGCTGTCCCTGCGTTGTGTGACCAGCTCAGCAACTTGGAGCCATCGGGCGAGTGCACTGACCGTGTAACGCTGGTCTGCACCATCCAGCAGAGTCAGGAGGGGCCGGCGTGCCGCTGACTGACTGATGGATGGAAAAACGCTCACACCAGAACAAAACTGGTGCCAGTCTTAGCGGCGGGTGGTTGGAATGGAAAGCTGTTCCCCCACCCCTGCCGCCCGGAAGATCTCCCTCTAACTCTTCTGCTGGTTTTCCTGCCATTGCTGGCCATCTGGTAAAGGGGAGGGGGGTAGGAGAGAAGGGGTTGCGTCTCTGGGCGAGCAGCAGGGCTGTCATGGGGCGGCCCCTGTGTGAGATTGGAAGGCCATGCCATTTTTTCCTGTAAATCTTGTAATTTCGTGCATCAGAGCACAACAAAGTGAGAGAGTCAGCGGGGAGTGAATTAAATTGCCCCATGAGAGCCTGTTCGGGGTGGGCTTCCTGCATTCCATCCACGCCTCCTTGCCTCCCTCAGCGCGTGTGTGCCCGCGTCCCCATCTCCAAGTGGCAGGGGTTCGTCCCGTCTCCCCCGGATCAGCCTGGCTCAGTGCCCTTTTGACACACGGTCTGGCGTTGGCACGAGCCGTATTCTTCTTGTTCAAGTAATTTGCCAGCTTAATAAACCCATGCAGACTTTTACAGGGTTCCCAAAGCCTCATAAAACCAGGGGCTGTCCCCGCATCTCCCCGTGAACAAAGCTCTTGTTGTGTGGCTCATGCAGTTAAAAACGGGTATCTCTGAGCCCTCTATTGCTGGCTACAGCAGCACACTCTCCTTTGGCAAGCTGGGCTTCCGATCGGCTCAGCCGTCCCGCTGTGGCATTGCCTTCGGTCAGCTTCTCTCCTTTTGTGTGTCTGCCTTTTCCTCTCTGACTCGTGCTTAACATCTAGGGAGCTGTTGGGAAAATAATTCAGAGAATTTAGAGAGAATTCCGAGCAGGCAGCATTACCTAGTGGTTAGATCGGAGGGTGCCCGGTGGGGAAGGGGGCATTTAGCTGGCCCTCATGGATTCTTCATGGGACTCTGATGCTGACCTACTGTGTGACCTGGAGAAAGCCACTTCCTCCTTACTCCGTGCCTCTTCCCCTGCTCGGTCTGAAAAATGATCTCAAAGCACTTTTTTGTTCTAATTGTCTCTCAACTTCCCCTGTGAGGTCAGTGGTGTCCACACTGAAGAAGAGGGAAACTGAGGGATGCATGTTAATGGATTCGCTTAAGGTTGCACAATAGGCCAGCAGAGTTGGGGATAAAACCCTAGGTGTCTCACTCCAAACCCAAATCTGCCCTTCTTCTTACAAAGACACAGTGAAGCGTGGAGGTCCTTGGGCAAAAGTGGCTACCGAGTAATTTCACTGTGCGACACCAAGGAGGGATACAGTCAAAGGTGACGTTGCTGATTTTTACACACAGTGCCTGTGAGGAGGAGGTTGGGGTACAGTCACAGGAGTGTCCGGGTCTGCTTGTGCCACTGCAAAGAATTGTGCAGTGCTGCCCTGTGCTACATCTGTGCAGACCTGCTAGTGCCTGATTGTGTGTTTCTGTGCACCTTTGGGGTTCCTCTGGCAGCTGCTCGTCACGGGGATGCTGCCAGCTTGAAATCAGTTTCAAAAAAGGAATTTTAAAAAGTAGCTTCGGGTTCTAAATCTGCCCCCGAATCCTGTGGCCGGTTTTTATTTTCTTCACGGTTTTTTTGTTTGTTTGTTTTTTTGTGGGTTTTTTTTTTTTTTTTTTTAGGATTGATTTTTCTCTGCCTTTTGCTGTGTGAAAGGCCCACATAAACAACAGAGGAAATTGTCTCCATGGGGGAAGCTGTAATATGGAGCCTGCACAAACCACTGTCAGATGGGGGGGAATAGAGAATTCCGCGTTAATTTTGCAGTTTGTTTGAACACAAAAGTTTTATAGGTTGAGGTACAACTCTCCTAGTGTGGACGAATAGTGGTTTAAAGATATTTTAGGCCAGGTCTATGGTACCTGCCATCTTTTGGGGATCGATGTATCGCGTCTCATTTAAACATGATAATTCAATCCCCGAGTGCTCTCCCATCGACTCCGCTACTCCACTGTGGCGAGAGGCGCAGGCAGAGTCGATGGGGAGCGGCAGCAGTCAACTCAGCGCAGTGAAGATGCCGCAGTAAGTCGACCCAAATATGTCGACTTCAGCTATGCTATTCACGTAGCTGAAGTTGCTTCTATTAGGTCAATTCTCCCTCTCCCACAATGTTGACCAGGGTTTAGACTGGAATATCTATTCTCACATGGAAAAAGGAATCTGCAGTACTGGATTAAGGACCTGTATATGAACTATCTCCACCCAAACTCTTGCAGTGGTTTGGTTTTCAGTAAGAATCATGCCCCTAACTGATATAGTTCTATCAGGACATAATCTGTGCGTAGAGCAGCCCTTATGTGTAGGTAAATAAAAAGAATTTCAGAAAGAAGTGTGACTTGTAAGTGGACGATGATGCGTTTTCTGTCCCTACTGCAGACTGGCAGGAATTGGGCTCATAATAATAATGTGCAGTAGCCTCATTCTCCTCTGGGCATTTGTACAAAGATCTTTGGGGTGTGATCATCCTGCAGCCGGTTCACGTAGTGTTGGGTTTTTTTTTCTCCCTTTCCCCACTGATTCTTCTTTTGAACAAATTAAAAAGTTCAGCATGAAACTGAATAGAAACTGCCCCGGTGGAAAGAGTCGTTTGGTAGTTCTGCACAAACCCATCAGCCCCGGGTTTCTTGAGAGAGAAGATTTGTGAGCCCCCTGATCTTGTCTTCACTTGGGGGGAGAGGGGGAGAGGTTTGAGGTTTGGTGTTTATTTGATTAGCTACCGCAAGTTAAAATACTAGTGATAGTTTAAACACGTGTTTAAATTTTCATACAAGTACCTTGGTCCCCTGCCCTATGCGTTTGGGAGTTGCTCCTTGTAAACATCTGCAAAGCCTGCTCTTTATCCCCCTTCAAATTCCTTCTCGAAACTCTCTCCCTTGCCGTGACGCCTTCACACTGGCCAGGCTGATGGTGCACTGAAACCTCTCTCTATCACGCTGAACAACATTGTCTCCTCATTTCCTGGTCCTCCCGCATCTGTCTGGATGGTCTCTTGTCTTGTATTATACTTCAATTGGAAGCTCTTTGGAGCAGGAACTGTCTGTTCTGAGTGTACAGGACCTGACACATTGGGGTCCTGCCCCATAAGTGGGACTCCCAGGCACTACAGTAATATAAATAATAATGAGTTATCAGGTCAATGTAAAGACTACAGGAGAAGGTAGGATTTGCCTAGATGTGTTCATGCACGTGGAAACACGCTGCCTTTTCTTCCCTAGGATTTTACCTAGTGTTGGTTCCACATACTAACAGGTGGTAAGACGTCTTTCCTAGTGAAGACGTGCCCTTGCAAGGTTTGTTTTGGGGTTGTTGTTTTTTTCTGACAACGAAACCTAAAACCAGGTGAATTCTGGGCATGATTTCCTTGTGCCCATTTTGCACTGGCTGCCTCCTGTTCTCATGGGTCCCACCTGCCCTGTAAGTCTGACAAATTTCTTGCCCCCCAATCCCTCACTTTGGCCTTGAAGCACTCTATTTGTGCCCAGCAACGCACAAAGGTAGGTGGGTGGATTGTTCATTATTCTGTTGTCTTGTGTCCTCCAAAGTGCTGGGAGTCCATCAGTGCTAGTGGATTGACTTTAAGTGTCTAAATGTGGTCCTAAGAGACCAATTTTAGCCGCCCCCTCCGAGTGTTTTGAAGATCGTGAGCTTTTGACTTTCATTGATTTCATAGAGTATAAGCCAGAAGGGACAATTAGATCTAGGCTGACCTCCTGTATGTATATCCCAGGCTATTACGTTTCCCCTATTGCCCCTGTGCTGAGCCTAATACTTGGGTTAGACCAAAGCATTTTAGTCTTCAGGAGTCTAATTGTAAGTATGCCACAAATGGAGAATACGAGAGACTGGGTTGCCACTCTCCAGAGCGGTTGCATGATTCACAAACGCAGCTAAAAACACAGCTTGGTTCCTGTCTGCACTGCCAAACTGACGTGCTTTTAGCTGTGTTTGGGGCACAGCTCCTTTTGTTGCGTCCCTTGATGTGGTATATTCTTACAGTGTAGCTGGAACCGCAACATATTGTACCACAGTGTGTTCATGTGTGTGTGTGTTTACTGGAGAATGGGGTCTAAATATGAAATGATTTTCTTTGTGTGTGTCTAGTAAATGCAACCTGCAACCAGGACCCCCAACTTCAGTAGTCGCTTTGAAATAATCTGAAGATTTGTCTCTTACATCTTCCAGTTGGTCTACATGGGGAAAGGGGCTGGGATAGCTACCATTCTGGAAGTAGATTAAGCCAAACTGAAAAAGGTGCTGCTGTTCTGGGATAAGAGAGCGCACGGAGTGAGCTAATCCAGAATAACTAATACACTTTCAAATCACCCCCTGCCTTATTGGAGAAATAACTTCCCAGTGTGGACAAGACCTAAATTAGACCTTTGGTTTAGACAGTAGCCAGCTCATCTTTTTTGATGGTCCATTGGATGCCCGTTTGAGAGGGGTTTGTGCGGGTTTGGTTCACACTAAATAATTATGCAGACTGTGTGTGTGTGAATATCTAACTATACTGTGTATATGCTGTATATGTGATGGACAACCTGATTTGCTTGTGTCCTGTGTAATGTGCACACAACAACGCGGTTTCCATTGAAATGGCATGTTCATTAATCTAATGACACTGTGTATGTGTAACTATATCAGGTGCCTTACCCGTACCCACTTGCATTTCTTGATGCAATTACTCTGGGTAGATGCAAGGTAGTGTGCTAATCTCTCCGCTTTCTGAGTGTAAATTCAGCTGCCCCTCCGAACAGTGTGTACGGTACAGTACATACTGTATAAATGCCTGACGGAAAGTAACTTTGTTCTTTATAGCTGGAAATGTGGAAAATTAACAAGCGGCTCTTTCTTTGGGACACACCCTGCAAGCGCCTCCGCCGCCTAGGAGCGCACAGCCGCCTCTTGGAAGCCAGGCCCTTGATTTACGGCCGTGGCGTTGACAGCTGACTGGAACCCACATGCTGTTTGCAGCACCGCCAAGCTGGGCTATGACCCTCCGACCTCTCCCCCTCCACTCCCCCCTCCTGTCTCTGCGCTGTAATAAAAACCTGTCTTGCAGGCAGGACTACAATGACTTTGTTGTTCAGAAAGGTACCCCTCCCCCCATTCCCCTCCCCAAAAAAATCTTTAAAAGCAAAAAATAAGGAACGCATGAGGAAACGGGACCTGGGAGCAGTACCACAGGATTGTTTGTGTTAGAATTTATTCCCTTCTCTTTGCCTGCTCTCAGCTCCTGAATGAAACCTCTCTGTCCCGTGCGTCTCTCACTCTTTTGCACACCCTCTCAGTTTCTTTCACACGTTGCCAGTCTTTCTCCAGCTCTGGTGGACGCTTTGGCTCTTCTTCACGTTTGCGCGCGTGCATTCTCTTGTGCGCTCCTCATGCTCACGCACTCATTCTCGCTGTTGCTCTCTTCCTTGTGCCCTGGTGCACTTGCTTGATTGGGCTTTCATTCGTCTTCACCCACCATTTTCCCCGCTTGCGTTCACAGTGTGTTTTTGCACGCGCCTAGACTGGCAGTCTTACCGACTTGTGTTTTTCTCCAACGCCAGTGAAGCATTTCTCATTTTTTGTTAGTGCAAGGGACTTAATAAATATTATTGAAAACAAATCAGTGAGTGCTCAGGAAACTAACAACACTTTCTAGGCAGACACCCATAAAATAAACAGATTCATGTGTAATCACTAGTAAGTACTGCTAAACTCCTCTCCTGCATTCTGAAAATTATCTGCAGAATGTCCACATTCTTTCACTGGTTATTCATTTGGGGGTGAAATCCTGCTCTTTACTTGGTCTACTCCTCTGGTAGTTATATGCTCCCTCCGGGCACCTAACAAATGGATTTAGCATCACCGCACCTCTGTGAGGTAGGCAAAGATGAGCGTGCCCATTCTACAGATGGGGAACTGAGTCACAGACAGGCAAAGTGACTTACCCAAGGGCACACAGGGAGAATCTGTGCTATAGCTGAGAATAAAACCTGCCTCTCCTGAGTCCAAGGCCATCTTCCTCCTAAGGCAAGCAGAGAAGGATCTTTCCAACAAGTGAGCTGCTATTCCTTGCGTTATCCCCCTGTCTCTCTCACCCAGTTAATCTTAAGGGTATGTCTACACTGCAGTCAGACACCCGTGCTCTGGCTAAGGGGCTGTTTTAATTGCAGTGGACACATTCCGGCCGGAGCGGTGGGAGGATCTTAGAGTTCAGTCTCCAGCCCCAGCCGGCCTGCAAATAAACAGTCCCTTAGCAGGAGCCCTGAGCATCTGCACAGGCCAACTGCGGGTGTGTGATTGAAGCTATGCCCCCAGGGGCTTCCTGAGACCACCTTGTCCTGCTGGCTGCACCAGTATGTGGGTCTGTGAGCGCATACACAGGTAGATAAGGCACAAGGAGCTTGAAAAGAGAAATTACCTGTTCACCTCTTCTGTTATGTTTTGTGTTTGTTTTTTCAGGCTCTCCAGGTGGCAAGACAATTCCTCCTGCAGCAGGCCACGGGGCTGACCTCTCCCAGCAGCAATGAGAACAAGCAGTCCGCAGTCCAGGTGAGACAGAGAAGTCCCTCTCCCCCCCCCCCCCCCGACCCGTGTGGGAAGTGTTCTACTAGCACAAAGAGAACTCCTCCGCTGGGGCTTGGCACGACCTCCAGAAAGCCATTTCTCTGTCCTGGGTGGGCTTCCTGAGATCGCCTCCGCAGCTTAGGAACGTCAGCAGGACGACACTCCTCGGTGGTGGCGGGTGCTTTGGGAAGGCTGATCCGCGCCCAGACGCTCACGCTCCCTGCCATAGGTCCCATGGCTCAAAAACACCTCCAGGAAGGTCTTGTGCTCCATGATGACTCCATAAGGTTTTTAACCACTTCATAGAGTCCCTGACGAGTCCCTCCCGTATCCTTTGGGCTTCACCATAAGAGAAGTCAGTGGGGGAAGGAGGGGACAATGTCACCAATATTTTGGGAACATGATAAATTTCGGGAGAGGAGTCTCCCCCCCCCCCCCCCGCTCTGTTTGCCGGTTTGGGCAGCTGGTGCCAGACGGTGAAGGCTTAGGGGGGAGGATTAGGACAGCTATTGCAAATCCATCCAACTTGTGGCTGCTGCGTTTCACCCAAGGAGAAGTTCTCTTGTGCATGTGAGTTTTGGGGATGGCCAGGACAAGTCTGGCGTGTACAGAAGTGGGAGGATGCAGAGCTCCCATCCTAGGAGTCTGCGACCCCACCCATGGGGGAGAGTCCCCTGGAAAGTATTCTTGAGGGGGAGGGAACTTGGTGCTGCCAGGAAAGAGAGAGGGAAAATTATCTCAAGAGAGACAGAAGGGAGCTGAAGCCTCAGTCTCTACAAGGGGCTGACCATGGTCATGACTCTACCTCCCCTCACCTTTTCACAGGTGATGTCCTTCCCTAACCTCAACCTGTGGACTGGCAACCTCCCCGTGATCCGGCAGGTTCCTCCCACAAAGGGGGGGGCAGCAAAGGGGGCTTAGCTCCAAAAAGAGGAGGAGAGCGGGAGAGAAGCAGGGCCCAAGCGAATGTAAAGTGACAATTTAAATAGCTGTGCGGAGGGGCTCTCCCTTCAGGCTAATTAAATTTATCGGCGAACAGCAGGTTACCTTATTAGAGCCACGTGGGTTTAATTAACAAAGGAAAGTAATTAGCACGAGTTCTCTCTGAGCCCGAGGTCCTTCCTAGACCCGGCGGAGCTGGCTCCGAAGCCTGCTGGAGGTGGGAGGGGAACCTGGGGCAGGAAGGGGGAAGAAGGAAGGTCGGTTTCTGCTCATCCAGGTGCTCCAGAGATTGAGATCCGCGGGACAGTTTTGTTGTGGTTTGTTCTCAGCGCTCGCCTAGAATGAAACAGGAATTAAATTCGTGCCTCCCCCCCTCGCTTTTTATTATTATTTTTCCTTCCTCCCCCCGTTTTGTTGCCAGCTGTATAATTGCCTCCTGATCAGACATGTAAGCTTCCCCCCCCCCCCTCTTTCCCCATCAGGTCTGTCTTGTTTCTCTCCTTCCCTCAGCTCCGCGTTATCGCTGGGGCTGGGCAAGGGGGTGTCTTTGAGCGGCCAGGGGTCTCCACCTCCCTTCCCCTCTCTTGGCAAATATCCAGCGCATGACAAATGGAGTGGGTTGGCCCCATCCCGTGCCTTCGTTCCCCTTGACCTCCGTGTGCTTCGGATCAGGCCTGTGGCGGGTTGGGGGTTGGACTAGCACCTCAGCAAGAGCAGCGGAAGTCCCGTTCCTTGGAACCTTTTAAATTTTTAGACAGGACAAAGCACTAGGGGAAGGAATCCCCCCCCCCCCCCCTTGGCGGGGATGGGAGACTGGGCTGGATGACCTAATAGATCTTTCCCGGCTCTGATTGCTGCAGGTTTGAAACTCCCCCGAAAACCTCCATCCCTTTAGCAGGGTAGGCTGGCGTCCAGAGCCACTCGGAAACGGGGTTTTTGTCCCACTTGCCTCAGAGGCGCAGACCCCCTGCCGGGATCGAGGACCTGCTGCCGCCCGCCCTTAATGGGTTTGAAAGTGAAGAGGGAACGGATGAGGGGAAATCACAGCTGCGGTATTAACAGCAATAATTAGTCAGGGCTTCTCTGGCACAAGCAGGCAGCTTTTTCCAATAGTGTTTTCAGGAAGGAAATGCAGTCATTGGATGGAAAATATCTTGAAAGAACAAAGACAGTAAGAGTGAAGTCAGATTCCGGTTACGTGTGTGTGTGTGTGTGTGTGTGTGTTTCTTTCTCCATTTCTCTCTTTTCCCTCCTTCTGTTTCTTCTCCCACGGTGTGGGTCTCTCTCATTCTGTCACTGCCTGTTTATCTTCCCTTTCACCCTCAGTCCTTCGGGATCTGCTTTCTCTCTTGCACTCTGTTCCTCCGTCCCACCCCTCCCTTTCGCTGCTGTCTGTCCATCCATCTGGCTGGCTTGTTCAGAGTTAAGAGTCCGGCTTTCTGACTCTTCCCCCCCCCCCCCCACTTTTGTCTTTCAAAAGAACTTGTGAAAGTTGTAGGCTGTCTGAGTCAGGGAGAGCAGCCTGTCTTCCCGCCCCCTCCTTCCCGCTTGCCCCTGCCCAGCCGCTGGAGGAGGGGAGATAGAGAATTAAGCAGACTCCTTTGAAAGGAAGTTTATCTAAGGGGGAATGGTGTGGATGAAACTGGCCAGGAGGGTTTCTTCAGGCTGAAGTGGAGAAGGAGAGAGGCTATTGTATGGTGAGATGGCGGCAGGAGGGTGGGGAGCAGGGTTTCTCCACCACCAAATCCAGAGGGGGGGGGGCGGAGCGCATGGAGTGACTGGGGGAAGCACCCCGCTCACGGGGGACACTATGGAATTAGAGGCCGGGGGAGACTTTTGTGGGTGGGGTTCCTAAGCACCCGTCTCTTCCATTGACTCTGGGGGGCGATGCAGGTGATCAGCACCTGTTCAGGGCCCGATCCTGCAAGCTTTGTGTGGTCTTCCTTGTGTGGCAGGCGTTAGGAGTGTGGGCTGGCTCCCTGGGCTGCTCTTTGTCTGGCTAGTGGCCTGATCCTGCCCTGGGCTGCTGAGCTTGCGTTAACTTCCCAAGGGAGCTGAGGGCTCAGCACTGCCCCGTGGAAGCACCGTCGGGTTGGCTGTACAAACTGGTTTCTCCTGCCCTCCTAGTGCGGTGACCTGGTGAGCAGGCTCTGTTCTGGTGCGCACTGCCTGTCCTTTTCATACAGGGCCCTCTGTCTAGTTAACACCATTAGGCTTCATTTCAGCTCCTCTCTCCCCCACGCCCCTTGGCTGTGACACGCAGCGTCGTTTAACACGGGACTGGATGAAACCGACTCGGGGGGGGGGGGGGTCATTCTGTCCTGATTTACGGCTCTCCGTTAAATCCAGATAAAAGGCTCCTCCCTGTCAGCTGAGTTTCACGTGGAGATTTTTGGAGTTTGCTCAAAAAGCAAAATGAAGGGGACACAATCAGGGTGAAACGAGCCCCCCCCCCCAAAAAAAAAACCCCTCAGCAGTCCATCCTCATTCAGCAGAGAATTGAAGCACATGCTTGACTTTAAGAACATACTCAAGTCTCGTTGATTTCAGCGGGACTTAAGCACATGCTTAAATGCTTTGCTGGTTCCGATCCAGCCCGTCACCAGGTGGATGAAAGTTAACATTTGATGTCTGTTCATTGGCTCTGTGTGGGATGAGCTGGGGGGGGAGGGGGGTCTCCGTCTGTATCCCATTAGGTGTGACTCTGGATCAATGGCTCTCAATGCTTGCAGCCCAATCAGCACACAGCTGCGGCCCATGTGACATCCTCAGAGCCATACAGGTAGTGTATATATTGCGAGGATGCGGCCCACATAACACGTAAGAGAGCTGAGTCTGGGTCCCACAATGGTAAATAGGTTGAGAACCTCAGCTCTGGATACTGGAAGCCAACCTCTGTGACTTTCTTTTAAAAGTGAGTTTAGTGCTGATTACCAGAATACTGGATCTGGGGACTGAAATCTCTGTTGACCTTTAGGACAGATGTAAGAAAGACATTGACAGCTACCCCCCAGAGTGCCTTGGAAGGGATGCTTCTAGAGGTAAAAAAGAAGGGTTGATCCCTGTTCCCACTTACTCTTTGGACTGCCAACAAGCACCAGTTGCGATGGGAGCCACTTGTGATACGGATGCTGCCTCCTGGGATCTGGCCCAAGACTCGTTTCCCATCAGCTGCTAAACAGACAATCGGTGGGAACTACTTTGGGTCATTGTCACCCTCGGCCAGTTTTGTATCCAAGGCTTGGAAGTGTCAAGCTCCCTTTTAGAGACGATCCCCGCTGCCTAGGACATACTGCCACTGTCCCATGCTGCTCTGTGGACGAGTAGAGGCCATGAACCTCCAGGCATAAAAGGGAGCAATTTCAATCCAAAGCCACCCCCCTTCCTGTCAACCTAAAAGCCATAGCATGGATCAGCAAGTGGCCAGCTTGCAGATAATATCCCATCCTACTCTCTGCCTGCTGGTGGGCGAGGGGAGAGATTCCTGTCCCCTGTGGGATGAGGTGGCTCGGGCTAGAAATGTGTCCATCATGGGAGAGGGGAAGAAGGGCGCCGAGGAAGGAGCAGAGAGTTTGGAGCCAACTTGAGGAAATTGCTTTTTTCTTTTGTCTGCTGCGGCAGGGAGGGCGCTGGAGCGGAAAAGTGTATTTTGTTGATTTGAAACTTGAGTGAAATGGGTAATGAAGACAGATCAATACCAGCCCCTCCGCGTTCCCTCTTGAGGAGAAATAGAACAATCCCTTTGAACTCTGCTGGTGCAGCACTGAGATTTTTCCACTTGAATCTGCAGCGCCCGGGTCTAGGCCCCTTTCTCCAATATCCCCTTCCCTCTGGCTGGCTGGCCTCTGCTAAATAGTGATCCCTAACCAGGGGCTCAGTCCACACCCTGCAGGCTACAGGAATAACCAGCCCAGGGGCACAGCTGCTCTCAGGAGAGCGGCGGTGTTTGGAGAGCAAGTGGCCAAGAAGTCACTTCAATCCTGTAAGACTTTGTTGGCTTGACCAGCCAGACGAGCATTGCCAAAGGGTAAGGAAGAGAGTGTCCCGCTCGGATGTCTGTCGGAGGGAGATAGGATCCCCCCAGATAGGCGCCTGCCTTTGGGTTTTGATCCTCTGCGTCCATTTTGTCAGCCATGCCTGCTCCCAAGGCGGCAGCAGCCTGGGACGTGGGGTGATGCCGTCTCTCCCTGGGGTGTGGCAGAGTTTGAACGGGATCAGCAGCCATGGGAAATGTTCAGATGAGGTGCGCTCTTCCCTGCTGTAGGCAGATGTGAGCCATCTTCCTTTAACTCGTGCTGACTTTCAGCCCAGCTGGGTACTATTAGTTTCCACCTACTGGGGTTCCTGGCACTGGCGAGGGTGCATGCTGGTGAGATCGTACAGCATATTCATAGCTGTAACGTGTGACTGAAACATCACTCTCACCTGCTCTCCCCTGCACTGGTGCATACACTCGCTCCCATTCACCCACATACTTGCTTCTGCACGTCTCCTCTCCTGGGTGTGCTCCACAGACTCCCCCTGGATCGGTTCCCAGTTGCCACGGCACCCCGGGAAATCACTCTCAGCAGTGCAGAGAGCACAGACTGTGTGTAAAACACAACTGGTAAGAGGAAGGATGGAGCAGTGGCTAGGGCACTACCGTGGGTTCAACTCCCTGCTCCGCCCAGACTGCCCGTGTGAGCTCTGCTCTCTCACATAGCATCTCTGGCCCAGATATTTTGAAGGTATTTAGGGGTTGTGGCACTCAGCGTTGCAATGCCCAAGTCTCATTTTAAAAAGTGATTTGGGCACTTAAGGGCCTAAATGCCATTAACTCTTGTTGATGAAAGTGAGATTTCGGTTCCTAAATCACTTTGGCATTGTTATGCTGAGCGCAGCAACACCTACGTACCTTGGAAAATCTGGACCTCTGATCCCCATCAGTAGAATGCTCACCGGGCTGCTGTGAGGATAAATACCCAGGAAAATTGTGAGATGCTCAGATACTGTGGTGATATAAATACCTGAGAGATCTATCCAGAGAGACCACTGTGCGTTTGTAGCAGTTCATACACACGCTGGCTACTCATGGTATAAGGTAATGAAGAATCAATCTCATGTTCTCCTCGATACGCAAAGTTCACTCTCTTGGTCTGATTCTCTGTGGCCCGTGTATATTGCTTGACGCTCTGACTGTGAGTCTAATCTTGCTTCTGTTGAGTTTTTACTGTTGCCTTAAAACTCAGTCGAGAGCAAATATACTCCAGAGCCTGAAATGCAGGTAGCAGTTTCCTGTGGCACAGCTGGAGAGGTGTTGGCCTAATGCTTTCTTGGGAGCCAGCAAATGTAGTGACAGGGCTCAGGCCGAGGTAGGTTGACCAGACAGCAATGGTGAAAAAACAGGACAGGGGGCACTGGGTACTGGCGCCTGTACAAGAAAACGTCCCCAAAACCAGGACCATCCCTATAAAAACAGGATATCTGGTCACCCTAGGCCAAGGCTCATTCTCAAGTGGGGAGAGTGTACCCGGTGGGGATTCGTAATTACAATCTGTTGTTGTTTTAGTCCAAATTCAAAGTGAAATGCTTTGGGCCATCTAAGTGAAATGCTTTGGGCCATCTGTCTGCATGGAGCAGTATCCCAGGTGGAGAGTAGTTGAGAATATGTGCACCATAGCGGGGATATATGGCTTGTGTCCATCATGGTCCATCCACTTAAAGAAAAGCCATTCTAAGGTTGGCGTTATTCAGGTATTTGTTCCCTTTCCTCTCCCAGCTCTTCGCGTCCCTGTAGCAGACCCACTTGATGTGTTTTGTTGATTTCAGATTCAAAAAGGATGTTCTTACAATTATCTTCATTTTTATTATCCCAATCATGGTTTTGCGTTCCACTCGTATGGTGCCCTGAGCTCTGTGGCCAGCATCCTTGCTTTCAAACTAAGTTGTAATGTCTATGTATAGTGTGTAAACATAAATACACACCTTGATTGTGCAGTGAGATGCACACGATAGACCCATGTGCTGTTTTGTGGCCCCACTGAAGTAAATGGGATTCAGGTGCCTGTCTGCATGCGACAGATTACAGCATCAGGGTCATAGCTGGGCAGCTGGATTTGTTCTTCTGTTACCTTTTCGACTCAGAAATGCAGGAAAGGGTTTAGATGAGCAAGAAAAGTAACTATAGACCTTTCTCTCCAAATGCTCCAACTTACTCTTCCCAGCTCATTACGATGCCTGACCCTCTGCGCTTCATGTAGTTTCCCAGCTTCCTGGGAATATGCTCCTATGATTAACAGTGTTTCTCACTGAAGCTGAAGAACTGACCATTAACTCTTTGAGGCTGGGCAAGTTGTGGGTTTTCCAATATTCCATGTGCTAGTCAGAAACAGCCCCAGCCCTGATTTGTGAAGATAAATTGCATCGCTCAAGCTTCAAACTTCTGAGTGTTCTGAGATAAGAGCATTCACTCCCTACGATCCTGGAATCATGGCTCTCCACCACTCCTGCTTCTCCACTACTGCAAGGTTCCTGGCTGGGAGATCAACTCCAGGAATGGAGGGGGTCTTTAATTTCCTCCTTCGCTGAGTGTCGGACTTCCTTCTGCTGCTCTAGTAAGTCAGACTCCAAGCAAGAAGGCAGTTCAGTCAGCATAGTCATTCAATATGTGGCTTTCCCTTGTTATGCTTCACTAATGAACCTCAACCCTGATCTGGAAGGAATGTTCTCTTCTGGGTTGCAAAGGAAGGTTTATTTTTCGCAATGCTCATTCAGTTCCGAAATCTCATTCCCGTAAAAATCCTCCCTACCAGATTCTGCGCTGAACGCCACTGGCTTCCATGAACTTGCTTCAGATTTGTATCGAGAGCAGAACTTCCCCTTTAACATGAGACTTGTTTTCCACCCACAGACTTGTTATTTTCCCCCATCCCCTGCCGTCCTCCCGTCTCCGGCATGGTGGGATTACAGCCAAGACAGCTCAGAAAATCACCCCCTTCATGCCCCCCCCTCCATTCTGTTCTCAAATCAGAGATGCAACGTCAAGGCATTTGTTCAACGACCAAAGCTGTTAGTAAGCAGTTTTGTGGAATGGCAGTGGGCCAAGGAGTGTGTCATTCCCTTCTCTAGCTCGCTATCTGCCAGATGCCAGCTATGACACATAATACAGGCCATTCTTGGAGAGAAGAATCCAGCAGTCCAGACTGCCCGGGCAGAGCTTTTGTTGTGGTGGTGGTTCCTGGAGAGTTAATATTCGGAGAGAGGAAAAAGCTCAGCTCCCAGGGAAGGGAGGCACTAGGATGGCTGGAGATAACCCTGAGCAGAAAGAGGCGTGGTGGGAGCAGTTGGGTACTATATAGTCTTCCAAACAGCCATGTTGGTTCCTAAGCCGTGATTTGAACCTGCCGCATGTTACTGTGATATGCGGGCCTTTGCCATACCGCCCGCACGGCGCTCAGTGCTGTACAAAGAATAAAACCCAACCCTCTGCCCCAATAATCTCCTACTCTGTTAACATCCACCACTACTTAGGTGCAGGGTAAGGAAGTGGCAGTTAATGCCAGATGGCACACTGCCTTTATGAGATGGGAGAGCCATTCAACCTGAGCCCCTAGCGCTCTGACAGATTTGAGCATTAACCCGTTGTGCCTCGGGAATACACGGGTTATTTTTCTCTGTGCCGATCCTTCTAGCAAGGGCTTGTGGCTTGTACGTGGTAGAGGGCTCATTAAAGCGCTATAACACCAGGAGCCCGATGGCCGAGATTCCGGTCTAGCCCAATCCCTCGATATTGGCCGTGGCCCTTGCAAATAAACGCCCGAACGGAGAGTGTCTTGCAATAGCTGTGCGAGCAAGTCGTGCTTTGGCAGCACTGCTCACGGGACTGTCTCCCCCATTAAGCCTGTCCCGAGCACGGAAGCTGCTGGCGGTCCGTTAAAGGGCTCCGGGTTAAGTAGGTTGATCAGCCTCCATGTTTTTACTCATCCCCTGGGTACGTGCTGCTCAGCTGGCTTTCCTCTTTAGCGTCTCAGATGCCATTAGGCGCCTTAGCGTGGCTGTTACCAGGCCTGTGGAGATAGACAGCTGGGCATGCATCCCCTGTGCCTGCAGAGCAGTGGCAACCAGGACAGTTGTGGTGTTGTGTGGCTGGGAATCCAGCTAGATCCCTGAGTCAGGACCTGGTTGTGAATGAGTGGAGAGGGTGATATAACCTCCGCCAGTGCTTCTGTTTGCTTCTCCTCATGCACCATGATCTGAGGATTAGCCCCTGCATTCTCATGCCTGCCCCAGTCCCCCGGGCCTCATTCTCAGGCACATATCAAGAACAGAGCATCCCCAGCGCATTGAAAACCCTTCACTTCTCTTCACTGATTCTTTCCAGTCTCTCAGATTCGCTGACTAAGATTAGACGCTCATGGTGCCTCTCATAAGAGAGTCCGAGCCCTTTTGGGGCCAACTCCGCATCCCTTGTCTGCCTCTAGGTTTGACGTGAGGATCGTTGTTTCCTGGGGAAATCTTGGCCGAGGTGTGAGGTAACCCTAGTAGACAGTCCTGTTAGTCGCCTACTTTATAGTTGTTTTTTTTTTGTTTGATGCCTCACTTCCTCATCTGTGAAATGGGGATAATACGTCCCTGCTTTTCAGGGGCACTGTGACATTTATAAGCTGCTCGGGTACCGCAGCGATAGGGATCATATAAGTACCCAATAGGACTGGGCGAAACTGTTTGCGATGGACAATTGAGTTTTCAACCAAACTCAATACTTTTGTGGAAATTTTCCACTTTTCCTAGAAAATTGTGACTTTTTGTCAATAAACCTCAAACTTCTGGTTTTCACCTGAAAATCTGGGTGAGTGGGGAGGAAGAAATCTCCATTTTCCAGCCAGCTGTAGTTCCCGGACATTTAATGCCATAAGAGGCTTGATAGCTAGATAACCGGAGCCAATGGTGCAGCGAGACTGCAACCATTTCCCCCCCACACACATAATGGAAGACCTGGAACAAGAAATCTTCCGCCTCAGATACACATCTTGCGGGAACCAAAGCCCAGGTACCTCTCCCCACCCCCTCTTCTCAAGAAGCCACCAGAACCCTTCCCCATGTCAGCGCGGCGTCTTAGCGCAAAGGGGAAAGCCATTTAAGGCAGACAAAGGTTGTATGAAAATATAATTCTGCTTTTGTTAGCAGCCATCAAACTCTAAAAGGCGCCGCTTTTGTTTTCTTGTAACGTTGTGAAAACCTCATGTCGGATCGAGAGCTGCGGTCCTCACGACTAATCGCTTCTCCTTTGTGTTTTTAGATTATAGGGGCAATTAGTGTTGTCAAAACCTCTGGCAATTCTCTTTGCTCTTGACAGGGTGTCAGTCCGCCGGGCGAGAAATGGAAGGTGTTATAACTCTCCAGTAATTAGAATGCCTCCGATTTGAAAATGCCAGCAAACGTGTATCAAATAGGACGTGCTACGTGGCAGTTGGGGCGGGGGAAGACGTTTGGATGGGGGATGCAGATGAGCGATTAATTACAGGCTCTCATTCCGAGCATGTTGCCAGCTGATGAATGGCAAAGGGAAATTAGCGCGAGGCGTAGCTCCCCGGGAGCAGGCACGGAACCTGCACTCTGACTTACCCCTGGTGCCGCCATTGCATGGAAGTATGTCTCTAAATCTCCAAGTGTCCACTGCTGGGCAGGAGAATGCCCAGCTGGTCAGATCAACTACCGGGCTAGGGAGAGCGGTGGCAACAACTTATCAAACTGGTCATCTCGTTTAATTCCTTCGGCGCGGAGCTGGCGGAGGTCACGACTACCGCTGAGGCTGTTTAATGGCTGCCTTGCCCTGGTCGCCAAAGAGCCCGGACTCTCCATTGCGAGGCAGTGGCATTGCCATGGCATATAATGAGCCCCCCTCTGTGATACGCTGGGTCTTGTGAGCAGTGTTTGCCGGTGTCCCAATGGCGGGAGGGCTGTGCAGCTATTTGCAGGGACTAATTTAGCACTTACGCTTTCTGTATGTGTTACCGTTGCACCTAGAAGTCCCAGTCATGGCCGCCGTGCTAAGCGGTGTACAGACACAGAACCAAGGAGTCCTGTCCCCACAGGTCCCTGTCCCCACGGTGCCTGCACTTTTCCTCCCAGAGCGAGGAGGGCAGGCAGTCCGGAGGAAGGGCTCCTGTGGCCTTGATTTCCCAGGCTGACTTTCGTCGGAGATGCCTCAGTTGCAGCCTCTGGGTGAGCATGCAACAATTAATAAATAACTTGACAAGAAGTCAGCTGAGAGAGATCTGAAATGACAAATGAAACTCCACCCACTCGGGACACCTCCCTCTAGCAAAACGCCTGAGTAAATAGACTGGTCTTGCAACCTTTCTCTCAAAGGTCAGCAAACTCCGGCTCAGTTGGACCAATAGGGTGGAAGGGGAGCAAATTCCACGGAGGAGGGTGGTCCCCTCCGTGAGCTCTGCTATCTCCAGCTCCACCCAGCTGCTGAGATGAATGGGAAGAAGCAGGTCTCTTCAGTTGGTGGGATCCATATTGTGGAGATCAGGCATGAATGAGGACTCCTGGGTTCTGCTTCTAGCTCTGGGAAGAAGTGTGCTGGAGCGATTAGAGCTGGGAGCCAGGACTCCTGGGTTCTGTTCTCAGCTGTGACTGTGACCGTCAGCATGGTACTTCACCTCTTCGTGTCTGTCAGACGGGGCTAGCGGTTACCTGGCTCTGAGACCCTTGATTGTAGACAGCTCTGTGAGGGCAAAGAGTTGTGCCCTAGGTCCAATACCTTCCGATATACCTGGAAACACATAACAGGTCACAAGTTGCATAAAAGAAACACAGGTTGTCAGAGAGGGCTGAAAGCAACAGAGAGCCTACGGGCTCCCGGGCTCATAAAGCTGAAGCCGAAGGCCAGGGAGGGCTAAAGGCTGGGGAACGATGGAGGGGTGAACCCATGACTCTAGGTCGTAGCTGGAGCCAGGCCTGAGAATGAAACACAGTGGAGAAGCCCCCCAGCTTGAGGGGCTGGGGTGAAGCATGGTGAGAGCCACTGAAGCTGTACCAGAGAGCTGGGGCATGGTGAGAGACGCTGGAATTGTACCTGAGAAGTGAGTTGAGAAGGAGTCAGTGTACCGTTCACTCAGTGCTGGGGAAATCTGGATTATGGGGGTGGGACTTCTTGTAATAAATTACTCCCGAAAAGGGCTCTTTATACGGAGAAAGCTTGTGTGGCGTTCCCAGGGTCTCTGGAAGAAAGGGGAAACCGAGGCAAGCATGCTTGTAATATGGTTGCTGGAGGGCAAAGTGGGCGTTGCCTTATCCCATAGAGTGGAAGAGGGGAACTGCACATGCCCAGAAGAGGGAAACCAAGGCAGAGGGCTGCTTGCAGGGCCATCCGAGGACAGGATGACTGAGAAATGGGGAGGGACGCCCAGGATGTCCCTTTCCAGGTGAACTGCTGTCAGCTGCTGAAGGTGTTGAGTCCCAATATCGGGCCCACAATGCAGCCCGGACCTTCTCTTCCCCACCCTGCCTTCGAGCTTCAGGAAAGGCGATGGCACCAACTGGGGGGGACGACCCACAACCCACATCTTTCGCAACAGTTCTAGGGCGAGTTCAGTGCCCGCTCCCCCTGCCCCACCTTCCCCTTCCTTCATTGCTTAAATTCTCTTCTAAGACAAAACACACCTAACACGCTCAGGGCCCCAGAAGAAAGGGGCGGAAGGGGAGGCATTTGGGCTGGTCAATCAAATGTCACCTCTTCAGCTTTCAAACTGGTTCTAGCAGCTGCGTTAAAACGTAACAGGCCGGGTCAGAGAGCCCGCTGCAGCCAGGGACGGACGGGGGACGCTCACCCCAGGCGAGCAGAAGTTCTTACTGGTGAAAAACCGGGAGGAGGTGGGAACAAGGGCAAGGGACTGAGCAGCAGATCCCAATGTGAAAGGTATCAAGAGAGGCCAGTCCTGGATACCGCCGTCCGCGAGGGGCTTCAGGACGCCCGAAATAGAGCAGCTGCGGCTCCCAAACTGGGTCGTCGTCACTCACAGGAGCTTGGAAGTGGGTCGGGAGAGTGGAGCACTGACACCATGTGATGGATGCACTGCAAGAGCCTGAGCAGAACCGACTGAGTTTCAAGTGTTTGGCCTGCAGCCCCCTCCAGCAGCCCAGTCCACTGGGCCTCTAGCGCACACGCTACGTGTCACAAGCAGCTTCAAATTGTTTGAGTTTCACGGGATATGAACGGCTGCCGTGTTTAACGCGGTCCCGCTCTCTGGGACCGCTGAGCGCGCAGGAGGAAGTTCTCCCCTATAGCTACAGGCTCCGTGAAGCGCTCAGCCCAGCTCTGCTCGTCTTTTGAGCTCGCTCGTGCTCTCTGTGGACTCTGGGTTATGGACTCTCCTTCGGGGCACCCCAGTCCCCTGCCCGAGGACTGTGAACTCGGTTCCTTTTGGAACGTCTCATTCGTAACGCTCAGGGCAGCCTGACCCTCCTCATGACACCTGGACTGGGCAAGAACAGCAGGGCCCAATTTCATCAAAGGGGACGGCTGCCCTGAAAACCCACCAGCCCGACTGGTCTATGCCTGGAATGGGGTAGGCTGGAGAGCTTTAGTTGACCCCAGGGAAGAGCAAAAAGCCACCTGCAATGGCCTAAAATAAGATCTGGGCGAGATTCTGAGTCCACATACCTTCTTTTGGCTGGATGGGCATTGTAGCTCCCAGAAGGTGCTCAGGATCGTGCCCACTGTGTGCGCCACACCCCAAATCATACACCTTGCAGCTCAAGAATCTCTGCCCCCACCTTCCCAACGCGGCTACCTCCAAGCTAGCATTGCTGCATAGCAGCAGGGGGTTAGAGAAGTTCTGGCTACTGTTCTTAGCAAAAAGTGTCATGGGGACTGTGGAGGTGGGAAAACCTCTGACCCCACCCCTCTTCCCCATGGCTTTTGAGATTCAGATAAAATGGAGTCCGGATCCAAACCAGATGTGGTTTTGTGTTTGCAAAAGCCAAACCTCTGCTGATTCGAGGGTCTGATTTTAAAGACACAGAGCATCGATGATTATTTTTTGTGGGGGTGCAGGGCCTCTGAAAATCGAGCCCTTCGGGCAATGACATCCGTGCTTGCAATTTTATCCAGAGTTTCGTGATATTTGCTTAACACCTCGGCTCCCGGAATCATGTGATGACGTGAGAATCTCCACTTACATTTAAAATACACATAAGATTGTACCCTTTATGGTTGTGGAGAAAAGCTTGAAAACATGACCCCCTTAAAGGCTCAGATCAAAACCAAGGAGGGAAATACTCCTTCCCCAAGGAAAAAAACCTATATATTAAAAATCTCATGTCTCTTTTGGGCCTAACTCGCGACTTTTGAATGCTCGGTCTTGGCAATGCTGGCTTGGTCTTTTCAAATCTTTTCTGCTAGCGCTGGGACCCAAACCAGTTTTTGAGGGGGTTTGGAGACGGGCTTAGCAGGCCCTTATTGAGAGGGCATCATTCAGGGGGAAAAAACCATGTGTGATTTGACTTCAAAGTGGGTAGGACATTCCTAAAGTGGGCCCCAGATAGGGTGACCAGATGTCTCAATTTTATAGGAACAATCCTGATATTTGGTGCTTTTCTTATATAGGCTCTTATCCCCCATCCTGATTTTTTTCACACTTGCTGTCTGGTCACCCTAACCCCAGGCCCGGCCTCCCAAGTCTGTGGATGATAGGAATTTTAGGGAGGATTTTTAGTGGCCTAAGACGGAGGGAAACACTGTTGCTACCTTAATGAGGGAGCGATCGCCAATGCGGATCGCAACAGAGCCTGTAGCTGTAGGGGAGAACTTCCTCCTGCGCGCTCAGCATGGGGTTGTGTTTAACGCGGTCCCGCTCTCTGTCTCCGCAGGTCCCCGTCTCCGTCGCTATGATGTCGCCTCAGATGATCACTCCACAGCAGATGCAGCAGATCCTGTCTCCTCCCCAGCTCCAAGCGCTGCTGCAGCAGCAGCAGGCGATCATGCTGCAACAGGTAGGGCCAGCCTCGGTCTCCCTTTCTCCACGGGCCGTATGAGGCTGGTTCTCTGAGCTCAGCCTCCTTGCCCCATGGAGGCAAATAGGGTCAGCTCTGGCCTGCTCTCCACACCATTCTCTCCAGTGACGTCGGCCTCTGTGGCTGCCTCCTGCAGTGGCATTACAAGCAAGCTTGCCTCAGTTTCCCCTCTGGAGGAGGAAAAGCAGTGTGAGATGGAAATATTACTCAGGCTAGGAGTGCATTCTCTCTGAAACAGTCACACAAGCAGCCTGGCTCTTTCCTGCTCTATGGCTGTCTCCAGTCCCCCGTTTTGCTTGCTCTGAAGATCGCAGCCATGTTGGCACCATGGAATGGGAAGAATTGCAATTTATCAATAATCCCAGCGCAGCAGGATTCTGCTGCAGAGTCAAAATCCCTACAACAGCGTCCACATTAAAACCTGTTCATGATTTGGTTTTCAGTGGGGAGAGGCCTGAGCCAAAGCCTGCTGGCAGGACCATTTGGATCTGGGGTCAAGCTTTGTGGCTTACCCTTATCTCTTTTTAGTGAACCCAGAGCCTCAAGCTCAACTCTGGACTCTCCCTGAGTTGGGGCAGGTGCTTGGTTCCAGACACGGACGTAGCAGCTCGGGTTTGTTCCTCGGAGTTGAGCTTTCTCTGCATATATAGATATAGATATAGATATCTCTCTCTCTCTCTCTCTCTCTCACTCACTCACTCACTCACTCACTCACTCACTCACTCACTCACTCACTCACTCACTCACTCACTCACTCACTCACTCACACACACACACACACACACACACACACACACACACACACACACACACACACACAATGAGTGGAAAAAGCGGGGTGGGGAGCACACACACAAACTGAGTGGAAAAAGCGGGGTGGGGAGAAAGAACTCCCAAACACAAGGGCGGGGTAAACATCTCCAGCTGGGGAGGAGGAAGGGGGGGGGAGTGTGAGAAATCCCCCAAGCATCTTCCACGCCCTTCTCTAGCCTTCTGTACCTGTTTACTCCAAACACGCTGATAAGGATTCAAGGTTGGCCCCAGGGAAAGAACAAAGGGTAAACACTAACCTGGGTGGAGTCCTTCTGGGAGCCTCATTGGAGCCGGATAAAGAAACATGTTTGACTGCAAATTAAACAACCCAGGCCAGAATAGCTTGCATTCTCCACCAGAAGAAAACCAAACATCACACCTCTCACCTCTTGACCCAATGTTCTCGGAACCCTGTTCAACCGAGTTACAGAGACCTGGTTTTGATTGGCTTTCGGGTAAACAGCTCAGCTTTCCAAACCTGTTCCACAGACAGAAAAAGCAAAGTTGCTGCTGTCAATCCCTGAGCTGATAAAGGTTTCCCAGCATTCAAAGAGGCATTCAGCAGAAGCCAAGGGTTTCCTGGCTTTGTGGATGCTGCTTTGTGGTTTTTATGGAAAACAAATCCATCGGGAACAGTTTATTTGGAGATGGGGGAGGAGAGAATCTGAGAGCTGGAATTTACCCCTGCTTGAAAATACGGAACAAAAACACCTTTTTATCAGATGATCTCCAAGTGCATTACAAGCATTAATTAAGCTTTCCGTGTAGTTATAATTTTCCCCATTTTACAGATGGGTAATCTGAGCAGTAATGGCTCGTTGGGGATAGAACCCAAGTGTCCTGGCCCCCAACTGCTGCTAGACCACAGCTCCTTCCAAAGTGGGAGCAGCCAGTCTAATCTAGAAGAGGAAAAGCAGTGTGAGAGAGAAATATTACTCAGAAAGGCCAGGAGTGCATTCTCGAGCCTTGTACCAGCCAGAGGAAAGGGGGAAGAGATGTTCCTGTAGCCCCCTCCCGTCATCACCCTAGTGTTTCAGCCTCTCTGCCCTGACGCTAGCCATTATGAGTGAGTCAGCTTTACTCATGTTGCTGTTTGTCCTGGGAACATGTCTCATTCTCATTGATAGGCTGTTTTAATTAGACTGCTGCCGGGGCCTGCGTGAGTCCGTCTCAGCCACACCCTTTGGCAAAGCATCGCATGGGGCTGGAAGGGGGGGTAACTTCTGCTGGCTAGAGAAGAAGGTTGAGAGTCAGGACTTCTGGGTTCCTTTCCCTACAGTGTCACAAGCTCACGGTGAGACCTGGACTGAGTCACCCCCTCCCCCCCAGCGCAGAGAATTAATTGCTAATACATATGATAATACCCAATTAAGTACATGTTTGTTGCTGCACCTAGCAAAATGGGGCCCTGACCTGGTGGAGGCTTCTAGGCCGTACCCTAATAAAACAACCGTTAATAATAAGCAAGGCTTAATTAGTATATGTAAAGGGCTTTGAGAGGCTCAAGTGAAAGACACTTGAGAAGGGGGAGTATTATTATTATTCACTCTGCATTTTCATTATCCCAGGGAGTCAGTATCTTGATTGTGGGTCTCCATTCCACCACGGAGCTGGGCAGAGCGCAGCAGGATTGCCAGTGCTCTCTTTAAAGAGCTGAAATGTTCTTTCCCCTGACTCTAGGGGCTGGGCTTTTAAGCAGACCAACAGATATCACAAGCCTGGCAGTAGCATAGCCAGAGTTGGCAGCCGTGTGCGAGGCCCAGTTGAAGAACCTAAGTGGCCAGGCATGAGCGGGCTCTTTCCTGATGTGTGCTGCTTTCTGCTCTCCCTCCCCTCAGCTGCAGGAATACTACAAGAAGCAGCAGGAGCAGCTTCACCTGCAGCTACTGACACAGCAGCAAGCCGGAAAGCAGCAACCCAAAGAGGTGAGCTCACCCATACAGGTTTCGGGGCACAGACTGGACAGGGTGCAAGCCAAAGGGGAGGAAAATGGCACCTGGGACACCTTTTCTTGTGGTTACCCTATCATAAAACTCAACATCAGATGCATAACTCTGTAGCTCACAGTGCATCATCACTGGATGATGCATCTATAAAATATGCACGGCGTGTCAGAGGTGATGAGGTCACTTGGGTGTGAGAGCAGCCGGGTCCATATGCCGGGTCCAACGTAGGAACACCTCTCCCTCGGGGAGCTCTCTGCCCTGCCCAACCCACAGGCAATGTTTTGCTGGAGGCTTCTGTGCCCAGTGGATTCTTAGCAGAACAAATTCCCATCTCTGTGGAATTCTGCCTGTCGATGGCTGTGAATCTCTGGCTGTGCGTAGCGCTGTGTGTGCTTTTCTGTAAGTGAAATATGTTCAGGGTCTGTCAGCATTACGCTTCTTCCCCTTCACCCGGGAGGGATCTTTTCAAGGAGAGGAGAGGGAAAATCCTTTCTTTCCCCCCTCCCCAGTGAGTCCCTAAGAGCCAAGAGCTGAACCCCTGGAGTTGGAGACCATGAGCCATTAGCTTGAGACCGAGAGGGAGAGTTGGAAAAACAAGGCATCAGGGAAAGGCCGAAATTCAGTGTGTCTGAGAGATGCTCCATCCAATGGGTCTAGGCCGCTCAGGACTCTTGATCTATGCCCGGTCACTTCCCCATGAGTGTTAGCAGCACTTGCGTGTCAGCCTTTACCCAAGTGACAAGCTCCACCGCGCTCAGGTGAGGAGTTCGTGTGCAGCCAGGCCTCAGGAGGGACACTTGAGTGGAAGGTGCAATGAAGACCTGGATGGGGTGGAGGTGACATTTGGAGGATGTGACACCCTAGCCCGGGTTTAGACTAGGAGTAGTAATAGAAGGCTCTTGTATTCCTGGCCATGGTGGAGGCGGAAGGTGCTGGCGTAGGAAACATGTTCTCCTGGCATCCTCTGCCCAGTTTTGCAGTTTCAGATTAGTGGAGCTCAGACAGGCTCTGAAACTCTCTCTGCCACGGGGAGCAGGTGTGTTGGCAGTGTAGACGTACCCTAAGAAACAAAAGGCCCTTCAACAGCCCCGTATCCCTTCTCTCCTAAACTAGGCCCTTCTTCCTAACTCTGGATCCCTGCTGTAACTGAGTGCACAAGGACCTGGGCGTTAGCAACGATTGTTAAGGAATATTGAGTACGTCTTTAAACAAAGGGTAAAACTGAATTGTTCAAACCTCTGTGTAAATTTTGATAGGAGAAAAAAATATAAACATATATGATGTTTTTGTTCTGTAATTTCTGGAATGAACCAATTTTTATGGCTTTTTTCCTTAAAACTTCCAGAGAACTTTTTTTCCCAGTTTCTTTAAATTATTGAAAAATTGATTTTTTTCAATTTGTGAAACTGAGTTTTCATTTTTCAATTTTTGGGGGAGAGGAAAACCTAGCACAAGACTTTAGCTGACCCATCAAAAATGGCATTCCAAAAAGAAAAATGTTAGATAATAGTCAACTGTCAAGTAACAGAAAATGAAAGGAGATAAACATCAAAAACTGTAAATGAAAATTTTTGCTGAGAAATAGAAAATATTGAGAAAGTCAAAGCTTTTGCCAAAACACAAAATCATTTTCAAAATCAGGCCATTTTGCAGGGAAAAGGGAAATGAAAAAAATTTCCACCCGCTCTAAACATGCATCTTTGTTCTGTCTGATAAGAAAGCATCTTAAGATGATTGCAGGATAACTGTGTCACCAGGATCAATAGGTTCATGTGTGGGGATAAGAATCCTATTTGTCTTCATTCCTAGAATTCCCCTATCTATCTGGACTCACTCAATCTACCCCCATGTGGAGTGACAGCAGACTTCACTTGTCTCATTTACTCCAATTGAGGCTTTAATCCATTAAAAGGCCCTTAATTTGTTCTATCTTGAGGACCCAATCTCTAGGAGTGGAAGAGGTAGAATGGTCAGAGAGGTAGGAGCCCCCTTGCATCTGCTCAAGTCCCCTTGACTTCAGCAAGACTTGGGGGAAGTGTACACAGGCAACGTTAATGTTTTTTCACACCCCTGAGTGAAGAAAGTTTCAGCGCTGTAAGTGGCAGTGTAGACGAGGCCTTCGAAATGAAACCGGTGGCTGAATGCTTTACTGTTTGAGGATGTGCTTAAGTGTGTGTCTAAATGTTTTGCCGAACTGAGGCCTTAGGGCCGAGTCAATGACTGATCAAAACAATGGAAAGACTCCCATTGACTTCAGTAGGCTTTGAATCAAGCCCTTAAAGGAGAATCATAGAAACGTAAAGCTGAAAGGGGCCTTGAGAGGTCATCTAGTCCAGCCCTGTTGTTATTGTAGCATTGACCTACAAGATGGAGGGGTCAGACTTGATCCAAACTACGTCCTGGTGGCTGAAATATCCAGATTATGCTCAAGAAACCCAAGAGGCTTAAATCTGTGTTTCCAAGAGCATCTTTTCCCATTGGCCACAGACATTATACTGCAGTGCCTCTGCTGAGCTCTGGCAAAGGCTCACCTCGGCATTTATTCAGTTTAAAAAGCTGCGTATTGATTATTAATTAATGATCCAACAGGAATCAGTCTTGTTGATTTCTAAGAATTCCTTAAAATGAAACTGTGTTTTGGGGGATTATTCAGTATATGCTAAGTAATCAAACGGGTGCATGTGTGTGGAAGAAAATTCTCCTAAACACCACTAAAGTACAGCCAGGGAGCCTGCCTGCAAACCCAGCAAAGAGGTGTCCAAAGGGATCCCAGTATGGAAAAGAGAATTGCAGCAAGGTAAGGGCTCTGGACGAGTGCCCTGAGTGACCGAAAAAAACAAGTTGGCTAGGAAAGGAAGAGCTTTGGAAGTAAGAGCAAAGCCGATGAGTTAGGGATACTTTGAAGTGGTCTGAGTATAAAGAATCACAGCTTGGAAGTGGGCCTTGGGACCTGTTTCACAATCAATAGACCATCTGGTAATGGTGTAGTTCACTCTTGTGCACAGGGCCAGCACCAGTCTGATGCCTCACTTAATATGGCAGGCACCTGTTGTCTTACAGCCATGTAAATGGTGTGTAGACTGTGGGATGGTCCTTCTGAACGGGGATCAGTTTCACAAAGTGAATCAGGGTGGCTGCCATTAAAAAGTCAACATTTGCCAACTGGAAGCACTTGGTGGTGAACTGTGATAACAACATTGTTTGCCAAAAGGAAGGGGGAACAACTGCATTATTCAGATACCATCATGTAGTAGCTGTTGGCCAGTGCTGTCTCCTTCATGGCAACCATGGTAGTATTTAATTACGAACTCTACTACGTTTGTAAACTGAGCGACTTCATTCCCTTCAGTTGAGTTCATGGATTAATGTAGTCTGACTATATCTTACCAACTTGTCTCTGGATGTCAGGGGATCAGACATCTCTTTCTGCCCGGGTCTTTGTATTGTACAGTGAGGTTCAGAACAGGTAGCAGCCTGCCATGCAGGAGAGTTTCAGATCTCTGCAGGTGGAACAGTGGAACCAGAGCAGATCTGGAAACCTCCTGAGGAGCGGGGAAAGAACAGGAAAAGAGGAGGATGGAGGAGAGCATGGGAAAGTGTGTTGGAGCGAATCCTGTCCAGGCGGATGCAGTGATGTGCCATATAGATCTCTTCCAGAGGTCACTTGCAGTGAGCAGGGGTCGGGTCTTGGGAGTTTGAGATTGGAACAAAGCGGAGTTAGCTGTCTCAGTCTCCTTGTTTTGTACCAACGGGGTGAGAGCGTGCAAAGAGGGGTGGGTGGGTGAGTGCATGAGAGAGACCAGGTGTGCACACTGAAGGAAACAGTGAAATGGCCCTGTTGTCCAGCTGAGTCAGGAGTTGGGCTGCATTTTCCACCCACCGCATTGAAATAAGACTAAGGCATATTGTAATGCAGACCCTCAAAGCAAAGCTCCGCCCCCCCAATCCTGAGTAGCTTTATTTTCATGGGGTGGGCAATTTACATTACTAGTATCCTTGCTGTGCTCCTCTTCTGCTTGGTAAGTGCGGGCAAAGCAGAAGTGATGTCCAGGCGGGGGTAATTCTCTTGCTGCTATCTTTTGAAGCAAGGATGCTCTAAACAGAGCCAGGGTAAAGGCAAACCCAGCAGCCCCTATTGTTACAAATTCGGTCCCTTTGTGCTTCCAAGGAACATGGGAGGGAGAAGGGGGATTTAGTTTAAAAAAACTGCTTTGCCTCTCCAGCAGTGGCCCCTGTGCAGTGGCTGATATTGTACAGCTTGGCGGGGAGGGGGGAGGCAGTGCGCAGGGATTGGCTAGCAAGTAACCTAGGCGTCAGATTAATGAAGTGCTCCTGTCAGTCCGGAGTGTCACGCCGAAACTCCTCTTGATGTGCTCATAAATCAAAGTGACGGCGCCTGTTACCCCAGTAGCTGCACCCACTCAGCTGCATCTAATGTAAACAGAGTGCAGACAAAATGCGTTAAGGAACTTGGACCCCATCGCTGGGGAAGAGTATGGGGGTGAGGGGGAGGGACAAGACCCTGGATTGTTCCCTACTAGCCCCCTCCCTCCCCCCGTTTCGTCTCCCCACCCCCACAGCCCGAGAGAACGGAGCGACCCGATGGGCACTGGTGACTGGCAGAGTGCAGTTCGGGAATTACTTCCTTTGTGTTTAAGATTTTTATCGGTGGGCCGATAAGCTTCATACTTCATTGGTTCTATCAAGAGCGCGCCGCGGATGACCTCTGAAAGTGAAAGTGTCCAGAGAAACCCACAGACTGTGGCAGCCGCACATCTCATGGTGGGGGAGGGAAGGACACAAACGGCCAGGCAACACCAGAAGGAAACTTTATTTTCCCTGGCAGAATGTATTCCCCCCTCCCTACTGCTGTAGGAGGGAGCTGGAGGGATGTGGGTTTTTAGCTGGGGGTGAGGGGGTGAAGTTTGTTTGTTTGTCTTTTGCAGAATTTGTGCTATATACAGAATATTTGCAACTAACCCACCTGATTTTGGGGCAGGGGAGGAGGCTGGGCTAGTAGAAACCCTACATAAGAACGGCCAATATTGGGTCTGACCAATGGCCTATCCAGCCCAGCAGCCTGTCTTCCAAAAAACCGGTACCAGGTGCTTCAGAGGTAATCATCAAGTGATAAAACCATCCAAGACTCATGAAGCATTTTGAGGCTCACATGACCTAAGCC
Organism: Sternotherus odoratus; assembly: GCA_032164245.1. Classification (NCBI taxonomy): domain Eukaryota; kingdom Metazoa; phylum Chordata; order Testudines; family Kinosternidae; genus Sternotherus; species Sternotherus odoratus. The sequence continues at coordinate 10,775,777 of JAVMKO010000022.1, read as the reverse complement.
CCAGCCCCAAAGCCCCGTGGGATTGTCAATTTTGAATGACATTGAAGCCAGACAAAGCTGCTGTGACTTTTGACCCCTCCCTAAGCTTAGCAGTTTGGTGGTTAAATTCGAACCTGGAGCTGAGTGTGAACGGCCACAAAAATGGCCATGACCCCTCCCCTCCCAAAGGGCAACGGTTGGTATTTATTCAGGGCAGCTGTGGTTTTTAGAGCAGGAGACCGGGAGGCAGGACTCCTGGGTTCCATTCCCAGCTCCAAGCCCTGATCTCAGGCAGGTCGCTTCTCTGTGCGGCCATCTGTAAAATGGGTGCAATCCTCCAGTGGCTCGCGCCGGGCTGTAGAGGCGGAAGTGCCGTCAGATCCCCTGCCGACGGGTGCCGCAGAGAGGTGGTCTCACCCCGCTGATTCTGTGCGTTGAGTCCCCGTGAGCCCCGTGGGAGATGGTGCCACAGCTGCTGCCACCCCCGCCAGGGTTCCTGGGACTCTGGAGCAGGTAGATGGAAAGATAACGAGTCCTATTGAGTTATGAGGTGAAAGTGATTTGCCCTGGGGATCCTAATGACTTAATCCGCTCCCAATTTCCTTCTGTTTTACAGCCTGGAAGTGGAGTGAATGAGGCAGTGTTCAGGCGGCCTGATGTAGCAGGCAGGAACCTGTGCTTGCCGAAAGGCCCATGGGGAAGGGAGAAAGTAAACTCTGGCTGCTGCTGGTAACAAAGGCAAGGGCTGGGCTCCCCGCCCTCCCCTCCAGGCCTAGTGTGTGTGTCTCACACCCCCATAAAACACTTCCCAACGCCAATGACAGTTTGGCAACCACTGAGTGCAACTTCTGCCTCCTTTGGGGATCCACTCTCTCCTGGCAGCTTTTCCCCACCCAAGTGCTGTGAAGATGGTCCTCCCTGGTCCCCTGGCTAGGAGTCTCTCTCGCCCCCAGCATTCCTGGCCTTGCCTGGGAGTCAATAGGCTACCCTAGCCTGCGCTGTCTCCCAGGCACCCAGGGAACTCACTGCCACAAGGTAGCCTGGAGGCCCGTGAGCTGAGCAAGATTCAGGAAGAGGTTAAACACTTGTTTGAACAGCTATCCAGAGTTACAACAGTAAATACACTAAGAGGAGGGGGGAGAAATCAGTTTAGCAGGGAATACAAACTGTCCTATTACAGGCCATAAGCCAACTGTTCGCCCCAGGGAGACTAGGTGGACATTTCCTTGTGGGCAGGTTGTTATATGTTATCTTTTACAGCAGTGCCTGGGCACCAGCCAAGAATGGGGCCCCATTGTGCCCGGTTCTGTACAACTCGTCCGACAACTGCCGAAGGGCCGGCTTGTGATGCTTAGCTAATTATTTGCCTGTAAAACGGGGATGTTGGTGACCACCTTGGCCTCTTTCTGGCCCAGGGAAACACCCCTGGTGACGGCGGTTGTAAGATAGGGTTAATGATAACTTTGCCTTCTTTGCAGGACGCTCAACGGGCTAATGTTTCTAAGGTGTGTGTGGAGAGCCTCCGTCAGCCCCCGAGTAGCAGTGCAAAGCAGCGGTGGGGTGTTTTATCCCAATGCACAGGCGTTGGAAATACTTATTGCACAGATGGAGCTGGAGCTCTAAGCAAGCACACACGCTCGCTCTCTCCTCCCTCTTTTTTTTATTTTTTTCCTCTCTTCCTTCTCCTCCTCTTCCGATAGATCAAAGGGTCTGTCTTGGCTACATGCTGACTGGCTACCGAGGACCAGCAATTAGGACGAAGGTCTGTGCTGACCAGGCGTAGGGCTAATGCCGGGATCTGGCACGCCGCGCTGCTCTGCGGGGCCCTTATTCCCTGCAAGGCCTCGGTCGCAGCCTCGAAAACAATGTTTTGATTTTTTTTTTTTGCCTTTTGTCTCCTAGCAGCCATTAGGGAATAAACAGCTGGCATTCCAACAGCAGCTACTGCAGATGCAACAGCTGCAACAGCAGCACTTGTTAAACCTTCAGCGACAAGGACTGGTCAGCCTTCAGCCGGGACAAGGCACCGTTCCCCTGCAGACCCTTCCACAAGGTAAAGCGCGTGGCTCTTGTTCTGTTCCTTAAACCCCGAGCCCTCCTCTCCAATCGGCCTGGTGGGCGTTACCCATGCGTAGCAGATGCAAACACAGCCTCCGAGCTCTTCTTAGGCTTTTAGTAGCAACTGGGTGGTTTTCAATGCACTTTAGGCCTGCTTGTGTCCGTCTCTCTCCAGCACGATCATGGGCTATACAGGAGCAGTGATTTGTAGAAAATTGCCTAGGAGCAGTTGAGGTATAGTCTGTAAGTTCAGGGCCCGATCCTGCTGCCGATGAAGGAGGCGATAGGAGTTTTGCCTTTAACGTCGGTGGGAATAGGACTGGGTAGTGAGTTTGTGTACATGGTTCCTGTCGTTTAATGCCCTGGCTGATCGAGGTTCCTGTGTGGGGCTGGTGGTATAGGCAGACGCTGGGAACGAGGGATTCGTGCGCAGGAAGCAGAGTTCTTATGCGTGGAGAACAAATGCCCTGTTCTCGCATGGAGGGGTGAAGGGCAGAGGCCAGAGCAAGGCACGACTTCCCCCAGATTCACTCAGCACTCTCCCAGGTTTGGGCCACACACTGGAAACTCCTCCCAGCTCCTTCCGAGAGTGTCATGATCCTTCTGCAGCGAGCCTGGGGCCAGGGCCCAGTGACCGTGTACAGCTGCCTGTTTAAAGTGTGCGGCTCCGGCAGGCGGGACAGAACGGCAGGTGAAACTGGGCCATGTCCACGGCGCGATGGGTTCATTGGACCCCGACGCTCAGAACAAAACTTTGGGGGGCAGTCTGGCTGCCTCGTGGAGCAAAGCCTGAAAGGAAGGTTCCCTCGGGGGTCTGCAAACCAGGCCCACTGAATTTCCTGTGGCGATAGCAAAGGGGGCTGGCGCTACTGTTGCTGCCAGGGCTAGATAGCGCTTAGGGATATCTCCAGGGCTGTCAGGCCAGCGTTCTTCACCCACGCTCGATTAAACTAAAAGCTGCCCTTCGCTGGGTTCTTCTCAGCGCCGGTTACTGTTGGGCAGCGGCGGTTCTCCGGTCCATATCTTCACCCTTGTCTCCGTGCCTGTGTTTTCCTCCTCTCTCCCTTGACCCCGTCCGGCATGTAGCTGTGTGTCCCTCGGACCTGCAGCAGCTCTGGAAAGAGGTCACCGCTACCCAGCCCGTAGAAGACAGCATCAAGCAAGAGGGCCTCGACCTGACCACCAACACTTCAAACTCTACCTCGTTTTCGGCCGCCAAGGTCTCGCCTCCAATTTCCCACCACTCTCTCCCCAATGGACAGAGCGCCATGCTCACGCCAAGGAGGGACAGGTAGAACCGAGCTGGGCCAACCTTGTATTTTGCCCTGTAGGTCTAAGAAAAGGCTAATGGATCCATTGTTTGTCCTGGGGAGTGGGGGCAGTGTAGTCCAGTGGCTGTTTCTATGTAGGCAAGTCACTTAACCTCTCTGCTTCTCAACTTACCCGTCTGGAAAATGGGCTATAATCATTTCCACCAGCCTCATAAGGCCTGACTGACGCCTTTGAGAGCGTTGGCTGAAAGGTGCGAGGAGAGGCGTTAATATTTTGGGGTGGTCCTGGGCTGGAAGCTTCTTTGGCCCTGCAGTCGCCAGCCTGACGTGTGTCAGATCCCCAGAGTAAAGGTTCGTTCCTTCTCCCCCATCTCACCCTCTCTCTTACTTTTCCAGCAGCTCTTCTCATGAAGAGAACCCCGGCTCCCACCCTCTGTACGGACACGGAGAATGCAAGTGGCCTGGTTGTGAAACCCTCTGTGAGGACTTGGGACAGTTTGTCAAGTAGGTGCCCCCCCCGGCTGTCTCTCGCTAGGGCTGTATTTCGGACCCTGGCTCTACCAGGGTGGTGATTTGCAAGTTGTCCTGTGCTCAGGGGCCATCCAGATCCTACCGCCGCTCGCAGGCAATACTTGAGTACTGCTTTGGGCAGAAGAGGGAGGGGGTGGTCCTTGCACCTGCACCCCGGGCTGAGGGCAGTAGAGGTAGGTCAGAAAAGCCATGACTTCCAACTGTCCAGGGTTAGGCCGAGCTCATTGCCTCTTCAGAGGCTACAGGTGTGGCCTTAAAAAAAAAAAATCTCTGGCTACTCTTTTTCCACAAGTGGCTAGTGATTTTTTTGGGGGCACCCAACTTAGCATCTTGCAGGGGTTTGATTTCCAGAGGGCTCAGCACTGCCTGAAAGTCAGACCCCTTTGAGGGGGTGGGGGTCTCAGATTGAGCCCCCAAAATCGCTCGACACTTTCGCTCGGCCTTAGTGTGTCTGTACCCAAGTTCCCCATCTGTATCAGAGGAATGCTAGCACTCCCTGTGTCTTGGAGCTGGAAACTCTTCAGTTCAGCCAGTTGGCGGACTGTAGATTCAAGCGTCATAGCCAAATTTGGGGGCCCCCATCCTGTAACAGGCAGGTTAGTCTGTACATCCAGGGGGCATGTGAGAGGGATGTGGGGGAGCATGTGCCAGAGGAGAAGAGACTGTAAGAGACCTAGAGAAATCACAGGACTTGGGGAGGTGAGAGAAGACAGACGAGGAAAGTTAGCAGCTCACCCTCCGTAAGGGGGGAAAGAGAGAGAGCACGCAAGAGAGAAGAGAAGGAAACAGATGGCAGCGCGGCAGCCTGCTGACACCGCTTGTGGGCTCTGTCACTGACTGATTAACTCCGCTGTCTAAGAGCCCTCCTCTAGCGTCAGGGTCAAACAAATTGTTTTCACGCTTCGTCAGAGGTTTACTTAATTAGTTCATTTGCAATTAGATCTCTTTGTAGCGAGGATTTTTAGCAAAGACATCAGAAGAAACTGACGGGTTTTCTTTTTTCTTCCCCCCTCTCTGCACTGAAGGGAATGTTGTGGGAGTTGGGGCAGAGTGTGTGTGTGTGTGTGTGTGTGTGTGTAAGACTTTTGTTTTACACACAGTGTGTCAGCTGATCTCGCTGGCCATGTGCCTGCCTCCCCACTTTGTTCAGGGAGGGAGTACCAGAGGGGGGAACAGGGGCCAGCTGTAGTGAATACCATGGCAGGCTCAGTCAGGGGGTAGGGGAGAGTGACTGTTGTGTCTGGGGGGGGAGAGGGGTTAAGACGGGGAAAGCATCTTTATTCAAAGGAAAGAGCCAGGAGGGAAGGACAGGGGCACTGCTATTGGAAGAGGATGCCTGGCTGCAGCCAATGAAGTAAGAAAGGCAGAGGAGCCAGAGAGGGATGCCACCTAGTGGTTAGAGCACGAGGCTTGGTGACTCAGGACTCCTGGGTTCGATTCCCTTCTCTGCCTCTGGCTTGCTACCTGACCTTAGATAAGATAGCACCTCTCCGCACCTCAGTTTCCCCATCTGTACAATGGGTTTAGTACTTAACTGACCTCACAAGCGGATTGCAAGCGGGGGTCTCTTGGAAGGTGGATAGGCCCATAATGCGACCTGGGCCCATAGAGCCTCAGATGAACCACCTTTTCCAAACCTGGGTGTCTTGGAAAGTGGAGAGGGTTCAACCATCCAAAATATGGTGGATTATTGTAGCAAAACCTCCTGGAAGAAGTGAGTTTCCCCAATACCTATTTCATGGGGGTGGAGAGTGGAAGCTAAATTAACTTATCTTTGTAAAGGCTTTTGAGGACTCTAATAATACTATTTAGCTCTTACAGAGGGCTTTTCATCTCTGGCTCTTACATTAGAGATCAGAAGCCGAGATGCAGGGACTTGCCCAAGGTCATGCAGCAAGTCAGTTGCGGACCTGGGAATAGAAACCATGTCTCGAGACCCGGTATAGTGTCCTGTACATTGGGCAACACCACACTAGATGGAAAGCAGTGTGGAAGGGGGAGGGTCAAACGCTAACTCAGTGAAGATCAGTGCAAGGCCAGGTGACTGACTTGTACCTGATCTGATTGACCTGCCCCGTAAGAGACTTTTTAAAGTCATGGACCGACCAAGGAGATGCCAAACGTCACCTCTATAGAGTAAAATCCCAGACACTGGGAAGCAGAGTTTTCCTCTTGAGTCACATTACAGCAGCAGGATAATTACACTGCAAGTCAGCGCTCGGGGCCGGGGGCCAGATCCTAAGTTGGTACCATTGAGCCCATTTGAGGATCGGGCTCCATTTGTACCAGGTGTGATGGGAGCAGAGGGAAGATCTGTGCTTGGCAAGGGATGGAGCCGACTGGTCAGAGAAAGGACGAGAGAGAGATCAAAGGGGGACGAGTGGGGAGCATGCCCCATAGTGTCTCAGGGGAGCGTAGGACACGCGGATTCTAGCGTTGATATGGCTGTCGGCATGTCAGCAGCAGCCATCCCTGGCCCAGGGAGTTTGATTTCCCAACATCGCAGCATCCAGGAACGCAAGCTTTCTGCTGTTTTGTTGCACGGCTCTGGTTGGCAGGAGAGGGAGAGGTTTGATCGCAGGGATCTGTTGAGTGGCAGGGTTGGGGGAGAGAACGGAGGCAGAGGAGCGGCATGGCTCAAGGTGAAGGGAAAAGAGGGGGGCGCAGAGCCCAGGAAAAGGGGAGAGGGGACACCGATGGCAGGGTGCTGACTGCAGCACGCTCACCGCACCGGGCTGGGAGGCTCGCGCTGTGTGCTCGTTTAGTGAGCAGGGCTGGCGGGAATCCGCCGGGGGAACTTCTTTACCAAATCCCCTCACCCACGGCAACTCCTGCAGCTGAGTCTGAAACGAGGGGTCCCCACATTTGCAACACCCCGGGCTGCTTTAGGCAGCACCAAACGTATTGCAGCCCTAATATTTTCTTGCACCTTGAATGCACTCGGCGGAGAATTAGCCGCGCTCACCAGTACCCTGAGCCAACTTTCCTTGTGTGCCATGGTGGCAGGGAGAGTCGGGACTTGTGCTGCGTTGTCAAGCTCGGAAGGCCATGCTTTGGGCGCCCAAGGTTTAGCGAGATGGGGCCTGGAGGAGAGATGGCACAGAGCTGTGTGGGGCGGGACTGATTCCTGGTCTGAGAAGCAGGGAAGAGCAAGGCATCCCCCTATTCCAGAGAGAGCCCAGAGCCCAGCACCTCTCGCTGAACCATCTCCACTCTCCCTGGGTTCCAGAGCCAGGGATTTCTCTTCCTGTCCTGGCATGCTGCTCCGGGACTCAGTTTCCCCTCCCATGCTTTGTCTTGTCTGTTTAAATTGCAAACTCTTTAGGGCAGGGGCTGCCATGCCAAGCAAATCGGAGCCTCCAGTGCTCCTGTAATACAGATAAGAGGTGCTCGTAGGCCGTAGGTGTGTACGTGGGCCGGTAGGAGGGGCTATGTTTCATGGCGGGCTGGGAACAGATGATGTGAAATCCGTCCTTCTCTGTCTAGACACCTCAATACGGAACACGCACTTGATGACCGAAGCACAGCCCAGTGTCGAGTTCAAATGCAAGTGGTGCAGCAGCTGGAAATACAGGTAAGCGGAAACCAAAGAGACTTGAAGGGTGGCGTTGAGTCCGACTCTTTACTTGCCCTGGGTATAAATGGCAGAATTCAGCTGTTCTCCATCGGGAGGGAGTCGCTGGGTCTAGGGTGACCAAATGGCCTGATTTTTATAGGGACGATCACGGTGTTCGGGACTGTGACTTAGAGAGCCAGGAAACGTGATGTTTGACAAATTATTGTCAGACCTAGATCTGCTCACCTGGGCCTTCCCCACAACAGTGTGTCATCTTTTATAGCTGCCTTTGGGGGGGAGGAATAGTTACCAATTGCACCTGCAAATTAGGCGCACGTTTTGCCATGGAGTCGCCCAGCTATCGTAACGATAGGGGGCCTGTCCCAAAACCAGGTGCAGGTGGGTAGGCAAGCAGCGGGGGAAGGAATCCAACTCTCAAACCTTGGTAGGTGACACATTCCTGTACATATGAAACAACACATTGAATGGCTAGATCAAAAAAGAGAGACTATCATTATAACCAGCATAAGAAATGGAGGCTGGGTATTTCAAGTGGCAATTCAGTGGAAGATGGGCACCTGATTTCTGTGGGCTCCTCTGAAAAGTTTAGCCAGAACGCCACATGAATTGTGCATTTGCTTCCATAGCGCGGGGGGGCTTGACACTGGTCCAGTGTAACCAGCATCTTGTGTGTGTTTGTGTTGCTATCTATGGCACCATGTGTACATGAATATTGCACAATGGTTGCCACCCGTGGGACATGGAATATTCTGTATCCAACTCTAGAGCCAAATTCTCGTCGTCCTGAAGCCAGGAGAGCTGGTGGGTGCTCGGCTCTTCCAAATACCAGGCCGTGTATTATGTGCCCAAATGCAGTCTTCAGCCCCTGGTTTTGAAAATCTTGACCTTGATTTATCCTGTGCATTTCATAAGAGCTGTTCCCCCCCCCCCCCAGTGCTTCATGTAATTAGTTAACAAAAGGGGGCAATTCAGAAGAAATTTAGGCTTTGCGAATTCATGGCAAGAGAGAGAGACAGGGCAGCTGTTGAGAGCAGCGGCTGCAGCAAGCTCTTGCTGGTGCAGGCCAGATTGGGTCAAGGGACGGGGGGGTGCCAGCTGGGCGAGGGGAGAAGGAGATCATCTGTGAGAACTGCCTCTGCTGAGTATTTTAATGACGTGGCACATAGGCGACTGTCACCACTTCTCTCGCACACGTGCTGAATGCAAAGATGCCTGGTACGTGTGACCGTGCGGAGGAACCATAGTGTGACGTGTGCGTATCAATTGCACGAGGGGTGTGCACGCACGTTGTCCTTTTATTTACAGTTCCTCCCATGGACTTCTCTGCCTGCCCTTTCCTGGGAAATACCAGCCCTGGAGCTTGTGTGACTGACTCCAGGGTACTCTTGTTATCCAGGTTGCCTTGGTTGCTAGACATGTGCTGGGATGGGGGGGGGGGGAGGGTGACCGAAGAGGCTGTGCTTGAGGGGGGGCAGCTGGTGTAATGCAGAGGGCTGGCAGGACTTAAAACAACTCAGGATGAAGCTGATGGTGGGGAGGGGATGAGGGAGGGAAAGGGGTGGACATTTTAAAAAAAAACAATGAGACAAAAAAACCTCCAAGGGGACCGGTTGGAAAGTGAAGTTGAGATTCTAAAGCCACCGGAGTCAAACCGTGTGATTCCATCCTGTTCCCCAACGCTCACTAAAGCAAGAGGTTGAAAGCAATTACTGGAACTTAGAGAGGGGCGGGAGGGAGGGGAAGAAAACCTGAAGGGATAGCAGAAAGCTCTGTGCGCGAAGAAGAGAAGCTGCCACCAGAGCTACCAATTATAAAGTTTTCAGCGCGGAGCTCCCGCTGTGTCGGTAGAGAGAGTGTCTGCATCAGGAGGGGAGATCTGTCAGCTCTAATGAGAGCCACGACAGCGCGAGAGCGTCGGAGCCGCTCAAACTTCCAGCCAACTCTGCTCCGGCTGCTGCTTTTAACTCCTTCCTGCCCTGGCTTCTCGCTCCTTTCCCAGCAAAGGATCCTCCTCAGCAGGGGCAGGAGGGGGGAGGTAGCCTCTTTGGGTGTCTTCTGGATTGCAAGGGGGGCTCAAAGTTTGAGGGGATGAGGCGGAAAGGGAAGGTGACACGAAGAGAGATAGTGTCAGGTCCCATTGCTTCTCCACAGCTCAAATCTCTCTTGGTGCCACAGTGAATATTTCACCCTTCCCCGCACTCTGAGAAACAAACATACATAATTAAAGCAATGTTGCACAAGTGGGCGGATGGGTAGGTGGGCGGGTAGGTAGGGGGAAATGAGAAGGTGTGTGGTGGGGGGAAATAGAGAGGTAGGCTCTTATGCACTGACAGTGGGCAGGGAAAATACAGGCTCACCGGTAGGGAACAGAGGGGTTGGACAGGAGACGCTGATGATGGGAAGGAGAGAGCGAGAAGATGGATGGGGAGAAGTGGACCAGGCCCTCAAAGTGGAGTGACAGCCACCTGGGAAGCGTAGAGACACAGAGTGGGAGAAGGGATGGAGATTGGGGGGAGTGGGAGGGGATGGTGGATGGATGGGAGAGGGGAAGTGTGGCTGGATCTACGTCACAAGAGGCATGGAATTACTCTCTTTGCCAATAGATTTTTCAGCCCAGCGCATGGAGCGACACCCATACAGCCAGAGGGCCGGGGCCACAGCCAGAGACATGGGCGTGGCAGACACGTCCCGCTCTTCCTCCCCGATAGGAAAAGGCAGCTCTTCAGCGGGCCAGAGAAACAATCCCATGGCCAAGTGCATGGCTTTCGGGAACGTTGGGGGTTACCGGGAAGATGCTAGTGGGGGATGTAGACCGCAGCCTCGCGCTGTGGGAAGTGGACAGCCCTGCTCTGTCCCCTAGCGGCACTCGGGGAACATTGGCCAGATAGTGCCGGGCACATGGGGGCCAAGCAAAGGGATGAGAGAGGCGCTCCAGGAAGCGTGTTTCAGCGAGCGCCCCCTGGGGAGCTGGGCGCTAGAGAGCCCTGGGAGTTACCCGGCAGCAACAAGTAACCTCTTCCCTCCCGCTTCGCCCCGCAGCTGGCGAAAGAAAGCGAGCGTCTCCAGGCAATGATGGCCCACCTCCATATGAGACCTTCGGAGCCGAAGCCTTTCAGTCAGCCTGTAAGCACCAGCCTGCCTTCTCCATCTGTCGCTCATCCCCTCGAGTTTCCTCCATCCCTGTCCCCCCCGTCCGGCTCTTCCAAAGCCCATTCCCAGTGTTTTATCGCAACTTTCGCTTCGCCCAGAGGTTTGAGCCAAGCCGTGCAGATCATGTCCCTGCAGTGGCAACCCACCGACATACTCCGTGTCTCAAGCCTGGTTGTGACGTCCTTATAGCGATGATCCCCGAGTGATCTGCTTCTGGTTACCTCCACCCTAGAGGGTCTGGGCTTGGCTCTGGTCCCTGCTGCTCCCCTCACTAGACATCCAATGCTTTACCAGGGCATAGCTCATGAAAAGCCCAGGTGCCGATGTCCTCTGTGTGAAGGAGGCTCCGGGGAACGCTTCCCTCCTCCCAGCCTGTTCCCTCCTGCTTGGTGCCATCACCCCGCGCTCCTGAAGGAGTTTATTCATTGGAAGGGTGGCCTTTCTCTCTCTCTCTCTCTCTCTCTCTCTCTCTCTCTCTCTCGGTCGCTGCTGTCGCCGTATCTTCCTGGCTTTTCTCTGCGTTCCCAGGTCCTTCTGCTCCTGTTCAGTAGTGAACCTGGCTCGGGGCATGAGCAAATGTATCGCCATCAGTGCCCCTGTCCCCATAAAGAGCTCATGGAACAAAATTCCAGGCCAGAAATCAGGATCATTGCACCGATCCCCCAAAAACCATCCACAGGGCCCTTAATATCTCGGGACCTGATCCCTTGCCAGGTTCTAGCTCAGCTTGGACCGGGGCAGTACCTGGGTCAGGAGCCCTGGCGTGTTGCAGAGCTTAAGTCCTGATGACTCAGGTGTCGCGTTTCCTCCTGAGTTGCCCCGTGTGGCGTTTTTAGCAGTGCCCGCTCTAAGGTGAGCGGTAACTCCAAGGACTTGATGCCCACCACGCTGGGGTGATTGCTCCTGAATTCCGCCTGCTGTTTCAGTGAGAGGCAGGATTCTCTGCTTCCTGTGCATAATGCTTCACTTCCTGTCCCATTCAGCAGCTCATCCCAGAGCTGGCTGTGCTTTGGCACTGGGTGAAGTGGTCCCTGTGTATTGGTGGTATGCCGGCTTGGCAAGTGCTTCGGGATTAAGACACCCGAAGCTGGATCCATGTTGCATTGAAGCCACTGGGGGTCTTTCCAATGACTGCGATGGGAGCGGGGCCAGGCCCACTTGGAGCTGTAATGTGTTGATAGCAGAGTTTTCCTGCAGCTGGTTTGATCCATGAGATCCTCCTGTAATGCCCATCCCCCTGGGTCAGAGGGCCCTGTCCGCTCTCCTGTGTCTCACAGCGTGGAACCAAATCGCTCTCCCTACCTAAGACCATTTCCACGTCCGTTCCCAACTGCTCTCGATTTCTTCCGCCCCTGTCTGTGCAGCTGAACCTGGTCTCAAGCGCCACCCTCTCCAAGAGCACTTCAGATACCTTCCCAGACGGCTTACCTCATCCCCCCACCTCCGCCACCGCCCCCATCACTCCCTTGCGACAGGGCCCATCCGTCATCAGCTCCTCCACCTTACAGACCATGGGGGCCATTCGCAGGAGAAACCCCGAAAAATTCTGCCCCCCAATATCTTCAGGTAAGAGTGGCGGTGGGTGGGTCGTTGATGCTCATGTGGTGTGAGTTACTAGATTCGGTTCCTTTGCATCATTCTCTGTCTCTCTCTCTCTCCGCCCTGCTCCAGAGCTTGCACAGAATCACGAGTTTTACAAAAACACAGACGTCCGGCCGCCCTTCACGTACGCCTCACTCATCCGGCAGGTGAGGAATTCCCTCCAGCTCCGGGGAGGGGGAGAGGAGGGGGCTGTGGAGGCAGCTATGTCCCGATGCGGAAGGCTGTTCATGATTAGGGCTGAGAACGGAGAGGCAGAACTCCGGGTTCCATCACACCTCGCTTTGTGATCTCCGGGGCCCTCGTTAGCAAACTGGGATCACAGGGAGGCACGGAGAGGGTTAATTCCTTCGGGGCCAGATTCTCAACTGGTGTAAACGGGTGTAGCGCCATTGCTCTGGTGGTGTGCAGATGACTTGGAGAGCCTCAGGTACGAGGCCCTTCAGCGCTGCAAGTTGTTCATAGTAATATTGATTTCATAAAAATTAGGAGGATGCATTTTGAAGACCTGCCTCTGGGAAGTGGGTTCCCAGTGGGTGGGTATCTGGTTCACCACACCACTGGATGCCCGTGGCCTCCTTAACTGTGAGTCTCCACAGAGAGGCCCAAGAACCGGTCCATGAAGGTGGAGAGCCTCTCTTCATCCATAGCGTTGATCCATCCTGATGCAGTGTTGGAGTGGGGCCGGCCTGGCCCGTGCTATTCTTGCTCTGTGGATAATTGGAGAGCCCCCAATCTCCATCAGCCTCATCAGCCATCACCACAGACCCCACACCTTAAAATCCAGGAGAGACGGGGCATAGAGGGACCCAGCATCCCTGCCTCTGGCTCTGTGCTGTCTGGCCATTTGCAAGGCTGAGCACAGGTGCCACCGAGCAAATCCAAGGACAGGCCCTGGTGCTTCGGGTCTAATCTGTGCCACTCGGTTAGCCTCTCTCAACCCCTCCAGCCCCACAGATAAAATGTGTGAGCCTTTTATTTGCATATGCATATATGCTAGTGAAGAAATGCAAATTGCAGCACTCCTATTGTTCGCTCGGGGGTGGGATGGGGTCTTCAAAAGCCCGTGCGTGACACGGGCAAGGTTAGTTTAGGAGGGCGACTTCTGCCACTGTAACTCCATTTAACTCCTCTTGGGAGAGCAAGATGAGCTGAGCTTTCTCTGGAGTTAGTTCGTTCAGCACACGTCACCTTTTGGCAGCAGGATCCGGTGGGTAGGGCACTGGGCTGGGAGTCAGGAAACCACCTCTGAACTGCTGCCCCTCCCCGGGGCCAGACGCCCCCTCTGCACCTGAACAACGAGGCTTTGGGTACTTGCGTGCTTTGAGATCCGTGGGTGAGTCCCGTATTGATCCAGGCGGAACCTCTTCCTCTTCTGCAGCTTGCCCTTGTTGTTGGCAGGCACAATCAGTGATACGGACTCTTGGGATTGATGCTTTATAATTGGTTTTGTCCCTGTCCCCCCCCCTTTGAATTCCAGGCTATCCTGGAGACCCCGGACAGGCAGCTAACGTTGAATGAAATCTACAACTGGTTCACGCGGATGTTTGCCTACTTCAGGAGGAACACTGCCACCTGGAAGGTAAAACCCCCCCTGGGATTTCATCCTTCACCTCCTCTCCTTCAGCTGCAGAACCCGCTTGGCGGGCTGGCGGTACACGGCAGAGTGTGCTGCCAGGGTGGCTTTCATTAGAGCTGGGCTTCAGATCACAGCTACTTAGGACAGCTCTGTATTCACCCTGGAGAAGTACTTTTCCCTCCGCCTCCTGCCTTTGGCAGCTCCTTGACCTTAGAGTATGGGGTTGTTTGCAGGGGAGGGTATTTGCTGCAGATTTTAGCTGGGCCATTCGTCCGAGAGCAGCCTCGAGCTGTCCCCGAGTCGCTCCGTCCCCAGCAAATCGCTGTCTAATAATGTTCCCGTTGCCTCGTGAGTCTTTCTTCATGGCCCCTCCTGTTGGTGGCATTTCTCACAACCTTGTTGCGTTGCCACGTAAAGCCGTGACACGGACAAATCCATCGGTCTGAGACAAGCGGCGGGGGTGAGTGGAAGGATGTTGTTATGTGTCCCTGAACAGTTGGAGCATGACTTGGGATGGGCACAGTTCTCCTCATGGGTCCCTCTGAATCCCTAGGCTGTAAGTGGTGCACAGGAGCAAATGTTCCCTCGTTCCCCTGGGCGAATAGAGAAATTCCTATTTCCAAGTGTACCGGGATGTCGCCACTCGCCAGTGTTCCAGAACAAAACAGCCCTGCGGGGCTTCCCAGCTGTGCTTCACCCCCATATATCCATCATGCAGGCAAACACCCTATGTGCCAGAGAGATGGGCTCAACTCGGCAGCTTTCATCGTCTGGCCTTGTATAAAGATGGAACTCGGTTGGCCTACACCCGTTTTGTGGACCGCTGGATGGTGTGTCCCAGGGCACCCAGATTGCAGAGTTCCCAAAGGGGGTTAAGGAGCAGATAGTGTGCGAGCCCTGAACTTACGCCTGTCTGTCTGTCTTAGGGCTTCCTGTAATGCCCATCCCTGCAGCCTCTGGAGCGCTGAGCGACTGATCCCCACCCGCAGTTCTTAATGAAATCAGTGGGAGCCCTGAGTGCTCAGTTCCGCTGCAAAATCAAACTCTTATTTTTTCTGAGCATTTATCTCCCCCCCCCCCCCTCCCCCAGCGCCATGTATCCTCAAACTCCAGGGAAGGTCGGATGTGAATGGCCGCTCACTAGGGTGTGTGCTCTCAGGTAGGGGATCGGGCAGGAGTGAGCGGCTCCCTCAGAAAGGCTCAAGAAGTAGGTCTCAAGCTAAACCCGTTCGTCTTGGGTACAGGAGAAGGGTATTAGAAAAACGTTAGACTCTAGAAATAGAAAAGAAGGTTAATGATAACCCGGGGGCTGGTGTCTCGCTGCAAATAGAGACGCCTCAGCCAAGTGGTAAAAGTCTCCAGAGCCTCCGCGGCTCTCGCTAGGAGACCGATCCCCGTCTGAGGGGCTGGGGAGGAGGTTCTGTGCGAGCCGGCTGCTGCCTGTCTTTCACCTTGGCAGAGGCGGGCGGAAGGTCGGGCTTGTTCTGAGGGAGAGGGAGAGGGGGGTGTTATGGGTCCGGCCCCGCAGTGCATGGGACTCTGGAGACCTGGCTTCAGCTCTGCCACTGACTGGCTCCGTGACCGCGTGAAAGTCGCTTCATCTCTCTCTGCCTCAGTGTCCGCTCTGTCAAGTGAGGCTACCAGTCCTTCCTCTCCTGCCCTGTGCAGACTGGAAGTTCTTTGGGGCGGAGGAGCTGTCTCTCACTGCGTATGTACAGTAACGTGACCAGATGTCCTGATTTTGGGGTCTTTTTCTTATGGAGGCTCCTGTTACCCCCCACCCCACCCGCCACCACCCCCCATCACCTCCTGTCCCGATTTTTCACATTTGGTGTCTGGCCTTGCACAGTGGAGTCCTGAGGTCAGGTGGGGCCAGTTGGCTTCCCCTCCCTGTTTGTTGGGATTCATGGCACCAGGACAAGGCCGGGTTCCCCAGGCAGGGCAATGGGGCTGTGATCTCTACATGCCATGGAAGTCGAGTCCGCATAGAAGCCCCCAAAACCTGAGCTTGCAGGTGCATGCAGGATCAACCCCTGGGACGGCAGGAGATTCGCACCCGCTTACCCAGGCCTGAAGTTGGCCCCTAGACCCGGCGGTTCGCCGTGCACCTCCTCTCCATTATTCAGGCTGCATTCCTTCTCAGCGCCTTTTCCATTCAACGGGTCTGGTCTAGACCTGGAGAGACTCTCACAGGGGGCTGCAGCGAAGAGCCAGGGGAGCGCCGCCTCCAGTGGGGAAGGCGTAGGGGGTCGCGATCCTGCTGCTGGGCACCGCTGCTTTTCAGTCATCCCGTCCCGTGTCGCCCCCCCCGTCCCCCTCCCATCCCCCTCCCATCCCCCTCCCAAGATCCCAGCCTCCAGACATGACATAATTCCACCAGTGTCACAGGCAGACCCCGATACAATCACTCCCTCAGACGGGAAGCCAGAGTCTTTGTGTAGCCTCAGCCCCTGATAAGAGCTCAGCCCCGCCGGCTGCCTGTTAACTGAACGGAGAGGAAGAGGGGGAATGAACTGAAGGGAATTGTCCCCAATGGAGTCTGGAGTCCCTGACTCACCTGCAAGCTCCAGACTGTTCTTTATCACGTGTCTTGCAGTCATGCTTGGAGACCCCGTCTAAATCAGAGCCTCCTTGTGCTTGGGTCTGTACATAGCCATAGGGAGAAGCTGCCCCTACCCCCACCCCCAAAGAGTTTACAATCCCAATACAACAGAGGGAGACAGAGGCACAGAGAGGGGAAGAAGTGACTTGACCGAGGTCACACAGTAGCTCAGTGGCAGAGCCGGGGATGGGACCCGAGTCTCCTGTCCCCTGCAGCAGCATTTCCCTCCGGACTGGTGGGGATAGTCACATTGCTCATACTGAGTGTTGCTAGTGCCTGTGAAACTGAGGTTTGGGCGCTGGAAAATCTCCCTGCACCAGCCCCAAAAGCCTAATGAACCTCCATGTTCAGGGCTGTAGCTCTGATTTTCACCCATCCCTGCTCCCTCGCCCTTTATGGCTTGATCCTTCTCCGCCCCTTCCCCCAATGATGGTCCTCATCCCCTCTTGGGTTGCTTTTATTATTACCGTTTATTATTTGTACCAGGATTTCACTGGGCTAGGCGCTGTGTAACAAGGGCAGTCCCTGCCCCCAAAGATTTTACAAATGCTCCTAGGGGCATCCTACGCTAATGCAAGTGGGCGTGAGCAATTCGCCAAGCTGGCTTCTCTGTGCCCCGGACAGCATGGCCTTAAGCCGGCCTCAGTGAGTGCAAAGCCCCGAAGGTTCATTTCAGGTCAGAGTCCAGAAGTATGGGTGACTTATCCCAGCCTGGAATGACACCAGGCGGGTTATCGTGTTGGGGTTGGTACATCCCATTGGATCAGAAGTCCCATCAGAGCCGTCTCTCTCTCAGCGTTCATTGCTCCTAGCTCTGGAGCTGAGAAGTTCCGAGGCTGCTGAGAGCATAGAGGGTGAGAAGATGACCTTCCAAAGAGGGTTCGGCTGGTCTCTCTTGGCGTGTGTCTCTTGCCATGAATAGTTTGCTGCTGGTTGTACCGCTGGCTAGTGGGGGTTTGCATAGGAAGCCGTTCAAGGGTATAAGAAGAGAATGGATGGTCCAATGGTTAAAGCACTGGACGGGGATTCAGGAGAACTGGGTTCCGTTCCCAGCTCTGACGCAGACTCCCCGTGACCGTGGCCACGTCAGATAATCAATTTGGGCCCCAGTTCCCCATTTGTAAAATGGGTTTAATAATTCATTCTTCATCTGCTTTGTTTCTTTCAACTGGGAGCTGTCTGGGGCAGGGACTGACCTGTACGATGGGTGTTTGCAGCGCCCAGCAAAACGAGACCTCAGTGTGGAGCATCTAGGCCGGGGTTTCTCAAACTGGGGGTCGCCGAGCGCTCCCCGGGGGGTTGAGAGCTCCTGCCACCACAACTTGTGGCGGCGGGGCTGGGGGGGGGGGGCAGCGTGCACCCGGCAGCCCGCCCGCAACGGCGGGGACTGGAGCCGCGGGCGGTGGACCCAGCAGGCCGTCCGCAGCGGCAGGGACTGGGGCCGCGGGCGGCGGACCCGGCAGGCCGTCCGCAGCGGCAGGGACTGGGGCCGCGGGTGGCGGACCCGGCAGCCCGCCGGGGGGGGGGGGGGGGTTGGAGAGAAGGTCCACTCGTTTTTTTTTTGTTTTGTTTTGTTTTTAAGGTTCTGTGACTTTTTGGCGGAGGGGTCGCACCCCCCCGCCGGAGCACAAAAAGGGGTCGCGGTCTCAACAAGTTTGAGAACCGCTGATCTAGGCACTGTCATAATGGAAAACATGAATGAGAGAGACTTGTTCATGTAGCGGTAGGACAAGCACTCACTCACAATCAGTCTGAGGAGCCGTCGCTTTGGTTTTCAAGTTCTCTGTTGCTGTTCTTTAAAAACCCCACTGTGTTGAGATCAGTAAGGGCTCCCCATGTCCCGCTGATGCCGGCTCCCAGCACGGTACTGCCTTGCTGCAAAGCACCTTGGAAAGCGTTGATGCCGGCAATTCACTCATAATTGCTCTGAGCTCCATCCACAGACAGAGGTGAATAGCTGATCTGTTTGAGGAAAGATTTCCCGTCTTGTTTGTTTGGGAATTAAAAAAATCTGAGATGACAGAGAGAGAAAAATATCTATTATGTGGCATCTACTCTGTCCACCTGCCAGGCAATCCTTTTTTTCCCTGGTATTTCTATATTTGTATTACAACAAAATTCAACTCGCTTTAACTCAAAGCAACATGGATCAAAGCACTTAGGGGGGTACTGTGAATGTAAAACTTAAAAGAAATGTCTTTATCTGTGATTCAAATAACATCATTTAGGATCACACTTTTTATACTAACGATGCATTCCTGAAGGTCTAATTGCTAGATGTTTTAATCAATTATTATAGATTCCAACAGCTCAAGAAGTCACTTTTAACCATGGTTTATGACTAGATCTTATCACAATTGGGGGGTTTCTCTGGAAAATTTTGACTTTTCATTGGGAAAAAAAAAAGTTTTTGATTCTGAAATGCCGCTACAGCATCTCATGGGATTTGTAGTTCAAATGTCTCATGATTCCATTCTCCTCTATAGGCCAGGATCCCGAGTTGAACTGCCTCTCCCATGATCCATTGTGCCTTCCCTCAGGGGCAAAGAAGGCAGTGATCATGGGAATTGCACAACTGTGGTGTCATTTCTAAATCAAAATATTTCACTTTCTAGGCAGTTTGTTTTTTTTAAAAATACAAAATTGAATTTTCTGCAGAAAGCAGACTCTGTCTCTCTGTCTCGTCTCTCTGTCTCTCTGTCTCTATCAAACACCCGGTGTTCTCACTGAAGAACAGTTTCAACAGAAAACTTTTGACCAGCCCTGCTTACAACACCATCTGCTGACATGCTTCTAGCCGTCTAGAACATATATTACTCATGTCTATAACCGGCTTTAACATCTATTATTAATCTTTTATAGCTATTTATCTGTGCACCATGAACAAAAATACCTTCCAGCTTTCATACCATTCAGACTGAAAGTATTTTAATAGTCTCTCTCCCTTTCAACTATTTGTCCCATTTTACTTTTCATGCTCTTGGCCGGGATAGTGGAGAATTGTTTGGTTAATTTCACTTCCTGCCATGTTTGTTTTTTATTTATAATAATCTATTGTCAAGGGAATCTCCCAGGTGCATGTGCACTTTCTATATTTTTTAAAAGCATGATTTCATACAAGTCAAACAAGTGTTATCAATCCATATCAAATATGAATTCCCCTCAATCCTGCCCCGGTCTCTGGGATAAAAAGGGTTCACAGGCAAATTAATGATACCCAAGAGATGAAACAGATTCAAAGGCATCTGGCCAGTTGGCATGGACATCTGGTCTTAGTCCATCACCCGATCAGTGACCAAGACCAGGGATGTTCCCATGCCATAGCCCCAAGTCCCTTGAGCCTGATTTCTGGCAACTTGAGGACTTCAGGCAATACCAGAGGTGTGCACCAGATGACTTGGCACCTGCATCTCCTTAGCTGGCAGAGATCAGTGCGTCTCCACTGACTTCAGCAGAGCGACACTGATATACATCAGAGAATCTGGCCCATATTGATTGTCTCATCTGACCTCCCTCCTCGCATAGGGCGTAGAATTTTACTGACAGAAGAAGCTTGGAAGCCTTTCCCATAAAGTTTTGTGTCTCTCTTTTTTATTGAAATGAAATTGAAAAGCCAGGCCCAAAACTAGCTGACCAGCGTCCCCTTTCCCAAATTGCCTGTGCCTGGCTGACTGACCATGAATAATGGTGTCAGGGAGGGCAAAGCCCAGGCCACCCTCTGTGTGCATGTCCCGCGGGACAGGCGTCACAGTTCAGCGTTCAGGACATTGTGATGTCTTGGGCTGACAAAGCAAATTTGCAGGACCCTTCACTGGGCTGCGGGGCCTGAGCTAAGCTGTCCTGAAATCTCCTGAGCTCCCACTGACTGTTTTAGGCTGCGATGGTGCATCACCAAGGGCTTGTTTCAACAATTAGTCCCCTTCACTCACTCTCCTAGGCCTTTCACGGGACACAGGGTGCTGGTGCTACCCGGCTCACTAGACTAGGGATGAGGGGTCCAGTTCTCCTTTGTTCAGACATCCTTACTCCTTATCTCTCCATCCGCGCACACCTCTCTCTCTCCCCCTATGTTATCCCCTGAACTTTTCTCGGTGGTCTTCCCATTTCATCTCACTCACCGACTCATCAGGATCTGACAACCCGGAGAGGCCAGCCTGGTTGTGGATTTAGAACCCACCCCCCTTGGAAATAAGGTGTTAGAAAGTTAATTGCTTTTGCTCCATTAGGCCTTTGCGCGTGGCCAATCCATCTCAGCAAGTGTACCGAGAACACAGCTCCTAGGGGCTGGGAGAAGAGGGGTATCCCCTCCGGGGGAAAGGAGAAACTGGCATGTAGAAATGTGCCCCGTGTTTAGCCCAACCCTTTCATTCCCCTGCAATGCACAGAGTGGGCTGTAGCATTAACCAGCGCTCTGGGTAAGAGGTCAGTTAAACAAGCCTGGGAAGGACACTCAGTTATTTGAACGGCTCCGGGAGTTTCCTGCACCAATCGTCGACTCCCCCTGATGGCTCACGTGGAGCATTGCACGTGCAAGGGAACAGCTCTTTGCACGCCAGGCCACCACGGTATGAGCACTTCCGCCAAGGCTGCCCCGCACGGGTGGCATTTGGGATCTCGCCCCCCCAGAGCGATGGCGCACTCAGAGCTGCTGCCTTGGGGGAACACCACATTCGCTCCCGCCGCTCTCGTTAGAACTGGCACCGTTCACAGGGGGTGAATAATGGTTAGAACAAGGGGCGGGGAGTCGGCACGTCTGGATTCCCCTCCTTGCCCAGAGTCAGGATAATGTCCAGGGTTTAGAGCATGGGAGACCGGGAGTCAGAACACCTGGGTTCTATTCCTAGCTCTGGGAGCGTTCTACTTCCTCTGACTGCCTCAGTTTCCCCATCTGTAAAATAGAAACATTACAATTTAGCAGAACTGGCCAAAAATTTTCATTCTAAAACATTTGAGGATGGAAAATTGCCTTTTCTCCTCCTCCCTCTCCCTTCTTCCCACCTGCCTTCCCCCGCCCCCCGCTCTGATATTTCACCTCCTTCCTAGAATCCCAGCTGATGAGCAGGTAGGAAGCACTGGGCAAGCTCAGAGAAGGCAGGAAGTGAAGTGAGAGGGAAGGGGTAGCAGAGAAATCTCGAGCATGATGGGGCAGGGGTTGGAAGGGAAAGCAGGGCCGAGGCATAAAGCAAACATCATTAGACAAGACAAAGATGAGAGGCAAACAGAGCAACCAGGCCTGGCACTAAATAAATACTCTGTCGAAATGCAAAAGCCACGTTGCAATAAGGCAAGGAGGCTGCTTGAGAGCAGAGGATCTGAGACGAGGCGGGAGAGACCCTCGCCCCCACCCCAAACAGCATCATCCCAACGCGCAGGCGTGTGATCTTCCCCCGTGCTGAGTCCACTCAAAACACTGGGTGGTTTAACCTCTTGTAGGAACCTGGAGCTGGCAATGTCAGACCCCTGCCAATAAAGTGCCCGGGCTGATTTTTATCACTCCCTTGATTTACATCCGCATCCCTCCGAGCAGAATTTCCTTTATGGAAAAGCCCCCGTTGAAGTCGTAAGGGATGAATCCGTGCTGGGTTCCACCCTAAAATCTCCCCGCACTGAATGGAGAATACGATCCTTTCTGGTGGGATTTTAAACTCTCCTGTCGAATTCTACACCAAGGAAGAGAATTCTCTGTTAAACCACATAGAATGGTTTTAAAAAAAACAAACCAAAATCCTTTTTCTTTTTCGTTCAGTTCTTCAGCACTCTCCCCGCAGCCTGGCCCGCCGAATAATTTGGACTCATTTTCCTCCCACTTCGTGCCTCTATTAATATATATACACACGCCCATGACAGCATTGTACAGTAATGGTAGGATGCTGCTTACATTTGGGTTACTGAGTCATTATTGTACCGTGCCGGGGTATTATTTTTTTAATAAGGGTTGCGGCCTTGCTGTGCCTCCCTCCTTTAATCTGGTCTTTGTTTGAAGGAGGAATCCCAAATACACACAGGAAGGGAGGAGGTGGGAGCTGTCCAGGCGATGTATTCATTCTGCTGTGTGCTAGAGGAGGAGCTCTGTTTGCTAGCCAGAGGGCATGGGTTGAAGGGCAATGGGATCCCAGGTAGATCCCATCTCCCAGGTGACGCCTTAAGGGGAAAACTCCCCCTCCAAGCATCCAAACTCCTGAGACAAGAAACCCAAACTCCTCTTCATCAGTCCCCCTGGTCCAAGTCTCTTGTCAGGGGGACGTGCCAAGGGCGAGAGGTTCCCAAAGCGACGTCTTGGGGCTTCTGAACCAGTAGGGCAACCATGACTCGCCGATCAAGCCCCTTGCTTGGTGTCTCTGGCAAAGGCTTCCAGTGTGGGGGAGGAATCCCAAAGAAAGAACTCCCCTTGTTGCCCACCAGATTCGTTCCTACTGAGACTGGCAGAGGTTTTCGTTGCCTGTGGCCCCGTTTGTGGGAGCAGCGGTACTGGACCGGAGAGGCGCCAGTGCGCATAGCTGCGGAAGGGGATGGGGATGGAGCATGGATCGTTCTGTGCATTAGAAGTAAAATGCAGGACCTGCACCTCTGTAGAGATAGGCTTGTGGTTAAGGCACGGGGCCGGGGCTCTGGGTTCGATTTCTTGTTCTGCCACAGTCTCCCTGTGTGACCTTGGGTAGTCACTTATCCAAAGTGACTTCAGAGCCTAAGCAACACTTTAAAAAGTTGCCAAGAAACTTAAGTCCCACTAACTTCCTCCTAAGGGCCTACGTCTGATTTTCCAAAGGGAAAGGTTGCTGGTTCATTAGGGGTGTGTCTACACTGCACTTTAAAAACCGCAGCGGCGAGTATCCGACCCCAGGTCAACAAAGCGCTAAAAACAGCTGTGTAGACTCTTGTAACCCCTTCCAAGGCTTCAGGGGCCAAGCCCCACTGTCTACACGGCTGTTTCTGGTGCCTTTGCAGTAGCCTTCTGAGACCAAGTCTGTAGACACTGGCTCTGAGACTCACCGTCACAGATTTTAAAACACAGTGTAAACTTATCCCATGCTTTTGAGATGTTACTCTTAATCTCTCTGTGCCTCAGTTCCCAATCTTTAAAGCAGAGGGAGTAATCCTTCCTTTCTCCCATGCCTTATTTGTTATGGGGCAGGCACTGTCTCTCACTGGTTATGTGTACAGCACCTAGGACAATGAAGCCCCGAGCTCAGTGGGAACCTTTGGGCAGTGCCGCATTAGAAATAAGAATAATACAGAGAGGCTGCTGACCCAGCATCCACACTGGACATATGGGGTAATAATGTTGCCGTGGCAAGAGCGGATGCATTTGTTCAGGGCTCAGGGGGGAGTCGCACGTTTTGTTTGATTTGGGGTTTTTTGAATGCAGAAAGGAGGAAGTGGTCCCATTGGATGAGGTTTGGGGAACTGTAACACTTTCCAGTGAGGGACGGGGGGGCGGGTTGAGTCCCTGTCCCTGTCTCTCCTTTTGCCATGTTGTCTTGGCTGGCTCCTTTGTTTATACGGCCCCCGTTCGACCTTTTAAATTGCTGTTAATGTTTTAGCGTAACGAATTAGTCTCTCATCACGAATCAGGACTCGAAATAAAAAAAAAAAAAACCCTCAGAGGCCAACTTCCTGAAATTGGGGTCATTCTCATTTGCAAGGCAGAGAATCTGAGAACCTTAATGCAAGGAAATTTATTCAAAGGCAGAGCCCCGGCGTGATTAGGCCCTTTGTAATTATAGCTCGGAGAGATTCCACTCCAGCCTCCTGCCTCCCTCATGGATTAGCAAGTGAGTCGGAAAAATACACAGGATTTAATTAGAGGCAAATTAAAATTGGTAATGAAATAGGGGCAGTAGCAAATGGCAGGGAGTTGGAAGGGGAAAGGGGGAGCCGGTGTCTCTCGGGGCTCTGCCGTCTGCCTGCGTGTGTGTCTCTTTATTTTACATTTAGAAATGTAAAGACGGGGGACGAAAAGAAAAAAGGGAAGGAACGGACTTAAAAAAAAAAAAAAGACGGTTTTGCCGCGTGTCTCCAAGCTAAGAATGGTGACGACCGCTTCTCGTGCGCCTTTCTGATGCAGCTCGCCGCATCGCTGTCCCCGTCTGCCTCTCCTTTCCCTCCACCTCCCGCCAATGGCTCAAGATTTGACTGAGCCAAGACTCGTGGAGGGCCCCAACTTGCCCCCAGCTGAGCACTGTCGGCTCCTCTTGGTGCAAGTGGGAGCGCAGAGCGCCAGGCAGACTCGCAGGATCGAGGTTACTGGGCCTTGGGAAGGAAAGAATAGGGCAGAAGAGGGTAAGAGGCTGTTTTATCCCCAGGCCAGTTGGCTGAGATGGGGGGGGGGGTTCCTTGTACAGGACCCTGCCCAGCGTCTCTCCTTCCCCTCTCCCTGGCTGGAGTAAGGTGCAGCAAATGCTTTTTTTAAGGGGGCTGGCGGATCGTATATTCCCTCTGAGGGATGGGACTAGAGGGCGGTGCTGAGTAGAAGGATAGTGTGGTAGTCAGGCCATTCGCTTGGGACTCGGGAGACTTCGGGTCCGTTCCCTGCCTGATGATTCACTTCCTGTGACTTAGGACAGGTCAGCTACTCCCTGTGTGCCTCAGCTCCCCACCTGCCCCTTCGTGCCCTGCCCTCCCTCTCAGGGGTGTGATGAGAAGTGAAGACAGATGCCAGGGCCACAGGGGCCATAGAAGGGCCCAAGATGGCTCCGTGGCACGGTATGAGAGAGGGTGCCGCCTGCCTGCCTTGGAGGGGTGAGCTGTCGTGTAGGGTCTTGTCCCCAAGCCCACTCCTCACCTCAGCGCGAGGGGCCCGGCGGGGGATGCTGCTCTCCGTTGCCAGAGGCAGGGTGAGACTCTCCTTCTCCGATGGCTAGCGGAACCCAGCGTGTTTGGGGCTCAGCGATCGGCAGTGGGCTATGGTGGGCAGGCCATCGGTGACTAGAATTTACCATCCTCTCATGGCTCTCACGCAGGTCTGCGGCCAGATACCGCAAACTGGTATGAAGCAATATTCCCAAACACCTCAAGTAGCCATGAAGACTAAGCCCTCCCGCCATCCCCTCCTTGGGGTTGATGTCCCGAGGGGTGAAATGACGCGTAGGAGACACTTGCCCCGGCGTTGGCCAAGCAGTGTCTGAAGGGCTTCCATCTCTGGGCTGTCGGTGCCACACTATTCACTAGTGCTACTGCCCCCCAGATCAGCCCGGCACGCAGGCGGAGATGGCAAACGTCCCAGTGCTAAGGACGATCCCGGTGGAAGGACTGAGCGCTGTCGGTTGCCGTCTGCCCTACTCATAAAGTATGAGGGAGCTGTTTTCAGAGCAGCCTCTGCGTGGTTCTACTCAATGGTCGCTGTTAGTGTCCCCCACCCACAGCCGACCTCCCTGAGTAGCGGCTGAGCTGACGGTGGCTGGCTGAGAGCTCCCCACTCCTAACGCTGCCCATCCTCAATCAGCCCGGGAGGTGGGTTTGAGGGAGGCTGGGGTGCTGGTGAGCAGGACTGTAGGGGAAGAGGAGCGTACTGGCTGACAGTAAAGCTAGCTGGGGGTGACGGGGGTGTCTGCTGCACGTCTTTCATCCGTTTTCATTCTCCCATCTGTCCCCTCTGCAGAACGCCGTGCGCCACAACCTGAGCCTGCACAAGTGCTTTGTGCGAGTGGAGAACGTCAAGGGAGCCGTCTGGACGGTAGACGAAGTCGAGTACCAAAAGCGAAGGCCACCAAAGATGACGGGGTGGGTTCTTCTTCTTGCCCTCCGGCCCCTGAGGCCCCCCTGTGTGGGGAGCTCTGCTGGGAAGGCTGGATCCTCGCTTGCCTGCCAGGCACTACGAATCCAGTCACACAGGAATCATTGCAGTGTTTCCAGGATGACAAGCCTCACCCACCACATGCTCGTTCAGTGATCCACCCTTTAGCACCCTGAGATGGGCCCGAACTGCCAAGTCTGGATCAGAGCCCCTCTCCCCCCAAGCTCGGGGATCTTCCGACCCAAGCTTCGGTACAGACCCACCCTGGCACGTGTACGTGCCTCTTTCTCAGGCATGCACCCAGCTTCTGAAGCTAAACCTCATGCACTGCCCGCAAGCGTGCTCAGCCCCCGGCATTCACAGCGGGGTATGTATGCGCAATGGTCACGCTTGCCAACCTGCGACTTGAGCATTGGTCAGCGTGTATATGGGCTTAGCCACGCTCATCCGTATGAGCCCATCGGTGTGCATACCCGCGCAGCGTGCCGAGAACCCCCGCCCGCGTGAAGGCCTTGCTGCCAGCGCCGCGGGGGAAGAGCTGCTGCACTGAGGCATGGGCTTGACTGCTAATCTCCTTCTGCCCCAGGCAACCTCCTGGAGGGCTGAGGGGAGAGATGCAGAGACTGGGGGGAAGAGGACAAGTCAAAGAAACAAGGAGAAGGGGGGAGAGAATTAAGGGGTGGAAAAGAGGGATAAGGATAAAGAAATGAGGTGGAAAGAAACTGACAAAGGGAGGAAAAAGACAGAAACTTACGAGGGAGGGAAGGAGACACAAATGTAAGGGAAATGCTGTTACTGACTGCGGATGGGCCCGCAGGACTGTCCTTTAAAATGATGGCCAACTCCCTTTCCTTATCTGAAGATCGTGGGTGGCAGGAACAAGCCACGAGCTGGTCCGGGCTTGCTCAGCTGGATCGAGCCCAGCATGGATCAAGGGAGAGATGGTAAAATGGTGAGATGTCGAATGGCCATCCTTCATTGCCCTGCGGCAGTACGTGTGTCCAGGCGGGTCCCTGGGCAGGGCAGTGCCATGGGGAAGTTGAAGTGCCAGGAAGAGGAGCCCTATCTCTGATCCTGCTGTTCCCTGCGCCAGGAGCTAAGAGCTGCTTCTTTTTGCTTCTCCTTTGCAGGAGTCCGACTTTAGTCAAAAACATGATTTCGGGACTCAGTTACGGAGCACTTAATGCCAGCTACCAGGTAAGGCCCCTCCACCGATACCCATCAGCCTCTGCTCCTGCCAGCCCCCCTCCTCCTGGCCAGAGCTCTTCTGTGGTACAATGGCCCGAATCAAAGCAGGAGAGACGCTCCCACCAGCCCCTTTCCTGGGCTGATGGTAGGTTGGGGAGCAGCTGTGAATGGACCTCAGCCAAGGTGGGGCATGGCATAGCCAGTTCCTATGCAGCCTTCGTGTAGCTGTTCTCCACACGGTGCCCAAACTCGTGTGTCGTTGGCCAGCCCCGCTGCTGCCATCTGTTGTCTGTCCATCTGTTCCAGGCAGCCCTGGCGGAGAGCAACTTCCCCCTCCTCAACAGCCCCACCATGATCAACACCAGCTCCACCAGCGGCATGCTGCACGTCGGCCATGACGACGTGAGCAGCACCGTGGAACAGGTCAACAGCAACGGCAGTACCAGCCCCCGGCTTTCCCCGCAGCAGTACAGGTGAGTGGGCGGCTCCCGGGCGCTTTCCGGCCACAGTCACGGCCCCGCGGATGCCTAGGGTCGGAGCAGAGAGAAGGTGGGAACGCGAAGCTGGGGGAAGGGGAGATGTTGGATGTCGGGGCAGAGCAGGGAGTGGATCGATGAGGGCCCGTGCCACACAAGGCGGTGTTGGAATACCTGTGTCCAGGAAGGGCCGGGGGTAGGGTTTAGTTTGGGTCTGTTTCTGCAGTTAATGAGCCAGGATCCTAGCGCAGAGTTTTGAGGGACTTGAACTGAAAGTGGGGCGGGTGAACGGTGCCGGATTGACAGCTCTGGGGACTGAAGGCCTCTGGGCATCGACGGAGCTCATTCAGCCCGGGCAATGGCCGTGCAGGCTTGTCTCTGCTACTGTGCCTCTTCCCCAGCTGAGGGGGGCATCTGTCATGGATGGGGGAGATCAGCCTCCACGGCTGGAGAAGGCCAGGGTGCCAGTTGTGGGGATGTTAGGGTGGCGCCACCTCATCTCATACAGGCCCCGGAACAAAAGTTGGACGGTAACTGCAGTGACCGCTGGAGGCTAAACAGGCCCTATCCCCCCATCCATCTCGTTCCCTCAGCACAGGCTTTCAGCTGGTCTCCCCTTGTCTCCCCTTCAGCCATCAAGTCCACGTGAAGGAAGAACCAGCCGAAGCTGAGGATGATAGCCGGCCCGTCTCTCTCATGGCTACCACCAATCAGAATGTGACGATCCAAGAGGACAGGGACCTGGAGGAGGAGCTGCCAGTGGAAGACTTGTCTTAAGGGCTCTTCCCTCCTCACCTAGGGGCAAGCACTTCGCCCCAACCCCCCTTCCCCCAGGTGGAGACCAAGCAACGGCTCCCATCTCCTCAAGGTGACCTTCGGCATTAACCTGACAAAGCAGAAAGGTTTCTTCGGTGCAGCCTGTTGCTGAAGGCACGTTCCTCCTCTCCCGGACCCTCCCAGCCTGCCCCGATGACTCTTAACAGACTCCCACAATGGGGGATGTGCAGAGAAACTACAAAAAACAATCCCTCCCCCTTTGGTTAGTGATTGGTGAACGAGGATGGTAGGTTGTTTCTGTCCGAAAATGTCTCCTCATTTCCCCTGGCCCCCCGTTTTCCAACCTCATGGCAAAAGGAAGGCGCCTCCTGTCATGTTGGTTTTCTCAGTATTTTGGTGGGTCTCGGTCCATGCTCTGGGCTTTTCCGGTGGTGACGGGACGACTCAGTTCCACGCAAGGTTCTCCCCACGCAACGTTGTGCGCAGTTGAGGCAACGTCTGAGCCACACGCCTCCGGGAACGTTTCCCTCCCTGCTCTCCTCACCGCCGCCTCCCCTTTGGAAAAAATCATCTGTGATGCCAGGAACCCACCAGTCGTTCTCCCCCGCCGTGAGCTTTGCACTAGGAGAAACGTTTCACCTCACAGATGCCACCTGCAGCTATCCAACCAGCGGCTGACTGGGAAGTTCCACTCATCCCTATCTTGGCTATGGAGGAAAAGAACCGGTCGCATCCATAGGAGCCCGAGCGTGGCGTAACCGTACGCAGCCCCATCACGCTGTTGCCTCCAGCGAGTCTTACCGCCAAATGTTAAACCACTTGGAGAACAGAAGAGCCAACCTGTGTTTATTTCCCTCCTTCCTGACGCCTGTTCCTTCTCTGCCCTGCTCTACAGTGGCATGGTAGCTTCATGGTGGCGGTCCAGTTTACCCAGACAAACGCAAGCACTCCAAAGCAGGGGCGGATGCTCTGCCCTTGAGTTTCATTTCCCTTTAAAACGAAAAAAGGACAGCTCTCCCGCCCCGTCTCGTGTGGTGGAAATGTTAGAAGGACAGCAAGGGGACCCACTCAAAAGTCAGCACCTGGGCATCAGAGATCGAAACGAGGGCCGAATGCCAGTTTGAATTCAGGGAAAGACTTGAGCCCTTCTCTGCAGAACAATGTATCCAGATCCTTCGCCGCCTCCATTCTCTGTCATCCCCATTCTGTGTCGATGAAAAGTTCTCATGGGGTGAAACACTGAGCAGGGTCTGGGTCTGCTTTGTGAAGCCTCCCTCTTCCCTTCCCTGGGGCAGGGCATTTAAGGGAAGGGTGGTGAGTGGCAGAGACGTCCCCCGGGCCATCCGGGCTTGGGTAGTCGTGCGTGCTGGTTCGCATTCGTGAAGCTGAGCGGGACGAGACAGCAGAATCAAAAGGAGCAGGCGTGGGGTCTGGCTCGGCTCTATGAATCAAAACAGGAGCTCGGCCGCCTGGGCTGACCGGGACGATCCTAAAGCAATACGTACTGTAAAGTAGCCGTGGGGGCCTTCCTCCACTGTGGCTAGCCCCAGGCACTCGGCTCCAGTTAGCCCACGGGCTGGGACAGCGCGCAGCCCAGAGTCCCGCCAGCTTCGCCACATCAGAGACCTGGGCCCAGAGCCATGGCAAACTGGGCACAAGCTGTTTATTGTCAAGACAGGAAGATACCAAAAGATTTCTAGGGATTAGAAGGTCCATAGTTCAGGTGAACAGACGGTAGTAATGCCAAAAAAAGAAAAAAAAAATCCAAACACCAAACCCCTTCTCTCCCCTCTTGATTTTTGTCGGTTGGTTATTTGTGTATTTGTTACCTCATGTCACACCGCCCAAGGGCTTTTCTTTTTGCAGAAAGCAGCAAACTTCCAAAGGGTCCTCTGTCCAACCTCCCGGACGGGACGTTGATACCCAGCACCAGTGAGACTTTGGCAAGCTGAACTGTCTGGTTATAGGATTGGATCCTGTTTGGGGAGTGTTGGGAGATGGAGGCAGGTGGGTGTGTTTTGAGAGGGGTTTAGTCTCCTGGGGCATCTCTAGAGCAGACCTGATTCTCCTCAGACCTGATTCTCCAAGCTCTTTAAGGCAGTGGATTTACCCTGAGGAGTTTATCTCAGCAATGGAGCTTGTCACCGAAGCCAGCATGGCCCCCCCATCCGGTTCTCACCTCACCTCAGCCTCTCTCTCCCTCACACCCAACCCTCCCCTCCATCTCCTAAAGGCAAATCACAAAAGCCAAGCTGAATGCAGGATTACATGCAGCTCCAGACACTCAATAGCTCTCACTGCTGCAGGCCACAAGAGGCAGTAAGCACGGCAAGGCGCGTTTTAACCGAGTTTCTCTCGGCGCTGGTTCTCCTACCCTCTCCTGTCACAGACACCATGTGCCATTGAGGGATGTGACAGAACGATGCGTACTGAGAGAGGATGGAGGGCCCAGCTGCCACAGTTTGGATCCAGATCCAAACTTGCCCAAAATCTCCCCTCACCATGCTCTGCCCCTCGAGTAACCTCTTCCCCACTCCAGCATGTCTGGATGGAGCTAAAAGCCCTGGCTTGCTTTCTTTATATCCCCGTTCCAAAGATTGGCAGGGTATGATTGCAAGTGATTTCTCTGTTGAATCATTCCTCTCACACTCAGCCCTGGCTGTGGCAAATAACCCGGTGCTCCCTGTAACTCCGTATTCATCTCGCTTTGCAGTTTTTCCCCTTTATGAGTGCAATATGGAGTCACGGTTCACCAGGGAAGTGCGCTCAGCCTGGGGCAACCAGGGTCAGGGTTGAGGAGGATGCTGGGGGATTGACAAGGATCAGGTCAAGAAAATGGGTTGGACATAGATACACCTTCCTCTACCCCTACCCCCCAGCTCCTTAATGGCACTTGGTGCTTTCTCCACCCAGGTGGGTATTAGCTCCTGTATGATGTGCATCGTGTATGAATCACCTGGGGCAGCATGTACAGAAATGGACCCTCTGTAACCAAGAGTATATGACAGCCCCTTCTCTGTAGCCTGATTCCCCCACTCCAGCCCCTTCTGCTGAGGTGGGTGGGTAGCAGTCGGCACTCCGTCCCTCCATATATCCAAGTGCGAATCATTCCCCCAGATTAGGTATCACAAATCCTACTGTCTATCTGTCCTTCCTGCTAAATCCCTTTAGAGAGTCTCCTTCCACCAACAGCGGGGACCCAGAATCCCCCGCCGCCTCTGTTGCCTAATAGAGCAACCGCTGACCTTCCAATCAAGCACAAAGGACGAATCCCTTCCCAGAACCAGGCAGGGTGATTCCGGTATTGACCAGAGGAGTCATTGGAGAGTGACCCGAGTAATTCCCACCCACTATCTTCCCTGCCCATCCATGAGCAAGGGACCAGACATGAGTTTAGAACTCAGATCCCCATGCTCCGCTATCGCTGCTCTTAGAGATCCTAAAATGAGAAGGTGCTACTGTATATAACTGCCAAGGGTTATCTGCTTCCCACCATTGGCCACTGCTTTTTAAAAGCACTTGTTGAGCATCAGCCTGTAGATAACCCAGCTTTTTGGTCAACTTTGCACTCCCGCTCCCAGGTTTCCAAAGTCTCGAATGGCTATTTAAGATCAGAGAGCAGCTGAATTGCCCACAGTAACCTACGAAAACTATTCGCCTCGCACCAAAATTTCCCTTTTCATCCTCTCTCTGTTCGATTCTGTGTCACAGAAACCTATGTTCTGACTGCTTTACAATGGAGATGTATCCAGTCTAGACAAAGTCTGGGGCGGGGGAGTGAAAAACAATCTCTTATTTTATTCTTGCAGCTGGAATTCAGGAAAGAAATGCTACAGTCCCAGATCAGAATTGCTGCCAGCATTCCCCAGAGCCCACACTAGATGTCTCCCCTGAACATGCGAGATTTTCCCCTTTCCACTGCTTCCCAGTCATCTCTCCAATCTCTCTGCAGTTTCGGAGAAAGTTCTGATTGTGGGAGGGGGAATAAAGAGGGGAGAAGATGCCTTACAGAGAAAGTCCTTCACACCTGTGGGGAAAGGCGAGAAGGGTTGCCGCTCATGGAAGAAGGCCGTAGAATTCCTAATACTACTCAGTTTCCAGCTACTTTGGAGTCCTCCAGGGAGGCTGGAATAGCCATGCAAAGCA
Organism: Sternotherus odoratus; assembly: GCA_032164245.1. Lineage (NCBI taxonomy): Eukaryota > Metazoa > Chordata > Testudines > Kinosternidae > Sternotherus > Sternotherus odoratus. Next base: position 10,743,111 of record JAVMKO010000022.1, on the reverse strand, counting down.
AGCTTGATCCCCAGGCCTCCCTGCTTGTAAAAATACAACAGCGACCATGTTTGATAGAGATCCTGCTGATGTGTGGAAACCGAGCTCTCTTTCCGAGCGTCTCTGCATTCCTTCGGGCACAATTCAGTTCCAGAAACAGCTAGGGAATAGGGACCTTTGTGAATCTAACCAGGTTCCCCCACACACATCTGGCCTATCCTCTTCAGCTTGAGACCACTCTTAAATCCCTCCCCAGCACCCTGTACAGGCTGTTTTGCAATTAGCGTAACTGTTGACCAAAGACCTTTCCCTGGGCCAGAAGCATAAACCAAAACTTTTCCTTTAAACTTCTTTTGTGTGTGTGTGCACATTCACTTTGCTCAGTCCCACTGCCAGCCAAAAAAGAGATGCCTGCAGAGTTTTTCCCCTCTCCATCGCTTTCTTTTGACTTTTAAGTTATTGTTTTAAACCAAAGTTTACAGATGCTGTTTGTACGTTTTTATGAAGGTAGCCCGGAATTGTGCATTACTGCTTTATTGCTGTGTTCTCCACAAAGGGTATGCTGGAAGGGCTTAGGGATGGGTGCCATGTCTTACGTTTGTCTCGTATCTCTCTGACCCTTGTCTCTTCTAGTTCTTTTTACCCCCCTCATTTCAACCTCGAACCCCTCCGCGGTTGCCTTTGCTGCATACGTCCAGATTTTCCCTGGGGATTTTGCTTCTTTTTGGGGGAGTGTAACACTTCTTATACTTCAAAAAGAGCTTATTTTTTTCCTTTATTTTGTATCCTCAAAAGTATTAGGGATCCTTTCTCTCTCTTCCATTGCTCTTTAGCAGAGATTCCCTTTGGCTTTGGGCAGCCAGTTTGGCCGAAAGCTCGTTTGTAGCTTCTCTTGAGGATGCAGTGAGCATTATCAGTACTTGAGATCCCTCAGAGTGGGTGTGAGCCCAGGTCCACAAGCCACACTGCTGTTCCACCTGGGACGTGTCCCGCATTGGCTGGTTGGTTCCATTGTAAACCAATCGCACCAGGTTTGGGAGCTTAAACTTCAGCACTGTTATCTTCCGGAGTTTCTCTGCCCACCCCAGTTGTTTATCCTCTCAAGCTGAAACCATATTCCTGGCAAGGTCACCTCTGCCTATACTCCTGCTCATTATTTTTTAAATGTTCTGCCAGGTATATCTATTCTGTTCACTGGTCACCCACAGCTGGTTCTGCGGGGCCCAGTACAGATGTGGTTGTAGTAACATGGTGGCTCTTGGTACTGTATAGGCAGGGTGACAAGGATTTGACCCGTAACCATCCCCACTGGAGGGAGTCATTTCTCTTCAGAAGTAGAATTGTCTCGGTTTAAACCAAAGCCTCTTCCACTCTGTCTGAGTTTGTTCACCTCAGCTGGTTAAACCAAAGGGTAAGAGAACGCGCCGACTCTTGGGGGATAACGCTAACCTTGCAAGCCGGTCAGGAGAGGTTTGGGCAAGGACGGATTGTGCTCGCGGCCACACTCGAAAGCAGTGGTGCCTGACCTTTGCCCAGCGGAGTGGGCCATAGTGACATCTTGTCAGGAGCCATTGGACCTGATCCAAGCCCATTGAAGTTAATAGGCAAAGCTCCATTAATTTAAGCAGGTTTTGGATGAGACCCTTCACGGGACTAAATCAGGCTCCCATCACTGTCAATATGCAGAGGTATACGTGGAGACCACAGATCCCAGCATGCATTGCTGCATCTCACGCCAGGCCACCTGGCCCCACCATGAAAGTTAAATAGGGCAGATCTCTAGCATCAGGTTAGATCCCCTATCTAACCATTTCTTAGGGTCCTGATCCAGCTTTCTTTGACATCCATGGGAACCCTTCCACTGTCCTTAATAAGAGCAGGAGCAGACCCTCAGTGGGGTTTGCGGGTGGAAATATCACTCGGGCAGGTATTCCCAGAAAGACCATGGAGAAATTCCATAAAAAGCTCAGTTCCTAGGGTGATTTTTAGCCCACTGCGGGCCCAGTGCCAGAGCGGCGTCTCTTCCTACTTTACAAGTGATACTCGCTTTAAAACCGCACATCAAAGTTGTTTAAAAAAAAAAAAAAAAAAAAAAAAGCCTCTAACCTCTTAAGAGACAGAAGTTGGTATTTTTGGGGGTGTATGTGAGAGAGAGAGAGAGTAAAATCCCTGAGGTGGAGCTCTCCTGAGAAATCAGCTTGCCTGGACAGCACATGGTGGGACATCTTTGTGAGGAGTCAGAGGCTGTTGCCTCAGATGAGGAAAACCTACCCTGAAAGCGGATGTTCTGTGAGCGTGAGGCATTTTTCCCAGCTCTGGCAGAACAATCTTTCCTTTCTTTTTCATTTGTTTGTTTGCTTTTATTTTAAATGGTCACTCATTGGGGAGATGTGGTTATCTTGCCTCTCCTCAGAGCACTGTCTCACGTCACTCCCTGTAACATTTGGATGGGTCACCAATGCAGTCCTATCCCTGCGGAGCAAAGATGCCCTGGAACATGCATGACTTTTGATGTTTCTCCAAGGAGCAGAGTTTGCATCTGGGTCTGCGCAGCCAACCTCTGTGTCACAGGGAAATTAATAAGGTTTCACATGACCTCATGGGTTTGCCTGCACAGATCAAGTGGCAAGATCTAGCCTCCACACAGGCTGTTGTGTTTATTAAGCTGTAGACGAAAAGATTTCCCGTCTCCTAGCTCCCCGTAGGTGTGGCCTGCTTCAGAATCTCACTCTGCAATTGGCTTTTAAAAAGCCATGTCTCTTCCATGGGCTACAGATTTGCTAGATAAGCATTGTGGCCTTCATCCGAATGTGAGAATGTTTCTTAAAGGGTTGCTGTCGAGGATGTTCCCACGTATGGGTTCCAGTGAATCTAATTAGCCTGTCCCCATCCCTTCTCCCCTCCCAGTTTGATGATGAAATTTTGAAAGGGAATTTCAAAATCTGGTACACTTTTTTTTATCATTGATGCTGTTCATGTATAGATATTGGCACTTCATTCAGCATGGAGGGTGAAACTGGCCTGGTCCCTTTTTACTTTCTGTTTATGGTCCATTTCACTTTCTCATGCTCATTGAACTTTTTTTTTTTTTTTAAACAATTGTATGAAAATAGTTTTGATGCTCTGTTTAGTGAGATGCCAACCCCTCTCCCCTGTGAAAAAAGCACACTTGAAACTGGCTGGCACTAAACTACATGCTAGTTTCAATTCGATATTTAGGATATGATTTTCAGAGACACGGAGCACCCTGAAAAGTCTGATCTGGATTTGAACAAAAGGGGGCTTCCCAACTGCGATGTCCAACTACCAGCACAGATGTGAACTCCTACAATTGATGCATCCACTCTACGGCCTGTCCGCCCTGAGAAACTGTATCATATTAGAACATGTGTTAACTCACCTGACTGAGCACTCAGGTAGGCAAAGATGTTGGGTCCCAGGAGTCAGTGGCGCTCTGCGAATGTTTACCATCTGATGATCTGGCCCAGCGTCTTTTTGTCTACATTGCAGATACTGATATTGGTTAAACTGGTGTAAATTCAGAGTAACTGCACTGAAGTCTGCACGGTTACACCAGTGTGAGCGACAACCCTGTGGACTTAACTCAGCGCTAATCAAATGTGATGGGTGTTTTTTTTTCAGTGTAGACAAGGCTGTAGTGCAAATTACTTTGGAGGTGGGCAGCACTTTTCTTTAACAATAGAGATGGGGCAAAATGTGATCCTGTATTCTCGGAAATAAATGATGCCCACCCAAAGATGTGTGCACAGAACAGGGAACACACCCTGTCCGGTGTATCTGCGACACAATGGGTACCAAAGCTGTAATTTCCTCTCTGAGATCACCCTCGTCTATCTGCTGGTATTATCCTTTTGTTACAGCCTTGCCAAAGCATTAGCCCGACCCTGAAAGTTGGTAGCCCCATGGCACATTGCCACCTCATTCTAGATAAGCCAAAAAAGTTCAATTTCGTTCTTATTACTTTAGCAGGTTGATGATGTTACGTAAAAAAACAAACCAACCACTGTATGCAAAACACACACATGCAGCCGCCCGTAGGATGCACACACGTATTGTTACAAAAAAGCAATTGGCTTGTGCTCCTTTTTCTCTCTGCTCGTCAGCCATAATGTGTGTCTTTGTATGTTGTTGTTAGGCCATGATCTGGCTCAGAAGAGCACTATATAAATTATATATAAATATATATATAAATATAAAGGGTTTTTTAACCTGTGGGCAGGTTTGGAATATCCTACAGCTCCAAGCTCTCCTGTTTTTTGTTTGCTGCAGTCGTTCAAGCAACATTAAGTGTTTGTGTCACATTAAATGTGTCCAGTTTGATACTCAGGGGTAATTTTATTTCATTCTCTTACCCCGTCGTTGTCTGGCCCAGCCTCCTTCCAGAGTTCTGTATAATTAAGGTACAATACTACACAAAGCTTCTCTTGCGTTTCACCCAAACGACGGACAGTACTTAAATCACCCCCACTTATTTTCACCCGTTGAATTTTTAAAATTCGATGTCTGTTACCTCAAAACATGGTTAATCCAGGGGTGGGAGGGTTAAAGGACCAAACGCAACGTGTGGCCAAATCGTGTATGTCTGTATATATTGAGAGATATATATACTGGTTTTAAACCTACTACCGTGAGCTTTTTGTGTTGTTGGTTCCTTTTTCTCTAATGGCATTATTCTGGGCAGGGAATAGCCCAGCGAGTTTAGAACCCCTTTCTGTAAATTACGGAGCTCTTCTGGTATCTCTCATTGGCTTTGCTTGGAGATTATTCCACTTTTCCATGTTGTCTTGGGTTTTATTTTTTGTTGGGTTTTTTTTATGTGACTAGCTTGTAGTGGTAGAGAGGTGAGGGGGCAGAGCAACCAGTGCAACTGTGCTCCCTGGTCTAACCATTTTGTTTACTGGGAATTAGAGGAGGTGGAAGGGAGGACAGAAACAGCTGAAGTTGAATTCAACCAAAGGTCTTTTGTTTACGTAAATATCCAGTGTCACTATTTTTTAAAATGTTTTATGCTCTTGGAAGCTTTTAAAAAATAAGAGCTGGGACCCAGCTGTGGGATTTTGTGCCCTGGATTCTGACTGACCTCAAAGTTCCAGGATACTCCGATCTGGAGTTCAGCTTGTTGTAAATGTAGGCGCCATCTGCAAAATATGGACCTCCACTGGGCACTGAGATTTGGAACGCCCCCAGGGCGTGTTGAGATCTGCAGGGATTGGTCACACTTAGCAGAAAGGGGGTCACCCTTTGCCTTCACAAGTGGGAAAACTGGGCTGGCCAAAGGGGGGCTGGCAGCTCAGCCTCCCCCCCCCCCCAACCCTTTTAGAATTTCTGCCGAACTCCTAACAGAAGCACCATTAGCCAGTTGTCCCATCATCCTTCCCCATTTCTCCCTCCACAGCAGTCAGAGCTCTGCCTCTCTGATCTCTGCCCAACCCTGGCAATAGTCTTCCAAACCTCATTGTTGAATCTCAGGTGGCGGGAACACCCCAAAACCAATGACTAGTGACTTCTCATCGGTGTCAGCTAAGCCATGAAGCCAGGCCCTGACGTGGCTTGTGGGTCTCGGTGGCCGGAGGAGGGAGCATGGCTGTGCTGAGTTAACCGGACCTCAGCTCACACTTGTAGTAACCTCTGTGGCCACTGCAGGTCCTCATTCTAAGCATGCTCAGTTGCAAAGGGACTTTGTTCTTCCTAGTCATAATCCCTAGCCTTTTGGAAAAGGTAGTGGCATTGCATAAGGAGGAAACCAACCCCGCTTTCCAAGTTTCACCCAAACTATGGTTCCAGCTGCCTGCTCAGCTACCTCCCCACCTGCAAATCAGACCATGAAGCTTGCATATCTTTTCACTCTTGGCTCAAAGGAAAGTGGCCAGGGGCGGGGGGTGGATTTAGAGCTGCAGGGATGGTAACTTTATTATTTCCTCCTCCTCGACATTGGTCAGTGGAATGATATGAGGTGGGGGAGGGGACAGGGAAGGTGGCGGGAGGATGTGCATAAACCTGGACTCCTTCCTCTCCCGCCGTCCCCATCACTGCCATATGCCCGTGCTGTATAAAGGAAATAGCATTGCTGTGTATTTGTACTCTGAACTTCCGTGTGTCTGCTTTGGCAGACGGTAAACCCTTGTACAGTAGAGCTAGCTGCATGTACTCTGTATGGACAAACAGCATTATAAAATGCAATAAAATAAATTACCTATGCTGCTGTACTGCCTGTACTTTTTGTGCTACGCTTCTTTTCAATTGTGAGGTTGTGGCAAGGGTGGAGGAGAATTTTCTTACCTCCCTGGTGTTTACAGGGGGTTACGGCTGTTTTGGTTGGATGCTCGGAGCAGTGCCTTAAAACCACACGTGACTGGTGACCTCAGCTGTTTAACATGCCAGACAATACACACAGGGTTGCCACACGCAGGTGGGAATTCTGCTAAAAACACCCACATCCCTAGTCCAGCAACCTGGCAGAACTGGAGCGGTGAGAGATGGGGAAAGAGCAATTGGAACATCCAGTCCATTGCTGTGGGGGTCGTGAGGTTTTTGTATTATTATAATGCCTGGGAACCCCAGTCATGGTCCAAGACCTCATTGTGCTAGACAAACAGAACTATGGCCAGTCTAGTTTTGGGGTACCCACTCATCTTACTAGCATGATTCCTCCTTGGCCTATTGCTAGGGTTCTACTAAATTCACAGTCCATTTTGGGTCAATTTCACAGTCATGAGATTTAAAAAATTGTAAATTTCATGATTTCAGCTATTTAGATCTGAGGTTTCAGGGTGTTGTCACCTTAGGGGGGATGTGACCCAAAAAGGAATTGGCGGGGTTACAAGGTTATTGGGGTGGGGAGGGTTGGGGTACTGCTTCCCTTGCTTCTGTGCTGCTGCTGGCGGGGCGCTGCATTCAGAGCTGGGCACCTAGCCATCACCCATCACTCTCCAGCCACCCAGCTCTGTAGGCAGCAATGAAGTCAGGGTAGCAATACCGTGACTCTCCCCTAAAATAACCTTGTGACCCCCCTCTTGAAACTCTCTTGGGCCAGGAACCCCAGTTTGCAAAATACTGGCCTCCCCTGAGAAATCTTTGTAGTATAGAGTAAAAGCACACACAAGACCAGATGTTACAGAATGTGATGTGCTTTTCATGGCTGTGAATTTGATATTGCCTCTCCCTATTAAAGTTCCTCCTGATATTATTTTTGTATTGCAGTAGCACCTAGAGATCAGGGCTCTGCCGTGTCAGGTGTACAAACATACAACAAAGAGACTGGCCGTGCCCCAAACAGCTTCCATACCAAGTATGAGAGGAGATGAGAAACAGGTAGGTACAACAGACAGATGGGAGAGCACAAGGAGAATGGAACTCCAATTCTACAGTGTAATCATGCCCATTTTGTAGGTGGGTAAACAGAGACCCAAAGAGAGCAGAAACTACTTGCTCAGGGTCACCCAGCGGGTGTTTGACAGACTTAAGACTAGAATGCAGATTTCCTGGATGCTAGTCCAGTCCACTGGACCACAGAGACTCATTCTTCCCTTTCTTACTTCCATCCCATCACTCCATACAGTAGAATCCTAGAATCTCAGGGTTGGAAAGGACCTCAGGAGGTGATCTAGTCCAATCCCCTGCTCAAAGCAGAACCAACCCCACCTAAATCAGTCCATGAGGTAGTTTCTCACCAGCCCTTGGTGCTGGTACCCTCTGTAACAGTGGTAGACAACCAAACTTCTCTACCTCCCAGTTTTCTCCTAGCCAAGCGCTATGGATTTTGGAATGAAGTATTCCAGGTGCCGTTTCTAGACCCGTTCACCCTGGATTTCAACACACACAAGCTTTCCTAAACAAGTGCCCTAGGTGGCCACAGATGTGTTAAACAATTTGGGCTCATCATGGCCTCACACTGGTTCCCGTCTCTAGATGTACCATTCAGCATCACGCTGTGATAGTTCACATGGCGAATGAGGTATGGGGGGGGGGGCTCTTTGCTCCATACAGACTGTCAGTTGTTGTGGGAAATGTACAGTTTGGCCTGATTTAACGCTTGGAGAAAGAGCTTTTTAACTGTCACACCATAAACCTTTTCCTGAGACATGAAAGCTCTTTTTGTCTGGTTTCTAAACCCGTATCCAGCTCAAGGAGGAGACTAGTGTACAACACCCCACCCCACCCCCAACACACACACACACACACACACACACACACACACACACACACACACACACACCTCTCCACTACCAGGAGCTGGCAAAATAGCAGCAGGAGGCCCTTGGCTCCCCTTTCTCTGTTTTAGGTGCCCTTTGTACTCTTAAGATCTCATTTGATCACGGCATCGTGAAAGACCAAAGATCCGGCCTGCGTGGATGTTCAAATGCTCCTTGCCCCTTGGGACAGACTTTCAGAAATACTCATCAGTGCTGCTCTAATTCGGCTTCCATTGAAACCCATGGAAGTTTGAACCATTGACTTTCCTGTAGGGTGACCAGATGTCCTGATTTTATAGGGACAGTCCCAATTTTGGGGTCTCTTTCTTAGATGAGATGGTGGATAGACACAGGATCAGACCTTGGCTGATGTAAACCCGAGAAGCAGCATTGAACTCAATAAGGTTGTTTTGATAGGAGGCACCAGATGGCGCACAAGGTCTGGCAAATTTCTTTTTCTCAGCCTGCAAACAGTGTACAGTCTTTAAAAACCTGTTGTATTGTTGCTAATTTTGTGATGTACACTTCTTGTAGTGGAGCTGTTGCAAACAGCAAAAGGGTTTGTTCTCTGGCTTAATCCCGCTAACTAGAGTCAATACTTGGGGGCTGGGAAATGGGCAATGGCTAGGCCAAAATTTCAGAAAGAGGGGATTGCCTGTGTGCCCTTCATGACCACCTCTCTTCAGGGACTGGTGTGTATAGTAAAACATAAAGTAAACAACATTAAGAATACATGCAGATGCCATGTCTCTGCTTTCTCCTCCACTGTCATGCAGAACTGCAAGGCCCTGAAATGTTACTAGTACTTGGCAGAGGGTTGATCTGGGCTATGCCACCTATGGATCTGGCCCGTGCTATTTCTGTGGAGGGATGGAACAATATTTGTTGCACCTAGAGTTTGAGGGGCTCCTTATGCCAAGGATGGGGCCTTCAAGGACTTGTGGCTAAGCACCTGAGGTACGTGCATAGAGTGAGGAGGGTACTTCCTTGCTGGGATTGGCTATTTGCATGCAATGCTGGGTTTACTGTGGATGAGGGTCTCGGGGGGAGGGGGGGGGGGGGAACCAAACTGAACATTTATGTCACTTTGTGCAAAAAAGGAGAAATGATGGATTCTTGGAATCTCGCATTTAGACCAAATTCTGCTTCCAACTACACTATGGCAGGCCAGAGCATCCCCATTGATTTCCACGGAAATCCCTTAGTCTGGATTTACCCTGGTGAAGCCAAGAGTAGCTGAGAGCTGCCCATTCACCCCCTTCTCTTACACCAGTTCTGATTCTCTGCCTCCTGCTGGAAGAGGTTAGCTGTGAGCTCCCCTGTAGTGGGGCGGCTGCCCCACTCCTGGGTAAACAGGGCTGTAGCTGGGAGCAAGCAGTTCTCAGGCTGATTGGGGGAAGCAGGCTCAGCTGTGGCCATGCCCAATCAGAGCTCAGCTGGCCCTTCTAAGAGGGCAGTGAGCCAGGAGCAGACAGAGTCTCTTCTAGCTGTAGAGGCAGACAGGCCTGGCTGCTGTTGAGCTTGACAGGGTACCTAGAGTGGTACCGGGGAGCTCCAGCCTGGAAACCCCTCCCCCCCTCCCGGCTGCAGGGCCTAGGAGATGGCCCAAAAGGGGTACTGGAGTTGCAGGGAACAGCCCTTGGGTAGATAGAGGCAACAGGCCAAACCCTCCTTGCCTATGCTGACTGGCTTTTACACTGCAGTCTGCTCCAGGGAGTGGGGTCTTGATGATGACTGGCAGTAGCCTAGGCTGAGGCAGGGTGAGGCTCAGAGGGATGGGGGTTCCCCAGGGAGGGGAGACCCAGAGCTAGACTGTGGGGGGTACTGCCAGGGGGCAGCACCCCAGGCAAAGGGCATCAGCGTCCGGGAGGGACTCAGGGCCAGGGTGACAAGTGGGACGTCAACCTGCAGAGGGCGCTCCGGAGGCCAGAAGAGCTGATTCCCTGGACGACCAGTGGGAGGCGCCGCAAGGGTGAGTCCCCGCCATGTTACATCTCCCCCCTCAGTCTTATATCAGTTCTTGTTTCTCTGTTCATTCCTGCCGGTACAGGGGGGGACTGGAGCAGATGTGAGCTCCCGCCCAAAACCAGCACTCATATTCTGGTCTGTAGTAGACGTGGGCAAAAATAGTTGCAGTGAAAGTCCAAGTGTTTCCAACTCGATCGCTTCCATATCTCATTGCAACGGTGGGCCCGTTTTCAGGACAGATGGGCTCCGTCAATTTTTTCCCCCCACTTTGAAAACACGAGTGTAGCGAAGCCAGACTCAGTGGTGCGGCGCCTCCTGCTGGTCGTCTTGGGAATTAGCTCTTTCCAATCTTTGGAGCGCCCTCTGTTGGCGGATGTCTCGCCTGCCTTGGGCCCCATGTCCCTCCTGGACCCCAGTGCCCATTGACCAGAGGTGTTGCCCCCTGGTGGTACCCCCTCATGAACTTATCTGGTTCTTTTTTGAACCCTATTATAGTCTTGGCCTTCACAACATCCTCTGGCAAGGAGTTCCACAGATTGATTGTGTGTTGTATGAAGAAACATTTCCTTGTGTTTGTTTTAAGCCTGCTGCTTATTAATTTCATTTGGTGACCCATGGGTCTTGTGTTATGAGAAGGAGTAAATAACACTTCCTTATTGACTTTCTCCACACTTACTTTCTCTGTGCCTCTGTTTCCCATCTGTAAAAGGAAATATTCTTTCTTTTCCTCACCCATCTGTCTTGTTTATTTAGAGTGTAAGTTGCTTGGGACCGGGGATGTCTCTTACCCTGTGCCTGCGCAACACCTACCCCAGTGGAGCCCCCGAGACCCTATTATCATACAAATAACCGTGAATAATATTCTCTACCGTGATTCCAGTTTGAGAACTCCTCCCACTGCTAGTCATCTGCACCATTTCCCCCCACTCTGACCTGTGCTGGGAGAAACTGAGTTACTGTGAGATGTTCCTATGTCACCAGGCACAGGGCTCTGCCGTCATTCCTATGTCTCTCTCTTTCCTCTCTAATGAGGAAGGCTCCACACAAAGCCGTAGGGGCAAAGTAATTTTTCAATTTCCAAAGGAGGATTTTTAAATATTTTTTTTGGTCTATTTCCTTTTTTTTAAAAAAAAACTATTTACAGAAATAGCTCGTGATTCATCAAAATATTTTCACTGAAAATATAAAACAGTGGGGTCATTCACTCAAAACCTTGCAAACCGCTTTCCCCCCACCCCTCAGCCATCCCACCCCGAACAGAATGATTTGAGAGCGAAATTTTGTTTAGCACATTTGTGTGCACGCAAAGAACAGTAATTATGTAGACAGATCAGTTATGGCATTGGCCCTAGTCAAACACGACTCGGCCTATTACAACTCCTCTCTGTATTGAGACTTAGACCTAAATGTATGGCACCATTCATGGGAGGTTAACCGCTCTGCTGCAGTGCGGTTTCTCAGATGGCCTGGTTTTGGTTTTGTTTTTTCTCTCTCTTTTTAAACTGAGAAGAATTTGCCTCTGGTTAGATTGAGAGCATGTTGCAAAACATCCTGTAAAATGAAAAGTCAAGTCCTGTTGCTAAATTCTTGTGACAAATGGAAGGGTCAGAATCTCAACTAGTGTAAATCTTGTCTCATGCATTGCTTTTGATGGAGTGACACTGATTTATACCAGCTGAGGATATGGTCCAGAGGAGGAAATCTTCCAGGGTGATCAGTTGCAAAATACCACCCTGAAGTAGAAGGGAAGGACAGTCTTGTGACTAACTCACAGCTGGGCACTGAGACAGCTGTGCTTAATTTGAGCTCTGCCACAGCGTTCCTGTGTGGACTTAGGCAAGTCACTTATGACAAAATTTGTAAACAGTCCCTTATTTCTTCATCTCTGTACAACAAGATCAGGAATTGCTGAGTGCTGCAAGAAGCAGCAACAAAAACTCTTGGCAAATGTAGGTGAGTGCTGCTTATTATTATTATTATTATTTATTATTATTATTTATTATTTTATTATTAATAATAATTAATAATATCAGGTGGAGGGGTGGGGCAGAGGTGCTGAGAAAAGTCCCTTATTTTTGAAGTACAATGTTGGCATCCCATCATAGTAAGGACTGGCAAGCTTTGATTTGTTAATAGTTGGAAAAGTGCTTTGAGATCCTTGGGTAATGTACTTGATAAGTGGGTTACCCATCCTGCTCTGTGTCTGCTCCACACAGCATGGCCTCTGCCACTATTGCCAGCTGATGCACTGAGGCCTTATTTAAACATGGCTGCAGCTACGTTCTTCTCCTAGCAGGACAGGACCTCCAGAGTCTATGGAATGTGCAAAACCGCAGTAAAGGCACGTCTCAAGTTGTCCTCTGTATTAAACAGGCGCAGGACACCAATATATGCCATATATTGGGTCATTGTCTTACGCCTCTCTCTCTCTCTCTCTCTCTGAATAGGCCATTGCAGGAGAAGATGTGTTAAGACCAAGAAGTGGGTGTTTGATTAAGACGTTGCTGACAGATGTCTAATTCAGGGCAAAAAAACCTCCTCTCAGCTGTCAGGGGTAGGTGATTTAAATTAATCTACTTCGACTTCCATCTTGAAGGCCTTTATTTGTGTGTGTTGTGTAGTTGGCTGAATTAGTTTGTGGTTGATACTGTATTTTATTTTCACTTGATTTTCTTTTCTTTTATTTTTAATAAGGAAAGATGGAACCATCGCCACCGAGAAGAGAAGATCCTGACCTTAATAACATCATAACGTTTTCAAGAAAATATTCATTTTTGAAAAAATATCCTTTTCATTTGAAAAATTGCAATCCACCTATTCAACGTAGGAAAGACATGGTAACAAATGAGACAACTAAATGATCGAACTGGCTTCCATATGCCCTTTTTGCTTGCTGTTCTTCATCCAGAATCAACAGGTGCAGGTTAGAACATGGTTTGCAACAATGCTATTACCTTTTCCTCTTCTCAGAAACTTCTAGATTATACAAACAGACCAAACATCTTGTACTGTCATTAACACACATGTAAGGTACTTGGATAATTAACCCTCTAGCTGTCAGGGTAAAATGTGATGCCTGGGCCACACAATGTTGGCCACATATGTTGCGGCAGGTAGTTTTGGGAAGTGCTAGTCACTCCCAGGTAATCATAATAATAAAACTGGCATTTTTAGGAGAGTCTTCAAGTGTAATCTACTAACGCTGCGACTGCAGCTTTTTGTTCTAATACCCTGGCTTAGTCTATTAATGAGAGGCTCCTGTTAAGCCCTATGTTTGTGCTGGCTGTGTTTCCCCTCTTGCTGCTGATTGTAATGAAGATAGAGAAGAAAGCTTTGACTCCAAATGCCTGTGGGCAAATACTTGGAGAAGCGAGAGTGGGAGGAGGGCGTTGGGTAGTGTCTAAGACAGCACAGAGGATGCAGAGTGGATTCTGGTGTGGACCATAGGAAACAAACCTGACTTGGTCTTTACTGGCTCACTCTGCTCCACCCGGAGAGCTGGGATCTTCAGCCTGAGTAAGCAGTTTGTCTGCGGAGAGGGGCGACTCATACATCGGGGAGCCGCTGGTGTGGGGAGCTCACCCTGGCTGCGGTCTGAGGCAATGCCGTGCATTGCTGGATGGCCTGTTTGCATTGTGTGTCTTACTGAATCCAGTCTGTCCCACCCTTATTATTTATTTCTATTACAGTAGGGTCTAGAGGGCCTAGCTGAGATCAGGGCACCTCGTGCTTGGAGCTGTACATTCATAGTGAGACAGCTCCTACCCTATAGATAAGGCAGACAACGGGTGTGAGGGAAACTGAGGCACAGAGCAGGGATGTCACCCAGCAGATCAGTGGCAGAGCCCAATTCTCTCAATTCCCAGTCCATTGCTCTGTCTCCTGCCACCACCCCAGCACTCCCAGCCCTTTCCCACCTATGCCCAACTGTTTTCCCTTCGGTGATTAATTCTCCGGTCGTGCCTCTGCTTTGATATGGCCTCTCGAGGCCTCTGGGAAACCCACTGGAAATGTCAGGGCTGGGGTGAGGTGGCTGCTTCCCAGGCTGGCTTCTGTGGGGGGGAGGAAGCATCATGTTCCAGAACCTTCTTCTGACCCCCCCGTGCTCTACACACTGGAGCTGTGAAGCTGAAGGGCCCTGAAAATTCCTTCCTGTCCCCCTTCCCGCAAAGCCAGATCTTCAGCTGTGTGAGGTTATCAACGGGGCCATCCCCTTGCCTGTTCCTGCTCCAGGCCTTCTCTCTGTGCTGTCCCTTGCAAGCCTCTGTGACGAGTTCTGGATGTGCCCTGGGGGACTTCCTGCTGGAATTTAGATCAGCTCCCAGGATGACAGGTGTCTTAGATTAAGTGAGATGGAATGAGGGTGGAAAGGGGAAGGCAGCTTGGAACATGCTTCAGAGGAGTAAATCCTGCCCTAAGTTGCACCTTTGTACCCCATTACATTGAACCGGGATCGCTGGGAGGAAATCAGGAGAGGAATCATTTGGAATCAGTGAGAAAAATGGGGAAATCATTTGCGATCAATAAGGAAATCATTTGGGGGCGGGGGAATCACTGGGAAACTGTGGGGTGGCTTAAATGTGGCCTGTGATTTTTCTTTTCAGCCCTAAAAAAACTAGTTTTAGTTCTTTTTCTCACGGTTGTGCAAACTCCAAAGAATCAATAGGGAGCTGCTATCCACAGAGCGTAGTCCACTGGGGGATTCAAGGCAGACACTCCACAGAGTAGCTTTCAGGATAATAGTGTGTCCCCCTCGTCTAACAAAGTTTCTGGTTCAGCATTCGAAGAAAGCATCTTTCTGAGGGTTTCTTTTTTTAACTGCTCACAGGACCCCTCGACAATACTGTCTTACATTTACATAACACCTTTCGTCCCAAAGGATCCTGAAGCCCCAGAGTTCATACACAGCGTTCAAGGATTACTTCACCACCGCTGCAGGCAATGCGGGTAGCCTAGGTCCTATGAGAGACGACAGGATGGGAGAAATGCAGCTCCCATTTGATGGATAACCAAGGAGGAGATTTTCAAAGTCGCTGCAAGGTCAGTTCTAGAACGATAACAAATTTGGGATTCCATTTCCATGTCCCCTCCAGTTGTTTTGAGGGCTGCACCATGAGACTGAGCTTTCTGCTGGGAAGGAAATGCTGCTCTTAAAGAACTGAGAACTGGTTGGACTTGGCATCAGTGAGTGTTCCACCAGGACTCCTGGGTTCTTTCCCCACCTTTTGGGAGTCAGGGGCTGGGGGCTCTGTTCCCAGTTCAGGAGGGTGTGTTGTCTGGTGTTTTGGAGCAACAGGCTAGGAGTCAGGTCTCCTGAGTTCTATTCCCAACCCTGCCACTGATCTGCTACGCGTCCTTGGACAGCCGGGTTAACCCCTCAGTGATTCCGTTTATCCATCTGTGAAACAGGGATAATAACACTTACCCACCTCACCGGAGGGCTGTGAGGACTTAATGAATGGTTACCAAGTGCACGGATAAAAGGGGCTGGATAGCTGTAGAGTATCATATAAAGACACCGAGTGCACCCAGATCCCTCTTGGCACGAATAAAGAACTGTCAGGGCCAAAGTGTTATAAAAACCCAGTGGATTCGCCTACTCGCAGCAGGAATCTTGCAAGCAGATGAAAGTGCAACGCTGATGTTTCATCATCAAAGTGTCGGTCTTCGTTCCCGTGGACCTGGGCCACTGCCCATCTGGAGCTAGCAGGAGGGTGGAGTGAGGGTCCTGTCTCTCCCCCCTGGGACTCGTGCTCTGGTGTCAGTTCTGAAGCCCCTCGCAGAAACAGGAGGAAAGCAGTGGATGTTAAGACATGGGGGCACAGGTAAGCAAACAGAATGTGCTCCAGTCCTGTCAAAGCACAGGGCTGATCTGTACCTAGGGTGATTCAGAGGCATGCTGCCTCATAGTCAGGAAATCCAGGGCACACCCACTGAGGCACGCTCAGATGTCCCAGCGCCCCGGGTCTCGCGACTCGCGGGCAAGGCCAGCTGCTCTGTTGTAGCTGTTTGAAATGAACCATAGTGGAAAATAGGCTGGGTCTTTATGACGAGTGCGGTGGCTGGCCGGAGCAGTGTCAGGCCACTGTTTCAAACCCCAGGGGTTCCTTAGCTCGGATAATAATCTTTCTCTTGGGCTTGTAAATTCTTCAGGGCACGCTGTCGCGCTCTGTTTGTACAGCCCCTAGCACAACGGGGCTCAGGCCTCACTGGTGGTTTGGGTGCTCCTGCCTAACCAATGATAAAGTGGTACTCTCCAATTAGGATAGATCACTAAGGAGTGATCAACATTTGCTAGTTTGTTTGTTTCTTAACAAACCACCTTGTAGAATTTAATAGATAATTCTGTTGCCACGAAGGACAGTTTTAAAACCTCCAGAGAGAGGGTCTCATTCTCTATTAGATCCTGTTAGATTTTAGAGCAATTTCATACCCCTGTTTAATTTCTACACCTCTTGGCTGGAATTTTCACAGATGCCTCCATGAGTGAGTTTGCCTTTCAAAACTCCAGCCTCCATCCCTGCTAATTTCTATCCTACTCTTGCCCCTTCTCCTTTAGATGCTTGCGTCCTCAAGGGCACCTCAGACTTTTCTTCCACCAGGATCTCTCTCCCGTGGATTGCGTGTCTGAATTAGATCTAATAGAGAGCTCCAATCCAAATGCTCTGGGCTGGTTGCCTTCAAAATCTAGAGCTGAGTTTGGCAGCTGTGGCTGATCTGGGACATTGAACTCTTTGGGCGGTACCATCACCTGTGTATATTGTACTGGGAACAGCAATCAGTAGTATTGTAGTTGTATTTCAGCAATGGCTAGAGATGCTAACAGCAACGAGGTCCGGTTGTGCGAGGTATTGACACATAAGAAGAGACAGCCCTTGCCCCTAAAGAACTTACAGACTAAATACACAAGAGAAAGGGCGGGAAGGGAAAGAGGGACATAGAGAGGAGACATGACTCACCCGTGGTAACAGCAGGGCAGTGGCTGAGGGCCTGAATCCAAGCCAGCACCTTATCCACTGAACCACACCGACGAGACTCTGTAAATTATAAATCTCTGCTAGCCACTACGGACACCCACGCCCCTTCACACTTACTGACACTGCGTCAATTCTGATTTCATTTACACAGCTTTAATGCCTGACGTGACTGGGGTTACTCCAGATTGACACCAGTGAAGAATCTGGCCTATTTAGTATACTTGGAAATATTGGATTGTCAGGCTTTAGTAAAAAGCCAGCCGTGTGAAAAGAAGGTGTCAGTACATATTTTATCTAAAAACACTGCGAAGTCAGTTCCACTAAAGCAAGATATAAAGTAATATCGCGAGTGAGTGTGGAAACAGTGAATCCAAATGTAAACTGCTCCTGTAATTAAAATATTATACTGGAAAAGGGAATTTGAGACTTGGCTTTATTCTGTCACTTTAAACAGTGATACTGATAAGTCTAATCATATGTTGTCCACCATCTGAGTATCTCAAAGCCAGTGAGTTAAATCACAAAACCCAATTTTTTCTCATGTTGTAGATGGGGAAACTGAGGCGCAATGAGGGGAAATGTGACTTGTCCAAGGGCGGACGATGAATTAGTAAAAGGGTCAGGAATAAAGTTGGTCTCTCCTCACTTCTGGCCATGTGTCCTAGTGACATGACAGTCCTTCACACAAGAATATGTAGTCATACTGTCAGTATATTGGGCCACATCTACACTGGTATTTGGGAGCATTACGGCTGGAGGAGACAGGTTATTGTTTCTGTTCATGCGACACAGGGGAGGTGTGGTGATTTTCCAAGTTAGGCTTGCTGTCCCTTTTCAGTCCCTTGCTGCTGTTTGAAAAGTGATCTTTTGAGTTTAAAGAAAAACAAATTACGATTCATTTGGATTAAAAAAATGAGCATTGGCAGAGGGATACAGTAAGCCCATGTTCGTCCCACATTTCCCTCTCCCCCCACCATACCTTTTACTGCTTAGCTCCACTCCCCCCAAAAAGAAATCTTTTTTCTTTTCATTCCTTTTTAAAGTGGCCTTGTGGATTGTTGTGTCTGTTTGTTTGTTCTCGCTGCTTTTTTTAAATCGTAGTGCCAACCAGCTTATTACAGGCTGCATGAACTCCAAATATCTCCAGCATGAAGGAAACTGGATAATCAGCCCTGAATGCAATTTCCTGTGTGAGGGACGGGAGGCAGAGCTTACAGTCTGGAGATACACTGCACAAACTTGTCCAGTAGTAACCTAACACTGCCCCGAAGAAAGAGCTGCAAAGATAAAGTGAAGTGAAGTGTCCTCTTTATTTGAAACTGCAGGACATTCCTGGCAGGGACAAGGCACCAGGCAGGACGCTTGTATGGAATATGTAAAGACAAAGGAAGAGAGAAAGACAAGTTGAAGAAATCTAGTTGAAGAGGGCTGGAGGAGTGCGGTGTTTGGAGAAAGGAGCAGCTGCAGAGACCTGAAGGAGACCTTCACATGGCGAGGACAATAAGATGACACTCCACTTGTGGGAGCTCCATTAAAGTGCAAACCAACAAAGTGAGTTTCTCCACTGTGTCTCTGTATTCTTGGGGGGTGGGAGTTGACCGATCACAGGATTCCTCAATGCAGCTGGGACTGAAATGTGTGTGTGGAGGGAAGCTTATGCAGAGCTGGAGTTTCTTGCAGCTGAACAATCAAGCAAACTTTTGTGCATGTGGATGAGGCAGCTGGGGAGAGGTGTCCTGCCTGGGTGAGTCGGAAATCCCCCCTTGGGGTTGTGTGGCTTCCTTCTTGTCTCCCCAGCTAAAGCCTTCATGCTGATTCATTGCATGTGAGAGTTCCTCATGGCTGGGTTCTTTAGCAATCTTCAGTGAGCTTCTCTCTCACACTGTCTTGCTCTGCATGTGTGTGTCTGGCAGGTCCCAGTCAGATGTCCCAGGTGAGAAGTGATCTCTCCAGCCGTTCTGACTCACTCAATGGAGACCCCACGCCGGATCAGACGCCCTTCCTGCCCACGACCACAGGTAAGTACAAGGGGCTTTTGTCTCTCTTGCTTTAAACTTACAGGGACTTCTCTCTCTGGCCGCTGGCAGGAGCCCTAGGCTTCCCTGTTCTTTTTATTTGTTAAGCATAAGTCTTTGTCCCACTTTCCTGATTACAAAGAGAATTGTAGCTCTTTGTGGCTAGATCCTCAGCTGGTGGAAATCAACCTGGCTCCACTGATCTTCAAATAGCTGCTTTACACCAAGTGTGTGTGTCCGCCGCACAATGGGGATCAGAATCCCAGCTGGTGGAAATCCAGTGAAGCTCATGGAGCCCCACCAGCTGATGATCTGTGGGTGTGGAGAGGGGCATGGTGCCACTAGGACAAAAAAGTTTGTGTGAAACTTTCCTGCAAGCCAGGAGCAAGGGCGCTGGGGATGAAAGGTGTTTGCTGAGCTGTTTCCCTGGCTGGTGGAGGAGGGGGGAGGATGTTTGCTGTGCAGGAGCCAAAAGGGTTAAAGAGCAGGCAGACTAAATGTTACAGAGACTTACTGGCGAGGGGCTCACCTCCAGGCTTAAAGCCCCCCCCCCCCTTCCTTTCCCATTTTCTCTCTCTCGCCAAAGACACTATTGTGCTCTCGCTCTCGCACGCTGGCGGTGTGGGACGTAACTTCTCCGGAGGGGGGAAAGGGAGTTGGGTTTCTTTCTGCTGCCTCCTGCCTGAGCTGGTGCAGTGGGAGCCCTGATGCAGCTGCACTGGAGCTTTGGCTTCTCACAAGAACTTTTGTCTCTATTCAGCCGCCGCGTGTTCTTGGGACTGGGCCAGCTCCTTGCGAGATGCACCCTCCTCCCCCTCGCTCTGGGCCCTGATCCTATTAAATCTAATAACATCCTCTAGCCCCTGCTCCATACCAGGAGAAAGCTGTCTCCTTTATTCCTTCCCCAGATCTGGCTTCAAGCCCCGCAGTCAGAAGGTGGGGAGGCTCTGTATTGCTGTCTGTAGGGGGCTCCATCCGATACCCATAGACTGGCCAAAGATCAGAGATCAGTGCTCTGATTGCAAACCATTGGAAGACCATCCAGTGGACCACAGCCCGATCCTGCCACCCTGGATCGCTCAGGAAATGCTACTCAGAAGGGGTCAGGGCTGCAAAATCAGGCCCTAAATAAGTGGGTTCCCTGGATCCCTGATTGCTTCCATCTCCTCCTCCCACCTGGAGCAAATCCAGTGAAATTCCACAACCAGTGAGAGTCTGATCTGTTTCCATGCATCCTGCTGTGTTAGCTGCAGTGTGCTGGCTCCACAAGTGTAGCTATTGTGTGTGGGGAGGGGAATCAATTTGACCAGAAGAGGTTTCCAGGCTAGTAAACGATGACTGTCCGCCAGCTGACTCGGAGCGAGTCGTTGTGTACGTAATAAGCTCTCCTGTAATGTAATAATGTTTTACCTGCTGTAGAACTCTAACTCTATGGGAAAGTTGTCCGGTCGTTATTATGCCAACACCATAACACCTTCATTTGCATTTGCCGTAATGAGAATGTTGATCGGGCCAGGGTCTTTGGCTTTTTCCGGGGGATGTCACGCACGGTTGGAGGACCTCCATTGTCAGCGCATTTGGCTTCCGCAGATATTTACATGGAGAAACCACACTGAAGGGCTGATTGAGAGGAATGGGTCAGAGCAGGAAACTGACAGCTAAAGGTGAGACACAGCCTATTGTGTGTGCTGTCAGACGGAGACACAAAAGAGGTCAAATTTATTCCTGGTGTAACTCCACTGATGGACTTATCCTGGAAGGTGCCGGTCTCAGATTTCAGAGAACACATTCCCTTGTTCTGTTCCCCCAACATTTCCAATCGGATACTGTGTTCCCTGCTTCCTGTCCCAAACTCTGGTGTGGTGTTGCTCTTTGCTGTTCAGTGGCACTCCGGGGACAGCATCCTGCTGGTCCCCAGGGTGTTATTTGCTGACAGTTCATTGCAGAAGCATTGTCTCTTGGGAAGTTTCACCCGGAAGATTCTGCCTCCCTGTTCCTTCGCCTAGGATTTACTCATGGGGATTTGAACCCAATAACCCTTTCAGATATAATTAAAGAAGCCAAATTAACTTGGAGAGATTGAGTTGATAAAATAGGTGGGGAACCTGAGGTGCAGGGAGGGAGGCTCAAGGCGAGCGAACCTTGTGGGGGACAGGATCCAGATCTCCCCACTCTTAGTCCCATTTCTGACCATGGAACCATGCGGTTTCTATGACCTGGATATTTCTTCTGGGGCCTGTGTTCCCTCTCTTGGTGGCCCTCTCTGAAGATGGATCCCAGATTCTCACAAACTTCTTCTCACCATAAGGGGGGGCTGTACCCAGCTCCTCTAGGTACCATCAAAGCAGTCCTTTTGAATTACCAGAGGACAGTGCTAAAGAAAGATGAGGATCCTCTGGTTTCATGTCCAGCAGATAATAAGTGAGCACAGGCGGACCATACGCAGATGCCACCTTCATAGGGCAGCACGTTGGCTTGTATGGGCCAGTCTTTCTATGACCTTACATTAGCATGGGTACCCTACAGACTTCTCTTTCTCCCTTGCTTCCCTAGAGCTGGCTGGGAAATATCAATTATTTTCTCATCAGGCATTTAGGGGCAAAGAAAATCTGGATATTTGTTTTTGGTTTTGGAGAGGATTTAACAAAGAAAATCTATTGTTTCACCAAAAAAACCCCCCGTTTCTGATTTTTCATTTCCCTCCCCCTTTTCCAAAATAGAAGAAAAGGAGGGGACAGTTGACACAAAGTTTGAGAGGGGTTGGAGAAAAAATGAAAAAATGTAGAAAATAAATCCAATATTTGAGGGGGAGGGGTTCTGGGGAGGGGAAAGCCATTTTCCATAATAAAAAATTGGTTTTGATGGAGAAATCATGACAAGCTCTATGCTGCTCCACTCGCTCTTTCCCCTGCCCTCTTTCTCCTGGGTACACACACAACTTTTCCTCCCCTCTCTGTCGTATGCACCCCGGATAGTCTCTCTGGCCATTCCACACGTATCGTAAGCATCTCGGACCCGGAGAGCTCAACTCCGCTCCTGTCAGAGGCATGCTCAGCTGCCGGTGACTTCCCAGCACAACTGGGAGCAGGCCTTGGCCCACCCTGCTTCGTTTCTTGGCTCCCCGTTGACTTCCACTCCCCGGCTTGGCTACAGTAGCCAGCAATTTTGCGGTTTCCTCGGTCTGAGCCTGGGAAGGGGGAGTGTACTTAACGTGTGAGCGCGTGCGCACACAGTGGGTTTTTTTGACCATTCACAATGAGTTTGCCCTGAGGTATAACACGGGGCTGAAAGCAGTTCTGTCTCGAGGCCCCAGCCCAGCCCCGCTGTACTGCAGGCCCACCCCCTGTGACAGGCCCAGACAATGCCTCTTTCATAGAGGACGCAGCAGAAGGCTCCCTCAGAGCTCGGCTTATCTAGAAATGGGAGCTCTGCCGAGCTGGATTTGCTGGGGCACGAACCACAGGCCGCCCACCCCAGTCTGTTGTCCTGCCCGTGCCGCAATCAAGATCAATGGAGGAGGCTCTGGGACTGGAGGCCTTGTCCACAGGGGAGAGTTTTTCCCCTGCGTTTGGTAACGATGCCAAAAGAGAGCATCCACACTGCTCTGTTTACGCCAGCTTAAGTCGCTTCTCTTATGAGTCATGCAGCTCTGTGCTTATTCAAAATAACTGCACTCGTGGCAGATCTCCCTTGGTGCCCTATTCCACCGCTACATTCTCTGCCTTTTGGGATTTTTCTCATGTTGCATGTAGGGTGACTGGATGTCCCGATTTTATAGGGACAGTCCTGAATTTGGGGTCTTTTTCTTACATAGGCTCCTGCTATCCTCCACCCCCTGTCCCAGTTTTTCATATTTGCTGTCTGGTCACCCTAGCTGCTTGGTCAGATACCTTCTGCAACATGCTAGCATCCAGGGACTGGGGGACAAACGACCAAACTCCCATGATTCCTTTCCAGAATCCTTTGGTTTTAGCAAGTCAGCACCACTTCCAAACTGCTGTCAGGCCGTCTGGGGGAAGCCCGGCTGCTTGGCATGATCCTGACAGTCAGGGATTCAAACAGGGTGCCCAAGAGGTATTGGCAGTTGAGACTGAGGCCTCAGAAACGTTTGCTGTGGGGCATCATATGGGGGAAACTTATGTACTCCCGCTGGCTTGCGTGTGCAAAGGACCACATGCTCCTGAGTGGTCAGTTTTATTGCTTGTCGGTTCCGTGTCCCTGGTTGATCTGTGGCCTTGGTGTCCCTCCCTCTCCGGAGGAGCAGAGACTTTTTTGGCTTTGGTAAGCTCTGTCCATCTACCCAAACCTCAGATGGGCTGACTTGTCTTCACTGCCACATTCCTACTTAGGACTCCTCTACCTGCAGAGTTGCACCAGTTTAATGCCAGGTGGAGCTTGAAACCAATTTAGCTTATGTCTACACGGCAGTTGGTGGTATAATTTCCAGCTCGGGTAGATATACCCACGTGGATTGAGTTTGCGTGCTAAAAATAGCAGCATCGCTGCGGCTACACAGACAGCAGGGCAGCTAGCCACCCCAAGTACATCCCTGTCTGAAAGTTTGGGTAGTCTTCACATGGCTGCCCTTCCTTAGAGGTTTTTAAGGTCAGGCCTATTTAGTGGGGGATTGGTCCTGCTTTGAGCAGGGGGTTGGACTAGATACCTCCTGAGGTCCCTTCCAACCTTGATATTCTATGATTCTATGATAACAGTGCCCAGGAAGCCACGACTACACTGCTATTGTGTACTAGCTTGATCAGAGCTAGCACTGGGATAGACTCCTGGATTCCCAGACCAGAAGAGAGGCCATTATGATCATCTTGTCTGCCCTCCTGCATAACACAGGCAGAGAACTTCCCCCACAATATTTCCCAGAGCAGAGTTTTAAGGAAAACATCCATCCTTGTCTTGATTTAGAAATTGTCGGTGATGGAGAATCCACCACAACTCTTGGTAATTTGTTCCAGTGGCTAGTTACTCTAACCATTAGACATTTACGCCTTTTTTTCCCATCTGAATTTGTCCAGCTTCACCTTCCAGCCATTGGATTGTGTTCGACCTTTCTCTGCTAGACTGAAGAGCCTATAATTAAATATGTGTTGCCCGTGTAGATACTTACTGACTGTAATCAAGTCACTCCTTAACCTTCTCTTTGTTAAGCCAAATAGATTGAGCTCTTTCAGTCTATCAGGCAGGTTTTCTAATCCTTTAATCACTCCTTGGGGCTGTTCTCTGATCCCTCTCCAATTTATCAACCTCCTTGAATTGTGGGCACCAGAACTGGACACAATATTCCAGCAGTGGTTGCACCAGTGCCAAATCCAGAGGTCAAATAACTTCTGTACTCCTGCTTGAGATTTCCATTGATGCATCCCAGGATCACACTCGCTCTTTTGGTCAGTGTCACACTGACTGCTCATGGCCGGCTGATTATCCCCCCGCCCCCCAAATCTCTTTCAGAGCCACTGCTTCCGAGGAGAGAGAGTCCCCTGTTGTGAAAGTATGGCCTGCAGCAGGGAGGGGCAAACTATGGCCCACGGATCACATTCAGCCCCTCAGCCGATTTAATCCAGCCCTCGAGCTCCTGCTGGGCAGTGGGGTCTGGAGCTTGCCAGGGAGCCGGGTTGGGGACTGTTACACGTGTGCATGCCACGGCTCCCGGAAGCAGCAGCACATCCCCCCTCAACCTCCTCCTATGCACAGGGGCACCCCCTTCTGCACCCCTAACCTGATTTCGTGAGCATTCATGGCCCACCATACAATTCCATACCCAAATGTGGCCAAAAGGTTCGCCCAGCCCTGGCCTATATTCTTTGTTCCTAGATGTACACATTTACATGTAGCTGTATTCAAATGCATATCATTGGCCTGTGCCCCATTTTCCAAACCAAACCATCCAGATCTTCCTGAATCAATGACCAGGTCTCTTCATCATTGCCCCCTCTCCCCCCCCCCCATTCTTATTTCATGTGCAAACCTCATCAGTGATGATTTGATGTTTTCTTCCAGGTCATTGATAAAAATGTCAAATAGTGCAGGGCCAAGAACTGATCCCGGCAGGATCTACCTGGAAACACATCTGCTTGATGACGATTCTCCATTCACAGTTCCATTTTGAGACCGATCAGTTAGCCAGCTTTTAAACCATTTGATGTGTGACTCGTGAATTATAGATCACTCTAGTTTTTTTTAATCAAAGCGTTGTGCAATACCAGGTGACCTCCAGTTCCAGTATAGACCTAACCTTAATTAAACTGGTGCAAACCCATGTATGGATGCTCTTATTTTGATTTAGTTTAAATTGCTTATGTTGGAGGATTATGTAGAACTATATATAAGGAGTGAAACTAGAGAAGGAGGGCCAGTTTTCAGACGGGACCTATTTTTCTGTGACACTCAGAGTTTAGGAATGTAAACCCGTGGCCAGTCCTCTCCGTTTGTAACCTCGGCCCCTCTGCCTGCATGATGAAGATCTCTTTCTACAACTCTGCCTGCCATGTCACTTAGTTGAAACCTGGTCCTGATCTGTGCAATAAGTGAAAATAAATCTTTTTTAAACTGAATTAAGAGAGCCCACACAAGAGTTGGCACCAGTTTAAGTAACTTGATTGCAAAACAGCCTCTTAAAAAAATTAGAAACAACCAACCAGTTTTTTTTCCACGTTGCCCCCTAAAAATAACAAAAAGTTTTCTGTGCCAAACACCTGACTTCTATATTTTGCTCCTCCAACTTTCATTGCAATTAGTGAAACTGCTACATTTGTTTAATTTTTTTTAAAAAAAATGCTTTCTGGCATTTCCAAAAATTCCAGTTTCAAAACAAAGCAATCCCTCAACTGGGATCTGCTGTTTGCCACTAGAGCATCGCATTCTTCCCCTAACTTCTAATTGAATTTCCTTTGAAATCGCCTGCCGAGATTCTGAGCGTTGCAGAAACCAGATAACGCCCCTTTTGCTTCTTCTGGAGTTTTCCATATTTTCCCACAAGATGTGCACGGCAGTTGTGATCCCTCCATCTGTGTGCCCCATAGCCTGACCCCCTTCTTGGGGGATTTTGTGTCAGGGCCTGGGTTCAACATGGGCCTTGCGTCTGAGACATGGTTCATTTCTTTCGCCTGCTTTGTGCTTGTCTGTCCTTTCCTTGGCTTCTCGACACCAGGCTGCATGGGAGGATGGTGGAGATGCCGTGACCAAGCGTGGCCTTCTGGTTAAAGCACTACTGTGCCACTTGGTAGCTCTTGGTTCAGTAGCTCACGGTGCCCCATGGCAAGTCACAGTACCAAATGTTTTCCAAAAGTGGCTGGTCTTTTGAAGTGCTTCCATTTCTGGGGGAAGGGGGGGGTCCTATTTGGAGACAAAAGGGCCTGATTCCTGACAGAGCTGAGCACCTGATCTCTGAAAATCAGCCCCCCCCCCCTTTAAAGAGGTCTCTAGCTGGAAACCCAAAATCATTCATCATTTTTGCAAGGTGTTGGCCTAATTTAGTGTTTGTGTGTGTTTGTGAGAAAGAGAGAGTGTGAGTTCCCCATCTGTAAAATGGGGGTGACAGTACTCCCATTTTCTCACCTTTTGCCTTTCTCATCTATTTAGATTGTGAACAGTTTGGGGTGGAGACTTTCCCTTACATGTAGTCTCCATGGCAAAAGCAAGCACAGGGCAGGGCAGATGTTCAGCTAGGCCCTGAAACCCAGTGACGGGAAGGGTCTCAGAGCCCAGGCCCGAGCCCAAACGTCTACCCTGCTGTTTTGGGCCCTGCAATGCAAGTCCCATGAGCCTGAGTCCGTTGATGTGGGCTCTGAGACTCTCACTGCTGTGGGGTTGGTTTTCTGTGCAGTATAGATGTAGCCTAGGAATACAGACAGCACCTAGCACAGTGGGGCCGTGTTCTTGGTTGGGGTAGGTCCATGCAGAAGAAGAAAAGGAGAAACACCCTCTCTCTCCTCCTCCCCAAACTTTTGCCGAGGTTCTGAAATGTTCTGATACTTGTCACTGTTTGTAGCTTTTTATGGTCACTTCTGATCTGATTTATGGTCACTTCTGATTCACTGAACAGAGCAGTGTTGATTGACACCCACTGAGGCTCTGGATGATGGATAAATCCAGAAGTAGGGGCAGATTCCAAACACCTTGAAGTTCCAAACCCCGTGTTTCATCTCAGGCCCATCTCGGGCGACAGGCATGCCCAAAAGAACATGAGCAAAGCTGTACTTGGGATGTCTCCAGCCAGCTACAGAGTAATCTGGTGAGAACTAAGCTTCTCTCCTCCCTCCAAGGAAGGGAGAGATAAAGGGGCCTCTGCTTGACCTTTGGCCAGTGCTTTGTAGGTTTCTTCTAATCCCCCAAACTCTGCAAATGGCACTTAATGGCCATATCGTTTTGGAATTTTTATTGCCCTCGCTACCCAGGTACGGTACACGCTCTGTCTTGTGCATTCCAGGTTTGGCTGTAATGTCTCCCTCCCTCGATAAGGAGGCTGAAGATTAAAGAGAACGCGGTATCTAGAGGTCACAGACTGCAGCGTCTGATGTGCGATGTTAGCCTCTTGTGCTGAGCTTTGGAATTTTGTATCCCGGGATGTAAGCACCAAATTGACCACTGTTTACGGTTGGTTTTGCTGATGGGCACTCCCAGGCCAGCATGTTACATCCCGTTTCAGCTGCAGGGCAAATAATCTGATTGAAAGAGGAATGCAGAGGCCGGGAATGGGTAGATGAGGGAATTAACCATGGGGGCTGGAATTTCTGTTGGGCTCACTCTAGCCCTGCTTGGGGATGGCTGTTTGGTGTTCTCGATGTATACAGGTCTCGGTTCCTAGTGGGCCGGGGTCCTCCTCATGAACTAGCCATCCTGAGTGGCACTGACAGCCATTGCTGGAGACTGGACTGCTCTTGCCTCGCTATCTGTGCCCGCTCCAGGTCAGGACTCAGGCATGTTAGCAGGGTGGGGAAATCTGGCCCTATTGCTTCCCATGCTGTACCTGTTTTGTGAGTAAACAGATGACTTCAGGCTGCACAGCCGTCAGTCCCGCCTGTCTCGCAACCGGTGTAAAGTCTGATGCACCAAGCAGGAATGTGTTCACCCCGTTTGGCAACTTTCAATTCCAAGGCTGAGAACCCAGTGCAACATGTTCTCAGGAGCAGCTGCAAATTTGCATGGAAAGCAAGTTGGGCGATTTAAGGTCTCCATGAGAAATGACTTGCTCCACCCTAATGGCCTAATCATTGAACGGCTTCACAGTCATTAGATCAACAGCCATGTAATCTGTGGCCTGTACAGCTTTTTAAAAGGAGTTTATTTCCATATTGCTCTGACTCAGTTGAGGTAAGTGTTATGATCCCAGGTCCAGATTGGTCTGTTACGCAGTACAACCCCAGAAATTCTGGATTCTCCTCCCTTTTCTAGAAGGGGTGTGTTGTCTACTGGTTAGAGCAGAGGGGAAGCACTGCAAAATTCTGTTCTTAGCTCTTCTGCTATGTTGCTTTGGATGGACACCCCTCTGGTTCCCCCCTCCCTCCACCCCCCCTCCGGTAGAGGGTTGTTGAGATAAGATTGTATGAAACTGTACTGAGATCAGGTACTGTAAAGTTGGGCCCTTGTACAAAACCCTAAGATGGCTGGCTAGATCTTGGAATGAAAGATGCTCTATAGGTGCAAATGATTGTTCTTCTAATTATTGTTGTTAATGATGTGCATCTGCTCTTATTTCTTCAATTAACTTTTTCTAAGAACACTTAGGTTAGAAAGGCACAATTTCCCCTGGCAGAACCTATGTTAGTTTGATCCTGTAAGGTTATATAATTACAGTACCCAGCATGTTCTTAACTAGGCTCTCCATAATTAGCCCTGGCGTTGTGGTATGGTTTGATTGGACTGTAGTTCCCACAATCTCTTTGGATTTGCTAGCCACCGTATTATCAGCTTCCCAAGCTTCAAGGATGATTGCTGTTTTTAAGGCTACGTTACCTGCTTCAGGATCTGATCCTGCTGATCACTCCTAGGGTGCCCCCTGCAACTTGCCACCCCAGGCAGGCACCACGTCAGGGATGGTTTAGGTTTATTTGGGCCTGCCTCAGTGCAGGTGACTGGACTTGATGACCTCTTGAGGTCCCTTCCAGCCCTACATTTCTGTGATTCTATGAGCTTGGGTCCCCTGGTTTTAACACCGCCCTCAGTCTTGCTGTCACAGGTACTGATCCAGCAAAGCCCTTCGGGACTATTCACATGCACAAATGTTTTGCTGAATCGGGACCTTACTGCATTTCAGCATCTCAAGATGTTCCGTAACCTCCTCCCTGGAGATCTCCTCTCTCTCGTCCGTTTAGACTGTATGATCAGCGGGGCTGCAACCGTTTCTTTGTGCCTATACAGCAGCTAGCTTATTGAAGTCACTAAGCATAGCTCTCCTCCAAATACATCGTAATAAGGCTGCATTCTGATCTCCTGTAAGAAATATCCCTTGAATAGGAATTTCCCCATGACCTTCCACAGCAAAAGATTCAGCTCACGTCTCTGCTACTACAACATCCTCTCTCGTTCCCCACCAAACCTTCTCCCCTCAGGGGCCCGGGTCTCCAGTCATGCACAGGCAGCTTTATTGCTTCAAATGTACATTGGGAAGTGATTATTTTTGTTCGTTTCTGGCTCTCTGTTCATCACATGGAGACTTATTCTCGTATCAATGGCTGTCTTCATTGCAAATGAAGGGGTGTGTTTACCTCAAGAAAGGTGGGGGAGATGGGTTTGATCTCAGCGAGCTAAGTCAAGAGAGAAACTACCTTGTTGCCACTAGGATATTGCACCAAGAGAGCTCTCTCCATGTAAAGACACACTTCATTTTTTAAGTGAAGACATAGCCGCTCTGGGTGTCGGAAATCAGGAGGAATTGCACTGGAGTCCCTGGTTGTTGTAGATAGCAGAAGAATGAAATGTCTCATATGGGAGTTTATTTCCAGTTTTTAACCTTTCTTGAAATGTGTTGTGTTGTAGTGTTCAAACAGCTGGTGTCTTAGCTACGTGCGTCTGCATTTCCCCGTGCTGGTTTTACTTTCCTCCTCTTTAATTTAAGGTGGGAGGTCTACTCCGAGCACCCAAATGTTCTCTTCCTCTAATACTGTGGCCTCTCCGTGCTGAGACCTCTGCGGTGTCCTGAACTGTGAGCGTTTCCTTGTACCACGCCGGGACGTGGTTTGGGCCAAGTCACCTGAATGGTTTAACCTTGATGGTTGTTTCACAGCAGTGCCCAACGGCTGCTACTCAGCTCAGGGCTCCATGGGTGCTCTGCATATGTCCAGTGAGAGACCCTCCCTGTCCCAAAGAGCACACAGCCAGAAGGTGGGATTTTCAAGGAGCCAAAGGGAGGAAGGTGGTCAGATTCTATTTTATACTCAGTGGGGGTTGAGTGCCTTAGTCAGTGGAATGGGTTGGTTTAATACCCCATTTCATGGATGGGGAGCTGTGCCCCATGATGGATTACAACATTGTCCATGACAGGAGTTCTTGCAGTGATTCTGAAGCAGCTGGCACTGTGTGCTGACCAGCCTGGCTGTTTCTATGTCTCTACCCACCAGAACACTATAAATAACAAATAATAATAACCCTGGTGTGTGTGGAGCTGGCGAGTTCTTTGTGTGTTTGCTGAGGAAGTAACTTTTCATAGAAACAAACATTTGTGACCAAACACCCCGTGGTCCAGCAGCGAAAATGTTTTATAAACCATCACCCAAGCAGGCCAAGAGAGACTAGGCCAAACGCCGCCCGTGCAACCAGCGAGGTGTGGAAAGCGGTGAAGGCAAAGCTGGGTTTGATGCGTCAGGAGCTCACTCATGAGCTTGCGCTTGGCGGCGGTTTTCTGGGCAGTTCTCTTCCCCTCTCCCCCTCCTTTCTCTGAATAGCTTTGAATCTCAAAGGCTTTAAAGTATTAATTTCAGACGGAATGTAAATAAGCCATTTGGATTTCTCCCAGTCGAGCCAACTTTCAAAACAGAGTTTTGTTTTGTTTTCTCTCTCCCTTTCCCTCTCCTCCTCCAATCTGGCACTGGAGGATTTGTCTCCACACTTTCTCCACCATATTCTAAATCGTTTAATCAAGTTCTAAAATAGTCATTTGGAGAGGTAGGTCAGTAAACCGCCTGGATGGACTAGGCTGTATATGTGGGAAAACCAAAAGAGATCGCTCACTCATTTTATCTGCAAAGAAACAGATTAGAAAGCTCCCAAACCGTATATTGTTGCACAGTAGCATGTTGATAATGGCAAGTGCCTCAGTAGAGTACATCTTTGTTTATCTCTCCATCCGCCATCATCTTTCCTCTGACTAGTCATCCCTGGGAGATTAAAGAAAAGAGAAAGATGAAGACAAAAATGGCAAGAGAGTCCATGCCTTCGTTCATATGCAAAGGGGACTCCAGTCAACACTCTAGATACAGATGCCCTTCAAATTTGGAAAGGCATAAGTCTGAATCCAGCCATGGTGACTCCCTCTCCCCATCCTCTTTGGAATGGGTCAAACCAATGTTCTAGCTCCAAACACCCTAAGTTTTGCAAAAAGAAGAGGTTTGCCTCAGACCTTGGCAATTGAAATACATCTCTAACTTTTAACCTCTAGCTCAGAGAATTAGGGAGAATCTTCCCCTCTTTTATTTTATATAATTTCTTGTACCAAAGGCTGAGCGCGTTCCAGTAATGTATAAACAGACATAACTAGCTTCCGTCGTGTCAGGAAGTTATTCTGGAATTGTCCACTTGGCTATTTCCTGCCGCTTCCACTGTAGCAGGTGGTACCGCTGCCCATTATGGCTCTGGTCTTGTAAGGTCGTTCCTATGTTGTATTTAAGACATGCTTGGGGCAACTAAGTAATTAGCGATAGGAAGACCTCTTAAGGTTCAGCTAAGTACCCACAAGTCTGAGTACTCCAGGATTATGTATATGTAGACCATTCCTCACAAACACCGGTCAGGGCCTGGGTTCAACATGGGCCCTACGTCTGAGACATGGTTCATTTCTTTCGCCTGATTTGTGCTTGGGCTGTCCTCTCCTTGGCTTCTCGACACCAGGCTGCATGGGAGGATGGTGGAGATGCTGTGAACTTGTTGTACTTGTTCCTGCCTCAGTGTGCAGGAATGGATTAGATGGGGTATCTTCTAACTATATATTTCTGCGATTCCTCTGACCCTTAGCCAAACCTCTTAGTGCTTTTCAGTTGGGATGTTGGCACACGAATCTTTCTTGGACACTTCCTCTATTGTGGTCCACAAGAACAAAGGAAAATGAAGAGGAATCTAAGAAAGTGTTGTCATCCTCGTGACCCTTGACTTGTATGAAATCTGAGGTCATTCTAACTTCCCTCTGAAGTCAGAGCAAGGGTTAACCTGGGTTAGCGGAACTTGTGCTGACTCCAGCTTCTCCCTTGTTTATACGCAAAGCTAAACTGAGTTCCGTCCTGGTTCAATTGACCACCAATTGCTGACAGGGTGCAATTTCCAGTTGTTTGCAAAAGTTTTATGACCTGTTGACTAGATCATGAGTGCTAAACATAATCTAACTCCCCCCTATCCCACCTACACACACACCCTTTTTATCCTACTCAAGACCAGACCCAAATGTTGGCCCATATGTTTCATAGCTCCAGTGGGAACGTAGTACTACAAAAATAAATCCATCCAATATGGAATGCCCTCCTACTTGTAACAGGTGTTATTTTTGCACACTGTATCTTGAAGGTGCCCAATGAAATAGGTGAAGATACATGGCTGACACATTATTCAGTGTTATCAACTCTGTTTTCCTACAAATCTTGCAATATTTGGCATGGATTTGTTCTTAAAGTCCCAGCTTCTGGAGTCTAATGAACGTTCATGAACATTTTGGCTTTCCTTTTTTCCGAAGTCAGTTTCTAATCCTTGTGGTTGAGGGGAAAAATCCTGAAAATGGGATCCAAGTGCACCCTACAGGCTCAGAAACCACAAGGCAATTGAAAAGAACATTTTTAAAAAATAATCTCTCACTCTTTAAACCAATCTCATGATTGATTGGGGCCTGACTCATGACTTTTGAACACTCATTGCATCCTATTGTCTCTGTGCTTATAAACAAAAATGTTTTCCTCTGCCCACTTGGCATTCATTGTTCCCCTCCAACATCTTTTAAAAATATTATGCAGAGGTTGTGGTGTTTGCATAATTAACGATGCCCTACAGCGCCATTTTGTTATCGAAGCAGGACTCAGGCATGTATTTGTAAAATGGAAGGGAGGTCCATTAAACTGCATGAAACCAATGGCCAGCATGCTATCTTGGGTAAGCATCAGACTCTCTGATCTTGGATTTGATTGAGGCACAGACTGTGTCAGTGTTCGTGTAAAAGTGTCATTGGGGAAGATGCAGAAATGGCATTTTAGTCAGCAGAGTAACCTGGTGATTGGAGCAAGGGGCGGGACCTCAGGACTCCTGACTGCGGTGCTCTGCCTCAGTTTCCCCACTGGTATAATGAGGATAATAGTTGTCCTATTGAGTGCTGAGGCTTGAATGAAAGGTGGTATCAAGATGCCCTGTTTGGTAAAGGGAGGCTGATGGGATGCAGCAGCTATATGGCTTACACGTATCAGTATGTAACTAGGAAATGAGAACGGGTAGAATGAGGCAATCCCAAAATGTCTGACATTTTGTTAGCACTTAATGCATCAACCCCTAGTTATCAGTGTCTGCTCACCGCTGTTTGTCGGGAGTCAGTGATGAATCTAGACTCTGCTGCAGGGGCCCAGCAACTTCCCAGGGAGATCACTCAGAACCCCAGAACATTTCAGGGCTGTCTGTCTGCTGTCTGCTTCTAGTGCCGCGAGCAGCTCTCTCCCTGGAGGTCAGTGGAATGTCAGGCTTTGCATGAGAGGAAAACAACCAATACCAGGCCAGGGGGTGTTGGGTGAAAGTTAATGTGTCTGAGCGGACAGGGCTCTCGGCTGCGCGTCGGAAGAGCTGGCTTCTCTTCCTGGCTCTGTCGCTGACCTGCTGAGTGATCTTAGGCAAGTCCCTTTCTGTGCCTCGGTTTCCTTTCCCAGACATTCAGGCTTCTAACTCCCATTGATTTCAGTGGGAGTTCAGTGCCTAAATACTGTCCACAAATCTGGCCTGAAGCCCTTTGGGGGCAGGGGTGATCTCTCACCGACTGTGCATCCAGCACCCAGTATGCTTGGGCCTTGAGGTGCTGCCAACTATACAAATAATTACAACAGCAAAGAGGTAAATCTGCCTGGATCTCAGGGGTAGCTGAGGGCTGCTCCACACCTTGCAGTATCAGTCTCCCCAGGTGAGTTGTGCAAAGGATTATCGAGCAGATCAGAGTCCCCAGGGCTGAACAAGGATAGGGAGAAGTCACTGGCTCACAAACACTGTGCTGTAAAGATGTCTTTATCTCCTTCTCTTCTTAGACAATCTGATCCTGCCGGGCACCAAACCCATAGCTTTGCAGATCATACTCCACTGGGCGCCTTGTTACACCAAGTATCTATTTCACTGTTGCAATTACACTCTTCAGAGCAAGAAGTATGAGAGTTCTATTTAGCGTTATACCTGATGTGACTGAAATAATATGTAACACGCGCCTACTTCCTCCCAGAAGGCGTATAACTCCTGGGGTACCTCGCCAAGGGACGATTAGGAGCCAGGACTCCTGGGTTCTACTCCCAACTCTGCTGATGGCTCACCATGTAAATGTAAGGAGGTTACGTCATCTCTCTGTGCCCATCTGTAAGATGGGGATCATAATTACCTGCCTGTCTGTTTCACAAGGCGTGTTTCTAAAGCGCTTTGAGATCCTGAGATGAAAGATGCGGTGTGAGTCTAGGGTGTTTAGTTAATAGTTTTGTTTTCCTCTGGGCCTGACTGGGTCTGGAAGGCTCCCAGCAGGGAAGATGATGCAGGAGGGACATCAAAGCAGGGGTTGAGCTGCCTTTTTGCACGGTCCCTGGAGCCTGTTTGAAGTGTGAACATGTCCGGGCAGTCTCCCTGACACCACTGCAAGGAAATCTGTCTGAGCTCCAGCCAGCAAAGGTGCCCACGCCCAGGGGGCACTGAGCTGTTAACGATGAGACACGTGCATTGACTCCCCATCATGCCAATCACAGAACCACAGAGAGTAGGAGCAACTCCTGCCACTCGGTCTCTGTGCCAGAAGAGGTTTTGGCCTGCTTTGGCAGCTCACGTGCTCTGCGGAACGCTTGTGGAGCGCATCGCGGCAGCTCTCACGTGGGGGAACGCCACTGAAGGGATGCCAGGGAGTGAGTCAGTGTGTCTCTAATACGGAGGAGAACCAGCTTGTCCAAATTCTCTCCTGCTCTATATTTCTGCCTGTTTTCTGGCCTGTTTTTTCTGGTGGAAATGAATCTAATTGCCAATTTCCTCCTTCCAGCTCTCTGTTTGTATAGGAAACCTGGTGTTTGGTGTAATTATCCACGTATAAATAGTGTGCATCCCCGCCAGCTATCTGTTTGTCTATCGGTATTACTTGTATTGCATTGCCGTCGACAGCCTCCGTTGTTCTGGGCACATCGTAAGAGACCGTCCCTGCCTCAAAGAGCTTCTATTTTAAATGGACAAAAAGGGTGTTACATTTCCTGTTCTATATTTGAGGTACAGTGACTTGCTGCAGGGTCTGTTACAGAGCTGGGGATTGAAATCAGATCTTCCAAGTCATTGTTCAGGGTCTTTAACCACAAAGCCATCCTCTTCCTCTTAACATCTGGTAGCCTACCACCACTAGGTGGTAGCCCCCAAATATCACGAAGGCTGATTTTTCAGATGCCGGGTCCCATCCTTTAGTCACTTGCACTGGGGTAAACCAGGAATGACTTTATTGAAGTTACAGGGCGCGAAACTTGTGTATGTGACCATCAAGCCCTATATTACACTGTAGGCTTTTCTGAGTAGGCAACCGTGTCTTTTCTAATGTTTGAAGTGTTATGTCTATTTAGGGCACCCTATCCTCCGGTCCAGATCCAGCTGTCCAATAGCACTAATGTATGACAGTGTAACTCCGTTCATATCTGTTCTGGGTCTATACAAATGCAGTGAAGAGCCTTATGAACAAAGGCCTGAAAGGTAACCTCCGGATCATGTGTGACCAAGGGCTCGAACCAAAGCTCGCTCAAGTCGATGGAGTTTTTGCCGTTGGCTTTAGATCAGGCCTAGCGGGCAAATATTGCAAGTCCTGCTCAGGCCAGTCTCCCAACGGGAGCATGATTGAGACCAGACAAAGGACTGCAGCAATTTTCTCTGTGCGGCCGCTATTTTATTTACACCTATGCATGCATCTTTCTCCCAGGGCTTGGGTTTTCAAGGGAGCATTTCCTCCCCTTTGCCCTGCATTGGGGGGTTCACACTCTTCTCCTTCCTGACCCAGCTCACTCTGAGTCTTGGACCCAAATTCTCAAGGCAAATCTCTCCCGAAGCTGCTGAATTTCTCCTGGTTTCACATGAAAACCAGGCAAAATCACATGCCTGTGGGAAAGCCCGATGGGATGGAAGAGGGCGGAACCCAACAGGGTTCTACAGAAATTACTCTAACCGCCTCCAAGACTTCATAGAGAGTGGAGGTGGGAGAGAATTCTCTGCCGGATTCTATAGGGTGGTTTGAAAAACCTCTAGAGAGATCACTGTTTTCTGTTAAGTTCTATCGGACTGTCCAATGAGGGGATTTCATCTTGATGTTCTTGTGAAACCATAAACCAGTCCACATTTGCTGGTACATAGAAAAGAGCTGGGAAGCAAAGTCTCCGACATGCACACTCCACCACCAAGCAGTGGAAGGGTTAAATTCTGGGGCTTAAGTCCCTCTGAATTTAAAAGTAGGATTTAGATGAGCTGAAAGACTCAAAGATCCTCAGCTGCATTTTTCAGCCAGGTTAGCATCACACATGTTTTTGCCTTTCCTACCTCACGTACCTCAGGTGACTGTCTGTCTAGGTGCTTATATTGCCCCCCATTCATCTCCGAGAAACTCCCCATCCTGAATGGATTTTCTCCTCTCAACAACCCTGGGAGGTGAGGACGGGTTATCCCTATTCTACCGCCGGGGAGCTGAGTTAACTGTGCAGGAAGACTGCAGCAGAGCTGGGAGTCAAATCCAGGTCTTTCAAGCACTGAGCTTTGCGTGGACGAGGTCGCGCTCTTCTCCTCTTCAGACTTCCCCAAGAGTCAGCGCGAAGAGTCCCGCTGACCCCAGCGGACTTTGGATCAGGCTTTCCTCCCTCGTGTCATTATGGCCACTATAATTATATGCGTGAGGTCTGCCTCCCTTCCTCCCTGTCTGCCTGCATGTAGGATCTCTTCTTATCTTGAGTATAATGAAGGGTCCAAGGCCTGCCTTTCTCTCCCCGCCCTCTGCCCCTGCCTGCCTGCGTGTAGGACCTCTTGCTATAGTCAGTGTAATTATGGGTGCTCGGTCTAGCTTTATCCTCCTAAGGTATAATTTAGCTTTATATAAAGTGTGGTTCCACCCCGATGCTGCGGCACCTCTACCCCCTGTTGTTTAAACAGTTTCTATTCTGGGATCCAAGGGAGCATGGGGGAGGATGGGAGGAAGATAGGCCGACCGGGAGGCCGGTGGAGGAAAGTGCAGGGGGGTCTTGGCAGAAAGAGACCGTTTCTTCACAGGGTCTCCAGAGGCCTTGTCTGCACGAGAGGAATGACCCGTGTCTAGCATCTTTTAACATTAGAAATAAGCAGGGGGTGGAGTTAAACTAAACCAAACGACCCCCCCAGCATGTTTCTGAGTAAAACACCTGAGCAATGGTGTATGGCTTTTAAAATTGAATTGTGAAAACCGGGTGGGATTTTCAAAAGGATGTTTATTGAAGTC
Source organism: Sternotherus odoratus (assembly GCA_032164245.1). Lineage (NCBI taxonomy): Eukaryota > Metazoa > Chordata > Testudines > Kinosternidae > Sternotherus > Sternotherus odoratus. The sequence goes on along the minus strand of JAVMKO010000022.1, from coordinate 10,705,109 downwards.
TTTGAAATCACGATTTGAGGACTTCAGTGTCTCAATCGGAGGTGAGAGGTCTATTCCAGGAGTGAGCGGGGGAGGTTCTGTGCCATGCAATGCGCAGGGGGTGAGACTGGATCATCATGATGATCCCTACTGGCCTTAAAGTCTAAGTGTCTTATTCAATTGTTTGTACAGTGGAAGCACCCAAGGGTCCCAGTCACAGACCAGGAGCCCGTTGTGCTCGGCGCTGTACAAACACAGAACACAATAGTCCCTGCCCCCAGAGAATTCACAGGTGCTCAGCATTGGCCTGACTCTGACCCAGCAAAGTCCACAGGACTTTTACCATTAACTGCATTGAGAAGCAGAGTCAGACCGTGAGGAGCGCTTCTGAAAATGCCACCCAAAATGGCCAGATCTTCAACGGGTGTAAGTCCACAGAGCTCCCTTGGCTTCAACGGAGCAGTGTCTGTTTACGCTAGCTAAGGATCTGGCCCTAGGTGTCTTAACTTTCTTGAGACTCGTGTGCCCAGGCTAGAATCTGGGAAGCCTGCTGCCTTTGCATTGTTTAAGGGTTGTGAAGATGGAACGGATGATGGAAGAGGTGTCTCGCTGCTTCCTGGGACTCCCCACTCAGTCGGTCTGACTCTATTTGTTGTCTCTGGTCTTGTCCTGTAATTGTAAGCTTCTTGGGAAAGGAGCTATCTACGTTCTTTGTACTGCACCTAGCAAGGTGGGATCTTGGTCCATGGTGTGCTAGCACATATAATAAATAAAACCCTGCTCTCTTTCTCAGATCAAGAGGAGATCTCGAGCACTTCCTCTGCGCAGAATCCAGCGGTAGCACCGTCTGCTCTGTGCCACATCCCAGCCCCTCACCCGCAGGCCCCCGCAACGGAGGAGAAAGAGAAACTGCTGGAAGACAAGTCCCTGAACCTCCTGGCAAATGGAACAGCACCCTCCAAAAGCGAGGCCCAGTCAGAGTTCACGGTCACTCCCAAAGCTGTGACACGTAAGTCTCTGCTTCTTTCCTTTGGGTTCTGCTGGGGCGGGGTCGGCGTCAGGGGCTTAGCTCCTTGAAATCACGATGATACCTCTCCCCTCACTCCTGGGTTCAAAGAAACCCATCCACTATTTGGAGCAGGGACTGTCTTTTCATTTTCAGTATGTACAGAGCCTGTCACGAAATGCACCAGCCGGGGAGCGCTCCCCAGAGGGACAGAAGGGGGAAATGAGTGGATTTTCGCGAACATTACCAACTGTCCCTCCTATGTAGGCCAGTTAAGCAACTAGGGGCTGAAGCAGTGGCAGGACCAACCTGGAGGGATTGTGAGTTTAAGACTAAAATGCACCTCTCTGACTGCCCCCAAACACAGCTAAGGGCACAGGAGGGTTGAGAATCTGCAGTTCCCACCTGAGAGATGGGTCATGTCCTTTGAGAGAGATCCGATCCCAGGAGCTCTGCAGAGGGATCCTCTGGCACAAAGGGGAGGGGAGCGGGTACAGCTCGGCTGGGGTAGCAATGATGAAGGCTGTAATGTAGGCAGGTCGAGAGCGTGTTTAGCATCTTGTTGTCTGAAACGTGCTCTGTGAAGGGTCAAATAACACAGTGGGAAGATCGCCAGAGTTCTGTCTGTCTGCGGGGGCTGAGTTCCTTTGAAAATCTGATCAGTGGTGCAGGGCAAACCGATCTCAAGTGCATCTCGATGTCTCCCCCTGTGGATAATACCAGGGGGAGGTGAAATGGTGCGTTCTGAAGTAGAGGAGTGGTTATAGCATTGGGATCGTGTGATTTATTATCCGGGAGTCCACACTTATGGGGGAAGGCAAGGCGCTTTGGGAAGGGGGCTTTGGAATCGTGTCCTTGTTCCATGGTCCTGGTATTATCCCAGCATTGTGAGGGACTCAGAAAAATGACCTTTAGCAAAGTTGGTTGTTGTTCCTAAAACCCCGTCTTAGCAAGAAGAGACACTGTTGTGGTCAGATCCTTGATCTACTCAGAGTTCCTGGTGACATGACTAGAGCCGAATCTACATAGTGCTAGGTGCCACCTCTTGTATGGGAATTAAAATCAAGGTCCTGGCCTCTTTAGGCCATTAAATATCCAGTGACAATGTCCCCAAAATAGGGGTGTTAGTCCTGGTTTCCTGGACCATTTCTAACCAGTTAATTGCATTCTAACTCCCTAAATTCTCCTTGAACTTGCAATTGAATGAGACCCTCCTGGACTCACTTGTTGTGTAGTATTGCAGTGTGCTGTTAAACAGCTGTTGCATTCCACCCCAGAGGCGGTGCATATCGGAGGTAGAATGTAGCCATTCTCCCATCTCCTTTTGAGTGTTTTTTGTCCTTTGAGTGGAAAACCGCCCTATAACTGTAAGAGATGATTACTAACTCTGGGGGGAAATTCTGGCCTGGCTTCTCTGCTGCTCAGTTTGTCTGAATCAGGGAATGATTTTGATTCACAAACAATTTAATCCGAGGAATGCCAAGAAACAGAGCAAGCCAAACCATGTACACCAGGCACTTTGTAAACCCTGCCATTTTCAAAAACATTTAAGCTGTAGAATAGTTGTGGGGAGTGGCTGGAGAGGCATGTCTGAAATTCCTGACCTGTGCTTCTGACTTTCTCTCTGTGGGCTGCGTCAGATTCATGGGCCCAATGGGCCTTTCTTGCATCAGATTAAGCAGGATTTTTGAAGCCTCGCATATTGGAATCATACTGGAACACGCACTGCTAGCCTCTGTCTACACCAAATGAAGGTGGGGACCTGGTTCCAACAGGGCAGGAGAGACCGTTTTCCCATAACGGGGTGCAAAAGTTGAGTGCTGTTAGAGGAGGGCATGTAAGGTAGTGGATGTGGTACTTTGCTAGGAACCCAGAAGAGGTGGGTCTAATTCCCAGGTCTGCCTTTAACCTGCACCCAATTCACTTCCCCTCCCTGTGTTTCTGTTTAGACTGTAAGCTCTTCGGGACAGGGACTGTCTCTTGCTTTGGGTACGCACGACACCTACCACAATGGGGGGGGGGGCTGGATCTTGGCTGGGGGCCTCTCCATATGCTACCGTACAATAAATAATAGTTTAGTTACAAGTAGGCTCAAAGTTGCAGAAAGTTCAGGGGACAATCACTGGTTGTAACTGGATTCCCTGGCTCTGGGCTTAAAAGACATCTGGTGGCTGCGGTGGGCTTTGGACAGGGTTGAACTGCAGATGTGGCCTTTTTAGAGGGACTGGGCCCAGACATGAGTTGGAGTCTAGCAGGACTGCACCCTCTCTGCCTCTCCAACACTAGTCTCATGACAGTCTGGAAACACACCCGCCTCCTCCCCCCTGGGGCTCTTCTTTGACAACGGAATGGCTTCTAACAAATCACACCTGGGAGCCAGGAGCCTGGGGGAAGAGCCGTGAGTCCAGCTTCCACAGGGAGAGCCTGTTGGGAGAACTGGAGAAATGGTAATGAGCAGTGGGAGCAAAATTCTTATCAGCTCAGGCCTCACCTGTAATTTTCTGATTAGGGGATTCACCACTGTGTAATTTCACTCGTGCCAGTGCGGTTAAGGTCATGTCAGCGCAAACCCATTTTCTCAGGGGTGGATTTAAACTCAGCAGTAGAAGTTCACTTGGAGCTTACGCCGAGGATACAACCCAGTGCAAGGGGCAGCTCTGTGTAGCCAGTTTATAAATGTATGTCCCTGTGTAGCCATTTTATTATGATTATGCAGGCACTGACCCCCACTCCTATTGCATGTAACAGGCGCTGGACAGATAGTCCTTGTTCCAAAGAGCATACAGTGCAAATAGACAAGGCAGAAAGGACGTGGAGTTATCCCTTGACCCTATACAGATGGGACAGAAGGGAAAGAGTTAAGGGCCTGGTTATCAGAAGTCCTGAGAATCCACAGCCCCAGCAGAAATGCCATCCTTTAAATGGCTGGTCTAAGAGGACACCAGGAGCCTGCGGCAGACATGGGTATTGAATCTAGGCCGAAGCTTTCACCACAAGTCCATCCCTCCCCTCACTGCAGAGCTGTTGATCTGTCTGCCATGATGAGACAGTATAAGCAACCCCCCCACCCCCCGGCAAAAAAATACACAGCTTATGCAATTAGAGCCCCCGGTTACATCTTGTACAGATCCATGCTGGTTTAAACATTCAAGAAGGAGCTTGCGCCGTGATTAGGCCAAGCTAATGAGGCGGTTTTCAAAAGCAGCCACTGATTTTGAGGGGCCGCTTAGACTGGGCCAGGGACCCTGTTTTTGTTCTGTGTCTGCACAGCCCCTTGCATAGGAACATCCCACTCCGGGACTGGGGCTCAGAGGTTCTATGATAGTGGGTAATAATCCCTGAAACACCAGAGGGGCCTGTCAGCGGAGCCCAATGCCTTCAGCTCCCTATGACGTCAAGAGGCAATGGGTGCAACCAGCCCTCCTGGGACGCTAAACAGCCTCCAAAATGGTTCCTTTTGCTTCTCCTCCACCTGTTTTTTTTCCCATAGACCATTATCTTTGGGGCCACGTGATCTTTGGGGCCTGCTCCCACTTCTCCCAAGCTTCACGCCGGGGGGACAAGATCAGGCCTTCATTGTGGCAATGGGAAAATGTTTCACGGTTTCCTGGTTTGGAGAATCAGCTGTGAGTTCGGCTCCTGCTCCTCTCCGTCGGTGTGTACGTTCAGGCTGGGGATCCCACAAGGACAGGAGCTCGTGCGCTCACAGGCGCTTCTCCTCCTAGCTGGAAAGTGAAAGTGAAAATCACCCAGCACCTCAAAGAGCAAAAGGTTGGAGGACGGGAGTCTGATTTAATCCAAGTTCGGTTTGTTCTTTGTTTCATCCCTTCCTCTTCCTTCCTCTTCCCCTTTCACTCCTCCGCTATCTATCCCCCTTCTCCTGGATCACTTCGCCTGTTGTTTTCACTTCAATTTTCAGTCCCACTTTTCCCAGCATGCTCTGCAATGGAGCATCTCACACAATCAGCCTCCTCCTTTAGGATCTAGTTGCTTAAGCTCCCCCCCTCCTCCCCCGCCGGCCTCCTTCATGCTCTAAAACCAGCCTTAAGCACTAGTGACTGCCTGGGATCCCCACCCTCTACTATTCTGTGGGGGACAAACCTGCTTTGCAAGCCCTGCTACTTCCTTGCCAGCCATTTCCCCACTTCTGTGAGCTGGACCGAGCGTAGAGCTCACAGCCCTGCTAGGATACCCAGACTGGGAAAATAAGATGCTGTTTTCTTACCTCCATCAGTTTTATTTTTGCCTGCAAGCAGCCTGCCATCCCCGCCAACGTGAGACAGAAGCACCTTGTGTTTGGAGGTCCCGGCCCTTTTCATCCCTGCCGATCGGGCTCCCTGTCCCACTGACGCCCCAAACAGAATGCGGCTACTGTTCCCCGGCTTGGCTCTAGGTGCCTTTGCCCTCAAGCCCTTCTGCTGACTCATCCCTTGTTTACTGACAAATGAGAGAGCGAGAAATTCAAAGTCTGGCACAGACGGCAGCAGGCAGAGTTCTATTTATTGGTTATGTTGTGGGCCGGTGAGGTTCATGTTTAACCCTTCCTGATCTGGATTCCAAATCCTGTCTGTGGTCGATAATCAGGCCAGCCGACCATGCATTCTTCCACCAAAGGACTCCACTCACTGGTCCCTTTATTTTCCATCCCTTCTCCTCTCTTCTCCTCCAGGCTCTGCAACTCTCCCTTTCTCCCCCCATCCCCTTTGTGCCTCCCTTTCCCCCTCCGTGATGCATCAGGCCAGATCAACGTAGCAAAGCCAATGGGGCTGCACCAGTGCCACCAGCAGCCTCTCATCTCCCTATTTCACGTGTGTGAGGTTGGGGTGGACTGAGGACAGAACGTGAAGGCTGCCTTCAGTAATGCTGGGAAGGGAGAGAGCCTCACAGTTTGGAGATGGCCTTTGCTGACGGCCCTCCACGAAGGGTTATAAGGAAAAACCTGCATGGATTTGTAAAGTACAAATAATGCCAGACCAAGCTAATGTCCTCCTGTGGGCGGTTACAGGACTAGTGGATGGAGGGAAGCAGTAGATGTGATGTGCCTTGATTTCAAGTCTCACATGACATTTTCATCAGCAAACGAAGGAAATGCAGCCTAGAAGAAATGACTATTAGGTGGGTGTGCAACCGGTTGAAAAGCTGTACTCACCGGGGGAAGAGGGGTCAGAGCCTGAGTCCCGCTGTGTGGACACAGCTCAGGCCAAAGACCCGAATCCGAAGGTCTGTATGGTGCAATGTGGACACGTTAGCACGGCGGTGAGAGCCTGTCCAACCATTGCCAACCCAGCTTTACAATGCAGTGTGGACAGTCAAGCCCAGCTTGGAAACACAGCTTGGAGTGCAGCCGATACACCCCCTCTCTGTGTCCAGCAGCAACAGAAAGAATCCCCTTTGTATGCATTAGAGCCAGGCTCGGTCTTTTCTCCGCTCTCTCTGATACACTTCCTCTTGCTCGCAGGCCAGCCAGAGGGCCGAACACCCCTGCGGGGTCTCCAGTCGTCCAGCCCCATGGACTGCAGCCCTCTGCTGCGTGTCCCGGATCCGGGCGGCGCAAACCGAGATGCAGGGAACGGCGTCCTCGGCTCGCTGCCCAGCGCGCAGAAGCCTCACCGGAAGCTGCAGTCGCACTACTCCATCAACAGCCAGGGCAGCAAGAAGAGCAAAGGCAGCTCCAAATCCGCCTCCTCTCAGATCCCTGTGGAGGCGCAGCAAGGTACCAGCTGTCCCTGCTCAGCTCCCCAAATCCTCCCTGTACACTAAGGGGAACAAGAGCAACAATGCTCGAGAGAGAGAGAGAGAGAGGAGCACCCGGGATGAAAGAGGTGACACCCACAGTTACTGCTTTGTGCCGACTGCCCCATGCGACCGTTGGGAGGGAGCTGTGTGGGTCCTCGGTCAATTCCCCCACATTTTCCCCATTTGCTCTGGGCTGGCTTCCCCGCTTCTGCTGTGCCAGGTCCTCTGCCCCACCTCCTCGTGTCTCACGCTGGTCCTGTTAGTTCTGGGATCCCCTGAACTCCGATCTCATGACCCTCCCATAGTTTTGGATCCCTGTAATGTCCCTCCAAGCCCTCCAGTAATCCCCTTCACTGAGGGAGAACTAAGCCTCACACAACTGCCCCATGGATTCCAGGATGTGCTCTTCCCCATCCCTGCATTCCCTCCACCCCCATTGTAAATGAAACCACCCCTTCTGGTGAAAAGCTGTCGTTTCTCACTGCTTCAGTCTGCCTGTCTTAGGGTTTTATCCTGCTGCCCAACACCGGGGTATCTGGGCACCTTCCTCACAAATAACCAACTGCCCTGAGCCCAGCAGCCCCAGCTGGTCTCAAGTCTCCGCCAAGGGTAAGCGATTGTTTGGGGTGGTCTCTGGGAGCTTGGGGGTTAAATTAGGAACCCTAAAATGCCTGTCGGGAGCGTTCCCATCCAAGCCCTACGATGGTGCTGGCTGGGCAGTGCGTGGGAGTAACAGTATCGTTCATTTCTCTCCTCTCCCCCGCACCACGCCCCCTCCCTGGCTTTCCCACCCCCCCTCCTCAGATTGCTGTGTCCACTGCATCCTCTCCTGCCTCTTCTGCGAGTTCCTGACCTTCTGCAACATTGTGCTGGACTGCGCCACCTGCGGCTCCTGCAGCTCCGAGGACTCCTGCCTCTGCTGCTGCTGCTGCGGCTCCGGGGAGTGCGCCGACTGCGACCTCCCCTGCGACATGGACTGTGGGATCGTGGACGCCTGCTGCGAGTCCGCGGACTGCCTGGAGATCTGCATGGAGTGCTGCGGCCTCTGCTTCTCCTCCTGAAGCAGGCGGGGGCCAAACCCCTCACCTGAGCATAAACTCGAGGGGACGGGGGCAGGGCAGGGGTGCCTGGGATCCCCCACCCCTACCCCGCCGCCCCTTTGACTCTTATTTTTCTCGACCTGCCCCGCATCGTGTGTTCGGAGGATCCTGCAAGTTTCCTGAGCCAACAGCTGTGAGAGCCACCCCGGGGACGGAAAGGGGAGGAGTCCGGAGACCCCATCGGAGCTGGTAACCTGAGGCTGCAAAGCACCCGGGGATGGGAGTCCCCTCCTTAGAGCCAGGGGACAGCGGAGGATCCGGTGGATACCTGCAGGACCTTGGGAGATCCCAAATATTCTCTCTCTACCTCCCCGGGTGCTGTCCGGCTTGTAACCCCGAGCGGTTCGCCGGGGGAATCGAGATAGCAGCGTGGCTGCTTCCTGCCGCCTGAGCCGAGAGCAGGAGAGCGAGTCTCACGCCCTATCTAGCCGTCACGCAGAGACCCCGAGCTGCCTGGTTGGGCCAAAGATCAGATGTGCACCGAGCCACCGGCGGTCTGAGGAATCAGCGAATGGTGCCACCCCGCCGGCTGGCTGCCCCGGTGCCTCGCTGGTGGACAGCTGGAGAGTGGTAGCAGCACAAGTGTCCCTTGGCAAAGGAAAGTGTCCCAGGCTCACTGGTGCCAGTTATCGCAGGAGCATCCATGCTACTAGTTCACAACTGCGGCCAGGGCTTGGGGCCCATACACTAGTATTCTAGGCATGGGGAGTGCCCGCGAGTTTGCAACTCGAAGGAGTAGGCTGATGTCCCCTGGTCAGCACTTAGGTATTGGGAGCCGCTTGGGGTTTGCAGCTGGCCTGCCAGCACCCAGAGTAGAAAGACAGGACTTCTCCACCGAGTTCCCACTTGCCCGTCTAACCTCATGCCCTGCGGACTCGGACGATGGGGCCCAAGATGTGGCACAAAACGCACACCCCGGCCTCATCCTCCCGCCCCAGGTGGGAAGCGGTGGCGCTGGGCAGCAAGGTGCGGTGAGCTTCGGGGGGCCGGCCGGGGCGGGAGGTTGGAGTTCGAACGCCTCGGCCTCCCTTGGCGCTTGGAAGTGGCTTCCCCGCCTTCTCTCTTCTCGGTGCTGAGGAAGACAGGCAAGTGCAATAAACCCCGCCAGCTGCTCCCTCGTGGCCCCAGCACTCGGGCTCTCGCACGCGAGCGTGCACACACACACACTTTTGCACAGAGCCTTTTTCTTAACTGCCCCTGTGACGGCTGACAAAGGATGCCCTGAAGAGCCTTCCCCTGCGTGTCCATGACCAACTTGGTGGGGAGAGGAGATTCCAGACGGCCCCTGCTGCAAAACGCCTTCTCTCCTGGCCGTCTAGTTACAGGGGAAGGACCGAGCTCTCCGGGCCTGACTCAAAGGTGCGCGCCACACAGTGGCTATTGGACACTGCACCTTCTGGAAGGGACTCTGGATGGCCAGTGGCTCCGGCTCTCTCTCCCTCTGGGAGCACAGGCTATACCAGCCTCTCCTGCTTGGGCCTTTGGCTGAGGGGCTGTGAGGTTTGGTCTGTTTGATTTGTTACTTTAAATAAAGATCTTTCTGCATTTCTCACCCCCGACATCTGTGTCGTGTGCTCGGCCTGGGATGGCATCGTGGGACCAAGGCCTGGAGCCTGGCAAATGTCCCCCAGGACAACGTGGCCTCCCACCATCCTCAGGGCCTTTGAGCAGTGGTTCTGTCCCTGCTTAGGATGGGGTCAGGGATTGAGTGGGGCGTGAACAGCAGTCTGGAGTGTATCCTCCTTGTTCTCTCTTCAGAGACACGAGGGAGGCTGGACAGAGAAGCCCACTGGGATTTATCCTTCTGGGTATCATGCTAAGGGGATTGAGAGAGCCGCAGGGCACGGAACTGCTGGTATTTGTCCCCCACTTTGAGACAGGGTACCGGGATAGATGCCTGCTTAGATATCTCCTGGGGTTGCTCCCCATGGTTCTATCTAGACACTTCCCTGGGTTGTTCCACTGGATCTGCCTTTGTTCGGGTTAGGGAACTGGTTTTATGGAAGCCAGTGGGGCGGTGCTCCAGGACTGCTGAGTGCTAATTCCCAGACTAACCCGTGGGAGGTGCCGTGGTGGTGACCCCGTCACAATATCCATGTCCACAACACTCCCCCCCCCCCCCCCCCCTGCAGCCGGCATTGCAGACTCTGTACCTCTGCCACCTCACCCACCTCTGGGGTTGGAGCGCAACAGCTGGTCTGTGTGGCAATGCTGCACGACAGTATTTTCTGAAGGCGGGGAAGCCAAGAACAGCAGCTGCAATTAAAACAGCTGCCAAGGGAACTTGGGGAGGCAGGAGATAACAGGATTGCCAACCCCCGAATCAAGAGTTTTCAGTGATACATTTTGGGTTGGTTTTGTTTGCCTTCTGGAGTTTGAGCCTATTTTCCAGCTTTTCTCTGCCATCACAAGGGCTGGAAAGTTTATTTTTAATAATGCAAGCTGAATTTCTCACAAAATCACAGGACTCCAGGATCTGGGGCATTAAGGAAAATAACAAATATCGTAAGACTTGCAGTGAAATTGCAAGAGTTGGCACCGCTGACCAGGACACTGGGATTAACACCTTGAATGCTTGAGAAAAGGGCCAGAGGATTAAGATCACAAGCATGCAGTCCCTCCAGTAGCGCCTAGCATCTTGGTAGGGACACTGGATCATTCAGAGGGGAGAGTTCTCCCTATTGAATCCCCCCGGTACTCTCCCTGCCCAGATATTCCTTGGAGATCTCTGCATATAGCAAAGTCAAACCGTAAGGGTGGTCTGGTTTCCAGCTCATCTTGATGGGGGAAAAACAAGGCCAAATGGGTCAGTTGGCCAGAGTCACGCAGGCTGGTTTTGCGCTCTGGGCTTCTTGCCCTCTGGGGATAAGGTTTCAGTTGTAACCAGCTTATTTTTAGTCCTGACCTAATGGAGCCCGAGGCTCGCGAAGCGAAAGGCTCCAAGTGCACTGAGGGCCGGATCCAAAGCCCATTGAAGCCAATTGAAAGCCGCCCCTTGATTTCAATGGGCTTTGCGGCTGGCACGGCCCCTGAGTCTGGGCAGAACAGATCAGTGAGCCACCCCCCAGGCTGGGCTTGGCACCCTGAGCCAGTCCCGTCTCCAGTGTAGCTGGGATACAGTCAGGGGCTGGAGTAGAGAGAGCCCTGCTCAGCCCTGCAGTCCAGTCTGGGGTAGAACCGCGACGGGGAGAGGTGGGAATGGAATCGAAGTGCCTACGTCAGTTCTTGCTCCTGGAGAGGGTGACCGGATGTCTCATTTTTAAAGGGACCGTCCCGCTTTTGGGGACTTTTTCCCTTATGTAGGCGCCTATTCCCTCCCCCGATCCCCAGCCCCGTTTTTTCACAGCTGCTATCTGGTCGCCCCGCTCCTGGAGGGCCGCCTCTGAAGTCCATCGAGGGAAATGGGAGCCGGTCCACTGGGCCCCTGATCAGGCCCTTAGCCCTGAAACTGCGTCTTTGGTAAGGGGGGGGGGCAAGACGAGGCCTTTCCCCAGCCCCCCAATCCCCGGCCTCACTTGTGGTGCTAATTAGTGACTGCTGGCAGCTCCGGCGCTCTCCCCTCGGCCGGCCGGCGTGCCAGCTGTGGTAACGAACTCTGCCAGAGACGCTAATGGGGAACAGATTTCTCCAGCTGAACCGGGGCCTGCTGTCAGAAGCACAGTGCAGGCTTTTGTTTGACGGACAGACCGGAGGGGAGTGGGAATGAGCACATACCACGCTCTCCCCCACCCCCCACACTAATCCCCACCCTCCTGGGCCTCTCCCGAGCGCTGCACATCTGCATTGCGTGCTTCACGCCGCTGTATGCAGAGAGAGGCACTTATGCGCTGGCCAGCCCCGAGCTGGTGTAGTTGGTCCGTTCTCAGATGGGAGCTTAGCCTGACCGCCCTTGGGGCAAGACTGCCTCTTTCTGTGCACAGGATTAAAACCCTGAGCCTGACTTTGTAAAAACACCATGCTAGACTCCGAGACCGAGAAAGAGACCAGATTTTCAGAATCACTTAACGCGCTGAGCGTTGCGCTCTGTGACAAATACATCACCAAATATGAGTGATGAGCCCTTGAAATCCTGTCCCCCTAAATACCTCCGATTTTACTGGGTTCAGGAGCAAATGGGCTCTTCTGGCAAATGCATACACGGCCACCTTGATTTTTCTGCCCCTTGAATAAGTGGCTTAAAATTGGTGAGTAAGGAAGGGGAGTTTGATTTCTCTGCAGGGTGGGGAATGATGTATTTCTAAATGTATGTGATATTAACACCTACATACGCTGTAGTGACTGCTGCACTCGAAAATGCAAATAAAAATCACTGCTCACTGGAGCTGGGCCTAATCGAAAGTGAGGCTAAATGCTGAAAAGTGACACTGTAAAAATGGCCCCAGGAACACAGCTGGGCAAATAAGGAATTTTTTAGTTCACTGGCAATTTGGAAAAGTCAAAGAAAAAAATCATTTCAGGGCTAAGGCGGTGTTTTGCTTTGACAAAAGGTTTCATTTTGATTTTGCCCATTGTTTTAACGTTCTTGGGTGTTTCTTTAATAATGTTAAAGGATGTTTTGAAACAAAAACGTTGCTTCAAAACCAAAAGAACCCAAACGTTTTGAAAACGTTGAACATTCTGTTTTTTTTTTTTCCTGATTTTGTTGTTGTCGGGTTTTTTTGTTTTCATTGTTGGTTTTCTGTTTTGGTGTCCAAATGAGTAATTCAGTGAAACTGACATGAATGTGTGACATGTTGCAGTGTTGTGATATCTGCCTTTTTTTTGCTGTAAAACGTTTCATGTGGAAGATTTTCTCCCAGCTCTAATCAGAAGGCTTCAAATTTATTGTGTCTCTGTAGCTTCAGATCAAATCTACTTGGCTTACAAAGAAAAATGCTGTTTGTTTCCTACCAGCCAGCCCCGCAAAGAGGCAGGCTGGCCTCTTTCCTTCTCACTCCGATCCAGCAATCAGAAGTGCTGACAATGCATGAGCCATGCAAGACTCCAGCTCACACCCACCCAAAGCTGTGCCGGGTCTGCAAAGTTCACAGGAGTAAAGAGTGGTTTGCAGATCTGCTTGTGAATACATACAGGTTCACGATTATAGTGCAACCGGTGTCATCACCTACACGCGTGCAAAGTGGGTGTTAAATGCTGCTGCTCTCCTTTGGTGGCATTTCAAACCTAAAGGTTTAAATCAGAGGTTCTCAAACTGGGGATCAGGACCCCTCAGGGGGTCACGAGGACATTACATGGGGGATTGCAAGCTGTCAGCCTCCACCCCAAACCCCGCTCTGCCTCCAGCATTTAGAATGGTGTTAAATGTGTTTAAAGTGTTTTTAATTTATCACGGGGGTTGCACTCAGAGGCTTGCTATGTGAAGGGTCACCAGTACAAAAGTTTGCGAACGACTGGCTTAAATGATGACACAAAGAATGGAACAATGCCGAGTTAACACCACAGGGCAGCATGTCTGAGGAAGGAGGTGTTCTTTGTAGAGCGCCAGGGTATAAAACCTGAGCAGACATGCCTCTCCCCAGCGTTTGTGTGCCATTGCAAACTCAGCGTGATTTCTCCTTCCTATCCCAACTCTCTCCCGCTTGATCTGCGTTATACTCTTTCTGCTCTTCTCTTTCTAGCTCCCATCTTGTTTTCTTGCTCCTTTCTTGACTCATTTTCAGCTGCTTCCCTTTCTTCTCCTCCTCCTTTTTCATAACAAGTTGCACTGACCTAGCACTTTTCATGAGAAAATGTCCAATATCTTGATGAAAGAGGGTAATGTGTATTTTTTTTACAGATGGGGAAACTAAGGCACAGAGCAGTTGGCCGAAGTCACACAGTGAAACAGCGGTACAGTCCAATATCCAGTCTCCCAGTTCCCCCTGCTCTAACTACCAGATTATATTCCCAATCCCTCTTGTTTCCTTTCTCTTCTCACCATCTCCCCAATTTCTCATCCTTTCTAGGGGCAAGTTTGGTTGCAGGATTGCCCCTCCCACTAATTGGTTATCCTTCCTGGTCTATCAGCAAGCCTAGCCCCATGCAAGTCCCTAATAACCCAGCAGGAAGTGAATTCCTGCTTGGGATGGGGCTTGAGTCTCCAGAGCTCAAGGAGGAAATTTGGCTCATGAATATTAAACAAAAAGCTACAGGGGCCTCATTCTTGTTTCTGGCATCAGGTCACCGGCTGGGTTCGGGTGTAACACTCACCTCGCTCACCTGCTGCAGCCCTGACGGACTATCCCTGAAATGCCCGAAACCTAGCAGGATTTTGAGAGGCACTGTGGGCCGGTCACACTCTGCAGTTTGCCAGATTCTCTTAGGAAGGCAAGTCTTAAAAATGGGGCCAGGCTCCTTTCCTGCAGAGCAGAGCTGTAGCCTGTTATCTCCGCCGGGCTGCAGCTGGCACTCATCACACACCTCTGTTCCTCCCTACCAGTCTTGGTTCCAACCCTGTGATTTCTCCTTCGGCAACGGGGGGCGCCTGCAAAGGGCCTGCCCTGGCCCGTGGAATCGAATCCAAGAGGGAAGCCACAGGCCCAGAACAGAGCGGACGTGGGGATAAGCGCTCCTAGGAGTCGTATGGGATTTACTCTTTCCCAAGCACCACCTGTCCCGGAGTTCCCGGGGAGCCGACTTTCCAGCTGAGGCAGCAAAAGGTGAGAAATGCTGATTTCCACATCAAACCTGTGCATCTTTCAAATGGTTCTGCAGGAAGGAGCCCTTGGTAAAAGCCGTAGCTCTGGAGTTCTCTCTCCTGCTCGTTGTGGCAGAAGGCCGGGAACTGTGGGGGCCAGATTTTCACGTGCTCAGCCCCTAAAATTGAGGCTCGATTTTCAGAGGAGCTCCACACTCTGTGTGCTGGGCTCAACTGCAGATCTGGCCACTTCTTTAAGCACTTGAATGGGAGCAGAAGCTCCCTGGAAGTTCTGGCCACCGTCTAGGGGTACTGGAGTGGGGGGACCCATGGTGGGGTCAGAGGGTCTGTTTGCAGAGGGCACTGAGTGGAAATTCTCTTTCTGGGGCTGGGGAGTGGGAAGACTCTCTGGGGATTTGAGAAGTAAATTTTAGCCAGGTGGGCTGAGCAGCAGCCAGCTTGCCAGCAGCAGGAGCTCCAAGCTGGCTGTTGAATGAGGGCTGACATCAGCATACGAAGCAGGGGTGAGGAAATGCAGGGTGCAGTCTGCCCACCAGTGGGAAAGCAGGAGAGCCTCACTGAAGGGTGAGCCGGGGAGAACAGGATGGTGGGAGAGCAGAGCCAGACTTCCCATGCGGTGATTGACGCTCGGCTCAGACCACTTTTGGGGTCCCACCAGGACCATTCCAGATGTTCTGGACCCTCTCCCATGTGCGGGTCAGGCTCCGCTCTCGCCTCACATCCCCCCTGTGTCCTCCCTACATTCCAAACTAGCTTTGGGGCAGGAAGAGATGAGAGTCCTCCATCCCCACGACTCACCAATCAGCTCCCCACGCTCAGCCCAGCCCTAACCCTGCAGCAGGAGCCAAAGGAGCAGAAATCTCCCCTTTGTGCTCGGAAAAGGGCACAGGGCTTCAGGCTTGGAGACTAGCCGGAGCAGGAGAGGAAGGAGTTAAGCCTGCTGCTTAGGAATTAATTAACAGCAGATGTGTTCGGTTTCAATTAATTAATCTCCTGCCGATGCTTGGTTTTTACAGTTCCCTCGGAAGCTTCTCCAAGTCAAGGAGCTGTCCGGATGCCAAAGCTAGCTCTGTCTGCAGGCCTGGCAGGGTACGGGCTGCCAGGGAAGCCTGCATGGGCCGTGCTGGCAATTCAAGGGGTTTGTTATTCTCCGGTTCCCTGGGGGCTCCCGCTGGCCGGGGCACGCACCCAGCCTCTGACACTGGTAGCAGTGAGCTGTAACATTTTTTGGACGGTTTCCCAAGGGCATGTAGGCTATCGGCTGATAATTGCTGCCAGCTGGGAGTGGATGTACATGGAGACTAAACGCCCGGCCTGCTCTGGGGCAGAGTTAAGGTTGGCATTGGTACCGCGAGTGGTGTGGTTGGGTTTCCTGCTTTTCTACTAGCCCCTGTTTGCATCGTTACCCCATCCCACCACGCATTCTGCGCGTCTGTTTTGCTCTATTGTTGTACAGTGCCTACATAAGCAGCAAGGCCTCATGGGCAGGGGCAGCTAATCTATAACCTGGGGACAATTCCTGCTTCCCTACCCCCCAGCGGGGGGGATGAATTCGTCAATATCCCAGGGGTTCCATTTGGAGCCCAGCTCTAGTTTAAAACCAGCATGCATTCGATTCCCAAACTCACAGCCTGCTCTGAAGCCAGCCGCGGTCAATGGAACGACTCCGAGGGTGGGCAGTAGACATATGATCAGTCTCTGGCTGTAAGGAGAACCTGGGTGAAATCGTCTTTGTGAGGTGCCTTGCAGATAGCAGTGATTCTCTCTAGGTCACAGTGAGATGGGCCAGCCCGGGCCGTGAGCCATCCCGAGTCAAAGGTTCACTGGCTCAGCAGCGTGTTCTGCTCCCTGCGGAGTGGGCTGGCCTGGGTCTGAATTTATCTGCTGGAACTCTAGCCAGGCCTATTAATGTATGGAAAGCAAAAGGGATGGTGGGCTCCCAAAGAAGCCCGTAAGCCTGGCCATCTCACCTGGAGAGACCCTCTTTGACTGATTATATTTGTGCCAGGCCCACTGCCGGTGATTTGTTAGGAGCGAGACACCGGGCATATTAATAATGAAAGTTCGACCACGAGGCGGGAATTCTGCTCCTAAGCTCATAGGACGGCATTAAGGCCCTGTTCACTCGACCCGCCTGGATCTCACTTTTTGCAATGTGCTCTGCTGTAGTAAAGTCTGAATTGCTCTGAAGACCCAAACAGAGAGGTGGTCAGGCCAGATGGAGGTTAGGACCAAGGGCATGGGATGTCTGGAAGGGGGGAGGGGGGACCTCACTTGTGTGGCCTGGACAATAGTATTGCACAGTACTGCCATTGCTGATCGTGCGTGAGAGAAATTCCTTCCCATTTGCAATCCCTACCTCCTGTAACAGTCTCTCTGCATCTCTCTGCCTCACTCATTCCCCATCTCTTCCTCCTCCCCTAGCAAGTTACTACTGAACACCGGGTATGGCTACACTGCAAGCAGGAAGCGTGATTGCAGACAGCTTTTCTCTCGCTAGATCTAAGCTAGTTCAAATGACTATAGCAGTGAAGCCGTGCCAAGCCATAGGTGGTGGCACGGGCTAGCCCTGCCCATGCCGGATGTTGGATATGTACATAGGGGCTGGTCCATGCCATCCCCCATGCTGACTGGGCTTCTCTTAGAAGCCTGAGTTACTTTTGAAAATGGGCCTAAGAATTCTAAGTCACTTTGACGCTTTTGAAAATTTATACCCTACAAAAGTATCTTGAGTTATAACGTGTGTAGTGGTGGTGTAGCCGTGTCAGTCCCAGGGTATTTGAGAGACACGGTGGGTGAGGTCATATCTTTTATTGGACCAACTTCTGTTGGTGAGAGAGAGGAGCTTTCCATTCCCAGACCAGAAGAAGAGCTCTGTGTAACTTGAAAGCTTGTTTCTCTCACCAGAAGTTGGTCCAATAAAACATATTACCTCACTCACCTTGTCTCTCTGTATTATAGTAGAAAGAGTTCAAAAATAACCAGGAGTTTTGGAAGGGGTGTAAAAAATAGAGCTGTTCAGAAAATGAATTTTGCAAACCGTGGTGGAAAAATGAGATTTCCAAATTTTTTTAATCTCAAATCAGGATAAAAAACTGACATTTTTGGCAAAGCATGAAAAGATGCATGTTGGGTCAACCAAAGTGTTTCCATTTTGATATGTGTGGAATGTTTCATTTTGATTTCAACCCCTTTTGATGTTTATTTTTCTAATATAAAATAAGTTTTGAAATGTAAAGTCAGTCCAAAACGAAAAACAAATCAAAACTCTTCATTCTGGAAATGTCTGCATGTTCCATTTTGACATTTTGAAATTGATTTTTTTTTCATTTTTTCCTCCTTAAACAATTTCACAAAAAATTCACGTTCGTCAGAAGGGCACTTTCCAGTAGCATACTGTTTTAGATGAAAAATTTCTGACCTGCTCTAATAACAAACCCATCTCTTCCAGGGTATCAGCCAACCTCTAACTGGCTGGAAAGAAACTACCCCATCTTTTCATGTGCTGCATATTTACACCTACCTACTGTTTTCACTTCATGCATCTGATGAAGTGGGCTGTAGCCCATGAAAGCTTATGCCCAAATACATTTGTTAGTCTCTAAGGTGCCACAAGGACTCCTCGTTGCTTTTACCCCCCTAGGCTGTGTTATCCTATTACTTCCTTGGACACAGCTGACAATGGTCAGAGATAGGATACAGGACTACAGAGGTCCCATGTCTGATCAAGCCTAAAAGATCCCTGCTTTCAACAGCATGTCCTACTTGTGTCTTGAATCAAAACCACTCAAAGGCAAGTGAAAGGATTTTTCTTTTTCAACTACAAAGACCTGTTTGATCCTGTTTCCTGTCTGGCCACGCACCGAAATGGCGCAGGCTCGGAGATGGTTCACGAACCCATCACCTTTCTACTCGCTTACAAGTGCTGCCTTTAGCTGGGTCCCACTTGTTCCTGCTTGCTCCTTATATGCAGTCCTGACCCTGCGTAATTGGCCTCCTTCCCTTTAATTAAGGGCAATTTTAAAGGGCCAGGGGATGGGGAAATAAACAAACACATTGCACAAAAATCTTTCAAGCCAAAGAGAAAACAAATTGTTGGAAGGCGAGGACATTGGTTTAATCATCTAGGTTCCAGGAGGCTGCCTCTGCTAAGCAGAGCCAGTGGAAGGATGGGGGCAAGCAGAGAAGCCTGTAGTCTATTAAACTTCCTTTGAGAGCCTGCCAGACTGACAACAGCTGGAAGAAATTAACATTTCAGGTCTGTCAGCCGGTTTGCCGGTTTTTTTCCCCCCCAGAAAACAAAACAGCTTCATGACTGTGGTCTCAGCAGCTTCACCTTCTCACTCTCTGAGGTCCCCGGCTACGGACAATAGCTGGTTTCATCAGATTTTTAAAAAAAAATACTTGCAAAGAGGGGCGAGTGCCAAGCACAGTGTGGATCACACTCTAAACCACCGGGAGTGAGGGTAGAAATGCCACCTTCTTCCACAGCATCTTCCGTGTGACATTTACTGACGACGGATGCGCATTGGTTCCCTTTAGGCCCATGGATTTGGTATCTCCAAGGGAGCATTCTGCCTTAGGCCTCTCAGCACCATGCCAAACAAAGAGAATTGCCAGGTAAAAGTCTGACTGCCAATCGTTTTAGTATGTGATGAGGTGTCCCCCCGCCCTACACGCACATGTGCCCTGAAGGGGTTAATGGAGGCCAGAAGGGCCAATTAACCTGTTAGGCTGAAGGCTCAGAGGAAAGCCCTAATTAGGGGATGCTCACCTGTGCAGGAAGAGATGGGACTTCTATAAAGCC